>CM077152.1:141396709-141996709 GCA_039583875.1 Platanthera guangdongensis
GATTGTACGACCGTTCGATCTTCAAACTAGCACAAGAGACCTACATCACCCACTGACACCGGGACTCGAGAGCGACGTGTCGAGGACAAGCCCGCCCACCCCGTAGATCATTGATTGTCTCGTCCAGAAATGTTTGATCGTCATGCATACAAGGGCTATGTTATAACTGCAATGAGCATTATACTCGCGTACATCAGTGCAAAGACTTTATCTACACATGAAGGACTCTCATGATGAGGGCATCGGAAAAATTGACACCGTCATTGATCTCCCGTGAGCTTGAGGTCAAGCTCCTTTTGCACGGCAGAGGAGATATTATGAGCTTCCTACCCAGTTATTATGTTTTGTTTTTATGCATGTATGTAGGGGGGTTTTATCACGAGTCCTTCATTAGGTTTTATCATACTTTATCTTAGTTCAAGTATTGGGAATTTATGTTTATGTCCCTTGTATATTCCATTTAAATGGACCCTTTGGGACTTGTAAAAACAAGCAAGAAGTTATCTATTCCTTGACCTTTAATGAGATTGTCATACCTCACTCCTCCCGAGCACACCCCTAGGTAGTCGTTGTTCCAGCTCCACAGTATGCTCTACCACAGTCATCTCCACCTTTGGCCAACCTCTGACAGTTCTATCGACGTGTTACGGGCGAGCCTATAACACAATCACTATATAGAATTTCGAGAATCTCTATTCAAAGAATTTAGTCTGGTTCTAAGAGTCTCTTTATCAAAAAACTTAAACTAGTTCTAATAGTTTCCTTATCAAAAGACTAGGGCTAGTTCTAAGAGTCTCCTTATCAAAATAATCAGATCTTATTATAGGCAATGGATTCCTATCAGTGGTAGAAGAAAGGAGTACCCAAGTTTATGGGAACCTCTATAGAAATTCTTAAGTCATTTGTGTCCCTCTCTCTATAGATTTAACTTTTTTGCATTTATTATCTTGCTCTTTCTTGCTTGTGAATGTGCTGTTCATATGAGAAGTAATATTATACATAATCAATCACAATCTATTCCGCACTTTCAGATTCATGGGTTCATGTGCATAATCATAGAGGATCAAAGAATACACACAGAAATAACTTGAATTTCCCAACAGCTTATATGTACTTAAGTGACTACTTCATACGTACAGAATGACAAAATGGTCCAACTCTAACACTGGCTTGAATCATTCTGAATTAACGGAAATAATTCATGAAACAATGGATCAATAAGAGGGATGGATAAGTCAACCTTCATGTGCAGAAAATAAAAATAAACAATATCTTTTTTAAACATCCTATCTGTCAAATACAGGGGCAAGTAAAAACTTACCTGCTTATTCGCAAGTATCAAGAGTGGTGCCCCCCTCAAATCATCATGTCTGAGTACCTTTTCTGTTTGGAACAAGGATTTGGTAAGGAGCGGTGTCATAAAAAACCCACTTGAATACACTCTTTGTTCGTTAAAGTGCAAATTAACACAAACCTAATGCCGACTTGGAATCCTCAAAAGACGAAGGGCAAGAAGCATCAATCATATAGACTATAGCATGAGCCTCCTCATAATATTTCTCCCATATTGTACGCAAGCCAACCTGCCCAAAATGTCAAATATCAAATGATCAGATGAACAAAACTAGGGATTAAATAAAAATAGAAGAAACCCATCTTCTTCATCAAGGAAAAACATAGCTGTAGAATAGCATTCTTAATAATGAGCTGCAATCATTATATTAGACATGCTAAAGTTAAGGAATAACCAAGAAAAGGTTCCAAAACATCATCAAAAAGGTAATCGTCCTGGCTAATAAATGCAGCAGAAGAAATATCTTCCACATGCTAACATTGCAATCTCATATTTTAGGTTTCTGGTTGACATAGATATAACATAATAAAAAAATTTCCAATCGACGCACTGTTAGCTAATTGATGGGGATCCATCAGATTGTGCGCCTGGAGGGGTTCGCCGCAAGGCGGGACAGGACCCGCGTTCATTTATTCGCGCATGAAGGCTTGATCGGATCGCCGATCCGACTCCACGGTTGTGTCTGGCACGTCGCCGCGAGTCAAAATCATATATTAGTTTTTTTTGAGTTTATTTTCATGTATTTAGTGGCCGATCCCACCGGCCAATCATAACCGTTGATGGCGAAGCCCTAGTTTGTTCTCTTCTTATAAATAGGTGTTGTAGGGGCTGAATTCAGTCATTGCAGAATTTGGAGACTTCTATTCCCAAATTCCAGCGATCACTACCTGGTGCCGATGTCGTGGAACCCTAGGTGACGACTCCTAGGTGCTCAAACTCCTCCCCAAGGTACTACCAATCATTAGCCACCTCTCCCCCCCCCCACCAAAAACCTCCAACAGCAGCCTCCTCCCCCCCCCCCCCCGCCAAACAGCTGGCGACCTCCTATGCAAGCCGGCTGCTTGCTGCAGCCGCCTCTCCGTTTTCCCCACCCGGCCAGCCGTCGGCCCTCCCCTTTCACCCAGTAGCGGACCCCTTCACCAGCCAACACAACCTCCCCTTTCCCCTCCACCCGAGCCAACGCCACCACCTGGTCCCCCCCCCCCCCCCACAGTCGGCCCTCATCCCAAGCCGTCGGTTTGGCCTCGCTCCTTCCCCCATATGGATCCACTCTCCTTTAGCCCTAATTCCTTGGATCCATTCAGATCTTGGAATTTCAACCCCGATCGGTTATTCCCACCTTCCGTTCATCACCCCTCCACCCGGATCCGATCCATAAATATCGAATCTCGTCTTCCCCACCCAGATCTCCTTCCTAGTGGCCGGATCATTCCATTTCCGCCCGATCTCCCCACTCGCCGCCAAGGACATCCATCGCCACCATTTCCACGCCGTCGGTTCCACCTCCGATCGCCGATCTACACATCCGGACCCAAATTCTTCAGTGTCTCGGTTCAGCCCGCTACTTTGTGAGTTCTTGTGATATTGATTTATTTGATTTGATATTTTTCATTGGTGGATTAATTCATTGTTGTCATTTTTGCTGGTAGAAAATTGTTTTCGATACACTATTAATTTGCAGGAGGAGTTATTCGCCGTGCGCTTTGCTTTGGTCCTCCAAGCGGAGGAAAGCCGTTATAAAATTACTGAATTAACTAATTGTTTTCAAGTTTGAATATTTGTGTGGTGTTAGAAAATTTTATTGCTCAAATTTATTTTGTCGTCGTCGCAGACGGTTTGCATTGCATTTAGAGTTGGATTAGAGGGTCACGTTCACACCCCTTCCCTAGAAGTTAGGTTTGTCCACCTCGCAGCCTACCCTACATCATTTTGGTATCAGAGGGCAAGGTTAGGTCATTTACATGCTCCGTAATGGTAGGATATTTAGGGCAAGCATGCCAGATCCGTTAATCACCGACGACCGAGCGACAAGCTCGAATTCGGGTGCCCATTTGCTGAGTTTCAACGTCTTATCCTAGATCTCTTTGACACTTTAGGTGCCCAGTTCAACAATGTGCGTCAGGATCTTGCCGAGGTGAATCTTCATTTGGACCACTTAGAGAACGCAAGGGACACTCCAACACGGCGTGACAATTCACTTGAGGACGACCCTGCTGCTCCCCCACGTCTTGACCAGCGTCCAAGAGTCGGTCAGCCTCCAGTAGACCGCTACCACCATGATATTCCTCAACGAGCCCCAGCCTCGCCGGCAAAGCGAAATCCTTATCAAGCGCGTGATATACTTCCACATAAGCGCGGTGAATACCGTATGTCACGTCAGCCTCGGTCTGACCCCAGATATCGTGTACCCCCACACAGTCGTCGTGATCATCTCCGCAATGAGTATTATCCCCGGGTCGGAGAGAGCGCAGTCCCCCTCCCGCTCGATACGACTACGCTCATAATGATTATCCCGAGGATTATCCCGACCCACGAGAGGTGGCCACCACTTTGACATCACTCGTCGTATTAGACTCGACCCCCCTTCGTTTGATGGTCTTCTTGATCTGAAAGCCTTCAGCGATTCGCTCCTGTACATGGGCCACTATTTCGATTGGTATGATATGAGTGACAAACATTGTGTTCGCTTCACAAAAATGAAGTTGGTCTGGCAGGCAAAGATATTCTGAATTAGCATAGAGAGAGAGCGTTGGAGCGAGATGGTACCTCTCTGGGTCCTACCAAGACCAGCTATTTGAGCAGTTACAGAACTTACAGCAGGGACGCTTACTGTCGCTGAGTATATGGCTTGTTTCGACGAGCTAGTCGTTAGGAGTGACGTCTCGGGGAGCCTATCGTCATTGCCTCCCGTTTCAAGGCAGGTCTTCATTTTGAGATTCAGAGAGTTGATTCGCTTAGAGACCGCCGATCAGATATTTCAGCTCGCTCTTGAGTATGAGCAGTACCTCCGGTCATCTAGCATGAGGCAGTTCCCCTCACGGACTGATTCCTCGACTTTTAGGAAACCTGCTCCGCCCCAAACCGCCACGGCCGCACCATCACGTGTTCCCACGGACACTAAGGGCAAGGCCATTGCCACTGATGGTCAGCGATCGGGGGGTATTTTATGCTATATATGTTCTGGCAGAGGACACGTGGCAGCGCAGTGCCCCACGCGGACCAGGCTAGTTGAGGGTGAGGAGCGGGATTTGGAAGAAGATGAGAAGGTCACGGAAGAAGTTAAGGTCACTATCGAAGAAGGTTGGGAGAGTGACGTCGAGAGATCTGTAGAGGTGGGAGTGATTAGACGCCTCATACACACCCCTCGTGTAGATGAGGATTGGCGACGCACCACCATCTTTTACACGCACTTTCCTATAGCAGACGGTCCCTACAAGCTGGCTATCGACAGTGGGAATTGTGTGAACATCGTGACCCAGAAGGGGCTTGACCGTATGCAGGTGAAGGCAAAGCCTCACCCCCACCCATATCGTGCCGTCTGGGTAGATAAAACAGCGATTTAAGTCACCCAGTGTTGCCTCATTCCGATCACCATTACTTCATTTCAGGACAAGGTCTGGTGCGATGTAATTCTCATGGACGTCGCACATGTGTTATTTGGCCACCCTGGATATTTGATCGTGACGTCACGTGTTTCGGTCACTCGAGCGTATGTGTCTTTTACGAAGGGGGGGGGAGATTACGTTGACGCCCACCTAGCCTCGGATAGACCCAAGGGTGTGGTTGAGCCATCTGTTAGTACGAGCGTCTCACGGCCCCTGAATATTTTGAGGCGAGGCGAGTTTCTGCAAGATAGTGCTGAGTCGAATATCATCTACGTGGTGGCTTCCACCCAAGCATCTGAGGATACCCAGTTGACCACCCACTAGCGGTGCATCCCATTTTAGACGAGGTTTGCGGACATTGTGCCGGATGAGCTACCCGATGAGCTGCCCCCTCCACGGGACAATCAGCATGTTATTGACCTGGTCACGGGGGCTTCCCTCCCGAACTTGCCCCATTATAGTATGCACGCAATGAGCACGTCGAGCTCAAGAGGCAGGTTGACGAGCTTCTTCGGAAGCTGTTGGAACCCCATGGTTGATTTGGGCTAGGTTCACTCATAGGATGATTGACTCATTTGTATAGTCAGAGTCATAGTCTAGGTCTAAGTTAGTCTTAGTAGAACAGGCTTCACAAAGACCAGCATTGGATTTCATTTCAAAGACCAAGACTCAGAAGTTAAGTATGAATTTTCAATCAGTTCGACTTTCGTCGAACTCGGCTCGACGATCGTCGATCTCATCTCCGATCGACGATCTCAGAGATTAGTCTCTGAACTGAGCTCGACGATCTACGAGCTCAGGTCGACGATTTCTTTTCAGTTCTAGGATATCTCAGATCGCAGATAGTTGATCTCAGCTCGACGATCCCAGAATTCAGATCGACGATTTCCTGTCTCAGCTCGACAATCTTCTATCTCAGCTCAGCGATTATTGTTCTGTGTTCAACTGCCCTATCGCTCAACTGTCTTGAAAAATTCATTCTTATTCTGTCAATGCTATTTATGACATCAAATCTCTGGTAGTTAATGTTGATGTTTTCAAGGATTATGACTGTTTCTATTACAGCATTAACTACGGTTCCTCACAGAGTTATTATATTTTATTACATGCCGAAGACAGTTGAGGAAATCATTTATTGCAGTTTTTGTATCTGTTTGGTCCTCTCCTCGATTTCTGTAGAATGACAAAAAAGGAATGTTTAGGAGATAGAAAATAATAATCCACGATCATCAAGAAAGTAGTACAGAGGATACAGTGCATGTGAAGAGGCACATACAGAAACAGTGAACAGAACGACAGAAAAGGCTTTCTAGAGAAAAAGAAGAACTCTGCAGCATCAATTAGATAATCATCATCAGAGTTCTTCATCGGCTCCAAGCTTTCAAGAGACAACTAATCAACATCAGTCTAAAAGCTTGCTGGAGACATCATCACTGTGAAGGTCTATCACCCAACAGCAAAGCTTCCAAATCTTCGTGAATCATTCAATATTTCAGGGGGAGCTTTTGCTAAACATCAATCCACAAGTCCTCTCAATTTATTGAGAAAGAGAAGACAAAATCAACTCTCTCACCCCCTCCTGTATAAAGGGTTGTCATCTCCCTTCAAAAGTGATTCCTGCTTGCAAGTCTCCTTACCAAAAGACTTGAGTTGGTTTTTGGGGACCTGATTAAAACTCATTGGTGTCAGGCACCTGATCAAAATCTGAGTGGATTCCTACCAAGGGTGGTAATAGAGTGGATGTACCCAGTTGAGGGGGAACCACTATAAATTTCTTGTGTCGTCTGGTTGCTCATCTTTTTCTTTGTGTTCTTGTGTGTGGCTGTGATTAGGATCATTAGTTTTTGTTTTTCAGTTTCTTTTTTGCTGCACTTTTTCAGTTTACAGCAAAAGCTGTAACAGCACTTTTATTATGAACTAACAATTTTTAAATACTCTATTCACCCCCCCCCCCCCCCCTCTAGAGTATTGTAGACCTAACCCTCACTTTCAATTGATATCAGAGCAAGGTTCCTTTGGTTGGACAAGTTAACCCTTGAACCAAAGATCCTGTGTTAGATCTACACATCACTTTATTCACATTTAATTTAGATTTTATACACGGTAGATTTTATACACGGTAGATTTTATACACTGCTACAGCACAGAACATGGATTATGCAAGCATCAGACCTCCAGTGTGCAACCTTAATAGGTTTGTCATCTGGAAGGCAAGAATTAAATTGTTTATGAATTCTATTGATGAAGTCATTTACAACTCTATTTTGTAAGGTCCCATTACACTATCTGCAGCCTCAGAAGCCCAAAAATTGCTAAAAATTGCTGATGCAAGAGCAATGGACATCATTGCTCAATCAATGTCTGATGACATTTTTCAAGAAGTGGTTGAATGTACTTCAGCAAAGGAAATCTGGGAATCCCTCACAGCAATGGCTGCTGGATCAGCAAAAGAAAGAATATTTAAAGCTGAATCATGGAGTGACTCTGAAGCTTCATCCTGTACAACTGAAGATGAAGAAGAAATAAGAGCAAGAGAGTTCTGCTTGATGCCATCAATGCATCTTCCAGCAGCTATAATGAAGAATCTGAATATGATGAAGAATCAATAACAGAATCAGAAGAGGATCAGGTTATCTCCTCCCTTGATTTCTCTTCAGAACATTTTAAAGAAGATTTTAAAACTTTATGCAATGATTTGATTCTATCTGAGAAGGAGATAAAACTTCTCAGAGAAAAAGTAATTAATTTATCTTCTGAAAACATTCAACTCAAAGAAGAATTAACAATTACCTCAAGAAAATTAGCTTCATTAGAATCAGTTAAAGGCAAAGAAAAGATAACAGACTTAGGAAAAATAACTGAGTTTTTACCAAAACAAACTAAAAACATTCAGAAATTGTTTGTTCAAAATAAGTCGTCGAACCAAGTTCGACGATCTCAGTATTGGTCGTCGAACGCAAGTCGACGATCTCTGAACGCAAATTCTAGTAGTAATCATCCTTTGATCTACGATCGACGATATCAGTATGATTCGTCGAACAGAGATCGACGATTGTGGTGCCCCGAGAATGATTATTTTCATTCTTCGAGCAGAGATCGAAGATCACATCCAACATCGTCGAGCTTAGTTCGACGATTCCACCAGAAATCATCGATCCCAGATTCCATTAGCAGAAAACAAAATTCTAATAGGAACTTCAATCTCCTTAATCAATGGATAATACCACCAAGAAGATATCATCCTAAAGGTTATAAGAATCAACCTGAATGTTCCTACATTTCCAGTTACAGTTATGTAAATCACCAAGGACCCAAGGTCACCTGGGTCAAAAACAATTAGCTATTTTTCTTGCAGGAAAAGAACTGTCCAGCATATAATCAACATTGGTACCGGGACAGTGCTGCTCCAAACATATGACTGGCAGCAAGGATATCATATTCTACTACAAGTCCAAATTGGGGCCAAAGGCTAGAGGCTATAAGGATTTTGCTGGCCTATGCTGCATGAAAGAAGTTCAAGGTCTACTCAATGGATGTGAAGGGTGCCTTCTTGAATGAAGCACTTAAAGAAGAGGTTCATGTTGAACAACCCCCAGGTTCTGTTCTTCCAACTCATCCACCTTTTGGTCTCAAATTACATGGTAGATAGAACTCTCTTTGCAAAATTGCATCATGATAAAATATATTTGGTTCTACTAATCTCAAATCATGCAAGCAATTTTCTGATCCAATGCGTTCCAAATTTGAGATGAGTAGCATGGGTGAGCCATTTTATTTCCTTGGTATCCAAGTGAAACAATCTTCTGTTGGAATCTTCATTTCCCAATCTATATATGTTAATGAGCTTATTAAGAGTTTGGGATGGCTAATGCCTCACCTATGAAGCCCCCCCCCCCCATGAATATCAAGGCTGTATTAGATTCTGATGAATATGGAAAACCTGTTGATCAGACCTGGTGTAGGGCTATTGTTGGACAGAGCCCGACTCTTCACATTCTGAAAAACCTACTTAAGGTTTATCGTCGTGATCTATCCTGCGCTTTCAAACTTCCCCTCCTGCACTTGATCTCGTGTTCTCTCTTGCAGGTTTCTAATGGCGATTCAGGCGGCTACCCTATCTGCGATGAAATTTGACGCAGGGTTTGACATCGATTTCGACTCGTTCAGCCATTGCGATCCGATCTTCATGGATATGCTGCAGTTTTGTGAAAATCAAGGACTGAGGATGTTTATGATAAAGAGAATCAAGTTACCAACTGCAGAGATAAAAGAATGGGTTTACTCTTCTACATATCCAGATGAATCAACCATGATTGGATCTATTGCGGGAAATCGGGTTATTCTAACCCCAGTTATTCTTTCTGAATTGTTTGACTTGGTAAATGGAGATGATAGTTTGGATCAAGACAGTTCTGAGTACAGAACTATGCTGGAAAGGATGGGTCATCCTGATGGAGTGCCAGCAAAGTTGCTTAAGAAGAATTTATCTGCTCAATATAAGTTTTTGGCTGATGTTGTCGGGAAAGTGCTATTGGAAAGCATTCTGCCCATGATAATATTAACAGGCAGCAGTTTGCCATTATGTCTGCTCTGGTTAATGGAACGTCAGTCAACTGGGCTGACTTGTTCTTTTCATTGATTAAAAGGAAATGCTCTAAGAAAGAGGTATGCTTTGGGAGAATATTGGGGATATTTCTCCAGGCAAAAGCTCCCGAACTGATGGTCTCCCAGACCCAATTCATCAATGCCAGCAAGAGGTTGGATTCCTCTTTGTTTGGGAAATGGGAGAGGACCATCCCTAAGCCTCCTAATACCTCCAGGACTTCTGAGGATACTAGAGCTAGTTCCCCAACTCCAGAAGATCTTTCTGCACCCCCTCATGTAGTCAATCTTGCTTCTCCTCATGAAGATCATCCTGAAAATCCTCATGATTCTCATCAGCACATTTCTCCTCCCATCATTTCTCCATCTTCATCCTCTCAGATCCCCTATGACCCCATCCAAGAAACTGTTCCTTCAACATCTGCTCCACCAACATCTGTTCCATCAACAAATGTTCCCTGAACATCTCTTCCCCCTGCTGCCCCTCCATCATCATTTTTTCCTGAGTTCACTTGCACAGACTTCTCTTCTGCATTATCTGTTTGCTCACATTGTGGACATAGAACTCCTTGCTCAACCTCTGAACCTGAACCCCCTTACCCAAATTTCTCCATTATAGCTAATGATCTTCTGCAATTCATTTCTCCTTCCTTGGAGATTCTTATAGATCAAGCTATTGCTCCTCTAACTGCCTCTATCAACACTCTTACCCAAAGAGTTGCTGCTCTATCATCTGCTTCTTCTGGGGGCCTGACTACAGAAGCCTCTGCATCCAGGCAGGGGGAGATATCCAATGAAGAAGCTCCCTTGCTCCCCTCAGCAATTCTAGCAGCAGATGTTCCTTCAGAAATGCAGTTAGATGTTCCTTCAGAAGACCAGTTATTTGTTCTTTCAGAAACTCAGATAGTTATACATACAGAAGCGACTGATATTGATACAGATTCAGAAGCAATAACTCTTGATACAGACTCAGAAGAAGTAACTCTTCCAGTAGTGGTGACTGTTGGTAATTGTTGCATCAATCCCACAGTGGATATTTTTGTTCTTTTAAATTCTTTCTGCACAAGTTATCTTAATTGTCTTCCAAGGCCCAAGCCATCTTGTCTGGATATTGTGTGCTGCTCTCCTCCTATAACTTCTAAAGTTCACGGACAGCTTAAGGCAAGTTTGGTAGTTCCTCCAGCAGTACATCCTGATGATCAGCTATCTAGCCCTCCTGGGCCATCCTATGTTATGGATGATAGTCCCATTCCCAGTCTTGATGACATCCTTGCTCAAGGCATTGCTATGGCAACTGAAGCAGACATTGCAAAAGTGGTCCTTCCTCCAGCTGTTAAGGAATTCTCATAGAAATGATTAGAGAGATTGATGCTCTTTATGATATAAGATCATCTGATGAAGATCAAGATGATGATTCAGAGGATTCTGATTCTGATCCTAAGAAGAAGAAAATATCTAAGAAAAGAAAGGCTGATCCCAAACCAGGCAATACAAATGATACCCCTTACTATTGAAAGGTATTACACCATACCCTGGCATGGAAAAGTGGATGTGGTTGTCTAAGAATGATCAAAAAGCTAGGAAGAATAGCAGGAGATACTCTCCTCCACCTCAGAAGTTTCAGAGAGGTCCTCCTCCTCCTCCCTCCTCCTCTCCGCAGCAGGAGCCTCTGGATCAGCAGCTCAAAGATCTCCCTCTATTACCCAGACCTATCAAAGGCAAGACAGATCTTCAAATCCTCCTTCAGCTGGATCTTCTAATAAGCATTCATCCTCTCAAAGATCTTTTACTTCAGGAAGGTCAAAAGAAAGTTTAGTGTAGTTCCACCTTCCAGGTCTTTATACTCCAGCCAGAAACAGCAACATACAGTGTCTACAAATTTCCAGAATCAATCTACTCAGTTCAGAATTTCTTCTCTTAAGTCAGACCAGGTAGCAAATTCAGAGAGACCTCCTTCTCCTCCTCTTGACCCTGAGCTTGACCCCAACTTCAGAATGGCAAGGCTTAATGAATTAATTGGGCTCTCTCAAATAAATAAAGCCAGGAAAGAAGGTCAAGACCCCTCTAAATTCACTACTATGTCATCATATAGAGAGAAAGAACTTAACAGATTGCAAGTCAGCAAGAAAGTATTTGATCCATCAGAATATATGTCCCTTCATCCTGAAGCAGTTGTGCCTAGAGCTACTTCTCAGAAAATTCTAGGAGATCAAGATATGAAGATGACAAAGAAAGAAGCAGAAGATCCCTCCAGAAAGATCATGTTTTCTAAGCCCTCTTCTGCACCTCCTTCTGATAAATCCCAAGTCATCTGAACTCCTTATGGATTAGTTGTTCTTCTTTTGCTATCTTGACTGAATTATTTGTGAGTTACATGCTATACTGTATCTGTAGACTTTATATCAGATATCTATAGCACTGTATTGCTTTTTGTTTTTGAGTAACCTCACCCAAATATGGGAAGATTGTTGGAACCTCATGGTTGATTTGGGCTAGGTTCACTCATAGGATGATTGACTCATTTGTATAGTCAGAGTCATAGTCTAGGTCTAAGTTAGTCTTAGTAGAACAGGCTTCACAAAGACCAGCATTGGATTTCATTTCAAAGACCAAGACTCAGAAGTTAAGTATGAATTTTCAATCAGTTCGACTTTCGTCGAACTCGGCTCGACGATCGTCGATCTCCGATCGACGATCTCAGAGATTAGTCTTTGAACTGAGCTCGACGATCTACGAGCTCAGGTCGACGATTTCTTTTCAGTTCTAGGATATCTCAGATCGCAGATAGTTGATCTCAGCTCGACGATCCCAGAATTCAGATCGACGATTTCCTGTCTCAGCTCGACAATCTTCTATCTCAGCTCAGCGATTATTGTTCTGTGTTCAACTGCCCTATCGCTCAACTGTCTTGAAGAATTCATTCTTATTCTGTCAATGCTATTTATGACATCAAATCTCTGGTAGTTAATGCTGATGTTTTCAAGGATTATATCGTTTCTATTACAGCATTAACTACAGTTCCTCACAGAGTTATTATATTTTATTACATGCCAAAGACAGTTGAGGAAATCATTTATTGCAGTTTTTGTATCCGTTTGGTCCTCTCCTCGATTTCTGCAGAATGACAAAAAAGGAATGTTTAGGAGATAGAAAAATAATAATCCACGATCATCAAGAAAGCAGTACAGAGGATACAGTGCATGTGAAGAGGCACATACAGAAACAGTGAACAGAACAACAGAAAAGGCTTTCTAGAGAAAAAGAACTCTGCAGCATCAATTAGATAATCATCATCAGAGTTCTTCATCAGCTCCAAGCTTTCAGAGACGAACTAATCCAACATCAGTCTAAATGCTTGCTGGAGTACAGCATCACTGGAAGCATATCACTCCTACAGCAAAGCTTCCAAATCTTCCTGAATATTCAATATTTCAGGGAGCTTTTTTGCTAAACATCAATCCACAAGCCCTCAGTTATTGAGAAAGAGAAGACAAAATCAACTCTCCTCACCCCCTCTTGTATAAAAGGTTGTCAATCTCATTCAAAAGTGATTCCTGTTGCAAGTCTCCTACCAAAAGACTTGAGTTGGTTTTTGGGGACCTGATCAAAACGCATTGTGTCAGGCACCTGATCAAAATCTGAGTGGATTCCTACCAAGGTGTAGAAGAGTGGATTACCCAGTTGAGAGGAAACACTATAAATTTCTTGTGTCGTCTGTTGCTCATCTTTTTCTTTGTGTTCTTGCTGTGTGGCTGTAATTAGGATCATTAGTTTCTGTTTTCCAGTTTCTTATTTGTTGCACTTCTTCAGTTTACAGCAAAAGTTGTAACACACTTTTATTGTGAACTAACAATTTTTAAATATACTCTATTCATCTCCCCCCCCTCTAGAGTATTGTAGACCTAACCCTCACTTTCAGAAGTAGTTCATTCGTGAGAGTATGAGTCCGTGTGCGGTTACCGCCCTTCTGACCCCTAAGAAGGACGTAGTTGACGTATGTGCATACGACAGCCGCGCCATTAACAAGATCACAGTCAATATCGCTTCCCGATCCCACGACTCGACGATCCACTGGATACTATGTCCGGTTCCCAGATCTTCTCCAAGATCGATCTCCGTAGTGGTGACATCAGATATGAGTTAGTGAGGGCGATGAGTGGAAGACCGCATTCAAGACCAAAGACGGTCTTTATGAGTGGCTAGTCATACCATTTTGGTTATCTAACACCGAGCACGTTCATGAGAGTTATGACACAGGTGTTGCGGCCCTACATGGGCAAGTTTCAAGTCGTTTATTTCGATGACATGCTGATCTATAGCCAAAAACAGGCTACCCACCTCGATCACTTGAGGCTTCTCTTTGTCACCCTACACCAAGAGAAATTGTATGTGAATCTGAGAAAGTGCTCATTCCTCTCTGAGTCTGTTCATTTTTTAGGATTTATAATATCCTCGACTGGAGCATCTGTTGACCCCGAGAAGGTCAAATCCATTCACGACTGACCTGTGCCAGCGAACATCCACGAGACTCGTAGTTTTCACGGACTTGCCACCATCTACAGGAGGTTCGTCCAGGGGTTTAACACGATTATATCCCCCTTCACGAGCTGTCTCAAGAAAGTAGAGTTCCAGCGGACCCCCGCAGCCACTAGAGCCTTTGAGGAGATTAAGGAGAGACTGACAACGACTCCTGCTCTGAAATTGCCAGACTTTAGCTGTGCTTTCGAGGTCGTATGTGATGCGTCTGGTGCAGGAATTGGTGGCGTATTGAGCCAGAAGGGACACCCGGTTTTTTACTTCAGTGAGAAGCTGAACGAGGCCAAGCAGAAATACTCGAACTATGATCAAGAATTTAATATTATTGTCCAGTCTCTATGCTACTGGAGACACTATCTCCTTCCCCAGGGAGTTTGTGTTGTATTCCGACCACCAGGCCTTACGTTATCTCGACTCGCAGCGCAATCTGGGACACCGGCATGCCAAGTGGGTCGAGTACCTGCAGGACATTCATTATGATCTCAAGCACCGAGCTGGTGTTGAGAACAAACCGTCTGATGTGTTGAGTCGCCGCGCCTCCCTGTTGCAGACGATGACCGCTAGCGTAGATGGGCTCGAGCAATTGATTCTGCATTATCTGACAAGTCCAGACTTTGGTGAGATTTACACGCCCTGTCCCGAGACCCACCAGACCTTGTTGAGGGATATCAGATCTTTGAGAGATACTTTTATCGAGGCTCACGCCTGTGCATTCCCTAGACGTCATACCGTGAGTATTTGATTTGAGAGTTGCACGCGGGCGGATTTGCGCGCGGGTGGAGCCGCAGGTCACTTTGGGCGAGATAAGTCCATAGCCATTGTCGAGGACTAACTCTACTGGCCCAGCCTTAAGAAAGACGTGGCCCGCGTTGTCTGCCACTGCCGTATTTGCCAAACGGCAAAGGGTACCAAATAGAACACGGGTCTGTACACGCCCTTACTTGTACCCCACCGCCCTTAGGAGGACATTAGCATGGATTTTGTTCTCGGACTTCCCCGCACCCTGCGGAAACACGACTCCATCTTTGTGGTAGTCGATCAGTTTTCGAAGATGTCACACTTTATTGCTTGTCATAAGACGGCAAACGCGACTCACGTATCGTCTATCTTTGTGAGGAATGTCTTTTGATTAGATTGCCTACCCAAGTCGATCGTGCCAGGCCGCGATGTGAGGTTCATGAGTTACTTCTGGAAGACCTTGTGGCATAAGACTGGCATCATCCTTAGGTTCTCCTCTGCTTATCACCCCCAAACGGACGAGCAGACCGAAGTAGTGAACATGAGCTTAGGAAATCTGTTGCGGTGTCTAGTAGGAGAGCATGTGGGTAGCTGGTACTTAGATCTTCCAATTGCAGAGTTCGCCTACAATAGCTCAGTCAATAGGTTCACCGGGTTGAGTCCATTTCATGTAGTATCAAGATACGACCCTAGGAAGCCCATCGACCTCGTCCCAAGTCCTTTAGAGTCGCACCATAGTGAGTCTGCTGAGTCATTTGCACAACATTTGCATGAGTTGCATGATTCGGTTCGCCGACGAATAATAATGAGCAATGAAAGTTATAAAACTCATGTGGATAAGCGAAGGTGAGAACAAGTTTTTAATGAAGACGAAAAAGTAATGGTGTGAATCGCCCGGAGAGGCTCCCCGCGGGGCCTGTCAAAAAGTTAAGCGTCAGGCGAATGGGTCTGTACTCTATTATTAGTCTTATTGGGACAAATGCCTACCAGCTCGATATCCCGGCTAGTATAGGAATTCATCATGTGTTTAATGATGAAAATCTGACGCCGTACTATGAGCCTCACAAGTATGTAGACCCGAGCAGTGGAGATGTCAAGCCGCCCCCACCCCCACTTTCGTTGCCTTACCACTCTCGTACTCCCCGTGCAGCTACCCACCTACCTGGGGACTCGTCGTCTCTAGTTTCACCATCAGCACCACCGATCGCACCAGGATCCACCTTTCGGGAGATGAGAGATTAGTGCATCACAGAGGTCAGATCCCATAAATTTGTTCCCACTAAGGACAGGTCGCGATGTCACTACCTGGTATATTGGTAGGGCCGCCCCGACGCAGACAACACTTGGATATTACCGGCAGAGCTTGATCGACTTGCCCCTGGACTTCGACTTCAGTACGATCATCTTCATTCATCGGAGATGAAGGCTTGTCAGTCAGGGGAGTTGATGGGGATCCATCGTATTGTGCACCTGGAGGGGTTCGTCAAAAGGCGGGACCCACGTTCATTTATTCGCGCAGGAAAGCTTGATCGGATCGCCGATCCGACTCCTCGGTTGTGTCTGGCACGTCGCTGTGAGTCAAAAACATATATTAGTTTATTTGTTTTAGTTTATTTTCATGTATTTAGTGGCCGATCCCACCGGCCAATCATAGTCGTTGAGGGCGAAACCCTAGTTTGTTCTCTTCTTATAAATAGGTGTTGTAATGGCTGAATTCAGTCATTGTAGAATTTGGAGACTTCTATTCCCGGATTTCAGCGATCACTCCCCGGTGCCGACGTCGTGGAACCCTAGATGACGACTAATAGGTGCTCAAACTCCTCCCCAATGTACTACTCATCCTTAGCCACCTACCCCCCCCCCCCCCCCACCTAAAACATCCAGCCGCAGCCCCCAGCCCCCCAAACAACCGCCGACCTCCTGTGCAAGCCGGCTACCAGCAGCAGGCCGCCTCTCCGTTTTCCCCCGCCCAGCCAGCCAGCGGCCCTCGCCTTTCACCCGGTCGTCGGCCCCTTCATCAGCCTCCACAGCCGCCCATTTCCCCTCCACCCGAGCCACCGACGACGACCCGGTTCCCCCCCCCCCCCTACAGCCGGCCCTCATCCCAAGCCACTGGTTTGGCCTCCTTCCTTCTTCCCCCACGTGGATCCACTCTCCTTTAGCCCTAATTCTTTGGATCCATTCAGATCTTGGAATTTCAGCCCCGATTCGTTATTCTCACCTTCTGTTCATCACCCCTCGACCCGGATCCGATCCATAAATACTTGATCTCGTCTTCCCCACCCGGATCTCCCTCCTAGTGGCCGGATCTTTCCTTTTCTGGCCCGATCACCCCACTCGCCGCCGAGAACAACCATCGCCACCATTTCCACTCCGCTGGTTCCAACTCCGATCACCGATCTACACATCCGGATCCAAATTCTTTAGTGTCTCAGTTCAGTCCGCTACTTTGTGAGTTTCTTGTGGTATTGGCTTATTTGATTTGACATTTTCACTGTTTGATTAATACATGTGTTGTAATTCTTGCTCGTAGAAAATTGTTTTCGATACACTATTAATTTGAAGGAGTTATTCGTCGTGTGCTTTGCTTTGGCCCTCCAAGCGGAGGAAAGCCGTTATAAAATTACAGAATTAACCAATTGTTTTCAAGTTTGAATATTTGCGTGGTGTTAGAATATTTTATTGCTCAAATTTATTGTCATCGTCGCCAACGGTTTGCATTGCATTTAGAGTTGGATTAGAGGGTCACGTCCACACCACTTCCCTAGAAGTTTAGGTTTGTCCACCCCGCAGCCTACCCTACATCACTAATACATATTACATTTGTATAAATTCATATGTAACAATTATGCGGAATATTTTTCTGATACACACGCAACACATGCATGCACACAAATGTTTAGAATTGAAAGTGTTGTGCCTTGCATTGCATTTACAAAAGTTATTAATTCAATTTGAAATAATAAGGAGATGTTTTGTGTTAATTAAACTTAAGAGTCTATAAATAAAACAATTGGGGAGAGTTAATGAAAAGCCTTATGGAAAAAATGGTTTCATGACAGAAAGATCTACTAACAAAACATTTTTCCTAAAAACCAATAAATGAATAAGTATAACAAACAAACAACAACACTCAAGCCTTTATCCAACCATATTACCACAGTGTGTTGGCTATATGGATATTTTGTCGCCATTGCACCCTATCTTTCGTCATAATCTCAATAATGTCGAAGTACATCATGGTTTTCCTTATAGTTTCATTCCAAGTCTTTTTTGGTCTGCCCCTCCCCCGTTCAACATGACTAGTAGCTAAATTTTCACAAAGCCTAACAGGTGACTCTAATGGTCTCCTTTGTACGTATCTGAACCATCTTAATGGAGCTTATCGCATCTTCTCTGCAATTAGAGTCACTCAAGTCTTATCCTTGATACATACATTTCTAATTTTATCAAGTCTAGTGTGCCCACACATCCACCTAAGCATTCACATCTCCTTAACTCCCATTTCTTGCTCATGTACATAATTCACTGCCCAACACTCAGAACTACAGAGCATCGCAAGTCTAATCGCAATACAGTAAAACTTACCTTTAAGTTTTAACAAATGAATAAGTATAAATGGAAAATAAAAAATCTACATACTTTGTTGTTCTTGAAAAGACATAATAGAGTACCATAACAATTAAGTTTAAGCACAGTAAGAAAGAAAGGTGTAAGCCAAAGGTATGTTGAAAATACTTAAGACATATACGATGGAGCATTAACTAGAATTAGAAGTAGTTGAGAAGTAATCAAAAAATTCTTAATTACAATCGGATTACATCAAGGAAAATCATTGAGTCTATAGCTTATTGCATTGTTTATGAAGATGTTTACAAAAGAATGTCCACAATAAGATGTTCTGGTGTATACTTGTTGCATATCATATAGTTTTAAATAGTGAGATGATAGCTCTGCTCAGTAGACATCCACTAAGATATATAACTAAAAATTAGAACACGGGGGATATTCTAAAAAGATAAAGGGCCTAAAATTGGTAAAATAATAAGAGTACATAATTTACAAATCTAGTGGGAATAATAATTGCAATTATCAATTTATCTTATCAGAAAATAAAAGATAGTTTGAAATGTATAAATATCTTGGATCTATCAAACAAATGGGCATACATATGAAAATATATTTTCTAGAAATGGCTGGATAGTTAAAATAGATAGATATCAGGGAAGTTACATGCGATACAAGGAAACTATGGACTAAAAGATAAATTTTACAAATAACAAATATATCATCATTGTTTGATCTACAATGTTGCGTAGTACAAGAATCATTGATACTTAAACAAGATAATAATGAGATTGTTTAAGATGGATGTGTGGTAAAATTAGAAAGGATAAATTAAAGAATTATCACGAGGGGAAACCCCTTTGTTGTGTATTATTCACCAGAGACATCTATTTATAATAGAAGAATGAGCATTATTTAAAGGTACAACCAAAAAACATGTAGCACGCATCCAATATAAAGCACTTTCATAATATGTGATATGCCTTAGCATGCAGTGGATGCGTATATGCCCTCAGAAGAGCGAACAACAAGAGAAGACTCAGGATGTCCATCTTTAATTTATATTTTATTACTAATTCAACTAAATAATAAGTGTTTTTGGTCCTATTATGATTATGAATTGTCAAAAGTCTTTTAAGGTTTGTAACATGCTCTTAGGAGGAACAAGCCCTTAGAAGTTTGATCAAAACATGTCTCGAATATATATATATATATATATATATATATATATATATATATATATATATATATATATATATATATATAAATATATATATATATATCATAATTTACGTTCTAGTTGATGTAGGGTAGACAAGGTGTGTGTGGTTTCTAAAAGGAAACCCTAGGTTTTGTATCGGAAGTTCTATGTCCCTAGGTTACAATAAGCAACTCTTACAAGATCCAATGGACAAATCACAAACGAGTAAAAAAGGAATATATCGCAAGCAGTTAACTCAAACAGTGCACAATACTAATTTAAGCAAGAAAGCTTAGGCTGTGTGGGGGCCAAAGCAAGGTGCGTTAGCAAATATGCCCTACAAATCACGAAGAAAATCCTGGAGAAAACAACTATTAATAAAGAGGTCCAAACTAGTATGAAATCATGCACCCTTATATCAATAAAGAAGATAAAGATTCATACAACAATAAAGTACTCACAAAGGAGTGTTGTCGTGCGATGGAGATCTGGTGATTCGGGTAGGAATAGTGGCAATCTGGAGGTGGAGAGTAGACTAGAAGATTGTGGGCATGCGGGTTTTGGGTGGCTAATGGGGCAGAGGGATGTAGACTTCCTGCGGGTGGAGTGGGAGTGGATAGATGATTGTGGAGGGCGACTGATAGGAGGGTAATGAGGTGGTTGGAGGGGAGTGACATTAGGTGGAGCAGATATCATGGGGGAGAGGTGCGGAGGTGATTGATGGCGAAGGAAGTTGGCGGCGTGGGGATTGAAGTGCTCTAGGACGCAAGAGATGGTGCCCGGGATCCAGAAACCATGGGGAGGAAGAGGGTCGATGGGACTTTGTGGTTTGGGTGCAGGATCCTAGGGAGGAAGAGGGTTATATTAGGTTTTTGGAAGGGAGGTAGGCTACAGTTATGAGAAGAAACAAAAGGAATGCAAGGGAAAACCTAGGATTTGTTACCTTGAGTCTCAAAGAGTCGTCATCGTGAGTAGATCGCCAAATTTTAGGAATACCATTACTCCAAAATCTGCAATACCTTAACAACTGCCCCTTGCTCTTATTTATAATAAAACAATATTAGGGCACCCTGTCATCAATGATTATGGTTGGTAGTCACTGTCAAGGGGCGGATCTCCCTAAATAATGGCTGAAAATAATTAAGTAATACATGAAAAAATGCAAGCAAAAATCCAGACGCATCCGTGGAGTCAGATCGTCAATCTGGTCAAACTCTCCAGCGTGAACACACGATTATGAACTTGTCTTGCGACAAGCCAAATGTGATGCATGATGTCCATCATCCCCCCCCCCCACAACTGAAAAGTCTTCATCTCTGATGAATAGAGACTATCATACCGTAGTCGAAGTCCAATGGCGAGTTGGTCAAGCTCTGCGGGCACTATCCAAGTATCGTCTGTGAAGGGGTGCCCTCTCCAGTATAATAAATAGTGCCATAAAGGACCTTCCAAAGAGAGGGCGTACTCATGTGATACTATCTTTGTAATGCTCTAAGTGCTCAACTCACATGTCAGAGGTCCTGGTGAGATCGTTGCTGCTGACGGTGAATCCATAGAAGACATAGTAAAAGGCGGGTGGCGCTAAGGGGTGGACTGAGTGTGGGACTTAATAATGTGGTGGTTCATGCTCGGGAAGGCCTCGACAATATGGGTCCACATACTCGTAAGGCTCATAGAATGGCATCATGTCCTCAATATTGAATATGGGATGGATACTCATACTCTTAGGGATATCAAGCCTGTATGCATTTGATCTGATCATTCTCATGACCAGATAAGGACTCAATCGTTTAACACTCAATTTTTTAGCAGACCCCGAAGGAGCCTCGCAATGCGGATTATCACCATCGCCTACTCGCCTTTATGAAATAACTAGTCTTGCATGTGATTATCTATATGAGGTTTATAAGATTCAATAGTAGTAGTGTCCCTCCGTCATAGCGACTCGTGTAACCCATTCAAATGACGTGTAAAAGACTCGGTTGACTTACTGGGACGGGACTCCAAGAGAACGGGGGTGAGGTCGACAGACTTCCTGGGCTTGTAACCTAGTACTGCAAGAAACAGACTCAAACCAGTGGACCTATTAACTGAAATTTTATAAGCAAACTCCGCAATATGGAGTACCAAATCTCAACTTATGGGGATCATGCCACACGACTCGTGAGGATCTACTCGTGTCGACCACTGACCCAATGACGATCGGGACAGATCATTACGAGCAGATCACCAACTGTAGTATTTTATGTTTTTATTTTTATTTTATTTGTGTATTTTGGGGATAGAGCGAACGGAGTATCATGACTGTTCATTGTCCCTCCCTACACTATAAATAAGGGTAGAGGGCTCCATGAAAGGCTAATGAAAGATAGAGTAAGAGTGCTCATTTAAAAATCTAGTGCCGAAGCCGGAAATCCAAGTGTGATGCTCAAACGCTATCCCACTTCTCCCCTCTCCTCACAGCCAACCACCCATTTCCCCTCTCCTCACATCCGACCGCCCATTTCCCCTCTCCACACAGCCCCCCCCCCCCCCCCCCCTCCATCTCTAATAGCCAACCGCCCTTTCTCCCCCAAGCCACCAAGCACGCACCCCCTCACCCTCTCTACACTCCACAGCTGGATCCTCTTTCCTCTTCCAACCATGAAGCTGACCACCACACATCCACCACTAATTCATCCTATCGACCAACCCCCACATTCCCTCATCTTCCCCTCGCATTCTACTTAGACCCCCCCCCTCCCAAGTATGATGCCCTCTTCAAAATCCCCCACCACCTAAATTCTCCTCCATTTTGATTTTTTGGCGATCACCTCCGACCACCACCCTCCCACCACCATCCCAACTCCCAATCACCTCTCCACTACCCCAACTACCTCATTATCTCCATTTCCTAAAATGTAGGTCCCCCTCCTAAAAACACTCAACCTTCCATTCTCCATCTCCTACACTTTTCCACCTCTTTACTCTTGCAAAACCCCCCTTCAAGACTCAACCGAGTCCCCCTCACTCTATTCCTAATCCGGCCAATACCTCCCCACACCCACAAAGCCTCATTTCCTCCCACTAAACCACCTCAGCCTTGTCCACGGAACAACCAATCTGATGTATACCACCCTAGAATTCCCACCCAGCAGCCATCCAGCCTCTGAATACCTCCAGCAGCCCCTCAATTCTTTCCATTTTCCCCTGACCTATAGAACACCTCCCCAGTCTCTGGCTCCTAGCAAGCGGACTCTCCATTTCCTCAGTCCTCTGCCCTACAAAGCACCCTGCTAGCCGTTGGAAGAACATTCCCCAGCAGCAACCTCCACCCGCCCACTCCCCTAATACTTGTTTTCTGTCCAGGACTATAACCTGGATTGAAAAAGAGCCCATCCTCATCCGCCTGGCCTCCTGATCACTTTGTTTGTTGTCAGCGCCTTCAAGGATTTTCCAATTCCAGAGGACACGACTGTCCAGCAATTCAATCTCCCACCGGAGGCACATATCCAACCCCGTACCTCATTTCTGTCCTCCAAAATTCTCCGGATATCCACCAAGCCCTCTATTTCATAGTTTTGTAAGTTTCTAGTTTGAGGTCATTTATTTTTGTGTTGAATTTGTGTTAGTTCTCTACTTGACCCAGAGCAGTTTTCAGGTACCGAAGGATATGCTCAACCACTTGGAGATGGGAGATCCGTGGAGCATGCATGAAACGACTGATTACCCCAACAACAAATGATATATCATCTTCTGTAACTGTAAGATAAATTAGCTTATCTACCAATCGACGATAGTACTCCGGGTTAGGGAGGAGCATATCAGAGTCAGAAGCATGGGTGCAGAGCTTATGATTGACATTCATGGGTGTGTCAGCAAACTTGCATCAAGAGCAGCCAGTGTCATGAAGAAGGTCAACACAGCACTTTCGTTGAGACAGAACGAGGCCATCAGGTCGACGGGCTAACTCGATGCCAAAAAAGTATTTGAGGGTCTCCAAATCCTTAGTCTGAAATTTGAATGTCAGGTACTTCTTGATCATTATGATATCATCGAGATCATCGTCAGTGACGAGGATATCATCGACATATATCAAAAGTATCACCGTGCCTGTTGAGCAATGACGAGTGAATAGAGAGAAGTCAGTCGGTCTTGAGTGAAACAAACATCGCGAAGGACCCGACTAAACTTATCAAACCAGACCCGTAGAGACTGTTCAAGACCACAGAGAGATTTTTCGAGGTGACAAACAAGAGACTCCCATGTGATCTCATACCCAGAAGGTTACTGCATATAAACAGTCTCGGCGAGGTTGTCATTTAGGAAAGCATTTTTGATGTTTAGTTGATGCAACGACCAACGACGATGAACATCCAAAGAGATCAAGACCTGAATAATATTTTACTTCACAACGGGCGAGAATGTCTCCTCATAGTCAAGGTCATATTGCTAAGTGAACCCTTGAGCCACCATGCGAGCTTTTAAACGTTCAACCTCCCCATCAAGGTTGTGCTTCACGGTGAAGAACCACTTAGAGCCAACATGAGTCTGGTCAGAGGGAAGAGAAACAAGGTCTCACGTGTGATTGGCCCAAAGAGCGGCCATTTTCTCATCCATGGCAGCCCGCCACCCCAGGTGCTGAAGAACCTCCCTCTGATATCATACAACAGTATATAATAAATGAAAAGTGAAATAGACATTTTATTATTTCTTATCCAAGTCACCTTTCACAACAAAAACATACACAAATATTTATAGAGAAAATAGTGGTAAACCAACTTCATCCTATGATGTGGGGCTAAACACTAAGTATAAAAATGGGCTCTCAATGGGCCATTGGACTGGCCAAATATACAACTTATTTTAACATTATTGATATATTGTTAAGGTTTTTATAGAAGAACAAGTTTTTAATAATTCCTTTTTCCCAAGTCTTGCTAATTAGTAACTGAAACTCTACACTTTTGGAGTCGGGAAAACCGATTCCAAATATTTGGACCGACGGGCAGTCTGAGGTTACTAGTCCTGCAGCTCAGCTCTACAAGACAAGATGCAGAAGCACTAAAGAAAGGAAGGATTGTCTACAAACACACCTCAGGTGCTACATCAGGGAGGTCCCACCACGTACCCAGAAGTTATAATAAACTTCCCCTCCACAACCAAAAGAAGGCTGAGCGAGGTACGAGCTACGTTATTAAAGGTGCGCCTGAGACGCGGGCGCACTAGGAGCACAGCCCCTTGCCTCTGTTAAGTTGAGGCGGGCGAGGTGCCTTAGGCGCACCTAAAGAGCACCTAAGCGTGCCCAAATCACTGATTATAACTGAATTGGACGCCCAATTCACTGATTTTATTTATTATTCATTTTGCGCCTCAGTTGCCACAAGTGTGCGCCTGCGCCTTGCACCTAGGCTTCAGGACCGTGTTGTGCCTCGATGCGTCTTACGTCTTTAATAACATAGGATCCAACATTTGGTCGACACCACCTTCCTCAAAAAGAACGACCTCAACCCCGATATCTTTACCAAAGAGATCGTCAATTTCCTCACGCACGGTTTAACCAAGGTAGGGATGATGATTATATGGATTATCATGAGCCTCAAAGAGGTCATATTGGTGAGGATGATATCATGCGCCACATCCGTGTTGATGCCCTATCCAACGATGGTCTGTTAGATCCGAAAAACTTTAGTGATTGGATTTTAGATATTGACAATTACTTTGATTGGCACGAGATGACTGACGAAAGACGGGTTCCATTTGCCAAGATGAAATTGCACGGGCAAGCTAAAATTAATTGGACGAGTCTTGAGCGCTCCTTAGACAGAGAGGGTTATTATTCCATCACCTGATGGGATGACATGAAGCAAAAGCTCAAAGAAAAATACCACCCTGCTTCTTCTCGGAGTCATCTTCTAGATTAACTCCAAGACTTATGGCAAGGGACCCTTTTTGTAACAGAGTATATGATTTGCATTACAAGTTGTCGTTATGAATGATATCACAAAAAAGCATAAAGTCGCAGCCTATCGATTTCGGGACGGATTAAGGGTTGGCATTCATATGTAACTTATTGCTCATCACTTGGAATCGGTCAAGCAGATCTTCCAACTCGCCTTTGAATATGAACAATATTTACATATTTCAGGTCCAAGGCGACCTAACCCACAATTTAGCAGTTCTATGACTAGGAGGCCCCCTCCAGCCATTTGAATCTTGGTGATGTTTGCAACAACTTCTCTGTTGTCCCTTCCTAATTTATGATTAGATTCAATAAGGGTATTAGCAGGTCTGCACCAATTCATCTCAGATGACTTGAGTAAATCAAGGATGTACTTTCTCTGAGAAATGAAGATCTTATGCTTAGAATTGACAACTTCAATACCCAGAAAGTACTTGAGATTTCTTAGGTCTTTCACCTCAAATTCTCTTATTTGTCTTTCCTTCAATGTCAAGATCTCATTCATAGAATTCCTTGTTATAACAATATCGTCCACATAAATGATAAAAGTAGTCAATTTACCTGCTTTGTGTGTGATAAACAAGGTGTGATCAACATTGCACTGCGTATCAAAATATCACCATGGCTTTATGGAACCTCTCAAACCAAGCACTGAGAGACTATTTCAGGCCGTATAGGGTCATTTTCAACCTGCAGACCATCCTTTTAGATCCTTCAAAAGTAAGACTTAGAGGTAGGGACATATATACCTCCTCTCTAGATCCTTATGGAGGAAAGCATTCTTCACGTCTAACTAACTGAGATTCCATTTATTGCCTGACACACAAGAGAGCAGGACACCAATGGAATTCATTTGTGCTACCAAAGCACAAGTTTTCTATAAATCATTCACAGCAGTGAGTATATCCTCTAGCCATCAATCTTGTTTTGTATCTTTTAACAATCCCATGGGAGTTTTGTTTTTGCCGAGAAGAACCATTTAAAATCTACAACAACCTTTCCTTGGGGAAGGTGCACAGGATCCCACATGCAAGTTTTTTCAAGAGCCCTTATTTCCCAAACATTGCTTCCTGCTACTTATAGTGCCCAAGGGATTCCCACCAAGAGGATGAAATAAACATATAGGATAAGGAGAAAAAAAAGATTTATGTGAAGCAGATTACGAATCATAAGCTACAAACCTGTAGAGGATGATAGGCAAAAATATAATTACCTCGAATACCAGAAGATGGATCTGGAGTTAAGTCGGGAATCATAGGGAAGCCTGCGTGTTTATCCTGTTGATCCTCCAAGTATAAACCTATGAAGGGTGATGAGGAGATATCTCCTAACCATTAGAGGTAATAGGAAAAGTAGTAGGACTAGAAGGTTGATACAATGCAGGAATTGATAGAGGAATAAGAGGGAACTAACTCCCATCGTAAAGGACTCACCTTGAAGTGAGGTTCTATAGAAAGCCTCTGATTCCTAAAAGTAACGTCCATGATAACTGTTAGAAAAGCCTACTTTATGGCCCATCTAGGGGCACATTCTTCTCTCTTCTCTCTTCTCTCTCTATTTGTTTTAGTCCCACATCTTGGATTGGGATTTCTCTCTTTCTTCTTCTCCTATATAAATGTATTCATACTTGTAATTATTAATTCAAGAAGTATATACAAGGTTTGGAGCTTTTTCTACAAGGTATCAGAGTCAGGTTCAAAGCATCGCGGTCTCCTCTGTTCTGTCCGCACCTAGGCCTCCTGCGGCCCCCTGCGGCCTCCTGCGGCCCCCTGCGGCCTCCTGCGGCCTACCTCTCGCGATCTGCCTCCTGCGGGCTGGTTGTTTCTATCCACTTCCTTCTGCGGCTTGCTCATCTCAGTCCGCTTCTTTCTACGCTCCCTCTTGTTGCTCTCTTTTCTCCCGTGGTTCCACCCCCATCCCTCCCTTCTTATAGCCATTTCTCCTCCTCCATCCGTGGGGCCACCTTCTCCTTTATTCTCCGCTGTCCGCTGCGGACTCCCTACTTGTTGCGGCCTGTCTTCAGTCCGCTGCGACTTGTTCCAGCTTGCCGCATCCTACCTTCTCTATCCGCCTGACCGTGCAGGCTGTTCCTCTCTCACCCGCATCTTGGTCGCGGGTTCCTTCCCCTCAGTTCGCTGCTGTGATCCGCCTGACCGTGCAGGCTGTTCCTCTCTCACCCGCATCTTGGTTGCGGTCTCCTCCAGCTCTTCTCTTCTCTGTCCGCGCGGCTTGTCTCTGCCCGCTGCAGACTTCGTCTCCCGGTCCGCTCTCCTTCCTGTTCGCAGCTTGCTCTGCGGTCTCCCTCCTACCCGCCTACCCGCTTGTCTCCGCGGGCTCCTCTTCTGCGGACTGCAGGTCTGACCGCTCTTCCCTTATCCGCGCGGTTTTTGTGGCATTCACATTCTGCATCCGCTTCTCCTCTGCCTCTCCGTGGTTCCACCCTCCTCAGGCTTCTTATAGCCATCTTCTGCTCTGACACGTGGGGCCCACCTCTCTTATCCGCCACAGACTCTCCTTTTGTCCATTGCGGTCTCTCTTCCTGTCCGCTGCGGTTCTGCTTTGAGTTGTTTTTTACTCGCGGTCTCATGTCCTGCACGCTTGAGTTCCTAGTTCGCAGTATCTTGCTTCCCGCTGTGAGCGTGCGGACTTCCCTTTCCGCATTTTGGTCGCGATCCGCCAAATCGCTGGTGTGACCGCGCGGACTGCTCCTTCTTGATGCGGCCTGGTCTTTCCCGCTGCGACTTCCTTCGCGGTTTTCCCCATTGCCGCTTCTCGACCCGCTAAGGCCGTGTTTACCTTGGCCCGGTCTGTTTCTATCCGCCCGGTCTCGTTCCTTATTCGTCAGGTGTTTTGCTTCTATTGCGGTCTTCTCCTAACCGCGCAGCCTGCTTGTTTCTAGCCGCTGCGGACTACTCCTTGCATAATGATCGGCTGTCCTCCGGGCTTTGTGGTGTCTGTTTCCGATGGTGGTACCTCCTGCCTTGCTCACAGCTCATCCTGGATTCTGGATTCTGGATTCTGGCCTCTCGCCACATTACATCACAAAAACCACCCCAATATTTGAACTCTGTGCATCTCCGGTCCATTACTGTTGCTAGTGGGGACACACTTCCCGTCTCTGGTGCTGCAGATATTCACTTCACTCCCTCCATTACTCTTCGCTCGACTCTTCATGTTCCGGGCTCTCCGTTCAACCTTCTCTCTATTGGCCGACTCACTGCTGACCTCGATTGTGCTGTTATTTTTTCTTCTAACTCGTGTGTTGTGCAGGATCGCAAGACGCAAACCATCATTGGAAAAGGGCATCTGTCGAATGGTCTCTATATCCTTAACCCGTCTCCCCCAACGGTGCTGTCGTCTATTAGCTCCGTTGACTGGCATCGCCGTCTGGGTCATGCTCCTCTAAACATCCTCAAAAAATCTCTCCCTGACGTGTCCTTCCACGAGTTCACGTGTGAGTCCTGTATCTATGGGAAACATCATCGCTCTACGTTCTCACCACATCCTTCTCGAGTCCTGCTCCCTTTGATCTTGTTCACTCCAATATTTGGGGCCCTTACAAAATTCCTATTGTTTTTGGATACCGTTACTTTGTCACATTTATCGATGACTACTCTCGGGTGACCTTGATGTATCTCCTTCATGACCCCTCTGAATTACCCGGTGTCTTCCGTACCTTTTTTCTTGAAACTCGCAACCAGTTCTCCACAACCATTAAAACCCTCCGCACCAATAATGCCCGCGAATACACTAGTCATACCTTCTCTCACCTCTGTGCGGAGTTTGGGATCATCCATCAGACCTCCTGTGTCTATAACCCCCCAACAAAATGGTGTTGCTGAACGCAAGAATCGACACATGCTCGAGGTCACCCGCTCCCTTATGATTCAGATGAATGTTCCAAAATAATATTGGAATTTTGCGATTTCAACTGCTTGCACTCTTATTAACCGTCTGCCTTCATCTATCCTCAATTTTGCGGTTCTCTTCAATCTCCTTTTCCCTCCCAACCTCCATTCTCCATCACCCCACGCGTGTTTGGGTGTGTGTTTTGTTCATCATCTTGGTCCGTCCACTAACAAACTTGCTCCTCGTGTCACTAAATATATGTTTGTGGGATATTCTCGAACTCAGAAGGGCTACATTTGTTTTTCTCCCACGGATCGCAAGGTGGTTACTTCTGCTGATGTCGCCTTCCTCGAACATCAGCCGTATTACTCTCAATCTATTGACCATCCTCTTCTGCCACCTCTCCCGCGTCCTGTTATCCCCATCCATTTCACCATCCCACATCTACCTTCCCCACCCATCCCACCTAAACCACCTACACCACCAGTCATTCGTGTGTACACTCGACGTCCTCCCTCGTCTACTACCCTACGCGAGTTGCCCTGCTCTAATGATGCTTTGCAACCTGCGGATCCGACATCTGCTTCCACTGCCCACTCGATGGCCAACTTTGTCTCTTTTCACCGCCTCTCTCCGGAACTCCGTTAGAGTGCTCTCTCTTTATCCTCTATCTCCACCCCTACTTCTGTACATGAGGCTCTTCACCACCCCGGATGGCGGGCGGCCATGGAAGATGAAATGCGGGCTCTCTGGGCCAACCGAACTTGGAATCTGGTTCCTCTTCCTGTAGGTCAATCCTGTGTTAGCTGCAAGTGGATTTTTGTTATTAAACATGTGGCGGATGGCACCGTTGCGCGTCTCAAGCCGCCTCGTGGCCCGGGGTTTTACTCAGCAACATGTCATTGATTATGTGGAAACTTTCTCTCCAGTGGACAAATTGAACACGGTCTGAGTTCTTCTTTCCTTGGTTGTTCACCGTCATTGGCCTCTTTATTAGTTGAATGTTAATAACGCCTTTCTCAATGGTGATCTACAGGAGACTGTTTATATGCATCAACCTCCCGGATTGAGACCACGGGGGAGTCTCGGGTTTGTCATCTTCAGAAATCTATTTATGTCTCAAACAGTCCCCGCGCGCTTGGTTTGACAAATTCAGCACGGTAGTACGCGATATTGGCTTCACTAGGAGCTCGGCTGACTTCTCTCAATTCACTCGACACCGGCCAATCGGAATAGTGATTCTACTTGTCTATGTTGACGATATCCTCATTACTGCGACATACTACAGGGATACAACATACCAAGCAATAGTTGAACTCCATCTTTAGACCAAAGATCTCGGTAACCTACGGTATTTTCTAGGGCTTGAGGTTGCACGACGACCTGATGGTCTTGTATTATCCCAAAGGAAGTATTGTATGGACCTTCTTCATGATGCTGGCTATTCGGGATACAAACCTACGGATACTCCAATGGACGCTAATCACAGGCTATCGGCCCATAGCTCTGACTCCGATAAGCTGCTTACGAATCCGGAATACTACAGACGCCTGGTTGGGAAATTGATCTACCTTACAGTTACTCGACCAGACATCTCCTTTATCGTAGGAGTCGTGAGTCGATTTATGCATGCCCCGAGGACATCTCACCTTCAAGCTGTCGAGCGCATTCTTCGGTATCTCAAGAACGCTCCAGGACAAGGGCTTGTGTACAAGCCATCCACATCTTTATCCCTTGTCGCATACTCTAACGCTGACTATGCCATGTCCATTGATGATAGGCGTTCCACAACAGGTTTTTGTACCTACTTCGGTGGACATCTCATAACCTGTCATAGCAAGAAACAGAATGTGGTTCGCTCTTCTGCTGAAGCTGAGTACCGCGCTATGGCTGCTGTTGTTTCCGAGTTAACTTGGCTTGAGAGCCTTCTGAGAGACTTGGGTGTTCGTCTCTCATCACCAGCGACCCTATTTTGTGACAGTCAAGCGGCAATCCATATTACCAAGAATCCAGTCTTTCACGAACGCACAAAGCATATTGAAGTTGACTGTCACTTTATCCGAGCAAAGGTTCAGGCAAAGAAGATAGATTTAGAGCATGTTCCTGCCGCAAGCCAAGTTGCTGACATCCTGACTAAAACTCTCTCTCAGCCACTATACTACCAGTTTTTATCCAAGCTTGGTGCCTACGACTTGTACGCTCCAGCTTGCGGGGGAGTGTTAGAAAAGCCTACTTTAGGGCCCATCTAGGGGCACATTCTTCTCTCTTCTCTCTCTCTCTCTATTTTTTTTAGTCCCACATCTTGGATTGGGATTTCTCTCTTTCTTCTTCTCCTATATAAATGTATTCATACTTGTAATTATTAATTCAAGAAGTATATACAAGGTTTGGAGCTTTTTCTACAATAACAAAGGTAATATTGGTCACATAATGAAAGCATTTAAAACCCTTTTGCGTCGTAGACCCAATAAAGGCACACTTCAGGGCACGAGAGTTATGTTTGGACATATAATGCACATGAACGAATCATACACACTGAAAGACACGATGGTATATTTTAGTGGGAGTAACTTGGAGAGTATTGAGGGTAAACATGTGATTAATGAGATAGGCGGCTGCGAGAACTGCATACCCGGAATAATATTTAGGGAGGTGCATCATTGCTACTTTAAAGAGATGTTGCGCTCATCTACCCCATTCTAAGCGAGAGTATGGAGACGAGAGGTTTGATGAATAATGCCCAGGTCACTGAGTTATCGCTTCAATTGAGACTTGAGAGTAATGTACTCACGAACATTGTCACTACTCAAGATTTTAATGGTCATGTTGAATGAAGTAGCTATCATTTTCTAGAAATGCAAAAAAGGAAGAAACACTTATTTTTATTTTTCATCATGTAAACCTGGGTACAATAAGAAAAAAAACAGTCTATGAAAGTAACAAACCAAGAATAACTAGAGATAGAAGCAATAGGTCAAAACCCCAAACATCAATATGAATAATATAAAATGTGTAGTACTAAGTGGGAAAACATGGTTAAACGAAGTATGTCAATGTTTACTAAGTTCACACATCACAATTAAAAGTTTCAAGCAACTTGGACATGGTTGCAAAAAAAATTCATAGTAGAGATAGAAGAATGTCCTACGTGATAGTGCCAGGAATTCAAAACAGAAGAATGATCCACAAGAAGAATTTGTGAAGTTGAAATAGAGCTGGAGGGGTCAACACGTAGAAGCCTTCGCACAGCCTACCAAAGCTAATCACCATGTTCAGGTCCTGAAAGATACAAGAATTATGAAAAAATTATTAGAGAGCAATTCAAAGAGTCAGATAAAGGACTAATAGAGGGAAGGTTAGGAGTAACCTTAGGAACATGAAAAACAAAAGATACGGCGAGGAACAAGGTATGGGTCCTTTATAACAATATTAGAAATGACTCATACACAATACTCACTTTGTTTCTACCAGACAAAGACAGGTAGGACACGAAACCTGTAGTAGAGTCAGTCATGCGGTTTGTAGCTCTGAAGTCAATGATCAACTGAGTGAAAGAATGGGTGCATGCAGAATGGGCGCCTAGTATTCCCTTGTGTGCATAAGAGAATGATAATGAAGTAGGCGGCTCAGTCGGAGGCGGAGAGCATTGAAGCTTGTGACTCCCGGGAGTGTCGGGCCTTCACGCGATAATCACAAATCAAGTAGTCCTTCTTCGTAGACTTCAACCTAGTGTCACGGGTCGGACGATTGCTAGAACTGAACAAGGCGGCAAGAGCAGATTCCTCTAAAACAAAGTCAGGAAGCAAGGTCTATCTTTGATCAAATTCTTGTTCCACTAGGCTGTAAACTTCTAGGTAGAGAGGAAATGGGAAAGCGCACGAGAATTTGGACACTAATATGATCAAAATCCTAATGCAGGCCATGAAGGAAGTCAAATATCTGATTGTGTTCTTCGTGTGCCCGAACAAGCACTTCATCCTCAGCGGACACAAGAGTGAGCAAATTGAAGTGATCATATTCCTGATACAGTTGAGTAAGTTCTAAGTAGTAGGTAGAAGGAAGACGATCACCCTATCACAAAGAAATATATGCTCACGCAAATGAAAGATCTGAGTTGCATTCTGTTTCGGATCCTTCGACAGTTATCTTATATTATTATTATTAGTTATATGTTGAGTCGAGTCACTACATCGAATCGTGTTGTATTAAGTCATAATTATAGTAGTGTTCAAGTATTTGTAATATTTGATGTATAGTGTATTTACAGTTATGTCATCAGCGCCTATATATATAGGGCTCTTAAGGTTATGTAAGGTTTAGGCAAGAAAATATATCAAGTTATCTTTCTCTCCCTCAAGTTCTACTCTTTTCAACCCCTCCCTTCAAGGGATTCAGCTTCTCTCATCTCCTCCACCAGTTCTAGGATTAACAACCGTTGTATCCCAACTTTCATTTGCACCTCCCGCTGTCATCCGACAAACCATCAAAGACAGAGCTCGATATCTCCGCGCGTCCCGACGATCACTCCCGTCGACCATTGTTGCTCTCCATGTGCCCAAAACCTTCTCCATCATCGTCGGAGGCATCTCGTGCTTTCCTCGACGTCGAACCCTCTTCCCAACTATCGTTCGATCTTCCCACGCAACTATCACACATGTTCTCTCTGTGTCAACCCACCACACAGTCATGTATCCCATTTTCCAGTCCTGCATCCCATCTGCCTGTTCCAAATCCCATCTAAAGCAATCCCGCTTCTTTGGCTTTTACAAATCCCCCGAGCCCAGCTCCAATGCACCGGCATCCCATCTCGATTCAACCCACCAACCTTTTTATTAACCTCCTGTAACATCTCATGTACATCACCCCTTTATTTCTCTTTCTCTTTCTTAATTCCTTCTCACATGTATCTCTCTTTCCTCCCTAATTAATCACTCTTGATTAATTAAATGTTAAATCTCTCCCCATAATTATTGACTGATAAATTCATCATATAATTAATTTGTTAAATAATTATTACACATTTCCATCATGTCACTTAGCGCTGCCGACCGAACTAAGCTCCTCACCACCCTCACTAGGCGTGACCATCGTATTGATCAGAGGGAAGTTTAGCTCAGCCACATGGACGTTGACCTCAACCACAAGCTCGCAGCCCTCCGCATGTCTCGTCCTTGATGGTTGTTTTTCTACTGCCAAAAACACCAGAGCTGGAGTCGTCGGCTTTCCCTCCAGTGGTGGCCCCGCCACCGCCTTTCATTGAACACCCGCCACCACTGCCACATCTTGGGATGCCCCGACAGTCATCGCCGCTCTACACCACTCACTGTAGTAGTCGACCGTCAACACACCACCATCGTCTACTCTGGTGCCCGTCATTCCATAGTTGTCGGACCCGTCCACCTCGCCGCCTTTTCTGTCAGTCATTACCCCGTCATCCCTGGCTCTACTTCCATAGGCCACTTTTATACCTCTCCAGTCACCCTCCCCGCCGCCTCCGGTCACCCGCCCCTCTGCCTCAGATCATCTCGATGTCTTCACTACCGGCTCTTACTCCATCGACCCCTTCATTGTCGCCTCCTCTAACCATGTCACTGTCTCCTTTCCTGACACTTTCTCCGTCGGCCCCTGCCTTGCCGCTTCCACTGGCCACATCACCACCTCTTCTGTCGGCACGTGCTCGGCTGACCCTGATGGATCCATTCTTGCAAGCGACTATCGTTCCTCCAACCTTCTTGTCGTTGCTGCTCACCGCCGTTCCAACAACCCCGCCGAAGCCATTACTTCTGCTACCCGCCTTTCTAAAAGTGCAACCGCTACTCGACGGCATAGCCTTCGCTATGCCCGATCAGGCGTTGTTCTAGTGGGAGATCAAGATGTCAGAAGATCCGACCATCCACGTGGAGTTTGAGCTTGCGGGTAAGCTCGATGTCAAGGACGGATAGAGTGTTACGGATCCTCCGTTAGTTATCTTGTATTATTATTATTATTATTTATGTGTTAAGTCGAGTCACTGTATCGAGTCGTGATGCATTAAGTCATAGTCGTCGTAGTGTTCAAGTGTTTTTAATATTTGATGTATGTTTGTATTTACGGTTATGTCATCGGCGCCTATATATAGGGCTCTTGGGGTCATGTAAGGTTTATGCAAGAAAATATATTAAGTTCTCTTTCTCTCCCTCAAGGTCTTCTCTCCCCCCTCTCTCCCTTCTAGGGTTTCAACCTCTTTCATCCCCACCATTTCTAGGGTTAACAACCCTTGTATCCCCACCTCCATCCTCACCTCCGGTTGTCATCCGACAAACCATCAAAGAGGCACGTAACACATTCCCACAACAAGAATAGGTGACCTCAACTCCTTTTCATAATCAATTGTTGTATTCAAGAACAGATAGTTGCGGGCAATGGATTCCAGCATAGAGTTGGTAAGCCACGACATAAATAAGGAGTTTCCAGACTCCCATTGCAGCCAATTTGTAGAAGCCAAGCGGCTTCTTGGTGACGCAAGTGAAATCTAAACATAAGCCGACTGTTTAGGGCAAGGGCGACGGAGCGAGCCAAAAGGAGGTAGTTAGTACCATCCAATCAAATAATGGTAATTTGGGCAGTATTGTGATCACGGTTTGCACAGATGGATCCCATGAAAGTCATGGAAGAGGATGAGGCATTTCTGTCAGATGAAATAACTCAAGAGTCAACACTCCCTGACATGGCGACCCAAGAATAAAAACAAAGGATGTAGTAACTAGAAGTAGAGAGACGGAAATAGGTTTTTCTCATAGAAAGAGGAAGGAACCATGATTAATTCTGGCAATGGAACCAAACTAAATCACAACAGGTGATAGAAATGAGGAGGAAAAATCATCCCCTCAAGAATGGAGGGACTTGGACGTCAGAGAAGAAGTTAGATCTCTATCGAGGTTTACGGCACCTGTACCTACTGAACGAATAAAAACTGGGAAGATTTGGTTGTTGCTGGCTTGCTGCCCTTGCGGGTGTGTGACAAGAAGATGGATGGGAGATGGGATGGTAGACGAGGCGCGCGGAACTGAGCAGATTCAAATGAGAGAAGATCGACGGGACACATGGGCTCGTTGTGCTACCGAGTGCAAGAAGAAAGAGGAATGGGTCGTGAGAAAATTAGGGCTACTCTGATAGCATGTTAAGAATTAGGATCACTTGCATAATAATCAAGAGTAACACACCTATATATAGGAATGGAAAAGTACAAAACTAAGGGTCAAAAGAGTAAAAAAGAAAATATATTAAAAAGTACACAACTAAGGGGCACAAGCAGCGAGCAGCTAGCAACAACGGTCTTTCCCACCCAACCAAGGTGAAAAAGTTGTTACCTATTTTGTGAGACACCTCAACATCAAGACAGCACTACAAGAAGCTCTTCTAAAGAGAAATCAATGAACAAGAAGATGAAGACATAAAATTAGATTATAACCCTACTAATCCAAAACGTCTAATTCCCTTCGAGCTTCAACGTAGACTCATTTTAAAGGAAAGATGAAACATCACGATCCTTGATAAGGGTCGATCCATGTGTCTAGTTAGATTTTATTTTGCACTTTAGATAAGTGTAGTAAATTATTATTTTGGGTCTTTGTAATTTTGGGAATCCTGGTAATTGTCCAATTGTTAGAACTTATTCGCAAAGTGTCTTTTGTAAGTCTATATAAGATCCTTCAAGCTATGATAAAGATAACTAGTAGGATAGAAAAATCAGATTAATCTTTAACTCCTACCCATACATGCATGGGATAGGAAGGGAACAAATTACATAAATGCCACTATATTGAAAAATAAGCTAATATCTCTAATATAACACAAGAGGTAATATATTTATTCAACTCTCCCATCAAATTGGAAGAAAGGATATCTATCATTTCAAACATGAGCATGTCATCAATAAATGTGTCACAGCTAAGGCCATTGGTGAAAACATATGTCAACTTGTCTTTGAAATGAACAAAAGGGGTAAAAATATTTCCTGTGTCCAAATGATCTTTAATAAAATATATCTCCACTTCTAAATGCTTAGTCCTATCATGTTGGAGAGAATTGTGGGATATACTAATTGTGCTCTTACTATCACAATATAATAAGATACGCATGAGTTCAAGGATCCCTAGGTCCCAAAAAATAGGTGTTAACCATAAGTCTACACAAAGACCTTGGAACATGGTCCTATATTCTACCTCTGCACTTGATCATTCTACATCATTTTATTTATTGCTCCTCTAAATCACCAAGTTGCCTCCCACAAATATACAATTGCTAGTGGTTGACTTTCTATCATCCTAACTTCCAGCCCAATCAACATCTATAAATACCTCGATCTTCAAGTGACGTTTTCTTGAGAATAGAATTCCACGACCAGGGGCCTTCTTAAGATCTCAGAACTCAATGAGAAACCTCTTGAGACAAACTCTAGAAATATGCATGTCCACTCAATATGCCCACAAAATATGTAATATTAGGTCGTGTGTGTGATCAATGAAAAAGTCTTTCAATGAATCTTTAATACCTAGCTTCTTGAGAGGCAACCCAAGTATATTTTGTTTATGCCTACTTTTATTTTTGATTACTTGTGCCTATGTTTGTTTTTTTGTTAGTACTCAAGTTTTGCGACACAACTATAATTTTGGAAGTAACCTTTCATTTTGAGCGCATGGCTTCAGATGCAACTTATAACCCGGTGACCCCATTTCCATCCTCCTGCACTTTATTTTTATTTCCCGCATCGGGGGCAATGCTCAATTTAAGTTTGGGGCGTTGTTTAAGAGTGTTATTCTAGTTCTAGTTTTAACTTTTTATGCATCCTACAATGCTATAAAAGCTTAAATTTTGCACCCATTTTTTTACGAATGTGTTATGGATCTATTATTATTATTGTAATAAGATATTAATATAATGAGTCGACCCCTAGTCGAGTCATATTGAGTCGTATAAGTCAAGTCGTAGTTATAGAATTATAGGTCTTTTAGTATTTTCTCCATTTCATTATAATTGCAGTCATGCCATTAGGGGGTATATTGACAATTAAAGTCTTGTATGAAAGGTTAAGCAATGAAATAGTCTATTTCCCGGTCTTTAAATGAGATCTTGGAAGCTCTCACTTTTGAGCATGCCCTGCTTAGGCAACCACAAGAGGTACCTGGCCTTAATCAGCCAATCTTATGTCTCCATAGGATTTTCTTCTCTACTGAAGTTGGGAGGGGCGGAGATATCTAAAATTCCTCAGGTAACAATCAATTCAAATATCCACGACGGAAAATGCAAGAGTTGGGACCGAAACCGTTGTAGGTAGGGTTATTGCCCAGGCAATTTTAGTTGCAGTTCCCGTAGGTACTAGTTTTGTTGGTAGAATAACCTCTTCCATGATAATCACAGACGTTCTATTTTACCGTGAAAGTTCGTTATGAAAAATATCAAACATTCATATGTAAAATCTAAGGATAAGATTAAAATTAATGACATTAACGTCGAAGGAGTGATTCATATGAAATCTAAAGGCTCTATGAATTTCTTGGGTTCAAAGGATCCTAAAACTGACATTGATACCAATTATAACACCCCTACATAGTTTAACATCAATTCAAAAGCCCGACCAGCACTTGTGATATAAAGTAAATTAAGTAATAGTAATAAGATTGGTGCATAACAGAAAATATTTAGAGTACACAACGAAAAAATTAAATACTAGAATTAAGGTTAAAGAAATACCTCAATTTCTGATTAACAAAGCCAACTAAAAAAAGAAAAGTGTGAAGAGTCTCAAATACTAAAACATAAAATGAGTTTATTACATTTGAGTTCATATATAGTTGATACATCAAATTGATAAGTAAAACAAACAAAAAATATAAATCCTCAGAAGCTTCGCCTACACGAATCTCTCGACAATTTCCCCCTTAAAAGAAATGTCTGAAGACAAGATCATCATAACTGCTGAGTAAGAAAAACACTTCCCCTTAGTGACATTAAAAATAACTTAAAGAAATATGTGTGCATACTTTAAAATAATATCTTAGGCTAAAGAAAAGTATACTTCAGTTTTATGCATGATTTTCTATAAAAGTATTTTTTGAACGTAAATGTATTTTCTATGACTTGATCTTATACTAAAATTTTCTATAGTTTCGGAATCATCAAAGTATATAGATTTTGGGTTCTGACTAGTATTTAGAGTTGAGATGACTTATATTCTCTTTCTTCTATACTTAGTAGAGTAAATTTGTATGTACATTCTAGAGATTTGAGTCTCTAATGGAAAACATAGGTGCCCTAGCGTGTCTCGATCACAGACAAGTATTCGCATCTAATTATCTTACATGGGGTGTCGACTCCCCCATTTGAGGCTCATACGATCTGCTATGCATTATGAGTATGATAGTGTGTCTCTATCAATCATGATAGAACCCCTCGATAGTGCCCCGTATTCATCTTCTTATAATGGTCAACATGCAGAACATATAAAAACACATGCATAAAGTCATTAATCTTAAATGTTCCATTAATCTTTTACCTTCTTATTAGTAATTGGCGTGATTAATCTTAAGAGGAAACACCTGCATAGGAGTATAACCTTAAATTACATATTACACCATGTTTACGTATTATGTCTTGCATTATTATTAATGATATTAACACGTTGAATTAACAATATAATATAGCTTTCCACTTTTAGAAGTTTAAGTTACAAAATTTTTACTTTCATATTCATATTTCTTTTCATGTGTACATAGCAAAGGTATATCTTGCAGCTAGGTGATACGCCGAAATCCTATTAAAATTCATTATAATTTTGCATGCATTATTCGCATTATCATGTTCCTTCGTAACCATTTAAAATGTGTAAGGAAATTACATAAATTGATCTAATTACATGATGTCGAACCAAAAAGAATCATATTTCTTACCTCGGTGTCGCGGTGCTCGTACACACGGCGTGGGGGCATACTTCACAAGGTTGAAATGGAAATTACGCAAGGCTTCACCGATCTACCGCCAAACGTAAGTAACTTGACATTAATCGGAAACCTACAACAATCAATATGTGAGAGGAATAAAACTAGGGATTATTTTTTCTCTAAGGTTTGATAGGAATCTAATGAAACTCCTTTTAAATAATGGAAGAAAACTGACAAAGGAATTAAATGACAAACCGATGAACAAAATGGTTTTTACCACTTCCCCAACAGTTGGACCTACAAAAGAAATAGGTGGTTCTCTGCACAAGGAAAATCGAAATCCTTGATTCCTAAAATCGAGCATAAGTGGGAGGAGAAACCATGAATCTCTCAGGAAACTCACTGGAAGGGCAGATCCGGCCCTTACCTGGCAAAAGGGCAGAAGGGGGAGGTTGATCGTGAGAAAGGGCACTCGCTTGACCGTTTAGAGCAAAGGAGAAGGCAACATTTTACGTTTTGTCGTCGAATTCGACGGAGAAAGCCGTTGTAGGCACTGTCCTGTCGACCAAATGGAACGAGAGAGGGCGTCTACAAAAGGCGCGTAACCTGCGATTTGGTTTCGACTTCTGGCGTGCAGCTGAGAGGAGTTGTGATCCATGATTTCACTAAGAGTGTTGGGGTCATAAGTTATAAGAATATAACAGCCACCCTAATTTCTCAATGAGAGGTGGGTCAAGCAATGATGCGCATATTACAAAATTGTCACTATGCATTTAAGCTTTCTTATATTAACAATAAACGCTCCCAAAAATCCCCAATTTGTGCCTAATTAAAATTCATAAACTTATTTTATTAATTAATTGACCATTATAAAGTTAAAATACAGGAGTACCTCATATGACAATTGTTATGCCAGTACTAACTTTTTTCAACCCTGAATTTAAAAAAAACAATTAAAATTTTGGATGTTAGATTTGTAATGGATGAATAACCAATAAAAACACACCTCTGAGCAGGAGGGTCGACCTTGTCCTCATGATGTTGATGATTGTGCACAAAACAGATATACCCAAAAATTTGATGTGGTAGATGAAGCGTATGAACCATGCAGTGGGTGAAGAGTTTGGCTATAATAGTATAAGCAAGACCTCTGGATGGAAGACGACTCATAAGATGAGCCATAGTTAGAAGAGCATTACCTCAATACGATTTTGGAAGATGCATGGTAATGAGTAAGAAGCGAACAACCTTAAGGAGATGTTGTTTTTTTCATTCTATTACTCCATTTTATAGGTAGTTTGACAGATAATACCATGATCAACACTGTAAGACTCAAACACTCCACGACCATCATAATCCCCTCCATTATCACTGCAAAGCATGTGAATGGTGCTTTTGAATTGATTTATCACCATAGTGTAACAAACCAGTGAAAATCATTTAAAAATAAAACAGGGGACGAACCTAAACATCAGAATGTGCAACATCAAACAGAAGAAAGCTAAGAAGAGAAACGTGAGAAAAAAATATAACGAACGTGCTTAGAGAGTTCATAGATATCACATGAAAGCTGTTAAGAATCAAGCTAACATATGCTCACCGGGAGGTGACCATAACCAAAATAATGGCTAATTACTTTTAAAAGGGTTTGTTGGCCGGTTCGGGAGACAAAAAGGAGAAAACCCTAAGGCGTGCTCTTCTCTTCATCTCCCTCTCTCGACATGGTATCAGAGGCGGTAGATCCCCCATCTCAGTCGACCTAAAGGATTGACCTCGTCCCGATCTCGCTTCTTCATCCCGATCTCGTTTCTTCGTCCTGTCGCGCCTGTCTTTTGATGCGCCTGGGCGTCCTGTTTCCCGTTGAGGAATTTTGTGGGGAGATTAGCTGAAGCAGACAGTAGTCCTCTAGTTCTTGCGGTTGTGGAAGGTCTTCCCCAGTGTTGGAAGGGTCGAAGCCGTCGGGCGCCTATCTATTCTTGATGCTTTTGTTGAAGGTGGTTACTGCGGCTGCTGTTGAAGGAGACTGCTCCGGTGTTAGGAGGTCTAAAGGCGTCAGGCTCCTAACTGTTCTTGTTGCTTCATTTGAAGGTGGTTCATGTGGCTATTGTTGAAGGAGGCTGCTCTGATGTTGGGAGGGTTGAAGTCGTCGGGCTCCTCTCCGTTTTTTGGAAGGTGGTTGCCACCCTGGTGTTTGTGTCCCCTGCCCAGGGAGGGTTTGTCGGTTCTCTCTCTTCTTCTTGGTGGTTGTTCTGAAGTAAGACGAGTTGAAGGGTGTTAATGCCTCTGAAGGGGTGGTTGATCAATCTAAACACTATAGTGGAGTCAGTCCTAACATGGACTTCAATAAGGGGGTGACTCACATCAAGCTGAATGAGAAATTCTCTTGTGGGCTCAATCTATGTGGATTTTTATTGGGAGTCATCGAAGACTTGGGTTTATCACCGGATCCAAGCCGGCCCCAAGCAAGACTGATCCCCTATATGAGGAATGGGAAGATGAAAATCTTACTGTGATCAATTGTCTTGTCAATTCTATGAAACCCAAGATTGCAAGTCATTTTTTATTTTGTCAAACTATGAAAGATCTGTGGGAGTTAATCGAACGAAATTACTCAAAAAAGTACTTGGCTAGAATATATCAACTTCAGACTGAGCAAATCCACATGACATGGATGAGTGATTTCGAAAAATATTATAGCAAACTAACTCATAAGTGGGCAAAAAATGATCAATATACTGCTATCCAGACTATAGAAGACTACAAGACGGAACTTATGCAACGGAGGATGTTTGAAATGTTGTCTGGTCTCCCCCCCCCCCCCCCCGAACTTAAATTTCAGAGAGTTCAGATGTTGGGAAGAGATTTTGTGCCTGATTTGAAGACAGTTGCTCATAATATTCGAGGGGAGGCAAGCCGTCTAACTCTCTTCGTTCAAATGTTCATGTTGGCCATGAGAAATCTGTCCTCGCTGCTGAGCAGAAGAGGTGGCACTCTAGAAATATGAAACAAGATGATAAAAGTAAAATGAAGTGCCCTCACTGTGCGAAGAAAGGACATGGGAAAGAGAAATGTTGGGATCTTCATCCTTACCTTGTTCCTTCAGGTTGGGTCTGTGGCTCTGATGGGAAATATATGGGATCTCAAACAGCTATGTATGGCAATCTTGAGAATACTGGGTATTTTCTGGAGGAAAACGAGAGCATGACTAAAGAACTCAAGGCGCTGAAAGCCAATGCTGTTGAAAAACCTTTCATTGGTGACTTGGCGGGTACGGTTGTCATGTTCATACTACTTTTGTGTCATCTAAAGGACCATCGACCACTTAGATCATTGATTCAGGGGCATCCGACAACATGACCGGTCTTCTGTGGGTGTTTCCTCTATTTCCCCTGCATCTGGCAGTGTGAAACTCGCTGATGAATCCTCAGCTTCAGTGACTGGTAAAGGGGTTATTCATCACTCTTTGTTTCTCTCAAATCTGTGGTTATTGTTCCTTCATTCCCCACAAATTTGTTATCTATGACATTTTAACTAAATAGTTTAACTGATCTATCACTTTTTTCTTTTCTCATTGTATTTTTCAGGATCTAGCGAGTGGGAAGACGATTGGTGGTAGACATGAGTCGGGTGATGTGTATGTCATGAACAACTATCAAGCACTTAGTGCTCAGAGGCCTATCAATCCTGATCAGTTAATGTTGTGGCATATGGGATTTGGACATGCTAGTTTGAAGACTCTAAAAGCTATCTTTCTACATTTCCTTAATGTTAAAAAACTACTTTTGATTGTCAGTCTTGTGAATTAACTAAGCATTGTAGAACCAACTATGCTCCTAGTCTGAGTCGAAGTGTGAAATGTTTTGATTTGATACATTTTGATGTCTGGACATCTCCTATTTGATTTATGAATGTTTTTCAGTATTTTGTTTCTTTTATTGATGATCACTCACGTTTTACTTGAGTGTACCTCATGAAAAAGAAGAATGAGGTTTCAGAAATATTTCAGTTGTTTCATCATCATGTGCAGACTCAATTTGGGACTAGAATTAAAGTTCTTAGAAGTGATAACGAAGGTGAATATGCATGTAGTGATATTCAAGATTTCCTGGGAGACCATGGCATAATTTTTCAAACTTCCTATCCGGGTATTGATCAGCAAAATGGGGTAGTTGAAAGGAAGAATCACCATATCTTGGAGACCACTCGTTGTCTGCTGCAAGAGATGCACATCCCTAATAGACTTTGGGATGAAGGTGTCCTCACCTCCGTCTATCTCATTAATCGGATGGCCACTGGTACATTGTAGGGAAAGTACCTCCTAAAGCTTCTTTGCCCAAATATGCATTTATTCAATCTTCTTCCTAAGATATTCAGATGTGTTGCTTTTGTTCATATTGTGGGGCCTCATAAGGATAGATTAGGTCCGCAAGTGATAAAGTGTGTCTTTGTGAGATATGTTGCCAACCAAAAGGGGTATAAATGTTATTCTCCTGCTCTCCGGAGAAAGTTTATATCCAAAGATGTTACCTTTTTTGAAAATACTTCATATTACTCCGATGAGAGCAAAAATGTCACATTTCAGGAGGAATGCAAAGATGAGAGTAACACGTTACCACCTCTACTTGTTCTGCTTGATGTGCTCACTCCGAGAAGTGTAGATATTCCTGTTAGAAAGGAAACTCCAACCAATGATCTTCGTGTGTACAGAAGGAGGAAGGATCTTCAAATTTACCGGAGAAAGCAAAACAAAAGGTATTGATTAAGAATGTTACATTTTTAATTTGTGTTATGACTTCGTACTGCCTACAACACAAATTATTGAAAACCGCTCCTCTGATGCTAAGTTGTGAAGACCCTGATTTCCGGGCTTCCCAAATGATTTCAAGGATCGAACATTATTTCAATAAAAAGGGTCGCAGCATGAAACCACAATACAAAAATTAAAAACACCGGCACTTTTATTCATTCATTAATCTATTTATTTACAATATTTGTTACAGAAACTATTAAGTACTTAACTATACTCAATACAAAAATCATAATAAGAATCAGTACAACAGACTTTATTCCTTTCCTGAGCTTCGTCAATGCCTATAAATATCTTCAACCATACCTTCGTCAATTCTTCTGACGGAATCCTTTTTGGTGCACTGAAAGACGCTCCTATTGCCTAAAAAAATAAGTCCATCAAGGGTTAGTCATAAAAATTATGACTATGTGAAAAAAGCATTTCGTGAATAATTATACATGCGAACAATGAGAGATAGCAATATGCACACATTACAATAAATCATCAATTTCATTTACTCTCAATATTGTCCCTTAATTTGTCACTTAATTTTAATTACATAAACTAGGAAATGCTTAGATATGTAAATTTGAATTGTCCACACCCCTGAAGGGCAAAATTATAGGCTCACCCCTACTGGCGAATCCATCAGTAAATACCTCTACATCATCGGATTCGAATCTTTCACATTTCTTTATGCAGAATTTTATCATTCTTATTTTTATCGTAATTTTCATGAAAACATGAGTTTTTAATAAAATAATTCCCTCAGAAATATGTATCGTTTTCATGTTTTTCCTCCGCCCACATTTATTCCATAGCGATATATCATTGAGTTAAACTCATATGCACGGGTACTGTTTATTTCAAAAGGTAAAACAGGAATATGAAATTACGTGAATAAAACTTAATTCAAGAAACAAGAAATTTACCAAGACCTTGCCTTTATCAGTGCTTTTGCTCGCATTATTGTCACGATTATCTTGCAACGCCATCCTCTTGTTATTGGGCCTCAGAAACCACTGAAATTGTATGCACTTTTTATTTGGGATACATCACTTGATATTTGTATCGTTAATGTTTTTAAAAAGATTTACGAATAAGATTTTAAAATCCGTTAAAATCTGAAAGTCACCATAAACGACAAAAGAATTGCTTATACGAGCTATCCAACCAAAACAGTCCTCAACCGACATTGTGAATCTCAACCTCAGCCGCCAAACGGCACAAAATAGCCAAAGAAATAGCTCTGAAAATAGCTCAAAAATAGTCTCAAACTCATCCATTTAAACATCACAAAAATAGCATCTAAATAGCACAAAAATAATTTCACAACAGTCCCCAAAATCAGCAAAGTTTAATACTAAAAGCAGCCCTAAAAAGTATGTATAATAGCTCATAAATAGGTGTTAATAGCCCACTAAAAGCAGCAAGATTAGAATACCAAAACAGTCCAAAAACAGTCCACAAAATTGTCTTAAAATATTCCTGAATATAGCTACAATAAAAGAGGAGTAATGGCCAAACAAGTAAAGGGAGGAGAGGAAAAGGGCAGCGCACAGCAGCCACACAGGAGGCAGCACAGCAGCGGAAACCAGCAAGGAACAGCAGCAGAGAGAAGGGAGTAACAGAGAGCAGTTGTAGCTCGGGTGCAGCAGCAAGGAGCAGCAGCAGTTCGGGTACAGCAGCAAGGAGCAGCAGCAGATCGGGTGCAGCAGCAGGGAAACAACAGCAGGAAGCAGCAGGTCAACAACACAAAGGGACAAGAGAGCAAGAGAGGAAGGAGTGAAGAAATGAGAGAGTTTCAGCTTTTATAACAAGAGATAAGAGGTCACAAGACAAACAAGCCAATCGAGAGAGTTATTTCACCTCTTAAAGGTCTCACCAAATAAGGCACAAAGCACATAATAGCCAACACTTGGCTAGCCAAGTGTCAAAACCAGCCAACACCACACAATCCAGCCAACACACCAAACTCAGCCAGCCCAGCAATTCAGCCAGACCACTTACACATGCCCGCATTTAAAAGGCAACCCACTTACCAAAGGCAGGCCAATTGAAATGGCAGCCCACTAATCACATTATTTGGCTATTGGCACACAAATTAAATTAAAGCAAATTTAACAAATAAAATGAAACGGATAAACGCGAAAATTATTCGTAAAAATTCGATTTGCCACTTGTTCATCATCGGGGAAAAATTAAAATTACTTAACGCATTTTTGAATCGTCACACCACCACTCTGCCAAGTCCAAGCAACAACACCACTCAGGAGTCCACTTCTGTTCTTCAAATTCATAGTGGTCGTACTAGATATCATATTGAAAAGTATGTTGGGTATCACTCTATCTCTCACTCGTTACAAGCATACCTTGCATCTGTTACCTCTACTTCTATTCCTATCAATTTTTTTGAAGCTAGCTTGAATCCCCACTGGATAAAGGCTATGTAGGAGGAGATGGATGCTCTCCAACGTCAAAAGACTTGGGAGATTGTCCTCATCCCACATGGGTGTCACCCAGTCAAATGCAAATGGATATATACTACTAAATTTCGTTAAGATGGAACTCTTGATAGATATAAAGTAAGATTGGTAGCAAAGGGCTTCACTCAAGTTGATAGAGTTGACTTCCAAGAGACATTTGCTCCAGTCGCTAAACTGAACTCAGTCAGAATTCTATTGTCTATTGTTGCTCATAAGACTTGGACTTTGCACCAGCTTGATGTAAAAAATGTCTTCCTCCATGGTGAATTGGAAGAAAAAATCTATATGACTCCTAGTATGGATGTTCCTAAAGGACATGGGTGTCGCCTTAAGAAAACTTTATATGTTCTCAAACAGTCACCTCGTTCATGGTATGCCAAGCTAAGCGGCAAACTTGTTCATCTAAAAATCACTCGATGTACTTCAGATGACTCAGTATTTGTCTACAAAAAGGAGGAATGCATCACTATTCTCATAGTCTATTTGGATGATATTATTATTACAGGAACTAATGACCACCACATTACCCTGGTTAAAGAGGAATTGGCTTCTGCTTTTGAAATCAAGTACTTGGGTCTTCTTCGGTACTTTCTTGGAATTGAGATTGATCGATCTGCAGGAAAGATTATGATCTCTCGACGCAAATATATCTTGGATCTTTCGGTGACGTTGGATATTTGGGAGTCACACCTGTGGATCCTAATTATGACATTCACAAGGAGACTTCTCCTGATCATAAGAAGAAGGCTGAATTTCAACGTATCGGGGGAAGTTGATTTATCTGACAATTACCAGACCTGATATCTCCTTCGTTGTTGGCTCAATAAGTCAATTCATGCACAACCCTAAAGTTCATATATATCAAGTTGTTCTGTGGATTCTAAAATACTTAAAAAAGGACCCCGAAAAAGGCATTATCTATCAAGATCATGGTCACCATAAGGTCCACAGGTACTGTGATGCTGATTGGGCGGGTTCTTCCCAATACAGAAGATTCACTAGTGGATATACTATCTTTGTTGGTGGCAACCTCATTTCCTGGAGAAGTAAAAAAACAAAATGAAGTCGCATGTTCCTCCACTGAAGCAAAGTATCGTTTCATTGTTGTTACTACCTGTGAACTCATTTGGGTTAAATCTATCTTGAGGGAAATGGGCTTCCCTGTTCTTGAGGCTATGTACCATTACTGTGATAATCAAGTTGTTATTTATATATCCAACAATCATGACTTTCATGAGAGAACAAAACACATAGAAATTGATTGCCACTTTGTGCGGGATAAAATTCAGGATCAGACTGTTACCATGGCATTTGTGGCATCTGAAGATCAACTTGCTGGCATGTTCACCAAGGTTGTATCTGGTAAATCTCTTCATTCTTGCTCGGGATGCAGGATACTTATGGTGTTAGCTTGAGGGGGGTGTTAAGAGTCAAGCTAACAAATGCTCATCGGGAGGTGACCATAACCAAAATAGTGGCTAATTCCTTTTAAAAGGGTTTGCTGGCCGGTTCGGGAGACGAGAAAAAAGGAGAAAATCCTAAGGTGCGCTCTTCTCTTCATGTCTGTCTCGACAAGAACAACTTAATTGCAAAAATAAAGGAAATAACTTTTGAAGATAGATGGGTGACGGTGTTTTTGAATTGATTTATCGTCATAGGGTACAAACCAACGAAAAACCACTTACAAATAAAATGGGAAATGGACCTAAACATCAGAATGTGCAACATCAAATAGAAGAAAGGTAAGATAAGAAACCTAAGAAAAACTATAATGAACATGCTTAGAGAGTTCATAGATATCACATGAAAACAACTTAATTACAAAAATAAAGTAAGGAAATAACTTTTGAAGATAGATGGGTGACGGATGTCCAAGACGCTAATGCCAACATCGAAAATCCTCGTAGTGAGATAGAAACTGGGGGTATATGAAAGAGCATAGGAAGGCAACTTCTAGTCCAAAAATATAGGCTCGTGAATCCTACCACTCTCAGGCTCTATTTGTTTGGGCGTTTCGCACCTCCGTTTTGGGCAAACGCCGCCGGAAGGAGGGTAAACAAATGAACCTCCGGCGGCGTTTGCTCTGTTTCCACCCGCCCTCCTTGAGAAACGGCTCAAAAAGCTTCGTTTGGAGCAGCCACCTCCCCCCTCTGGATCGAACTCTCCGTTTCCACCCGCCGGATCGACCCGCCACCGCCGAACCAAATGGAGCCTCAATGTTCTGCAGATACCCAAATCCAGAAAACACAAGAATCAAGATAAAAAATTTATCGTGTAATCCAAGAATCTTGTAATATTACTAATTGTGGAGAAAACCTCAAACTTGTATATACTTTCTCAATAATCAATTACAAGGTAGGAATGCACATTTATAGGAGGGAGAAAGAGAGAAGAGATCCTTATACATGATGTGGGACTAAAGAGCAAAGAGGAAGAAAACTAAATAAATGGGCTCCAACATGGGCCTCTTTACATGGGCTTTTCTAACACTCCCTCGTAAGCTGGAGCGTACAAGTCATAGGCACTCGGCTTGGACAGGAACTGATAAAATAGGGTACTTGGTAGGGCCTTTGTGAGTATATCATCAACTTGTTTGGTACCCGAAACATGCTTCAATTCTATATTCTTCATTTGAACTTTCTCCGGAATAAAGTGACAGTCCACTTCAATATGTTTCGTTCTTTCATGAAATATCGGATTCTTTTCTATGTGTATAGCCGCTTGGCTGTCACATAACAGGATGGCAGGTGAGGGAAGTTTTACTCATAGATCGGCGAGGAGACTTTCAAGCCATGTGAGCTCAGAGATAACCGATGTCATCGATCGGTATTCTGCTTCAGCTGAGGATCGAGCAACCACAGCTTGTTTCTTACTCCGCCAGGTAACAAGATGACCTCCAAAATAGGTACAGAAACCATTGGTTGACTGCTGATCATCCAAGAAATCAGCATAATCTGCATCAGAATACGCAACCAATGTTGGAGTAGAGGATGAGGTTTTGTATACCAATATTTGACCTGCAGCTGTTTTAAGATATCTTAGGATGCGTTCAACGGCTCGAAGGTGAGATATTCGAGGGGCATGCATAAACCGGCTGACCACCCCAACAGCAAAGGATATATCTGATCTTGTGACCGTTAGGTAGATCAATTTTTCAACAAGTCGTCGATAGTATTCCGGATTTTGGAGAGGAAGATCTGTATCGGAAGCATGTGCACACAACTTATGATTAACATCCATTGGAGTACTAGTGGGTTTGCATCCAGAGTAGCCAACATCTTGAAGGAGATCCAGACAGTACTTCTGTTGGGAGAGGACAAGTCTATCTGGACGTCTCGTGATCTCAAGACCAAGGAAGTATCGAAGATGCCCCAGATCTTTTGTTTGAAAGACGGAGCTAAGGTGTTGTGTGACTGCTTGGATTCCCTTTGAATCGTCTCCAGTGATTAAGATGTCATCAATATATACTAACAGAAGAACCGTTCATGTTGCCCGATGTCGAGTGAACAGAGAGAAGTCTGATGAGCTCCGAGTAAAGCCGACTTCTCGAACTGCCTTACTGAACCTATCAAACCATGCCTGAGGGGACTGTTTGAGACCATAGATGGACTTCTTAAGATGACAAACTCGGGACTCCCCCGTAGTTTCAAACCCGGGAGGTTGTTGCATGTAGACTGTTTTCTGGAGGACGTCGTTCAGAAATGCATTCTTGATATCCAGTTGATGTAAGGGTCATTGGCGATGCACAGCCACGGAGAGGAGGATACGAACAGTGTTGAGCTTGGCTACTGAAGAGAACGTTTCTTCGTAATCAAGACCTTGCTATGGGGTGAAGTCACGAGCCACCATGCGGGCCTTCAGACGGTCAATTGTCTCATCAGGAGCATGTTTGATGACAAAGACCCATTTACACCCAACACCTGCCTGACCGGTAGGTAGAGGTACCAAGTTACAGGTCTGGTTAGCCCAGAGAGCAATCATTTCTTCTTCCATGGTCTCCCGCTAGGCAGGATGTTGGAGAGCCTCCTGCACAGAGTTAGGTACAAAAATCGAGGATAATGAAGTGGCAAAAGTTTAAAGTCGTAGGGATAGGCGATGTAAGGATACATAATTCGTCATGGGATGAACGGTGGATTCTGGTGCCAGACCAACAAGGCGCAGAATGTCAGAGGTCGAAGCTGACTACATTGGGGCAACGGTGCCAGCCTGGCGACGAGTGTAAACATGTATAAGAAGCAGCTTGGAAAGAGTGGGAGCTTGATCAGGAATTTTTAGTGGTGGAGTAGTAACGGGAATGACAAGTCGTAGGACGGGTGGTAGTAGAGGTGTTGGATCTGGAGCAGAGAAGAAAGGAAGATCCTTCCGAAAGGTAACATCAGCAGAAACAGTCACCTTGCGGGTAGCAGGAGAGTAGCATGTGTAGCCTTTCTAAGTTCGTGAATAGCCAACGAAGATGTGTATGGCCCCCCAGGGATCCAACTTGTTTGTGGATGGACCAAGAATGTGAGCGTAGCCAATGTTGTCAAGATCGAGATCTTACCTAAGATCGGTCGGCAGTGGTAAGATCGTAAAACGTGGGATCGACACGAAACGGTAAGATCTTACTTAGTATACAAAATTAAATAAATCAAATTTATATATAAATATATGTAGTAGATCATTAATCAAAAAACAATATATATAAAAGAAAAGTTCAACTGCATAGTATGATAGTAAATAATAATAGTACATTACTACATTTACCTCGTTCAAAATAAGTCATCTAAGCTAAAGTCCAAATTGCCTAATAAAGCATCTTCGTCGCATTCATCTATCCCAAGATCTTGTTCTCCTCCTTCTATGCGAGCAGCTACCTCTTCAACATCCGGAGGCTCTATCTCAAGATCTTCTTCATCATCTTCATCGGCAACTATCCACTCGTTATCGGATGGAATATCATCAAAATTATTTTTCCGAATTTTCTTTAACTTGCTATTTGTCAAACGAGAATTCGTCATCACAAAGACAACATCATTTATTGTCTTTTGCTTCAAACGATTTCTTCTTTTTGTGTGTACCTAGAAAAAAAAATTAATTATTATACAATAATATTTGTGATTAAAAATATTTAATAAATTGTAACTATACCCTTTCAAATGCACTTCAATTTCGCTCACATCCAGAAGAACTACATGTCAAGCTCAATACACGTTTTGCAAAATTTTGTAGCTCCAGATGTTCTTCTCCATAAGAATCTCACCATGCCGCCGGAATTTTGATATTAATACCATTTTTGGCTACTATAGAGCCAAAGAATTTTTTCTGATTCTTAAAATCCTCCAATTGACCATCAATCTTTGAAATTTCATCAATATCTCTCCCGGTCATTCTTTCTATGCAGTCATATAGTCTTCGCTTCACCTCATAATCAGCTTTAAATGACGGACTATAGTGAAATTGAGGGTTTAGATAATATCCTGCAGCATGTAATGGTCTGTGCAATTGTTTGTCCCATCGAGCATCAATCACATCCCAAACTGGTTGATAACTAATCATCACAAATAATAAAATTATTATATAAGGAAAAAAAATCTCATATCTATAAGACTATAATACTTTAAAAAAGGGAACTAATTGACTTACAATTTTTGCACACCATTAAAGGCATGAGCAATGTGTTCTTTTGCTCGATCCATTTCCTCATATATGTATCCCATAGAAGGCTTCTCATCAGAATCAACCAAACGAAGCACCTGCATTAACGGATAAGCACCCTTCAAGCAAATGACAATATTCTCCAAAAATCTTTATCCATCATCATCTCCTCAATTAGCTTTCCTTCACTCGAACATGCAGCTCGGCTAGCTTTTCATTCATCTGAATTGAACATTCTTATCAAAGCAAGTTTGTTCTCATTAAGGCGGCCCAAAGTTAAGTATGAAGTGGCGAAACGTGTCATTGTCAGTCTCACTAATTCCTTGTCTTTAGTGAAGGTTTTCAATAAAGATATGAGGGATGTTCTGGAATAAATATATGTCGTGATTCTCTTTGCTTTAGGAATTGTATCATGATGTACTTGTATCTTCTTCTCAAAATCCTCTAACATCAAATCAATACAATGAGCAGCGCATGGAGTCCAATATAATCTTTTCCTCTTTAACATTAACATTTCTCCAGCAGCTTTGTAATTTGCAGCGTTGTTCGTCACCACCTGGACAACATTCTCTTCACTCACCTCATCAACAATATCATCAATCATCTTGAAGACATTTTCTGTTGTTTTCGATATATGAGATGCATCAATGGAGTTTATAAATATAGTTCTCATTGAACTATTCACTAAGAAATTGATCAATGTTCTCCTTCTTTTATCAGTCCATCCATCTGTCATTATAGTGCATCCCATTTTCTTCCAATGAGCTCTATGTTCTGAAATATTCTCCATAGTCAGTTGATATTGTTGTTTCAGATATTTCACTCAGATATCATGATATGATGGAGGCTTAAAACCTAAGTCATGCCTTGATATAGATTCACACATCTTATGAAATTCTTCACTTTTTACCACATTGAATGGTAAAGCGTTGTTGTAGATGAATGATGCTATATTATTGCATGCTTCTTCATGCAATCCTTTCTTGAAAATTGAATTGATGGTACTTTGAGTTGTACTTGCTCCACTTCTCTTAAAAAGTTCAGTTGAGCTTCTATCTTCTCTTTTCCTCTTCAAGTCTTCAACATCCTCTTCTTCTTCCACATGGGGGATTGTTTTTTTCACTAACTTCTCTTGCAACCTAACAACAATCTCCCATATCTCTTTCTTCACTTCCGCAGGAACAGCTCTACATGCTCCAACATCTTTTTGAGTACCCGCCAAATGATGTTTCAATCTATAAATTCCTCCGGTCACTGTTTTCTCACAAATTTTACACTTTTTTTTCATGCATCTTCTTCAACTGGGATGTCATACTTCCATCCAATATCACTCTTACTTCCAGGAGCATTTTTGCCCATTTTAGACTCATTGCTAGCGGTGGCAGGAGCATTGCTACTCCCAACTGCACTACCTGAAGCACCACTTGAAGCCATTTTTAACTACCTACTCACAAAATAAATCAAATCATAAGCAAGAAAAAAAATCAGGCAAAAAAAGCAAGAAAATATCACTATGGCAAGAAAAAAATCACTAGGGCAAGAAAAAAAATCAGGCAAGAAAATATCACTAGGGCAAGAAAAAAAATCAGGCAAGAAAAAAAACAACAAAATATTCATCACTAGGGCTGATTTCATGTAAGAGATTAGGAATGGAACCAAAATAAGGCAAGAAAAAAAAATCGTACCAGATCGGAGAAGAAGAAGAGCTCGCACCACTGCACCAGATCAGCAGGAAGTACCTTTCTCGCACCAGAAAAGCTCTACAGAACAGCGGGAAGGAGAAGAACTCGCACCACTGCACCAGATCAGCAGGAAGGACCTTTCTCGCACCAGAAAAGCTCGACAGAACCTTTCTCGGGCGAGCAAACACCAACGGTGGCGACGGAATATGGCGGCAGCGGCGTCTCAATGTCGCGTGCAGGCGGAATGGGGCGGCAGCGGGCAGCGGCTGCTTCGCAGAGCTCGCGGGAGGGGAGTGTCGGGCCGAACCCTAGGGGAAGAGGCGATTTTCTTCTCCAGACGTGCGACGGGTTCGGGTTAATAACATTGTGCCTAACTTAATATAATGTTTTTCGATGGAACGGTAGGATCGTTTAGGATCGTAGGATCGTACGATCCTACGATCCTAAACGGCGATCCTACTGTTTCTATGGTGCACGCGATCTAGGCTTCCCCGAAGATCGTATCCCCCGTAAAAATCGTAAGATCGTACGATCTTACTTGCAAAAACGTGTTTTTCACAACATTGAAAAGATGCAGGGTATGAGAGAGAATGTTGGAGTAGAGGGGAACAGGAGGCTGAACGGAGTGGCATTGTGGAGTATGGGGGAAGGGATACGGTTAATCAGATGGCAGGCCGTCGAAAGAGCAAAGTTCCAATAAGCTTTGGGAACCCGCGTGTGAAGCATGAGAGAGCAAGCAACATTGAGAAGGTGTCGATTCTTACGTTCGGTGACCCAGTTTTGTTGGGGGGCTATAAGCACACAATGTTTGGTGAATCACCCCAAATTCAGAGCAAAGGCTCGCAAATTCATGACTAGTGTATTCCCGAGCATTATTGATGCAAAAAGTTTTGATGTTCGTGGAGAATTGCGTGCTGGTCTCAAGGAGAAATGTCTGAAAGACACGGGGAAGCTTGGAGCAATCACGAAGTAAATATAGTCACATCATCCGAGAATAATCATCAATAAAAGTTAAAAAATAGCGATACCCAGAAATGCTAGTGACTTTGTACGGTCCTCAAATATCGGAGTGTACTAAAATAAAAGAAGCAGAGCTCCGAGTATAATGAGATGGAAAAGATGAACGATGACAACACACCAGCGAGTGTTTCCCGAAAATACAAGATTCGCACTGACAAGGTTAGTACGAGTGACAGATGAGTCGTTGGCAGCAACTGCGGCCTGTGGACGACGAGGAAGCCCATGTTTGCGGTAGCAAGTGGCCTCAAGGTGATCGTCCTTTCCGCAGAAGGAGCACTTAGGTCGTGGCCGGCTTCCCCGACCTCTGCCCCGAGAACCTGAACGTACCCTACGAGCAGGAAGAGGGAGAGGCAGTAAGGGCGCAGAAGTCTGCTGAAGGAGGGCCAGTGACGGAGGTCCAGAACTGTCAGGAGGTGGTGAGACCTTGAGCAACATGGAACACGCATCTGATAGGGACGGAGTAGCAGCAGAGGAGAGGATATGAGCCCGAACGCTCTGAAGATGAGGCGGGACACGAGTCATCATCATGGCAACACCGACGGCTTCTTTTTTAGCACGTTGTGCAACAAGATCCATCGTAGGACGTTGATGTTGAATTCAGGCTTCAACCAGAGTCTTGGCCCGAGCAACAAAGGAGGTGAGGTCGACGGCCCCGCCAACGTCAAGAGATTGAAGATCAGTTATGATGTCATACAGGTGCTGGAGACTATCTTTGCCAGAATAGAAAGAATGGAGCTCATCCCACATCGCCTTAGCTGTTTCGTGATACATGGTCATGCGATAAGATTCGTCATCAAGGGAGTTGAGGAGCCACTTCTGAACTCGACCATTGTTGCACAACCTCTTTAGTAGGAGCAGTGGGAACAGCTTGGGTCAAGTGATGTAGAAAGCCTTTGGACTGAAGAACGCGGCGAATAGAGAGCACCCACTCCACAAAGTTCTTCTTCCCAGCTAAAGAAATAATAGTGATCTATAATTCATCCCGGAGTTCAGGGGCAATGGTCGGGCGGCCTGCAGAAGAGGAAGCTGTCTGTCCGGTAGAATCAAGGGAAGACTCCATGTCCAGGCGGTCAGGAGGCTAGATCGGCGGCAAGAAGACCAGCGGTTAGAGAGGAGACCGAGCGAGCAGATCGGACGATCAGAACAGCGAGCAGAAAGAGGCCGCACAGTAAACCGTGCAAGAAAACCGCACGGTCTCGGTGACAGCGCACCAGCGGCAAGTAAAGAAGAGGTCGCAACCAAAATGTGGAGCGCTTAGCAAGGAGAAGTCGTCTCGACTAGAGAACGGGAGAAGCTACACGATATCGGTGACAACACACCAGCGGCAAGGAAGGAAGAAGCCACAACCAAAATGCGGAGTGGTTAGATAGGAGAAGCCGCCGCAATTAGAGAAGTCGTAGCGACCAAGCAGCGAAAAAACCTCGCGAGAACAACGCACGGTCACGGTGACAACACACCAGCGATAAGGAAAGAAGTCGCGACCAAGATGCGGAGCCCACGGCGGTTAGAGAAGCCACAACGACTAAGCAGAGAAGAAACCGCGCAAGAAGTCTGCACGGTAACGGTGAGCACACCAGCGGCAAGGAAAGATATCGCGACCTAGATGCGGAGCTCGCAGCAGTTAGGGAAGCCGCAACGACTAAGAGAAGTCGTGGCGAGAAGAGAGGGGAGAAGCGAGAAGGCGGGTAGAAGAAGCACGCGGCGAGAACACGAGAACTAGGCGGATAGACTAGGAGACCGCAGCGAGTAGTCGGGAAGCGGGTAGACGGGAAGAAACCGCGCGGTTAGAGGGAAAAGAGAAAAGGCCCCACCTGATAGAGAGAGAGTTATAAAAGGGCCAAGAAAGAAGAAGGGGAGGTGGAAGCCACGAGAGAGAAAGAGAGAGGAGGAGCGGTTAGAGAGGACTTAACCGCGCGGGAAGCAGAAGTTAGAAAAAGGAGTTAACCGCACGGGAAGCGGTGGTTAGAAAAGGAGTTAACCGCACGGAGGACCTGTTCCCTCTGATACCATGTGGAGAAAACCTCAAACTTGTATATACTTTCTCAATAATCAATTACAAGGTATGAATACAAATTTATAGGAGGGAGAAACAGAGAAGAGATCCCTGTACATGATGTGGGACTAAAGAGGAAAGAAGAAGAAAACTAAATAAATGGGCTCCAACATGGGTCTCTTTACATGGGCTTTTCCAACACTAATAAAAAGTAAATTATGAGAAAAAGTAGAAACATGCATTGTGCAAAACGTATTCTACAAGAAGTCAGAGAAGCACACATGGGGAATGGTTGAACCAAAACATAGGGAAGTCATTAGGCAGAACTCATAAGTACCTCGCAAGGTCCTCACATGCATCACGTTAACAATTTAGTGATTTTAGGCAAGGTGGGGAGAGCTTGTGGATGAGTTCAGGGACCTCTAACAGGCGTGGACCCCACCTTATGATAACAGGGCACCTCCCACAACAGTTTCCTATAAACACAACCTCAAATGATAGGTGGAAGACAGAGATAACGAGTTCTTGAGAAACTCACATAAATTTTCATGTGAGCACGTGTGCCTTCCCACAACGATGCATAACATTTGGTTTAAGAGGGGGAATTTCTTACACTCATGGGTAAGTGGTGGGTCCTCCTAGTTGTATCCCATCTGATTCATTTTGAAGAAGAGAATATCAGGTCCTTTTCCTTCTCGTATTAAGCTCGGGGTAGACTTTGGCGAGCAAGTAGACCTTCAATATCTGAGTTCGAACTTTGGAGTCGAATTTTCAACACCAACATACATGAAAGAGAGATAGTGGGACAGCAAAGAAATTGGCCCTTACGGGCAACAAGGGATAAGGACCAATTAGCATAAATAATTTTTTTAACGACCGGACAAACTGGGGAAACAAAACCTGAAAATGATTGGTAATACCTCATTCAATAATCCATTCAGATGAAGAGGTGGAAACAGTATTTGCATTGGTTACACCTAAAGGTGCAAAAAATGCTCGAATTGAATGTCTGGTTCGGGTCAGCTCAGTTAGGCCCGGGGCCAAGAGGGCCTCACCAAGCCCGCTTCTTTTGCATGGGCCCGGACTGCTGCCTGGCCTGGCCTGGTCCTAGGCCTGCCTGGGCACTAGGCTTTAATGGTGTCCAGTTTGCAAAAGGCGTTGCCCAGAAATAGTTGGGTAGCACCCAGTTATAAATCTGGGAAAGCAGTCCAACTATAATGTTGGGAGGCCTCTGGCTGCCTAGCCTATCCTCTCCGGTTTCGGGTCCGGCAAGCCCAAATAGGTACCCCCTACCATTTCTAAGGGGAGCCCGGCCATGGGTGGTTTGACCTGGACAGGGCTAGGCCCAACAACAATAAAGCCTAGGCCTGGAGGGACTGAACCGACCTAGGGCCGCCAGGTTTATTTGCATGCATGGGTATACCTGAAATGGCAAAGACAGTGAAGGAGACATCCGTAGAGAAATCACTCTGAGATTATAGAAGATGTTTGAGATCATCAAGCTCAGTTGGACGTGTTGCAGCTGAGGAGTGTGCACTAAACTGATTATTGCAACCACGTTCTAGGGCACGGGGACGTCCACTTGTTCCCCTACCAGGTGGGGCAATGTGAGGTTATAGTCTAAAACAAGACTCAAAAAGATGGTCATTCCTTCCGCAAAAATCGAATACAAGAACAAAAGTGTTTGGTGTTACACAACCAAAGCTAGTAAGAGCAGAACGATCTATAACAACTGTAGAAATCAAAGATCTCTATCGCTCCACGTGACTCAAGAGCACACTGAATGTCTCTCAGAGTGAGGAAACTGGAGAGCGATGCAGGACGTGAGTGCAAATAGTATCAAAGTTCATGTTTTACTCCATCAATAACACATTGACTCTGGAGCGATTTTTCTTCTTTCATAATTTAGCTGCATCTACAATGCATACATGAGTGAAATCCTCAAAATAATCTGGTTCTTAATACAACCTTTCAAAATCAGAGAAGAGGAAACAGACATGGATGTTGCTTCAGTTCAACAACTCTACAAATTCATACATATGGGCAAAGCTTCTAATCTATAAGGTATTTAACATAGACGAGTCCGGATCTCGTAGGCAAAGTCCATAAGCATATAGCTTCGATGAACAGAGAATGACAGAGGGGAGAAGCCATGAAGCCACCAATGAGTTATCTAATTCCCACTTTCTCCATGAGGGATCAATCTTTGTGGCACAAACAATGTCTCATCAATGTATCTATATAACTGATGGCTGCATATTGCATATTAAGTTGTTCATGATCATTCAAGATAGTAACATCTAGCGGCACAATTGTGATCTTCATAGATCCAGAGTTGCATTGAGCCTTAGAAGGTCACTCAACTGTGACAACTAAATATTGGACGAAGAATATGAAAAATCACACATGGAAAGATGAGAAGAGCGACACTAACGAATTCAAGAAGAACAAGAAGGTTAGAGAAACACCTCAATATCTAACATGACCTAGAATTTCTCTTGTAAGAGAGGGTAGCATGTTGTGGATCTCATAAGACAGCTCTGACTGCCGCCTAAGTAGAGGAAGTAATCAAAAAGCCTAGGTGAGCAAAAAATAGGGCTTCTAGAAGACTGATTGAAGAGAAATTAGAAGCAGGAAGATCGGTCTTGTTTTGGAGTGGCCTACTAAGGATGAAAAAGGAATGAAAATCGTCGGCGAGTCCTAATGCAGAAGAAGATGAACTGGTGATGTAATTGTCGGGGCATAGAATGCCCTCGAGAGGTTACTTGGGGCAATTGCCCTGAAGAGGCTGTCGAAGGCCTAGGATGTACCGTCCCTCGCCCCAGCACACATGGGTTGGTCAGGTTCTGTTACCGGGCTGCACCCCAACCCCGTCTTCGTACATGTTTCTCAGAAGTGGCAGGTTGTTGAGGAGGGGTCTCGAACCAGCAACCTCCTTGATAAGGAGCATTCAAACCACTCATCATCACAAATTGAGTTGTTCTCTCTGCGCATGTTTCTCAGCAACGGTAGGTTGTTGAGGGGGTTGCAGCCCAGTAACAGAACTTGACAAGCCCATGTGTGCTAGGGTGAGGGCCATTACAAAGAATGTCCCTGACAAGAGTGTCTAAATGTGAACGGAGATGCAGATATCTAATCGAGCACGGTCAAGAAATGGGAATGGGATTGGGACGCAGAGTTGTTCCTCGGCTCTAATATCAAGTACAGAATAGGAAAATTAGATTCGTCACTTAGAAACTTCTACGCATACATATATATGGGATAGGAAAGGAACAAATTACATAAATGCCATTACATTGAAAAATAAGCTAATATCTCTAATATAACACGACTTGATAGAGTTATTCAACTATCTCAGCTTCCCCACTTTAGTTTTCTCCTTAGCTTAATTAGGAATTGTATTATTATGATCTTTGTATCATATCCTCTAGTTACAAATCTATGTCCTGCTTCCACGCTTGATACTTCTCAAATACCCTTTTGTTTTAAACCTTATCCAATCCAAATTACCATCAATTAATTACGTAGTCATAATTCTTATGTTGACTCAGTAGGTTCAAATGTACACCTGAGAAAAAGGCAAGCTTGGTTACTCTACAGGAGATGATCGGGTTCTGAAAAAAGCAGATCCAACATATGCAACCTGCAATGCTGAAAAAAGTAATGGTAATGACTTGACCTTTAAAAATTTTATGAAGTACATCATGCACACTCTCTAGAATGCACATTGACAAAGATAAAAAGAAGTTAGCTGGAAAACCTTTCGAAGTTAAATTACACCAAAAAGGCATGGAGAAGTAAGCAAAAACAAGAAACATGAGCAAAGCATTCAAAATCTGACAAAAAGAAATATATTTATTTACATAGAATAGTAGCCAAGTACCGTCCTCTTTTTCCAATTTACAGTATATTCTTTTGAAGGCCATTAACATTTGTCCCATTGTAGCACTTCAGAGATATTTTGTTATCTTCTATTTATAGAATTACAACAAAACATAAAGTTCCGGCAATAAATAAATAAACTCAAACAATCACTAAAAACCAACTATTATTGGAAAACATACCTGACCTCCTAAATCCCACAATACAAGTTTAGCATTTGAAACTTCAATACGACCAATGTTAAGCCCAACTGTTGGCACAATACGATCAGGTGGAAGACCTTCTGAGTTTAAGTATATAGCCTTCAATTTTTCTAGCAAAGACTGGATGTTTAGCAGAATGTTTATCAGTGCAATCTCAATGCCAAGCAAAATACTTATGAAGCATAGATGTTTGCTTTATCAGTAAGACATACAGGAGTAATAAGTAACAGATGCAGTGTACAAATATATTGCATTAACTTCCATGAATGGTAGAAGCCAGAATAATTAGAACAACATTTATCTATCTTTATATAGGTGGGGGGGAATGGTAAAATGTGTGGACTTTGTGTGCAGCAAAACCTCAATTTCCCTGCCTATTCAGGTATAGCATGTGATCTCCGCAGCAACGGTGAAGTTACCAAAATAAAAATGACTCTTTTTTGTCACTAACTTCGTTGTCAGCTTCACATTCTTGATCTTCTTGATCGACTCCCTAACCTCCAAATTCTTTTGTGGTCCCCAGAGCCGTGTTCTTTCACAGTGCATCCTTAGTGATAGTTGGGTTTTGGCTTCGTGAACTTAGTGGACGCTGATGGTTTAATTTTGCGAGCACTGCCTTTGTTTTAGGCTTGTTACAAGTCACAGCCATTGTCATGTCTTCTTTTTATACTTGCCAACCATCATTGTTCTATCCTTTGTTGCAGTCTTCATCTTAGGCATTCCTACACCAATCCTAGACAACAGAAGATGACTTGGCCTTCTCTGGTGCAACAGTGTCAGTTTATACAAGTTCATCCGATAAACTTGAGAAGCTTTATAACAGCAAGGAGCATGCGGAGACGGAAGAGGTCGATACGAAGCGGTTTTTGATGTTTTGTTTACTTTGCTTTTTTCCTCACCGTTGATGCATTATTTAAAATACCTAATTTTGGATTTGGGATCCACTTTTACTTTGATTATAGTAGTAAGAATGATAAGTAAAACATCATCTGCATTTTTGTAATCTCATTCTCTATCCATCTATCATAAATTTATTTTTCAAAACTGAACAAATAAACAAATATACCCATAGTTTTTCTTTACTATAAGTATGAAATGATGATGCATCTGTGCATCTTTTGTTGCAGAGTTTATGTGATTCACGCTAGGAAACACGGATACGCCAAAAATAGGCTCGAACCCGTATCATGCGCGTTTCCGGTATGGGTATGCGTACCGGACAAGCGGACAAGTGATATTGGGTTAATTTTGTCGCGCGCGGCTCATTTCTCATTCAATCCTGCACCGCATCCGCGGTTCTTCTACAGCATCTGTTGCTGCCGACGACCAGCCCTGCTTATGTTCTTCCGTCGATTGAAGCCCACTGTCGCTTTTGTTCTTCCGTCAATCGAAGCCCCCTGTTGCTTCTATTCATCCGTCGATCGAAGCCCATCATCGCTTATTTTCTTCCGTCGATCGAAGCCCACTGCCGCTTTTGTTCTTCTGTCGATCGAAGCCCAGACTTGCGCCTACTCATAAGTTCTTCTTCTGTTAGCTCTTTGTATTCTAGTAAATCAAAAAAATTCTGTTAATTCATATTCTAGCAAATTGAAAATATATTCTGTAAGTTCTTTATATTCTAGCAATTGCTGAACCAATATCATGATCCCCTCTTAGCAAATCGAAAATATTTCTAGATGTTCAAATCAAATCAAAAATATTTCTAGATATTCAAATAAAATCAAAAATATTTCTAGCAGTTCAAATCAGAATTAGATGTTTTCTTTAATAATTGAAAATATTTATAGCAGTTCAAAACAGAATTAGATATGTTTCTTTAGTGTGTGCTCATAATTCAAATCTGTTAGTTCTTCATATTCCAACATTTTCAGTCTGTCTTCTAAATTAAATTGAAGGTTAACTAATAGCTGTTATTCATAATTGTAGAAAGCAATGGACAAACATTGTAAATACTTCTTCATTAATTAAATACAAGAGAGAATACAAATATATAGGAGAAGAGAAGAAGGAAGAATCTTATACAATAGATGTGGGACTAAAGGAGAAGGAGGAAAGGTGTCTATAAATGGGCCTTTACATCATTTTTCCTTATGTCTTCTAACACTCCCCCGCAAGTTGGAGCGTACAAGTCGTAGGCACCAAGCTTGGACAAGAACTGGTAATACAATTTTTGAGGTAAAGCCTTGGTAAGGATGTCAGCAACTTGCCCAGACGCAAGCACATGTTCAAGATTTAGCACCTTTGATTGAACCTTTTTCCCGAACAAAGTGACAATCAACCTCAATATGTTTACTCCGCTCATGGAACACAGGATTCTTCGCAATATGCATTGCAGCTTGACTGTCACAAAACAATGTTGATGGTGAGGACAATTTAACTCCCAAATCCATTGGAAGACTTTCCAGCCTGGTTAGTTCAGATGTAACGGCTTTCATCGCACGGTACTCAGCTTCAGCAGACGAGCGAGCAACCACCGCCTGCTTCTTACTCCGCCATGTGATAAGATTTCCCCAAAAGTAAGTACAAAAACTAGTTGTTGAACGTCGATCATCCAACGAGCCCGCATAGTCCGCATCGGAGTATGCAATAAGAGAAAGGGAGGAAGATGGCTTATACACAAGTCCTTGCGCAGGAGCAGTCTTCAGATATCTGAGAATCTGTTCCACTGCCTGAAGTGAGAAACTCGTGGGGTATGCATGAACGGACTAACCACTGCAATCGCAAATGATATATCTAGTCTCATAACGGTTAGGTATATCAGTTTTCCCATAAGACGATGATGGTATTCTGAATTTGGAAGTAGAGAGTCAGCCTCAGATCTCTGAGCACACAACTTATGGTTGACTTCAATCGGGGTTTTCGCTGGTTTGCAACCCGAGAGACCAGCATCTTGCAGAAGGTCAATGCAATACTTACGTTGGGATAAGACAAGACCAACAGATCGCCGTGCTACCTCTAGTCCAAGAAAATATCGAAGATTTTCAGATCTTTGATTTGAAAGATAGAATTTAAATGCTTAACATGTTGTATCCCAGCGGAGTCACCAGCAGTGATCAGAATATCGTCCACATAAACCAGAAGTATTGTAGTCCCCGTTGATTGGTGACGAGTGAAGAGAGAGGAATCTACCGAGCTTTGTTTGAAGCCAACCTCACAAACATCCTTGCTGAATTTGTCAAACCACGCCCGTGGAGACTGTTTGAGAACATAAATGTATTTGCGAAGTAAACAAACACGAGACTCCCTCGTGGTCTCAAACTCGGGTTGTTGTTGCATATAGACAGTTTCAAGAAGGTCGTCATTCAAAAAGGCATTCTTGACATCCAGCTGTTGGAGGGCCATTGGCGATGAACAGCTAAAGAGAGCAAGATCTGAACCGTATTTAATTTCGCGACTGGGGAGAACGTTTCCTCATAATCAAGCCCGTACTGTTGAGTAAAACCCCGTGCCACAAGTCGCGCCTTTAAGCGATCAACTGTCTCATCTGCGGCATGTTTGATTGTAAAGATCCACTTGCAGCTAACACAACTGTGGCCAGGAGCAGAAGACACAAGATCCCAAGCATGGTTACCCCACAGAGCAGTCATTTCTTCATCCATGGCGGCACGCCACGCCGGATGCTAGAGAGCTTCCTGCATAGAGTTAGGTATAGAGATAGAGGAGAGAGAGAGAGCAAAGGTAAGAAGAGGTGGAGAGAGCCGATGTAGAGATACATAATTGGTCAAGGGATGGGCCTTCGAGGAGGAGGCCGGATCAACTGGCCGCGAGATCACATTGGTAGAGGGAAGTCGTTGCTGGGCAGCTGGACGAGGAGGATGACAAGTGTAAACTTCAATGATAGGAGGTTTGGAGGGGACGAGTTTGGAGGGTACTGGTGGTATAGGAATCGGAAGCAGAGGAGGAGTATGGAGAAGTGGTGGAAGCGGAGACGTTACGGGAATGATGGGTTGAGGTAGCGGAGGAGGAGGAAGGGGATCAGAAGGACTTACGTGATATGGTTGGTCTTCATGAAAGGAGACATCGGCAGACACAACCACCTTTCCAGTGATATGATTAAAGCAGACATACCCCTTCTGAGTGCGGGAGTACCCAACAAACATGATTTTGGTAGCACGAGGGGCTAGCTTGTCATTGGAAGGACCAACATGGTGGACACAACAGGTACACCCAAAAACACGAGGTGTGAGAGAGAAGAGATTCGTGAATGGGTAAAGGAGAGTAATGGGTGCCACAAAGTAGAGGACAGACGAAGGCATGCGGTTGATGAGGTGGCAAGCAGTAGAGACTGCAAAGTTCCAATAGAGGGAAGGAACCTGCATTTGGATCATAAGAGATTTGGCAACATCAAGGAGGTGGCGATTCTTCATTTCTGCGATGTCATTTTGTTGAGGAGTGTAGGCACATGAAGTCTGATGTATAATACCGAACTCAGCGCATAGATTGGAGAAGGTGCGACCAGTATATTCTCGAACAATGTCTGTACGAAGAATTTTGACACATGTAGAGAACTGAGTGCGAGTTTCCGTAAGAAATGTACGAAACGTGGTTAGGAGTTCTGTTCGATCACGAAGTAAATACAACCAGGTTATCCGTGAGTAATCATAGATAAAAGTAACAAAGTATCGATACCCAAAAATACTAGGGACCTCATAGGGCCCCCGGATATCAGAGTGAACTAAGAATACAGGAGCATCGCTCTGGGTACAGGAAGGAGAAAATGAGACACGGTGTTGTTTGTCGAAAATACATATTTCACAAAAGAACTTATGAAGGGAGACAGAAGGAAGAGCTTTCTTGAGAATTGGAAGAGGGGCATGCCCAAGACGACAATGTCAATCAGTGGTGGAGACAGTAGTAAGACCAGTGGGAGGAACATCAAGAAGATATAGCCCGTTAGACAGTCGCCCTCTACCAAGTATATTCTGCATGAGTCGATCATGCACCACAAAATAAGAGCGTGAGAAAGTAACACAGCAATCAAGCTCTTGCGTAAGACGGCTAACAGAAAGGAGAGTAAAAGGAGAACCCGGAACATGAAGAACCGAGGATAAGGAGAGAGAAGGAGTAAGAGGCAGATAAGCAGCGCCATAAACCGGGATCCTGTCACCATTGGTCACAGTGATGTGTCGGGGTAAGCAATATCTATGTATTTGGGCGACACCTGCGGAGAGAGATGATTTGTAGCACCTGAGTCCACAATCCAGTGAGAGTTGTGTGAGAAGCACGATATACGTTCCTGGAAGATCGAGGCCACGGAGCCAGAGGAGTGACGAACTATCTCTTGAAGCTGATGGAGTTGAGCACGCATCACAGCAATATCATCATCAGTGGTGGAGGCAGAAGCCATAATTCTGATTAGCGACTAGCCATGGAAACCGGGCGGCAAAAAGGCACGCGGCTTTTCGGACATATCCAGTGGTTACTACAGAAGAAGCATTGAGAACAACGAGAACAAGCAGCCGCGTGAGAACAAGCAGCGGCGAGAACAAGTCACAGCGGCGAGAACAAGCCGCGCGAGAATGGGCAACCGCACGAGAAGGGGCAACCGCACGAGAAGGGGCAGCAGTGCGAGAAGAAATAGCGGCGAGAACAAGCCGCTCGAGAAAAGAGAAACCGCAACCAGAAGAAAGCGGAGCGGAGCAGGGAAGCCGCCTGGTCTCGGTGTCAACACACCAGCGGTCAAGAGCCCGCGACCAAGAGGCGGAGCCCGCAGCGGGTAGAGAAGCCGCAACGTCTAAGAGTAGGCCGTGAGGGAAGTCGCAGCTGGTAGGGAAAGCAGCAGCAGCAGGAAGGTAAGCTGCACTAACTAATTAAGGGAAGAAGTCGTGCGAGAAGTCTGCATCGATCACGGTGCGCACACCAGCGGCAAAGGACGATGTCGCGACCTAGATGCGGAGCTCACAGCGGGTAAGGAACAACCCGCGGCGAGAAGAGAAGAGAATTCATGGCGACTAAGTGAAGTCGCGGCGAGCAGGGAGTAAAGAAGCGAGAACAGAACAAAGGAGGCCGTAGCGGAGAGAATAAGTCGGCAATCCGGCAATCCGGAAGAACAGACTGTACGGATACAGAAACTGCAGTGAGCAGCAAAGCGGCAGGGCGGAAAATCGGCAAAGCGGCAAAGAGAGGAAGGCTAGAAAATAGCGGAGGAGCAGAAGAGGAGGTGGATCCATGAAAGGAGGAACAAGCCGCAGCGAGTAAAGGGAGAGGTGAGAAGGCGGGTAGAGAAACAAACCGCAGCGGGTAGAGAAACAAACCGCAGCGAGTAGAGGGAGAGGGCCCCACCTGCCCGAGAGATTTATAAAAAGGGGGGGAGAGGTGGAAGCCACAAGGGAAAGAGAGAGGCGGATAGAAATTTAAGCCGTGGTTATAAAAGGAGTGTCGCCAAACTAAGTAGTTAAGCAGAGAAACAAGCTGCCCGGTTAACCGGAGGAGCGAGCGGTTAAAGAGGAATGAATCCACGGAAGGACCAAGCCGCCCGGTTAAATAGAGGACCGAGCGGTTAGGGAAGCAGAGAACCAAGCGGTTAGGCACAGGCCAGACCGGTTCCCTCTGATGCCAAGTAGAAAGCAATGGGCAAACCTTGTAGATACTTCTTCATTAACTAAATACAAGAGAGAATACAAATATATAGGAGAAGAGAAGAAGGAAGAATCATATACAATAGATGTGGGACTAAAGGAGGAGGAAAGGGGCCTATAAATGGGCTTTCACATCATTTTTCCTTGTCTTCTAACAATAATGAAATGTACAGAAGTTATGAAGTGAAACATCAAAATGAGATCTAAGCAAGATTAATTACGGAATGAACGTCATATTATATTGCAATAACTATGGATTTGTAATTTTGATGATTTATGAGATTATGCTTGATCTTTTATTGGTGTGAGAACTTTTAATTACGTTTGTGAGATATTTATATATATATATATACATTTATTTATTTTATTTAATACAAGGTATTCCACCGTACTTGTATCCCTACTATGAAAATTTTGTCGTTCAGCAATACCGGATACGTATCTTACATTCTTACCCAGTACTTGTACCGATACCGGTGCTTCCTAGGATCCAGGGGCATTCCTTGATGTCTTCTCTAGTATAGCAAGTTAGCTTTATCAGTGGGGCCACCATATTTTAAAGTGGTATATTTATTGCATGTTATTTGTATGAAGCTCCATTTTTTCAAGAAAATATAGTTTCAGATTTTTTGAAAACAGAAAATTATATAAATAAATTTTATTTTCTAGATACCTTATGGGGGTACCTGTTGCATAAAAATCACTAGTGGACAATTATTGTATCAAATAATATACATAATCTAATGAAACAATACACACGCAAACACACACAATCAAATAAATGCAATTGTATTACATAAAAAAATTTTACTGAATCACGTGTATTTACTGAAAGTAGTGGGGCTGCTGGTACTCGACATGATCGAGGTAAAAATCGTGGGCATGGTGGATCTCTATCACAACCTGGATAGACTATATTTTTTCACTGCTCGAAACTAGGCCATCTTATTGGGAGATGATTTAGCATGCACGTGTTAGAGCATGCGTTTCACGCTTCTTTGGTTTGCTAATAACAAATCTCGTTTGTATTTGATCTTTGGGTGTTTATGATGTGCAGATATCACAGGTCTAGCTCTAATGGCTTTTGGATGATGTTTCGGGTCAGAACAGATGAGTTTAGGAGATATCGCCAGACGATATTGCGTATTGCAGGAAGGCGACAGCGACGATCGACAAATCTGCGTTCGACGATCGACGAATTGCGTTTGACGAATCTGCAAATGCGAAAATTAGGAGTTCGTGGGCCACGTGGGATCCGTTATCCCTATCTCCAGGTGGTGATACCCAGTGTCGCCAGGCAACAGTGCACGTTCGACGATCGACGGATCTGCGATGCGAAAATGAGGAGTTCGTGGGACACGTGGCAGCCGTTACCGATATCGCCAGGTGGCGATGCCCAGTGTCGCCAGGCGATATCGCCAAAGTATAAAAGGCATTCAATTTTCTGAGGAGATCGCAAATTTTCATTACCTGGAGTACACCTTCCTGTTTAGACGAACCAGAGAGCTCCAGATTTCAGATTTACTCCATACTATCAAGAAGGCCGAAGCGCAAAAGATTGACGGCACGTACACAGCATTCAAAGCAACTCTGGCTAGGATTCGTCATCATCTTCAATACTTTTTTTGAAGGGAGTTTTTATTCAGAAGTTTTTAATTTGTTTTGTTCTAATTTCTATTGTAAACATATTGTAATCGAGAGGAAAAATCGTCGACTTGTGCGCAGCGTCGAAGTCTTTGCGTGGCTTAGGGGAAATCGCTGCATTGTGTGTGGCGTCTAAGTCTTTGTGTGGATTTGGGGAAAATAGCCGTCTTGTGTGTGGCGTCCAAGTTCGTGTGTGGCTTAGGGAGAAATCGTTGTCTTGTGTGCAGCGTCTAGATCGAGATAGATCTAAGGGAGGCTAGTAGCAAAATCTAGGGAGAGATACGCATTACCCTGTCGGTTCTTGGTAGAAGGACCGGCGAAAACAAAAGTATATTGTATTTTTCATAAGCCTTGATCTCTAGCTCTATAGAGACATCTTGTATTCATTTTTAGCACTTTTGAAATAAATTGTTATTATTTTCGTTTTTCTATATTTCAGAGTATTTAAATTTGCTTATGAAAAATTAGTCTTCATTCCAGAATTTTGAATAGCATTGTTTTATTCATCAAGTAAAGTTTGTTTAGCTTAAGAAAAATTAATTAACTCTTATTCATCCCCCCTCTAAGGGCGCCGTAAGATCCAACACTTGGTATCAGAGGCAGGTTACTCCGAAATCGGTTTCACCACCGGGAGTAATGGCGCAAAACACTCACGTGTTTTCTGAGGGGCAAGGTATAAGTAGACCTCCCTTATTCACGGGCACTGACTACAACTATTGGAAAGCTCGAATGAGATGCTTTCTAATAGCGCTAGATATCGACGTTTAGGGCATGGTAGAAACATGTTACACCTCTCCTATAACTGTAGTAGGAAGTGTCTCAATGGAAAAACTAAAGGATAAACAGGATGAAGCTGATAAGCTTCGCTGCAAAAATAACGTTAAGGCAATGAACGTCTTATTCTGCGCATTAGATAGGACTGAATTTAATCGTGTTTGTGCATGTGAAACTGCGTATGATATATGGAATCTCTTTGAAGTTACTCATGAAGGTACATCGCAGGTACAAGACTCGAAGTTTTTCCAGTTATAGTCAGAGTTTGAGAAGTTCAAGATGGAAGTTGATGAGGATGTAGACTCCATGTACACAAGGTTCAGTAAGATAGTGAACGACTCGAGGATCCTTGGAAAGAGTTTCTCAAACGGAGATTTGGTGAGAAAGATACTAAGATCGCTTCCCCCGAAGTTCAATCCAAAGGTGACTGCCATCTCGGAGTCACACGATATAAAGTCTCTACAAATTGAGAATCTGATAGGCAATCTGAAAACTCATGAAGTAGAGTTGAGGATTCAACAACAGGAGTATAGCCTGAAGCCTAGAAAGAAAGCTTTGGCGTTGAAGTCCAAGAAGGAAGTGGAAAGTGAGTCTGATGAGAGTGATGATGGAGATGAAGAGAGCTGGAGATGAAGAGAGCCTGTTCGTAAAGAAATTCAGGAAGTTAATGAGAAATCCTGAAAGGAGAAATTCATTCAGGAAATTTTTCAAGAAGCAAGAGTCTGAATATAGGAAAGGCAAAGCCCAAGCTGAAGGAGAGGATGATGAAGAGAGATCACCATCTGAGTGTTATCACTGCAGGAGAGTCAGCCACATTAAGAGAAATTGCTCAAAATATCTGAAAGAGCAGAAGGATAAGCGGCACAAGAAGAAAGACAAGAAGAAAGTTCTGAAGGCAGAAACATGGGATGACACCACTTCTGAGGAGTCAAGCGGTTCAGGTTCAGAAACTGAAGAGGCGGCCAATATGTGTCTGATGGGAAAGAGCATTTCAGTGCATGATGAAGAAAGCTGTGTCTAGAGAGACACTGAGGTAACTCCTGAATCTTATGATAATTTATATTCTGAATTTTTAAGAATCTACAAATATTTAGATAAAAAATTGGATGAAATTCAAGTACTTAAATCTGAAAATAAACATTTAATAAAAGAAAATAAAGTTTTAAAGAATGAAGTAAAAATACTTGGGAAGGAGAAAGAACCTTGTCAAGAGGATTGTCCCTCTTCGACAAGGATACTAGAACTTGAAAAAGATCTCTCTAAGTCTCAGTCTTAGGTTGAATCTCTTACAAAATAGAAAGATGTCTTAAAGAGTTCTCTAAGGCTTTCTCAATCTCAAGTAGAAGGCAATAAAAAGTCCTTCATAAACCGATGTGGCACCATAGTTGCCGAAAACACTGCATTGAGAGGACGAGTCCGTGATCTAAAAATGCTCACTAACAAGTTTGGAATGGGCCAAAAATCACTGAACATGATTTTAGGGAGCCAATGCTATGGTTCTGCAAGATTCGGACTTGGGTACTCTCCATAACACTATCATCCGGCGACATCCACTGTCGCCGGCAATAAGGAAAAGTCCAGAAAATCATTTTTTTAAAATTAAAAATAATAAATCTACAATCAATTTTGCTCCCAGAAAGAATTCAAATCTTATTTTGAAAAACTCGTCGACTTCTTTCATCACGTGTGTCAAATGTAATAAGTTTGTTCACACAACGCACACTTGTAAGAAGGCGGGACATTGTTCTGTTAAACAAATCTGGGTACCTAAGGTTTCCACCTATACTATGGTAGGAACTACTTGGGTAACCGGATATTTACTCACATCCTCTTTCTAGGTGTGTTGGCAGGCTAAGGACAAAGAAGACATGCGGTACTTGGACTCAGGATGTTCCAAGCACGTGACAGGCAACAAATCAAAGTTTCTTATCCTAGAGATGAAGAAAGGAGTAGTTACGTTTGGTGATAACGGAAAAGGAAAGATCATCGGCATCGGAGTAGTAGGTAACAAATCATTTACTATCTCAAATGTTTTGTATGTTAAAGGTTTGAAGCATAATTTAATTTCTATAAGTCAATTATGTGACATTGGCTTAAATATTTTATTTGATTCATTTTCAAAAACTTATGCAAAATTATTGATTGCAAAACTAACGATACTGTTCTTACTGCTCCTAGATTTCAAAATGTTTACATGATTAAATTTAATGATTTGTCACATTCTTCTTTAATATATTTTATTTCTAAAAATGATGAATTAGATTTATGACATATGCGTCTTGGACATTCTACCTCCAAGCTAATTGTAAAATTATCTCAAAATAAACTAGTCAAAGGTTTACGTATTTCGCATGGAAATTTATCTCCTTTATGTTCATTATGTTAAAAAGGAAAATTTTCAAAATCTTCATTCAAGAGCAAAAATGTTGTTTCCACTACTAGGCTTTTACAGTCGGTTCATATGGATTTGTTTGGTCCTGTTAATACACTAAGTCTAGGTGGTAGAAAATACACTTTTGTTTTTATTGATGATTATTCTCGTTTATGTTAGACAATTTTCTTATCATCCAAATCTGATGCATTTTTAGAATTTTCCAAATTATATCTTCGTGTTCAAAATGAACTAGATTTAAAAATAAAATGCATTCGTTCTGATCATGAAGGTAAATTTGATAATGAAAAATTTGTATCCTTTTGTAATGAGTTAGATATTAAACATGAATTTTTTGCTACTCACGCAGCGCAACAAAATGGTGTGGTAGAGAGAAAAAATAGAACTTTGCAAGAATTAGCTCGTACTATGTTATCAGAATACAAATTACCTAGATTATTTTGGGCAGAAGCCATTAGTACTGTTTGTTATGTTATTAATCGCGTAATGCTTCGACCTTTCTTGAAATTAACACCTTATGAATTATACTTCCAAAAAAACTGAACGTATCTTACTTTAAAGTTTTTGGTTGTAGATGTTTTATTTTGAACACTTAGGATAATTTGGGCAAATTTGATGAAAAGTGTAATGAAGGCATTTTTATTAACTATTTTTCGACTAGTAAGACTTATAGAGTTTACAGCAAACGGACAAAAATGGTTGAATAAACTATTCATGTTATATTTGATGAGTTCTTCTCTTGTGTAGAAATTAATAATACAGGTCAAGATGAAGAGTCCTTCCCTATGTTGTTAAAGGCGCAAGGCGCACCGAGGCGCAAAGGGGCCCTGGAGCCTAGGCACGAGGCGCAGGCACACGCCTGAGGCACGTGAGGCGCAAAATTGGAGAAAAATGAAATTGTGCGAATTGGGTGCCCAATTCGCTGAAATTGAGCGAATTGGGGGCCCAATTCGCTGAAAATTCGCTGATTTTCAGTGAATTGGGCCCCCCAAGTGTGCCTATGGGTGCCTTGGGTGAGTCTAAGATCATAATTATGCTCATCTCCCCAAAAAAAGTTGAAAAAAACATCTTGAAAGGCCAAGACGCGCCTTTGGAGCGTCTGGGAGCCTGTAAGGCGCGCGCCTAGGCGCGCCTAGGCGCGCTTAAGCGCGCCTGGGTGCGCATGGGGCATATCGCCCGCCTCAGCCATGCTGAGGCGCGGCAGGCTGCGCCCGGTGCGCCCGGCGCCTCAGGCGCGCCTAGGCGCGCGCCTTGACAACACAGGTCCTTCCCCCCTACAAAGGTCGGATGATGATGAAATACTTGGAGACAAAAAAGAAGAAGAAAAATAAGATGAACAAGAATAAGAAGAAGTGCAAGAATATGCGCCTCCAAGCGAGCTAATATTCTCAAAATATCATCCACAGAATTTAGTTATTGAAGAACCGTCAAGAGGGGTAAGTACTCGTTCATCATTATATGATTTATTTTCAAATATGTGCATTATTTCGGTATAAAACTTAAAAATGTTGAAACCGTTTTGAATAATAATTCTTGGTTTTTAGCTATGACTGAAGAGCTTAATCAATTTGAACGTAATAAGGTTTGGACATTAGTAGAAAGACCATCAAATCATCCTGTTGTAGGTGTTAAGTGGATCTTCAAGAATAAAATGAATAGTGAATCTAGGGTCACTAGGAACAAAGCGAGACTTGTAGCAAAAGGTTATTCACAAATTGAAGGAATAGATTTTGATGAAATTTTTGTACACGTAGCATGGTTAGAAACAGTTAGAATATTTCTTGCATTTGCTAGTTTTAAAAGATTTAGGCTCTGTTTGGTTGGGTTGTTGCTGATGGAAAGTTGCTGACGAACTGTTGCTGATTGAAAAAGTGCTGATTCTGGAAAACAGAGTTTTGTTAAAAAATTATTTTGGGTGAAGCAGAGTTTACAAAATGGAGTTTTCGAAAAGTTGTTTGGATTCAAAACGGAGTTTTTAGCCAAAAAAAATTTTCAAATATGAAAGTGACATCACACAACACTAAACAAAGATTCATTCATAACACAAAATTAAGGTTCATTGATACAATTTTTTACACTCTACGCTCTTGCTTCATACAGCTGATTCGCAATAATATTGTGTAGCGCAATCATCTCCTCTACACCACCTGCAGTGTCAGTACATGACTCTTGTGGACCTTGTGAGGACATCGCATGATCTTGAACCCTTTGCTCAGACTCACTAAAATCAATGTCCACACGCGATGGATGTCGACGAATGAAATTATGTAAACACATAGTGGCGATCATAATAGCTACTTGCTTGTCGAAACGATAGCTTGGCATGTCCCTCAGTATGGCCCATTTCTTTTTCCAAACATCAAACGATCGTTCTATCATACTTCTTAGTGATGAGTGTGCGTGATTGAAAATCTCTCGATCTCCTTCGGCTCGACGACCACCACGAGCAAAGTCTGGCAGATGATACCGCGTATCTTGATACGGTTTCAAGTATCCTCTTTGCAGAGGATAACAAGAATCTACCAAGTAATATTTTCTTGAAAATTATTTAATAATATCTATCAGCAGTTATTTTGTGTAGTAATAAATAATATAACAAAATTTTACATAGTTACTTAGAGGTGGATGCGGGAAGGTATAACGTGGATCACTTATCGTAAAATTGAAAATGCGGCTATCGTGCGCTGATCTCTCCCAACCCTGCATAACGAAAGTGAAGCACATATTAAAATCACAAGCAGTCATGACATTTTGAGTTGGACTGCCACGACTCCCAATATAAGGTACTTGACTTCCAACTGGTATGCACGCGTGAACATGTGTTTCATCAATTGCTCTTATGCAATCTTTAAAAAATGGCATGTAACGTCTGTCATACATAATCTCTGGGGGAGTACTGCTGAAAGATCTATCTGATGGTTGAATCACTTCTTTCGCTAACTGCAGCAAAGCACGAAGACCTCGAGAAAAAAAATCTGCTAGTTGTCTTCGTTAAATGCTGAAAGCGCTCAATTGTTTTTCTCATTGATTCATTATGCGATAATATATATATTGTCAGCGCCAGGATTTCTCGGGATGCAGTACTTCTTGTTCCCCGAAATCCACACTTCTCTTCCAGAGCATGCAATAAGTCCATAAAAATTTCTTGACTCATCATGAAAGAGTCATGGAACTTCACCCGTGACCCGCGTAGTAGCTCTACCACTCATTTATCACATGTTTGCTTTGAAGTCATTCGTGGTACCGGACAAAGCATCTTGGAGGTATACTCGGTTACCAAAGATACAGCTGCTACCACATTCTGATGATGGGCAAGCACATAATTTCTTCTTGTAATCTCCTGCTCTTCCGTCGAATTTTCAGATTCATCGCTAGGCATATTCTGTATGAGAAATAAACTATCAATAATTATTACATTGAAAGAACAATAATAAAACATCACAAACATAATAGTGTCCACCACATAACAAAATCACAAACATAATATTCGGATAAAACATCACAACATCATAAGCATAATAGTGTCCACATCATTTATCACCAAGACCATATTCGGATACAACATAACCACATCATAAACATAATAGTGTTCGTCACATAATAGTCTACACTGCAACATAAAAAACAAAACAGAATATGATAGTGGGTAATATATCATAGTAGAACTCCACTACCCCCCACGGAGGAAGCGATTACGCAGCCACTTTACGTTCATCCCATCTGGTAAGCACAAAAAGGTTTCCCTGTGATTTTTGTCCATAAAATACGTGATTGCAAAATCATGCAACTCTTCATCAGACTGCACTTCCTGGTACATAGCTAATTTATCTATTGCCTGGCGGATGCTAAACTCGGAAGTAGCTTTTTTGGTGCCTCCTGGATGCATCGACTAATCGTTTTAGAAGACTCCGCCAAGTCTTCTAACACGGAACTAATAACTTTGTTTTTCCATTTCTTTCGCTTCTTGTCAGGTGCTGATGTAGCTGTGTTCTCACGTGGCGCTGGATCACCAATGACATCAATGTCCTCCGGATTACCATCTGACATTCCTCTTTCGTCAACTGACTCGGGGATCTCGTTAATGGTGTTCGGGGTGCAAGCATGATGTCCAATTGCGACAACAGAGCTGAACATCATATTTAGTTTCTCCTTTAACTCTGGATGTATTCCTGAGTAACGAAATTTTTTGGTCACAGGGGCAACCTAAAAAACACATATATTTCATGTTAGATGTTTCTTTTTTAAAAAAAATCCTAAACAAAAATGTTATGGAAAATGAGTACCTTCAACCTTTCATCCCACCACTCGTCAGAAGCGTCTATAGTCTTCCTTGAAGCATTCCAACTCAATCCGGTCTCACCACGTTTTAACTCCGTCCATAATTTCCACTCTTTCAAATGATCTCATTTATTTTTCAACTGAACTTTATCGTATTGTTTTCTAGTGAGTTCTTCAAAATTCTTCATAACGTTGCTCCAACCCTCTTTATTAAAATGTGTGGTTGGTCGATTCCAATTTTCTATCTCCTTAATGCAAACACACACATACATATATATAACACACACACATATATAACTCACACAACAACATACATACAACACAACAACATACATACAACACACACAACATACATACAACACACAAGACATACACAAACACACACATACAACTCACACAAACACACCCACACATGTACACACGCATACAACTCACACAAACACACCCACACATGTACACACACATATATATAACACATAAAACAAACACACATACACACACAAACAAATAACTCACACACACACATACAAAATAAAACACATACAACTCACACAAACACACCCACACATGTACACACACATATATATAACACATAAAACAAACACACACACACACACATATATTTATATAACACATATAAAACACACACACATACATATAACAACACACTCGCACAAACACAATCATACATATAACAACACACATACACACACACATACACAAACACACACACACATAAAACTCACACAAACACACTCACACATGTACACAACTACATACAACTCACACAAACACACCCACACATGTACACACACACATATATAACACATATAAAACAAACACACACACACATATATGTATATAACACATAAAACACACACACATACAACATATAACACACACACACACACATATATATAACAACACACACACACACATATAACAAATTAACAACACACACACAACACACACCAACATAACCCTAAACTCAAACAACACAACCTGCCAACAATGTACAAAACCCAACACACACAATACACACACCTACACGCTCAACACACACACCAAAAACAGCCACATATGGTAAACATATCCAAAAATAGAAAACACACAATAGAACTAACCAAGAAGTGAATCATCAACAAACAATGTTGCAATTAGGTGTAAATCAACAAAAGGGTACCTGAAAACTGAAAAAGAAGATCTGGTTGTGCCTGCAGAAGCCAACAATGTACCTGAAAAACAAGGAGAACGAAATCATCAATGTGATTGGCGAAAAGAATAGATTTTTTTTCCTGGAACAGCTAGGGCTCGGGAACAATGTGCAAGCCGACCGGGGAGGTGGATGCGGAAGAAAAAGGTTTCAATTTTTTTCCCGTGAAGAAAACCCTGCAGATCGAGGAAGATGGGAGGATCGAAGAAGATCGGGAGATCGAAGAAGAGAAGGACCGAGACATACCAGTGGATCGAGGATTCCGCGGTGGCCGACGGGGACGATCGGGATTTGGCTGCTTGCAAAGACGGCGATCGGGAAAGCTATCGGGCCCTAGGTTGCAGCGAAAGCGCGATCAGGCCTAAAACCAGCGAAAAAGGCGATGGCTCGTGCTTTTGCGGCTGACCGCAAAAAATAACCGCGGCTGGGGTTATGTATTAAAGAGCGGTAGAAGTAAAATGGAGTTTTTAAAATAAGTCGTGCCAAACACAGCTTATGCTGAAAATAGCGGTGCGTTTCAACCTCACCGCAGGTCATAAGTACAACCAAACGCCACCATAAACTATTTCAAATGGATGTTAAAACAGTTTTTCTTAACGGGTATATTAAGGAAGAGGTTTATGTAAAACAACCTCCAGTTTTTGTTGATGTAAAGTTTTCTGATCATGTTTTTAAATTAGAAAAAGCATTTTATGGTTTGAAACAAGCACCCCGAGCATGGTATGATAGATTGACTGTTTATTTATTAAAGAATGATTACTAAATGGGTAGTGCTGATTGTACTATATTTATTAAACATGTTCATGATAACCTTATAGTTTTACAAATATATGTTGATGATATTATTTTGGGATCCACTAATGAACAATTGTGTGATAGTGTTATAAACATTATGAAAAATGAATTTGAAATGAGCATGTTAGGCGAACTCATTTATTTTCTTGGTTTTCAAATTACTCAAAAGCATGATGGAATATTTATTTGTCAATCTAAATATATTCATGATGTGTTAAAAAGGTTTGTATTTGAAAATCTAAAGCAAACAAATACTCACATGAGTGTCTCATTGAAATTAGGAAAGAATGAAAGTGGTATCTCTATAGATCAAACGTTATATAGAGGAATGATATGATCACTGCTATATTTGACTGCATTCAGACCTGATATTATGTTTGTTGTATGTTTATGTGCTAGATTTCGAACTAATCCCAAAGAATATCATTTAAAAGCGGTTAAACGTATTTTTAGATATCTTATTGACACATCTAAGTTAGATTTGTGGTATCATCACAACGACGTTTTTATTTTACATGTCTTTTCTGATTCTGATTATGTTGTCTGTTCATTAGACCGTAAGAACACGAGTGGCACATGTTACTTTTTAGGTCCTTCGCTAATTTCATGATCGAGTAGGAAACAGAATTCTGTTGCCTTATCCACCACCGAGGCCGGGTACATTGCACTAGGTAGTTGTTGTGCACAGGCCCTTTGGATGAAGCAAACTTTAGAGAACTTGAAATTATTCATGAAACAATTGAATTAAAATGTGATAATAAAAGTACAATTGACTTAACATATAATCCAGTTCATCATTTTACGTCCAAACACATTGATGTGCGTCATCACTTCATTAGATACCACATAAAGCAAAATACAATTAAAGTCAGTTTTATAAGCACTGATTCACACCTTGCCGATATTTTCACAAAATCACTTCCAGATTCTCGTTTTTCATTATTATGATTAGAACTAGAAATCATGGACATTACAAGCTAATGAATTGACATAATAAGTAAACAAAAAAACTTTAATTACCAAGAAAGTGATGATTAAGCATTAACCATAAATGTTATGAGTTAATAATAATATTACAGCAGCACTACGTCGCAATATTACAGCATAGTAATCTTAGACAATAAGATGAAAATTTAAATAACTTCACTGTCGCCGGCAACAGTGACTGTCACCGGGTAATAGCGCCAACTTTTCAAATCACCCCGAAATCTTCAAAAATTTCTGTTGTCACCTGCACTTGTGTCTCCTTGATCATCAGCTGAACTATGTTTGCTGCTTCTCGTCCAGCGAGGCCGGCGAATAGATGTTCGGGGAGGCTCCATAACCGGATTCTCTCATTCTGCCGCTTCTGCTGGAGTGGGCATCAATTTAAGGCTTTCGGTCCAAAATTTAAAGAATTGCTTCACTTCCCGCTTATGTTCTTCGAACGACGGCAAGTCGTTCAACCCTTCTCGCAACGATCCACTATTGGAATTGGCGGGTTACGGATAGTGGACACAGGTTCACTACTCTTTGTTGACCCTACTCGTATTGATCGGCCGATGGAAGGTGTTCCACTCGTAGCAAATATTAAAGGCACACAATCATTGAAATACAAATCTGGATCTATCCAAGTGTATTTCTTATATAAAATACGTTGGATAACAGCTCCAAGTGGTAATGTGTTTAATTTCTTCCAAGTAGGACTCTTTAGCCTATATGCATAGCGTATTATCGATAGGATAAAGTTTGTCATATCGAACGGCTCCCGCTCCAAGATCATATATGTGACATAGCTCAATTGAGCCGTTATCTTCCGTGTAAAACAGTGTGCCTCAACATATCTTGCACTAGTTGTGCATCCTCAGTGAGAGAGGTTGTAGATTGAATAAGAGTTTTGATGTAATTTCCATGCAAAACCATATTCAGGAGTGATCAGTCTCTATCTTTTCGATAATTCTCTACTGCATCAATGTTATTTTCATGTTCTATTAACCCAAATTCCTCTCTGGGATCATAATGGGTTATCTCTACTATCTGTCTTTGTATCTTTGATCGTACTGCACCATTTAATTCCGTGAATCGAGGATCTTTTAGAAAATTGTAGAACTCCCTAATTAATACAGATGAAAATATATTCGGGATAATGATAGACGTTATTCCAGTCATTGTTAACAGGTCGTGAATGTGTGCATAACGGACGGGATCGAATTCGATCACTCGTCCAATCCCTATGTTAGCATTTTCTATCTCAGGAAACATTTGGTAGGAGGAATATGAATCATTGTTTGTACTTCTGCGGGCTTTAGAACTGGAAGTCATTGCTGCAGATAAAAGTTTTTTTTTTAACCAAACACAAAAAAACAAAATAAATTTTTTCAGTATCGCCAGCCGGCGACACCCGTTATCGCCGGGCGATAGCGGAAATTGATCTCATCCACTTTCCGACTCCAAATTTGGATTTTCACTTATTTTATTTACCAGATCTGACATTTTTACACGTTTCTTATTACCCAAATCTCTAATGACTAATTAAGACATATTTCCTCGGCACACTATTCATTATCTTCTTCTCTAAACCTTCTTCCCTAAAACCATACCTCATGAACAATAGATCTAAATTTAGATTTTTCAAATTTGTAAACCTATGCAACATTTCCTACACATCGATTTCTAGTCTATTCCTTCAAAAATGCAAGTCTTAAAACTTGGAAACTCTAACCATGATCAATCTTATTTCAAAACATGGAAACTTTTCCATTCAAGAGTTCAATGACATACCCTATGATAGATCTACAAATTCTAAGGAATCAAACAAAAAAAAAACCATGACTCTTACCTTGATCCAAGTTTTTTTGTTGTCGTCCAGATCGCTGCCGCTCCATCTCTGGGCGAGGACACCCCCGGCAGGCGAGCTGGGAAGGAGGTCGCCGAGGAAGGAAGGGGATGCGAGCTCCCCGGGCGCGTGCTCTTCCCCGGCTCGGCAAGCGGAGGCCGGTTCGGCGAGTTGGGGCAGCGAGATGTGTCAGCTCGCCCAGTAGGGGGGGAGCCCCTTTAGCGAGTTGGTTTCTTCTGCCCCGGTTCTAGAGGGGTTCAGGGAACCCGAAATGTCCTACTATACCGGGAAGGGGGACCCGGTCCAACACGTCCGATGGTTCGAGGACGTGGTCTCGATCCGGCAGATGTCGGATGGCTTCAAGTGTCGGCTCTTCGCTATCATCCTCGAGGAGAAGGCAAGGGAGTGGTTTCACCAGTTGTCGGCCAGCTCCATCTACTGCTTCGAGGACCTGCGCTGGGGGTTCATGTTGAGGTTCACCATCTCGAAGAGGAGGAAGGAGTCGGAGTCTCTATTCCACATCAAACAGGGAGTGAATGAGACTCTGGGGAGCTATGTTGACCGGTTCCAGGAGGAGGTCACCCAGGTACAGGAGATGTCGGGTCATACTCTGATGATGGCTTTCACCCTGGGGCTGCAACAGGGATTCTTTGGGATGGAGCTGAAGAGAGTGCCGCCCCTCTCCTACGAGGAGTTGATGGAGAGGGCGGCGAGGGAAGTCGACGGGGAGGCGTCAAATCCGGAGTTTGCCCGGAAGCTGGCCAGGTGGGCCACAGAGGAAGAGAAGGAGCCGAGAGGCGGAAGGGGTCAGGAGGAGAGGAGAGCCGAGCCCCGGCAGAGGGAGCAAAGGCAGCTCCAGGGGCAGCAGCAGCCCAGGTGGGGCCGTCAGGAGCCGGACCGTCGGTTGGGCTGGAGGCCCGAGTGGCAAGACCAGGGGCCACGAAGAGGATACCAAGGAAGGGATCACCACCAGGGGGGCCAGGATCAATTCCACCCCCGGGTTGGAGGCAGGCGCAAAGGCCTCCACTCCCCAATCAAGACCAGGCTATGGCCATAGCCATGGGGGGAGGAGGAGAGCAGCGCGGAGGAGGAGAGAAGGGTGGAGTTGCCCTACTGTGATTTCCATCAAGAGGAAGGGTACGCTACGGCCACGTGCCCGGAGTTCCTCGAGATGAGAGAAAACAGGGAGCAGCTACAGCAACAGGGGCGCCAGGAGGTGAGGATCGAGGAGGTCCTGCCTCGGGTGGAGGAGGATCGATGTGAAGACCGGGTGGACGTCGGGACCCGAGGAGGGATCGGAGTGATCCATGGGGGGGTGGGGGTAGAGGCCTCTCGGAGGGCGAGCCTCCATACTATGTATTGCCGGAGCGTCGGCTCCACATCCCAGACCTCACCCCTAGAAGAGAGGATTACCTTCTCAAGGAGTGATCTGTCGGATCATGAGGATCCCTTTTGCGATGCGCTGGTCATCCAGACAGACATCGAAAATTTCACCGTCTCCCGGATCCTCATCGACAACGGAAGCTCCGTCAACGTCGTCTTTAAAAAGGTGTTCGACGCAATGAAGGTGGAGGCGAAGAGGGTGTTGGCCTCGGATGGGCCCTTGTTTGGGTTTTCGGGAGAGAGGAAAGAGGTAGAAGGAGGAGTGGGGCTCCATATCACCCTGGGGGGCAGTCCCGGAAATGCAGGTTTGTCATCGTGGATGCCCCCAGCAGCTACAGCGCCATCTTCGGGAGGCCCCTCATCAGCGCCTTCCGCTGCGTCCCCTCGTCGTTCCATCAATGCTTGAAGTTCAACGTCGAGGGGATCCAGGTCCGGGTCCGGGGTGACCCCAAAGTAGCAAGGGAGTGCTACGTCACCGCCGTGAACTCCATCTCTTGGCAGGAGTGGGCCGAGGAGATGGAGCGGAGGATGGAGGCGGCGGAGCAGGAGGCTGGCAAGGAGGAGATGGAGGTGGAGAATGGCACCGAGGTAGAGGTGGCAGGAGGAGACTGGGAGGAGTTGGCCGAGGCAATGGCCGTGGAGGAAGAGGTGGAGGCGGAGGTTCTCGTCCCAGAGGAGAGGGACGTCGGAGAATGGGAGGAGCAGTCCAGGCTGGAGGCTGTAGAAGAGGTGGTGGAGCTGGAGGTTCTCACCCTTGGAGGCAGGGTGGAGAAGGTTCGCGTCAGCGGGGGGCTCACCCCGGAGGTTCAAGGCAGGATGCTAGCATGCATCCAGAAGAACGTGGACATCTTCGCATGGAGCGCCGCGGAGATGCCGGGGGTTGATGCAGATGTGGCTTGCCACCGTCTCAACTTGGACCCGGGAACACGCCCCGTACAGCAATAAAAGAGGTCCATCGCGGACAAGCTGGCCAAGCCCAGCAGAGAGGAGGTGGCAAAGCTTCTCAAGGCCGGCTTTGTATCCGAGATACAATACCCCGGCTGGGTCTCCAATGTAGTCATGGTTAAAAAAGGAGACGGTCGGTGGCGTATGTGTGTCGATTTTTCTTTGCTTAGTAAATCGTGGCCTAAGGATTGTTATCCCTTGACTCGGATCGACGCGCTGGTTGACTCAGCCGTCGATTTTTCTGTAATAAGCTTTTTAGATGCGTTTTCAGGTTACCACCAAATCAGGATGCACCCCCCGGACGTCAAGGAGGTCTCATTCATCACGGGGGATGGATGCTACTGCTATAAAATGATGACATTCGGGCTAAATAACGCAGAGGCAACCTACCAAAAGATGATGGACAGGGTCTTCAGGAGACAGAAGAGGAGGAACCTGGAGGTGTACGTGGATGACCTCATGATCAAGAGTTAGGACGTGGACTCTCACCTCCAGGACCTAGAAGAGACCTTCGCCACCCTGCGCAGGTACAAGATGAGATTGAACCCCCTGAAGTGTGTCTTCGGGGCCAGCAGGGGGAAGTTCTTGGGGCATCTCCTCACCCCCGCGGGGGTCGAGCCAAATCCTAATAAGGTCAAGGCTATCATGGAGCTGGGGTCGCCGCAGAATACTAATGAGGTGCAACGATTGACAGGGAAGCTGGCAGGGTTAAGCAGGTTCCTCTCCCGTGCGGGGGAGAAGTGCTCCCCCTTCTTCAAAACACTGAGGGGCCAAAAATTCAAGTGGACCAAGGAATGCGAGGAGGCATTCCAAGCTCTTAAAATGCAGTTGACGCGGGCTCCGTTGCTCCAAGGGCCAAAGGAGGGGGAGGACCTATTTTTGTATCTCGGGGTTGGAACGGGGGCCATGAGCTCTGTCTTGGTGCGTGAAGAGGGGAAGAGGCAGCTCCCCATATACTACGTGAGTCGGGTCCTGAGGAAGGCCGAGCTCCGATATCCAATCTTGGAGAAGCTGGCCTTCGCCCTGATCATCTCGGCCCGAAGGCTGCGGCCCTATTTCCAGGCATACTCCATCCGAGTGGTGACTGACCATCCCCTTCGCAACATCTTTAAGGGGGTGGAGCATTCGGATAGGTTGGCCAAGTGGTCGGTGGAATTGAGCGAGTTCGACATCTCCTTCGTCCCCCGCCTCTCAATCAAGGCTCAAGCGATGGCCTACTTTTTGGCCGATTATGTGATCGAGGTGGCGGAGGAAGAGCTCACTCGTCCGACTCCATGAAAGGTGAAGGTAGATGGCGCTTCGAGGAGGCATTCCTTGGGAGTAGGGGTGATCTTGGAGAGCCTCCAGGGAACTAGAATTGAGCAAATGGTGGTGGTACACGTTCCCATCACTAACAATCAGGCCGAGTACGAGACCGTAATAACAGGGTTGCGTCTGGCCAGGGAGCTAAGAGTGTTGGACGTAGAGCTCCTCACTGACTCAATGGTGGTAGCTTCTCAGATCAACGGGGAGTTTGAGGCAAGAGAGCCTACAATACGGCTATACTTAGCCAAAGTAAAGGAGGTCGTCGGCACGTTCCAAACTTTTTCCATCTGACACGTGCCCCGGGAGGAGAATGAGCAGGTCGATCAACTAGCGAAACATGGTCCCCGGGTGGGGGGAACTATCACCGATCTATTCCGCCCTTCCATCGAAGAGGGAGAGTTCATGGAGATAGATCAGCGGCCCTTGTGGATGGACTCGGTCACAACTTTGCTCTCCACGGGAGAGTACCCGGAGGGGGTGGACAGGAAGAAGCTCAGGTACAAATCGGCATACTACCTCCTCCGGGACGGGCAGTTGTACCGGAAGACTCTCTCGGGGATGTTGGCCCGTTGCGTGGCCGAGAGGGAAGTGCAAAGAATCTTGGAAGAAGTCCACTCCGGGGAGTGTTGGAGTCACTCCGGGAGTCGGACCTTGGAAGGAAGGATCGTCAGGCAAGGGTATTTCTGGCCGACCCTGTGTTGTGATGCTGCGGAATTCACAAAGAGGTGCCACAAATGCCAATTGTTTGCCCCCCTCGAGCTACAGTCGGCACAGCGCCTCAAGAGCATCACAGACCCCTGACCCTTTGCAATTTGGGGGATGGATTTGGTTGGGTCATTCCCCCAGGCCAGTGGGCAAAGAAGATTCCTGTTGGTGATGAATGATTATTTCTCTAAGTGGTTGGAGGTGAAGGCGCTGGCCAAGGTGACTTCCCAGGTCATCAGGAACTTCGTTTGGGGGGAGATCATCTGTCGTCACGGGCTGCCCCAGGCCATTGTCACGGACAACGGGCCTCAGTTCGCCAGCGCAGAATTCACCAGCTTCTGCGGGCAGCTCGGGATCGACCTCAGGTTTGCCTCGGTTCACCATCCCAGGAACAACGGGCAGGTGGAAGCCGCGAATAAAATTATTGTAAACCTCCTAAAAAAGAAAGTAGAGAATCTGAAAGGGAGTTGGGTGGAGCAACTTCCCGCGGTTCTCTGGGCCCTGAGGACCACCCCCAACACAGCTACAGGAGAGACTCCTTTCAAGCTCTCCCATGGGTGCGAGGCAGTACTCCCCGTGGAATTCGAAGTTCAAACGCTCGAGTTGTCGCAGACGGGGAAGGTGGGGAAGAATGGCAGGCCGAGAACGAGGAAGAGCTGCGGCTCTCCCAGGATATGGTGGAGGAGCTGCGTGACCTCTCCGCCATCCGACAAGAAGAGGTGAAGAGGAAAATGGTCAAGTACTTTGACAAGCACGTCAGAGTCAAACAGTTTGCGGAGGGGGACTTGGTGCTGAAAAAGGTGGATGCAGCGGGAAGGTCGGCAACCGTGGGGAAGCTCAACCCCAGCTGGGAGGGTCCGTTCATTGTAAAAGAAGCATTGAAATCAGGATGGCATCGACTTCGAAATGTGGAGGGCGAGACCCTAAGTCTCACCTGGAGCGGTGACGACTTGAAGCGTTTTTTCCTTAAGACATGTAAGTGGTGTTTTGTTCTTAATAAAGTCTCTTGATGTGCCAATTCTGCTGTAGCAACTCGTATGATAGATGTATTCATTTGATAGACCCCGAGCGGATCCCGCTCCCAGGCTCTCACCTAGCTGGCATGGTTGGATATCACTCGATGGCGTCTAACCCGGACCCCGAGCAGATCTCCACTGTCAGGCTCTCACCTAGCTGGCAGGGCTGGATGTCACTCGATGGCGTCTACCCGGACCCCGAGCAGATCCAGCTGACAGGCTCTCACCTTGCTGGCAGGGCTGGATGTCACTTGATGGCGTCTACCCAGACCCCGAGCAGATCTCGCTGCCAGGATCTCACCTAGCTGGCAGGGCTGGATGTCACTCGATGGCGTCTACCCGACCCCGAGCAGATCCCGCTGTCAGGCTCTCACCAAGCTGGCAGGGCTGGATGTCAATCGATGGCGTCTACCCGGACCCCGAGCAGATCCCGCTGTCAGGCTCTCACCTAGCTGGCAGGGCTGGATGTCAATCGATGGCGTTACCCGGACCCCGAGCAGATCCCGCTGTCAGGCTCTCACCTAGCTGGCAGGGCTGGATGTCACTCGATGGCGTCTACCCGGACCCCGAGCAGATCCCGCTGCCAAGCTCTCACCTAGCTGGCAGGGCTGGATGTCACTCGATGGCGTCTACCCGGACCCCGAGCAGATCCCGCTGTCAGGCTCTCACCTAGCTGGCAGGGCTGGATGTCACTCGATGGCGTCTACCCGGACCCCGAGCAGATCCCGCTGCCAGGCTCTCACCTAGCTGGCAGGGCTGGATGTCACTCGATGGCGTCTACCCGGACCCCGAGCAGATCCCGCTGTCAGGCTCTCACCTAGCTGGCAGGGCTGGATGTCACTCGATGGCGTCTACCCGGACCCCGAGCAAATCCTACGCTGCCAGGCTCTCACCTAGCTGGCAGGGCTGGATGTCACTCGATGGCGTCTACCCGGACCCCGAGCAGATCCCGCTGTCAGGCTCTCACCTAGCTGGCAGGGCTGGATGTCACTCGATGGCGTCTACCCGGACCCCGAGCAGATCCCGCTGTTAGGCTCTCACCTACCCTGCAGGGCTGGATGTCATTCGATGGTGTCTACCCGGAGCCCGAGCAGATCCCGCTGCCAGGCTCTCACCTAGCTAGCAGGGCTGGATGTCACTCGATGGCGTCTACCCGGACCCCGAGAAGATCCCGCTGCTAGGCTCTCACCTAGCTGGCAGGGCTGGATGTCACTCGATGGCGTCTACCCGGACCCCGAGCAGATCCCGCTGCCAGACTCTCACCTAGCTGGCAGGGCTGGATGTCACTCGATGGCGTCTACCCGGACCCCGAGCAGATCCCGCTGTCAGGCTCTCACCTAGCTAGGCAGGGCTGGATGTCACTCGATGGTGTCTACCCAGGACCCCGAGCAGATCCCGCTGCCAGGCTCTCACTTAGCTGGAAGGGCTGGATGTCACTCGGGAAGTCCGGTACTCTCCAGATGTTATCCAAGAGGTTTGTCATTTTTCCTAAAAACAGGGGAGAAACTCTTAACAGGCGAGTCGAGACTAGCCAGCTCAGCTCGGCCTCGGCATAAGGGTGGCGAGCCGGGCCATTAGATCTCCGCTGAAGGGAAGCGGGTTCTGGCCGGACGCTTCACCCCTTCTCTTTTTTACTTGTGAAATTTTTTGATTTTGGTCTTATATTGATGGAACTATACGCAGCTCGCGAGCGAGCTGGGGGGTTGGTGCGCCCAGTGCGACGGGTAGTCCACCCCCGGGACATCTAAAAATTGGCGAGCTCTCAAGGTCTAACTCTCGGGAACGAGTCCTAAAAACCATCCTAATCGCAAAATCTACCTATGCGAGGTCGCCAGGGGAAGGGCTCGCGAGCAAGCGGGATACAACAAGGAAACCCAGAAAAAAGATGGAAAAAAGTAGACAAAGATTATATCAAAAGTGTATTCAATTACATAATGAGTTACATGGTGAGCTTGCCTCGGCGAGATTACAAGAAACAAAAAGAAAATACAAGATCAGCATTTGCCCCCCTCGCCGGACTGGTGATCCTCCCCCCCTTCACCGGACAAGTCCTGGAAGCCCTTCCCGAAGAGCACGTTGAGGCTATCTTCCTTCTCGCTGGGCGGCGTCACCGGGAACAGGCTCGGCATGAGGTCCCGGACTGAGATCTCCTCGCAGCCCTCCACCAGCACTCCTGTATCCCTTCATCATCTGGAGGGTACATTCGGGGGTTTGGATCGAGTTTACCCGCAGCTTCTCAGCGACGTCAGCCTCGCCGAAGATCCTCGGGCTCTTGTATGGGAAGGAGGGCTCGACATCGCGAGCTGGGAAGAATATCTCCGGTTGGTGGCGAACCTCGCGGCTAAGGCTCGTGTTCTCCTCCTTTAGATTCGCGTTCGACCCCTCCAGCTTGGCAAGACGGGCGCGCAGCTGGCCATTCTCGTCTTCCAGCCCGGCAGCGCGAGTCCGTAACTCCCCGGCAGCCTCGGCATCCTGAAGAACAAAGAAACGCATTTATGAGGGCAGAAATTTCTATGTACAAAGGAAAGGAGGCAGCCCGATGCTTACCAGTCCGCCGGCGGATTGGGAGAGAAGGTTCTCAGCAATGTCAAGCTGCTTCTCCAGGTCGACGGCCTTATCCTTGGCGACGTCGCTTGCCTGCTCGGCTTTTTGGAGATGGTTGTTGAGATTGAAGCTGCAGCGGACCATCATGTGGTGGAGCTCCATGGCCCGCATGTGGGCCTGCATACCCTCATGGCCAAGCTGTCGCAGGGTCATTCCCTTATAGGCCTCGGCGTCCTCGCGGCCATAGAGGCCGAAGCCGAGTGCGTAGGCATGACCGGTGGAGAGCTCGCAGTCAGCCCAAGAGGGGTGGAGGGTAGAAATGGAGACTCGGTGGGCCAGCGCATCCCACTGGACCATGGGCTCGCCAGCCGAATCCTTCCACCTCCCCCCAAAGCCGAAGAGGGGGTGTTCCTTCGGCGTGGTAGGCTCGCGAGCCACCTGCTTCACGCCAGGGGGAGCAGAGGTCTCGCCACCCTTCTGCCCCTTTCTCATGATCTCCTTCAGCGGGCTCTCCGGCAACGCATCTGGAATGACCTCGGGCGAGCTCATGTATTTGGGGCTTTGTTGATGTCTCGCCCGAGGGACCACCATTGCCCTCCTTATTTTCTTTGGCGGTTGACGACGGGGCAGGCTTGACCCCGTATCCTCAGGTCGCCTCTTGTTGGAGGAGGGTTTGGAGGAAGCCGCCTTGTCTCGGCAGGCCGCCGTTGCCGCCTTATCGCGAGCAAGAGGGTCCGCGTATAACCCCGAGTCCGCGAATGGCAGGTTCACGGGGATCAGCAATTCTCCTGTATAGAAAAACTTAGAAAATTTCCATGATGATATGCCGAACTGAGCAATAGGAAAGAGGACAATACCTTCGCCGGGCAGAACAGGGCGGAGCGAGTCGAGGCCCCTTCGCAGGAAGGCGACCTCGAAGTCTTTGTGGAGGAAGAACTTGTGGAGCTCGGCATCGTTGCCGGACATGGTCGGCGGGCGGTAGACGTCCTCGCCTTTCTGCTGGGGCGAGTAGGGGATGTTGCCGAGATTGACCTTGATAAAGGCGATCTTGGTCATCCAGTTGTGGTGTTTGTTCGCGATCTCGCTAACCTTGATGAGCGAGCCCCCGAAATAGGCGACCCCATCCAGAGTCGCCTTGTAGGAGAAGAGATTCCTGAACACAGTCAGGTTGAACTCTATCCGCTCTCGGCGGAGGTAGCAGGCAAACGCCACCATCATGGCGATGGCATTCGAGTTGAGTTGCGCGGGTACCGCACCATAGTACTTCAGGATCTGGCGGACTTCCGGCCAGAGGGGCAGGCGCAACCCCACCTCGAAATGCGAGATGGGGAATGCGAGCTCGTCGTCGTAAAAGGTGTTGACCGCCTCCCCTTCTCTCGGTCAGCGCTCCTCGAAGCCGGGCGGAACATGGTCGCTGATGAATTCAGCGAGCTCCGTCTCGGTCGTGTTCCCGTCAAAGAAGCAGTAATCCCTGAAGTACTGGGCGCATTTGGAGCGACCGTCGGCATCAGGGTTAGTTTTGCCCATGCTCGCAGAAGGGGTTGGGGCACGAATGCGAGAAGAAAAAGCGCAGGAAGAGAGAGAAAGTAAGCAATTATGACGGTGGTACGGGGTTGGGGGGGGGGCTATTTATAGAAAAAGAAATCTGGGGCCAAGCTGTCCAATCCGCCCAACTCGCCATCCCAGCTCGCCAACCCCAGCTCGCCGACTTCTGACACGTCTCATCCTATGCCGAGTTAGATATAAAGTAATGCATATACCAATATTCGAATACCAGGCATTGGTCTAAAAATGTTCAAAGTTATTACAGAAATCAGACAGAAATAAAAAAATAAGGCGCGCGAGCAGAGGGGGACTAGGAGGCGAGTGCCGGGCAGCTCAGCAATGGAGCCGCCTTTTATCTACCCTGGCCTCGCATCCCCGGCCCCCCAGACTGCTACGAGCGAAGAAGCTCGCGGATCCGCCCCGAATTCCTCTTCGCCACCGAGAGGCCGTCGTCGATCTCGTCCCGAAGCCGGGAAGGAGACATCACCTCGCCAGCCGGGTTTCCCCTCACCTCGTAAGCAAGCCGCACGTAGTCGTGCTGAAGCGCCTCGTTGACCTCCTGCACCTCGCGCAAGCCGCGCACGAGCTTCTTGAAGAGCTTGATCCCCCTCCTCGTCAGCTCGTCGTTATCCACTTCAGGGCCCAGATAAGAGTCCAACGAGCTCGGGGAAGGGAGGGGAAAATAATGGGCTGTCCGCGAAGACTCCTCGGCCGCGGACTGGCTGGGGAAAGCGGTGAAGACAGAAACATCAGCAAGGAGAGGTGTCCCGGAAAACCACATGACAAGAATCCAAGACCAAGCTTACCTGACGAGATCGACATCTCCCAGAAGGTGCGGGGAGGGATGAATCTCAGGTCCCTCCAGCGGCCTGGGCGGCACGTTCCCGGCGAGAGGAGGTCGAAACCCGGAATAGGGATGGTTTCCACACCTGCCCCCATGGTCCTGACAGGTCGCTGAGGGGAAGGGGCGCGAACCGGCGAGTTCGGCTTCTGCGAGTCCACCCCCAGGGTCCCAAAGGGGGCGACGGGTCCCGGGGACGATTCTCTGGAGTTCTGAATCGCGAGTCGCTAAGTACGTTCTTGGCTCGCGGGGTGGAGTCTCGCGGCGTGGTGCCTTCAATGCCATCCAGCTGGCTGTCTGGGCCGTCGCAGAGGTCAACAATATTTTTGCCCTTGTCAAGGGCAGGCAGATTGGACGAGCCAGCCCCATGCTCCAGGGCTGTCTTCAGGTCGTCAAAGATGGGCTCGGCCGCCGGAGGAAACGGCTTCGCCCTCTTGGCGGAGTTGGGCTCGGCCGAGCCACTCTGCGGGACGGCGAGTGGAACCGCAGTCAGGGCAGCTACGCGAGCAGCCGAGGTCTGGCGAACCCGGGCGAGCCGCTCTTGGATCTCCTTTGAGATCGGCATCTCGACACGGCTAGAGCAAAGGGAATGGCAAGAATCAGGCAGGTATGCAAGCGTATATATATAGCCACAGGTGGACCCCACCAGAAGATTCTCTCTGGTTCCCCCCGCACTCGCCGAACACTTAGGGTTGGATGTTTTTTCCGAGCTTTGCCAAGCTCAAAACGAGCGGGGATTGTGCACAACCCCGTATTCGGCGAGTGGGCCCGACAGAAACCAGACAGGCGGCCCCATTTTTTCTGAGACGGGCGAGCACCAAGAGAGATGCGGGGCTCGACAACACCCAGCTCGCCCAGGTGAGACCGGCGCATGTCGCGCGACTTCGGCCAACCTCGCGAGCTCGGCGTTCGACAAACTGAGCTCGGCGTTCGTCGAACGGAGCTCGACGTTCATCATTCTCTCGACCTTCTTGCCAACCTCCAGATGGCTCGCCGAGTCCGGACAGCTTGGCGGGCTCGTAGCTCGCGAGCAGGGCAGTCAGTGCCCGTGCTCGCCGCCCTTGCCGAGTAGAGACTGCCGGGGGATACTCGCCCATCGATCTATGAGGTATTTTTACCATTTTGCCCCCGCTGACCGGTCCATAACCTCTCAGAATAGCGGAGTTATGCTGTTGGCAGGCCAACCTGGACTGTACATTGCCGTTCAGGACAGCGGAGGTTGGATATTTGCAGGCCATTTTCAGAAATCTATAAATAGGACCCAAGGGGTACCTCAGAAAGCATGCTTCTTGTGCCCACTTGTTCTCTGATCTTCTAAGCGCTTTCTGAGGTTACCTTAGCTCGGCCTTTGGCTAAGGAGGGTAAGCGCTCTAAGATCTTTCGGGTGTGTGGTGGGTCCTTCACGCCGAGCCCTTGGGTCAGTTCTTCTTTGCTTCCTTTGTTGTTTTGCTTGCAGGAGAGAATTAGGTGCGCGATCACCCCTTCCCCAAGGGTGAACTCCACAAGAGACCGAGTTTTCGGTTTCAACATACACAACATTATCTTCTCTAAAATTTCTTCTTATGAGAATTGGACCGAAAATGTTTTCAATATAGTCTTCACTGGTGTATGTGTCTGTGATATGGATGGATGAACGTTGCACCTGTTCGTGTTTACTCCTTTACTTCTTTCATATACATTAATTCACATGCTTTATCCTTCATTTCTCCTTTGTGTTTTTCCCTCTTTAGCTTTCGCACCACGCTGCTATCTCTTTTGACAATACCAAAGGGGGAGAATTTACTAAGGAAATCATTCATACTATAAGAATTCAACGTTATTTTCTAAGGAAATTGAAATTAAAAACTATGCTCAGATTTAGGGGGAGTACACTTGTAGGGTGAGTGTTTCATCCAAGAGACATTTGTGCACTTACAAATGTTTAGTCTTGTTACTCACAGTACTCACTGTTTTAAACACTTCTTAGTTCATTCATGATTTCTTTCTCAGTGGATTTGTTATTATCAAAAGGGGGAGATTGTTGGGGCATGCGTTCCACACTTCTTTGGTTTGCTAATAACAAATCTTGTTTATATTTGATCATTGGGTGTTTATGATGTGCAGATATCGCAGGTCTAGCTCTAATGGCTTTTGGGTGATATTTCGGGTCAGAACAGATGAGTTTAGGAGATATCTCCATGCGATATTGAGTATAGCCGGCAGGCGATAGCGACGATCGACGAATCAGCATTCCAGAATCGACGAATTGCATTTGACGAATCTGCAAATGCAAAAATTAGGAGTTCGTGGGCCACGTGGGATCCGTTATCGCTATCGCCAGGTGGCAATACCCAGTGTCGTCAGGCGACAGTGCACGTTCGACGATCGACGGATCTGCGATGCGAAAATGAGGAGTTCGTGGGGCACGTGGCAGCCGTTATCGATATCTCCAGGTGGCGATACCCAGTGTCGTCATGCGATATCGCCAAATTATAAAAGGCATTCAATTTTCTGAGGAGATCATGAATTTTCATTACCTGGAGTACACCTTCTTGTTTAGACGAACCAGAGAGCGCCAGATTCCAGATTTACTCCTTACGCTCAAGAAGGACGAAGCGCAAAAGATTGACGGCACGTACACAACATTCAAAGCAACCATGGCTATGATTCGTCGTCATCATCAGCACTTTGTTTGAAGGGAGTTTTTATTCATAAGTTTTTAATTTGTTTTGTTCTTATTCATATTGTAAACCTATTGTAATCGAGAGGAGAAATCATCGCCTTGTGCGTGGCGTCTAAGTCCTTGCTTGGCTTAAGGGAAATCGTCGCCTTGTGCGTGGCGTCTAAGTCCTTGTGTGGCTTTGGGGAAAATCGCCGCCTTGTGCGTGACATCCAAGTCCTTGGGTGCCTTAGGGAGAAATCATTGCCTTTTGTGCAGCGTCTAGATTGAGGTAGATCTAGGGGAGGCTAGTAGCAAGGTCTAGGGAGAGATACGCTTTAGCCTATCGGTTCTTGGTAGAAGGACCGGCGAAAACAAAAGTATATTGTATTTTTCATAAGCCTTGGTCTCTAGCCCTATAGAGACACCTTGTATTCATTTTTAGCACTTTTGAAATAAATTGTTATTATTTTAGCTTTTCTATATTTTAGAGTGTTTAAGTTTGTTTATGAAAAATTAGTCTTCATTCCATAATTTCTACTAACATTGTTTTATTCATCAAGTAAAGTTTGTTTAGCTTAAGAAAATTTAATTAACCTTGATTCACCCACCCCCTAAGGGCGTCGTAAGATCCAACAACACGCTCATCTCATACCTCCTCTCCAAGCATACAATACTTCTGCGGAGTTCACTAGTACTGATCAGGATCATCACTATGCTGGTTTTTTTGAGTTTTGTGCATTCCACACGTTACAACACCCTGACCATCATCAAGAACCTCGTGATGCTACCTCCACTACACCAACAGGTATATCAAATGTTACTTCTCTCATTGCTAGCATTGCAAGCATCACTTCCTCGGCTACTGGTTGGATCACAGACTTTGGTGCTAATGATCATATGGCAGGTGTGTTATTCCCTCGGTACTCACCATTTAGTAAGCATACCCCGTGTGTTTGGCCGATGGTTCATTGACTCCCATTCGGAGGTGGGCGCTTGTTTTTTATCTCCCAATATCCTGCATGTCCTTAATTTACCTACTAATTTATTATTTGTTCGGGCATTGACTTGTGCAATTAATTGTAGTGTAATCCGTTTTCTACAAGTTGCCATTTGCAGGACCAATGTGGGAAGAAGATTTTTGGCAGCACTAGTGAGATTTGTGGGTTTATTACTTTGAAGAATCAGATGTTACTCCTCATCCACAAATCCCACCTGAAACTCCCTCCTATTTTATTGCTTTACCTATCTTGTCTTATGTTACCAAGGATGATATTATTTAAAGGCAAGCACGTTTAGGACACGTGAACTTTGATGTTCCTTGTACATTTTGCGTATTTTCAAAACTAGTTTGTTAGATATTGTGTTACATTGTGGTGTTTGTTATCGCACTAAACATATTAGAAGTTATTATCCCTCGAGCAATACTCATAGTACTCATGTGTTTGAACTCGTCCATCCTGGTATTTGGAGACCTCCCGTTATTTTTGTGGATGGGTATCAATATTATGCTATATTTATTGATGATTTCTCTCAAATGTCATAAGTTTTTCTCCATAAGTCACATGATGAGGTCATTTTGATATTTATTTTTTTCATGATATAATTATAACTCAATTTCAAACTCATGTTAAAATTCTTTGCACCGACAATGACAGAATATCTTTCTTCTCAGTTTGAAGATTGTTTGCAAGATCACGAAATTATTAGGCACTTGTCTTGTATGTGTCCCAACACAATAGTATTGTAAGGCAGAAAGACCAACATCTCATGGAACCACTCGTTCCCTTCTCGCGTACCATATTGTTCCTCTGTCATTCTGGTCCAATGTTGTTTTTACAAGTTATTGCATCATTAATAGGTTGCCTACATAGGTTCTAGGTGGCATTTGCCCTTTGTCCATCTTGCATCCTACTATCCCACACTATCTCTTTACCTTTTACATATGTTTGGGTATGTTCATGATAAACAAACATCATGACATAAGTTAAATGATAACTCCCTACTTTGTATCTTTGTAGGATAATCCAATCAGTCCAAAGGGTATGAATTTTGTCATCATGTCACTCGTCGTCTTCCAATTAGTTCAGATGTGACCTTTCATGAGCTTGTTCCTTTTCTTCTCCCCTGTCCTCTACTCATTCACTTGTTTTTGCTTAACATGCAGGAACTTGTTTAATCATGTCCTTACATACCATGCAAGACCCTCCCAAGTACTCCTCTCTAGAGCCTACCCAGTAGCCCGCTAAGACTCCCCTTCTAGGCCACCGACTATCTCACTCTTCTTGCCAGAATCCTCAATCACAAGGTCAGATATACCACTTCCTACACATTGGTATGGTATTTAGTTAAGTCTCATTTACTGACCTTCCATGCATCTTCCTATTGCCACTTGTAATAGCATTCACAAATGTGTGACTGCATGCCATGTTGCCCTCTGATGTAGTGGTAAGGCGGACTCGAGGGTGAACTCACTAAATGCAGTCCTAAATATGGTGAATATGTTGATGATGCAAGAGAAGGTCCACACTAATAAATTGGAACAATAATTAATTATTATAAAAAATAGCAGAGGCACATACAGTTACAAAATATTAATTAAGAAATAACAATTATCAATTCTACAAACGATAGAGGCGCAAATATACTTTTAGCACAAACAGAATGAATCCTACGAATCGCACAACGAAGGGACTAGTAGCAAATTAAATTTAAGAATCCACAACATGTAGGTTACCCAAGTACACAACAATAGAGAATGATAACTCCAAAAATGACTTACAAGCGCTTGCGGCAAAAAACAGTTATATGCAGGCTTTAGGGGTTGCTGTCGGGAGTGGAGATGTCGGTCAAGAGGTCGAGGCTGGTGGGGATGTAGGAAGATGTATATGGGGGCTGGTGGGTTTGACAGAGGCGCACAGTGTAGGGGTGTAGGCGGGTGACAGTGGGAAGGTTGAAGGGAGCGGTTTATAGGGAAGGAGTTCAGTTGTGGGGGAAAATGTGGGGTTCAGGCTCACTAGAAGCCCGGGGGGTGGATGTAAGGGGCAGAGGTGGAAAAGGAGATTTGCACGGAACTACAGTGGGCGGAGAACCTGGTGTCGCACCATTGTCGGGTAGGTTGTGAGTAAAGGAATTACCGGCGGGGGATTGTGGAGGGATAGGGGAGGACTCGGATTGCGAGGAGAAGGCTTTACGGTGGAGGAGGGGCGGAGCACCCCTGGCGTCGCACCAACGGGAAGAAGAAGCCTCAGAATCACTCTGATGGCACTGACCGACGGTTCAGAAAAAAAACTAAACATCCAATCCCCTCCCACGACCGGCATCAGCCCTATTTAAAACCTGGGCATCATAACCGTGACCAGCACTATAAACAAAATCATTAATCCAACATAAACGCTCGTATCAGACGGCTCAAATTGTATGGGTCGATCGAGCGTCAAATACAACTCGAAATAGAAAATATAAAATATGAAATCTACTCGGATCGACTGTCTGGACAAAATTACGGACTCTGATCGTCCATCAGGGCAATGGATCACCGCCGCCTGCGGGAATATACGCATGTCGGTCATAGAGTGTCGTCAACTCCCCCCGACTTGTAAACACTCAACTTCGGTGAGTGAAGATGGTTGTACTCATTGTGTAGCCATGGGGCAAGTCTCTCGAGCTCCTCTGAAGATATCCAAGTAGCATCGTGCAAAGGCCGGCGGCTCCAACATACAAGATAGTGCATAATATCTTGCCCGCCCGCGGTGTAGAAGTCGTTGTCGATGATCTGAAGTAGGTGGCTCTGGCTGCAACGTATCTTTGTCTGGCAATAATGTCTCTCTGTCTGGCAACGATGTATCTCTGTATGACTGCTGTGTCGGTGGAACCGTCAATGGTGCAATGCGATCCTGAGGGCGCGACTCTGCAGGTGGCAACAAAGAGGGACTAGTGGAAGCAATGGGAAGCGAAGGCTCGGGTAGAGGGGTTATGGGAGATGAAGGCTCGTGTAGAGGTGTGGAAAAGGGGTCCACGTACACGTGCTCCTCGTAGTAAGGAGTCAAATACTCTACGTTGAATATTCGGTTGATGCTCATACCATGAGGGATGTCTATCTCATATGCATTCGTACCAATCCGTCGTACAACTGGATAGGGTCTCATTCTGCGTGCGTTTAATTTTCTTGTTGCTCCTTGCGGGAACCTCTCAGATCGAATGTGAATCGTTACTTGTTCTCCCGCCTCAATGATTTGTTCATTCCTTTACTGGTCTGCACGATCCTTATAATAATCGTTACAAACTGCAATTTTGTTACAGATCGACTCATGTAGTGCATGCAAATGATGAACAAGTTAGTCAACCGACTCATAAAAATGAAGCGAATGATGCAAATGGAGCACAACATAATCGACACAATTCCTAAGGCAAAATCTGGTCATGACTTAGGTATCACTAATATGGGGTGGCCTATCAAGAGGCTTACCGAGAGGTCGATAGAAAAATCTGGCATGACCGATGTCATCACCTTAGAGATGTCGTAGATGGTGATAAAATAGTGTGAAATGCTGGTGTGATGGGTACCTCTCATAATGATAAAGCCCATCAAGTGGCTCACCTAGGGGTGTATACCAAAAGTTATCACGCGTGAGATGATCACTAGTGCGGATACACGACCCCATCACTAAAGTGCAAGCAGGGAAGCTCATCAAATGAGCCTCTCAGGGACTTAATCCAGAGGAGGTCGACAATGGCATGATGGCCCTTCCGGAGGAAAACACTAATAACGGCATTGTATATGGGTACAAGTAGGTCACCTACAACAAAGTCAATGTTCTCATAAGTGAATGATGCAGTCACTCTGAAGTCAACCCTATGTTCTCGGCTCTCAGTAGTGATGTGACTCAAGATAGTACTAAGGGAAGTGTATGGAGTGCCCAGACTCAAGTATGGGTCAATCGATATAGTGTCGAGAACCATGTCTCTGTTAAAAGGGGACACTACGTCTAGGTGTGGGTCTAGGTGAGGTGAAAAGGATGGGTATACCATCATATCGTCACTGGGTCGCTCGTCCTCACTCATGTGACTACGCTCACTAGTTATACTAGTATCACTCTCCATCTGTATCATAAGGTCGTGATCAGATTCAACCTCAAGATCACATGAGCACTGAGTCTCATCAAAATAACAAGGATCAAAACCAAGTGTCGGGTCTCTTATCTCGGTGGGAGCACTACTCATCGCATCGGTGGCTTGACTCAAATCCCTAGGATTTCTTCGTAAAGTAGATCTTAGGTGATCAAATTGAGCATCTTAAAGATCAAAGTGGTCAAGAACTAATCGTTGAAATTCAGCCTCAGGTAACTCTATTTGTGGAACACTAGGAAGGTCTTGACATATGTTGTGATCTTGGCGATGGTGGTCTCTATAGAGTTCCTGAGGGTCCTAGATGGTAGTTTTTAACATAATCAAACTGTGCTCGTGGGAGGAAGTGGGCCCTACAAATGTGCAGTGGTGGACGCACATATATAGACTCGGGTTCCTCAAATAGTAGAGTTGTGTGGTGACGATGAACTGAATGATACTCAACTCTACCATCATAAAGTTGTGGAGAAGTGTATATGCGATAATGTGAGGACCTCTCATCGTGGTAGTCATCTCTAGACTAATGGAATCACCTCAAAAGGTCGACACGATCCCGGAGAGTGTTGTGCCGTGTAGGAGGATAATCCTCATAGTAATAAGAATGCCGCTTAAATGAAGGAAAAGGATGACGATAATAGCTCATCATAGGACAAAACTTACAGACTCAGTAATCGTGTGCTAACATAAAGCCCGAACCTACCTCTGCACATAAAAATGTGACCCAAACCTTGGGCACTAATGCCAATTTAATGTAGTGGTAAGGCCGACTCGGAGATGAACTCACTAAATGCATTCCTAAATGTGGTGAATATGTTGATGATGCAAGAGAAGGTCCGCACTAATAAATTGCAACAATAATTAATTATTATAAAAATAGCAGAGGCATGTACAGTCAAAAAATATTAATTAAGAAAGAACAATTATCAATTCTACAAACGATAGAGGCGCAAATACTTTTAGCACAAACAGAATGAATCCTACGAATCACACAACAAAAGGACTAGTAGCAGATTAAATTTAACAATCCACAACATGTAGGTTACCCAAGTACACAACAATAGAGAATGATAACTCCAAAAATGACTTAAACGCGCTTGCGACAAAGGAACAATTATATGCAGGTTTTAGGCGTTGTTGTCTGGAGTGGAGAAGTCGTTCAAGAGGTCGAGGATGGTGGGGATGTAGGAAGATGCATATGGGAGCTGGTGGGTTTGATAGAGGCGCTCAGTATAGGGGAGTAGGCGGGTGATAATGGGAAGGTTGAAGCGAGGGGATTACAGGGAATGAGTTCAGCTATGGGGAAAAATGTGGGGTTCAGGCTCACTGGAAGCAAAGGGGGGGGGGTTTGGATGTAAGTGTAACGCCCTTAAATTTTTGATAATTATTTTAATCTTTTTTGTGGCGTATTAGTGACGTGAGGGCGTTACATTGACACATAGTTAGCAGGGCGCTGTCGTTAGTGTGAAATTTTGTCCATCAGAATTAGAGTTTTGACTTGGGAAAATTTAAGTGGTTAATTTTTAGCATGTTTGTGAAGTTTGGTGGCGATCCGGGCATAATTGGGATCTCGGTGAATTTTATAAGGATTATTGTTGTTTTAACTTCGGGAAATTTTAACACGAGTTTGTTTGTCGGATCCTGATTTCGACTTTGCCATTGGATTCATAGCACCGTCATTTAGTTTTGGTGTGAATTTCATCGAAAACAGAGGTGTTTTAGTAATTCTCGTCGTTTGAGTTTTCTTGAAAATTATATTAATAATATAATATTATATATTTATATGTGTATATATATCCTTATAAACTGAAAACCTTATTCATCGCATTCCCCAAACCGTCGGCCCGAAGAGCGGAAGAAGTAGTGACAATTCGGCCATCGCGAAGTCTTTCGGCCGCCGCTAATCAGAGATCCGGTGCACTGAACTTTCAACGGAGCATAGATCCGGAAAGCTCTCGCAGAGATCTTCGCGTGCACGGTAAGATTTTCCCATTTCATGGATTTTTGGCATTAGGGTATGCGAACGTAACCCATGTTTTGCCCGAAAAGTTTCAAAAATCGCAGACGAGGAGTTCTTGAGGCCGATACTTGCAGCGGAGCGCTTGAGAGGCCGGTTTTCGGAAGATTTTGCGGCAAATGGCGATTCCTCCCCTCTTGCTAGTTCCTTTGTTCTTATTTCCACTCTTTTCTTTCCTTCATAGAGTGTAAGAGTAGTGTAGGGTTCAACCAAGTACTAATTCGTCGAATAGTGTAGGATTTCTATTGAGTCTGATTCGTCGAGTAGTGTACGATTTCAACTGAGTCTGATTCATCGAGTAGTGTAGGATTTCTACTGAGTCCGATTCGTCGAGTAGAGTAGGGTTCGGTCTGAAACCAAGTTCTTTTCGTCGAGTGAAATTCGTCGCGTAGTCTCGACGAATTCGTCAAGTGAAGCGTCGAGAGATCCTGTGAGATTGAGTTCTTTTCGTCGAGTATTCTCAACGAATTCGTCGAGTACCTACAGTATTGGCGTCAAGTGTTTTGAATTTGCCAAGTGTAATTCGCCGAGTATCCTTGGGTTTTGCTTGAATTCATCAAGTCAAATTCATTTAGTAAAATTCGTAGGAAGCTTCTAAGTAAAAATTCGACGAGTGTCAAGCCCTTTTCGCTAAGTAAGATTCGTCGAGTATCGTTGGATTTTGATTGATTTCATTGAGTCTGTCCTGAATTCGTCGAGTATCATTGAATGCATTAAAGTTTGTTAAGTCTTATTCGTCGAGATTATCCTTCGAACCAAGTCATATTCGTTGAGTGAACCGTGAAATCGTCGAGTGTTTTTGACGAATCTGTGTGGACTTGGAAACTTTTTGACGAGTGACCTTTCTACTTGTCGAGTAGGCCTTAGAGAAATTTTGGGATTTTTCCTTCCTCTTCGTCGTTGAGGAATTTTGATGCTAAGTTCTGAGTTTTATCTGTCTTTTCGATGTTTTATTGTGGCATTTGGTTGGCAGTGGATAAAATACCACCACCTCAGTGCCGGCGTGCGAACCATTACACCTGGTGTGTTTTCTTATCTTCTTATACACTGTTGGGTTGTGTTGGACAATGTGGTCACCACCACAGTGCTTTATCGAGATGTTTGGTCTGATGGTTTGTGTTGGAAGATATGGTCACCGACTCAGAACCATTTGTACCGGTGTTAATGATTCAAATGTTTGAGTTGATCAGTCTCTTTCTTTTTATATACATACATATGTTCATATGCATACTCTTGCAGATATTATTGAAGCATGGTTTCATATCGCACTTGGTGCAACTTTTACATAATTAACCTCTTAAATTCTTCATTTTTTTACTGAGCTTTGACTTAGGTGTTGTGGTTTGACAATTTTTCTGTCTTGGGTTTGTAACCCTTGGAATTCTCTTGACTATTCACTTTTTGTCTTTTTTGCCACTTGTTTATTTTCTTGCTGAGACATTCTTTTTTTTGAATGCCCCATACTCGGAGCAATATCGGTCCGAGCAGCTAGAGTTGGCGGTTCTTAGCGTGAGCTTAGTAGCTGTGATTTTCTCCCCCTCACCTTCGTGATGTAGTATTGTTGTTCTTGTTTTAGTTCAGACATACATTTTGTTCTGTGGGTTCGTGTCAGGTTGTTGACGCCAACAGTGAATTGTTGTTGATGATAGACTATTTGCTAGCTGCTATGTTAAATTCTTGTTGTTTGTCGTACTTGCTCTCTGGGATGGTTTTATGTTATGATTACATGTTAGTTACTTTCAAAGTATAAAAGATAAATATCTTTACCTCGTACTCATAGCATCTCTTTAAATCAAATATCACTCTATTTTAACGAACGTAAAAGCTCTTTTCGAGCTTATACTAAATCTAAACGCGTGCATATCATAAATAGTCATGTTGGATCTTCACACTCATATAGGATAATAAATGAAATAAACCAAGTATTTTCCGTTGTGTATATATTTTCACATGTGCACTAGTTGATCCACTGAGTCGAGGGAAACGGTCATAAAAATCTAAACTCAAACTATATCTTCATTATAACAAACTTAAGAAATTTCATGAAAAGTGTTAGAAGTAGCTTCTTGTCTGAGCGTCTGAAGTTGTCCCCTGCACGGCGTGGCATCACGGCGCGTATTTTCTCTTGCTCTGATACATTAGTAAATGCTGAGAAAATGCGGGTTGTGACAGTAAGGGGAAGAGGTGGGAAAGGAGATTTGCAGGGAACTACAGTGGGCGGAGGTGGAAGAGGGCGGAGAACCTGGCATCGCACAAGTGTCGGGTTAGGTTGCGAGTAAAGGAATTACTGACGGGGGGTTGTCGAGGGCTAGGGGAGGACTCGGATTGGGAGGAGAAGGCTTTACGGTGGAGGAGAAGGGGCGGGAGAGGGGCGAAGAAGCCCTGGCGTCGCACCAGGGGGAAGAAGAAGCCTCAGAATCACTCTGATGGCACTGACCGACGGTTCAGAAAAAAAAACTGAACATTCGATCCCCTACCACGACCGGCATCAGCCCTATTTAAAGTCTGGGCATCATAACCGTGACCTGCACTATAAACATAATCATAAATCCAACATAAACACTCGTATCGGACGGCTCAAAATGTCTGGTCGATCGAATGGCAAATACAATTCAAAACAGAAAATATAAAATACGAAATCGACTCGAATCGACCATCTGGACACAATTACGGACTTTGATCGTCCATCCGGGTAACGGATCACCACCGCCTGCGGGAATATACGTGTGTCAGTCGTGGCGTGTCGTCAATCTCCCACTGGCTCAACTGCTCTACTCACAGTTATTGATGATACTCCTTTACTTTGCATTGTAAGTTCTGTTCGTATTCATCTAGCTTGGAAGCATGCAATGTCTGAAGAGAAGGAAGCCAGACTTGGGACCTGGTCTCACTACCCGTGGAAAAAGATGATCACATGTCATTATGTATCAATCTCAAGTATCACTATGATGGCATTGCCACCTCGTCGCTCGTGACTTTATTTAGTCAGATGGAGTGGGTTATCATGAAACATTTGCTCATGTTGTTAAGCTTCCATTTGTTCGTGTTGTAATGGCTCTTGATGAATCTCTTCAATAGCATCTTCATCAATTGAATGTCAAAAATATCTTTCTTCATAGACTTTTGGATTAAGTTTATACGCCTCATCTCCGAGCTGATAGAGATCGTTCGCACGATATTGGAGGAGTCGGCTGGGTCGACAATTTTGGATGGTGGGATGGGCGATCGGAGACTAGGGGTGAGCACAAAAAATCGAAACCACAAAACCGCCCGCACCGCAAAAACCGCACCGAATTTTAAACCGCACCGTGTAGTGTAGATGCGGTGGGGTTTTGAAATTTTGTAAACCGCGTGCGGTGTGGTGCGGTTTAAAAATCGCAAACATCGCAACACACCGATAACTTGGGTATTTGAAATTTTTTTACAATTTGAGTGGCCACACTTATTAAACATTTTGAGTGGCCGCACCTGTTTAGCAATTTACAACTCAAATACTGTTCAGGCAACTTTCGCTTACAACCGGCCGCACCTAAAAGCCCTACATTATATTTTTATATTCAAAATCAACTTTATCTTTTCGATAAAATGGTCTAAATGCTCCCTTTTTCAATTTACCCTAGCACCCAGCATCCCTCTCTCAGTCTCTCTTCTTCTCAGTTCTCACCGTAGCTGTGGACTCCGCAAACTTCATCGCCCACCGCCGTCGCCTCCAGAAACTACACCGCCCGTCGCCTACCGCTTCAGTTCGATCTTCCGCCGTCGCCTCTAGAAACTACACCGTCCGTCGCCTCCAAAAATGGTGACCTTCCAGTTCGATCTTCCAGTTCGATCTTCCCGTCGCTTCCAGTTCGATCTTCCAGAAACGGTGAGTTTCTTTTTCTCAATGACCCCGTTCGATTGTTGTTTTTTGTTCGAATAGATCTAGTGTTAGTTTTCCGAAAATGTTATACCCCCAAAAGTAAAATTTTTGTCAAAAAAAACTACCATGAAAAGTTGCACCAGATCTGGTGTACTCATTATCTGGTGCAAGTGCAACAAGGTCTGATGACTTGTAATATTTATCTGGTAAACTTGATCGCATTTTTTGTACTATCACAGATCTGTTAAAATTGACTGAGCTCTGCTAAACCAGATCTGGTGAGCAGTGAGCAAGTTATAATTGATCACACCGGAGAAAGCAGTGAGCATTTTGTTGCACTTGCACCATATCTGGTATACTCATTATCAACTATGTAAATTCTATTTTCATCCAATTTGACTGAGCAGTGAGCACCTATTTTCATCTAATTTGACTGAGCAAATTATAATTCAACAATGCCTAAACCGCACCGAAACCGAAACCGCAACCGCACCGCAAAAAACCGCACCAAACTGAAACTGCACTGCTTAATATCGGTGCGGTGCGGTTTTGCTTGGGCCAAAACCGCACCCTTACGGTGCGGTTGCAGTTTGGGCCAAAACCGCACCAAACCGCACCGCGCACACACCTATCGGAGACCATGATCACATGCGTCTTATTTTTTGCAATTTTGATGCATTTGTTTTATTTTTTGGAATTTTGTTTGAAGATTTATGATAGATGATCCTTACAAACAATCTAAGCCATGGAAGGTACTGTCATAATTCCCCTATATATAATTACTTGTACAGCCTAAAAGGGATCAAAAGTTTTCTTAAGAGGAACTTCGGTCCGAGAGGTTCCAAGCCTCTCTCCAGCTTGGTGTGACGGCGAACGGCTGCACCGCCCTCATCACCCCCTGCTAGGCTCCCGCAACCCCTCTCTTTCAAAATCCCTTAGTCGTCGCTACTAGCAATCCACAATTCCCTCTCACCGCAGTTTGCTTTGTTAAAATTCAACAAAACCGCAGAGGCCTCCTCGGATACCCTGTTGAAACTCAACAAACCGGCGGAGAACACCCCACTTATATTGTTGAAAGTTTTCCCGGATCGTGGAGTTAGCAGGGGTTATCTCAACAAAGCAGTAACAACCAGCAACACATGCAGCACAAGCTTCTTTATTGATCAAGAGCAAACTTCTTTACAAGGCGAGACATACATGGCGAGACATGCTTCACCAAAACCCAACACCGGGAGAGCAGAGACAGTTACAAAGACAAGAACAAAAAACAAGCCGCGGGGACTCAATCAACAAGCCGCCGACCTACTGCTGTGGAGTACGCTCAGTCCGCCAGGTCGCCAGACCGCAACCTAAGCCGCGCGGACTCACCCTTTCCAATGCCAGCTCTTCACCGCCGATCTGCAGGCCGCCTGACCGCGAGGTCGCCTGGCTGCCAGACCGCACAAGCTGCGCCACCGAATGGAACAGTCCGCCTGAAGCAGGCGACTTCCTAAACCCCGAACCAAGTTGCCAAAGAGGAGACCGCCTGGTCGCTATCCGCGACCTGCTGTTTACCGCCTGTTGCTTAACCGTAGAGTCCGCACTGTCCCTGACCGCAATCAGAGCCAAGTCCTGGCTTTCCAGCGCTATCCGCACAACCTGCACAGCACAACCCGGTCAACTCTTTCAATCCGCGTGGACACCAAAGTCCAGACCGCAGCAACTTACGCGAGCTCAAATATTGTTCAATTACTTCAGTTCTACTTGGATACTCCTGATGTGACATGGGTCCTATTTATAGGCACGATGATGAGTATGGTCACCGCCCTTGCCGATAGGATCACCGTAACATCCCGCAGCAAGAACAAGTGTATCCGCAAGCCCGCGGATACACATTCCAGTCCGCCGATCCTGTGCAGATAGCCAGTCCGCCCCAGCTTCTCCAAGGCCGGACTCCAATATCCAGCCCGCCTTGCCGCCAGAGGCCAAGCCAGGACCACCACAGCCGGACTCCACAACAGCTGTGTCCGCCAATCTGCGGAGAAGGCATCAGCCCGCAAACCCCGAGCCCGCAGCCTCGCCATCAAGGCACCTGCCGGACTCAGCGGACACCCGGCTTCCGTCCGCACCACCTGAGTCCATTGCCTCTATCTCCAAGGCACCGCCGGACTCAGCGGACACGCCGATCCAGTCTGCTTACACAGCAAACTCCAATCCGCATTCCTGAGCTCATAACCTCATAAGGCTAAACCGAACTCAGCGGACTCCAGTTCTAGTCCGCACGCTCTTGCACAGGCAATCCTCCAGTCTGCATACCCCCAAGCTAGCAAACAAGGCAACAATACTTCTACTAGGCTTGGCGGACTGAGAAAGCAGCCCGCGCTCCACTGCGCGATCTCCCCGGACTGTGCCAACCTAGACTTGGTTCAGATCACGCCAAGTCCAGTCCACTGGCCACATGGGCCAGTCCGCACTTACTGGCGGACACTGGATCTAGCCCGCCATACCGGGCGACCTCCAGTTTCTATTCGCACTGACCGGCGATCTCCGCGACTTCCACTTGCCGCTTCACTAGAGCAAGACCAAGGCAACTGCCAAACCGGTCTGTCGAGCTCCAGTTCTTCAGTCCGCTTCATGCCGGACTCTGCGGATAGCATTTCTATCCGCCCGGTTACTTCCTGGGAGTCAACTGCCTGCTGAGCATACACTAGCCTGTCAGACCGCTGCTGCTGTCCGCGTAGTCCCCGCGAACAGACCGCCAAGGCCGCCACAGAGCAAACCGCCTGCAACATCCCTGCCGACTTAGCAGTCCGCAAACCCTGTCCGCGTAGTCCGCGTGGATAGATTGCCCAAGCCTTCCATTCACCCACTTTCACTTCACAATTTTCAACACTCCCCCTTGAAGTGAGAAGTGGTGAATAACTCCAGCAGCTCTCGTAACCTTGCACCTGGTCCTTCCGATAGCATCTACGAAGAGATGTCCAAGACATGGTCCTCGCCCCGCATATCATGGACCATGAGGGAGCCCTCCAGCATCTCCAAAAAGGAGTCATGCTTCCCTCTGCCTTCTTTAACTTCAACCTCCACTCATGCATCACAGGAGTATCACCAACTTCCTTGGGTACAAAAGCCCAAGCCTTGTTATCTCTGAGAGAAGTCACCTCTTCAGCCTTGGTGTCAACCACCTCCTTGATTCTAGTGGGGTCATCACAGCCAGAAGAACCTTGCTCGACCTGAGGGCTAACAAGGAAACACGGAACCAAGTCCGCCGTGTTCCCTTCACTATATCGAGTTGGTGGCTTACTGGTCCTCTTCGATCTCCGAAGAATCTGATCATGGCTAACCACCTCCGCTGATACTGAACCAGCTTCGTTTCCGGGCAAACCCGGAACAATGCTCCCTTTTCTCCCTGAACAAGACGCCTCCTTACTGGAACCAGAAGCACCTAGAGCAACGCTCCCCCTGCTACCTGAACCAGAAGACTCCCCTCTTGAACAAGAACTTCCTGGAACATCGCTCCCCCTGCTTCCTGAACAGGAAGCCTCCGCCTTCGAGCCAGAAGTACCTGGATCATCACTCCCCCTACTTCCTGACCCTGACGCCTTTGCCCCGGAGCTAGAACAACCTGGAGCACCTGGTGACTCAGGCAACTCCACTTCCTTAGCAGCAGCCTCCTTCAGCCCACCATCTAACCTGCTTATCTCTAGATCTACATAAGAGCTACCCAAATACGGCGTCAACTCATCGAAAACAATGTCTCTTGACACTATGAGTTTCTTCGTCGCAGGATCCATACACCTCCATCTTCTTCTCTGCTCATCATACCCAACAAAGACTAGCTTTGTCTTGAGAGTACCCGGAGAGTGTATATAGCAGGTAGATCCAAACACCCAAAGGTGCTTCACTGAGGGCTTCACTCCGAACATCAGCTCATAAGGAGTCTTCACTATGATCGGACTAAGAGGCATCTGGTTGATGACATGAGCAGCACAGGCCATTCCTTCCGCCCAAAGAGCCTTCAGAACGCCTTTACTCTGAAGCCAACACTTGCAGGTCTCCGTTAACCAACGGATCATCCAAGCTGCAATACTACCTTGTTGTGAAGTATGTCCACAAGAAAGCTCCTTTCAGATCCCTTGCTTCCTGCAAAAGTGTGAGAACTCGGTTGAGCCAAACTCACCACCGATACTTGTCCTCAATACCTTGATCCTCCGGCCAAGCTGGCCTTCCACAAGCTTCTTGAACTCCACAAACAAGCATACCATGTTGGACTTCTTCTTCATGAAGTATACCCAAGTATACCTAGAATAGTCATCAACCAATATCACCATGAACCTGCTTCCTCCAAGACTGGCCGTGACGGTCGGTCCCACCAGAGCACAATGGACAACCGCCAATGGTGCTTTACATCTGGATTGTGCTTTGTCAACCATGAAGCGATAGGCTCCACTTTCCTGACATTCCGCACACCCCCGACCATCGCCATAGGATGACAATCTAGGCAAGCCTCTTACGAGTCTTCTTTCCGCCATTGCTTTCAGCTTGTCCATCCCTACATGCCCCAGTCTTTCATGCCAGATAGCTGCACTATCACTGGCATTCATCCGATCAGATCCAGAACTTGTTGATAACCCAACAAGGTTCTTCTCCTTCCTCCCTACCTGCGCAACGTTCGCCGAGAGAAAGACAACCTTGCACTCCTTCCGAAGATGACCTTGCTGCTTGCATTTATAGCACCTTGGTCCTTCCTTCCTCTTCCTATCACGCCTAGGAGAAATACTCCTTTCTTCCTGATATGAAGTAGAGGGACCATCATCAGCAGCAGCCTTCACCTCCTTCCTGAACAACCCATCAAGGGAAGTCCAAATCGCCGCAGCTGACCGACATCCACTGATGTGGTCCAAGAGCTCCGATGAGATCACTTGCTTAAGAATAGACTCCGCTTTCGCATTTGTCTCCTTCCAAGCTCTCATCTCTTCAGCATTGCCAGCAGTATCCTCTTGTCTTCCTGCTCCGCATACAACCTCCCAAAGTTCCTCTCCAAAAAAAAGCTCTTCATACAGGACTTCCACCTTTCAAAGTTCGTCTCTGTAAGAAGATCAATACCAAGACAACTTGCATCCTCCACTGCCATGGTTCTACCACTGGTTTCCTCTACAGAAGAGCAACTACTTCCATTGAGCACTGCTTGACCACTCCAACAACCTCCCTCTGATACCATGTTAAAATTCAACAAAACCGCAGAGGCCTCCTCGGATACCCTGTTGAAACTCAACAAACCGGCGGAGAACACCCCACTTATATTGTTGAAAGTTTTCCCGGATCGTGGAGTTAGCAGGGGTTATCTCAACAAAGCAGTAACAACCAGCAACACATGCAGCACAAGCTTCTTTATTGATCAAGAGCAAACTTCTTTACAAGGCGAGACATACATGGCGAGACATGCTTCACCAAAACCCAACACCGGGAGAGCAGAGACAGTTGCAAAGACAAGAACAAAAAACAAGCCGCGCGGACTCAATCAACAAGCCGCTGACCTACTGCTGTGGAGTCCGCTCAGTCCGCCAGGTCGCCAGACCGCAACCTAAGCCGCGCGGACTCACCCTTTCCAATGCCAGCTCTTCACCGCTGATCTGCAGGCCGCCTGACCGCGAGGTCGCCTGGCTGCCAGACCGCACAAGCTGCGCCACCAAATGGAACAGTCTGCCTGAAGCAGGCGACTTCCTGAACCCCGAACCAAGTTGCCAAAGAGGAGACCGCCTGGTCGCTATCCACGACCTGCTGTTTACCGCCTGTTGCTTAATCGCAGAGTCCGCACTGTCCCTGACCGCAATCAGAGCCAAGTCCTGGCTTTCCAGCGCTATCCGCACAACCTGCACAGCACAACCCGGTCAACTCTTTCAATCCGCGCGGACACCAAAGTCCAGAGCGCAGCAACTTACGCGAGCTCAAATACTGTTCACTTACTTCAGTTCTACTTGGATACTCCTGATGTGACATGGGTCCTATTTATAGGCACGATGATGAGTATGGTCACCGCCCTAGCCGATAGGATCACCATCACATCCCGCAGCAAGAACAAGTGTATCCGCAAGCCCGCGGATACACATTCCAGTCCGCCGCTCCTGTGCAGATAGCCAGTCCGCCCCAGCTTCTCTAAGGCCGGACTCCAATATCCAGCCCGCCTTGCCGCCAGAGGCCAAGCCAGGACCACCACAGCCGGACTCCACAACAGCTGTGTCCGCCAATCTGCGGACAAGGCATCAGCCCGTAAACCCCGAGCCCGCAGCCTCGCCATCAAGGCACCTGCCGGACTCAGCGGACACCCGGCTTCTGTCCGCACCTCCCGAGTCCATTGCCTCTATCTCCAAGGCACCGCCGGACTCAGCGGACACGCCGATCCAGTCTGCTTACACAGCAAACTCCAATCCGCATTCCTGAGCTCATAACCTCATAAGGCTAAACCGAACTCAGCGGACTCCAGCTCCAGTCCGCATGCTCTTGCACAGGCAATCCTCCAGTACGCATACCCCCAAGCTAGCAAACAAGGCAACAACACTTCTACTAGCCTTGGCGGACTGAGAAAGCAGCCCGCGCTCCACTGCGCGATCTCCCCGGACTGAGCCAACCTGGACTTGGTTCAGATCACACCAAGTCCAGTCCACTGGCCACATGGGCCAGTCCGCACTTACTGGCGGACACTGCATCTAGCCCGCCATACTGGGCGACCTCCAGTTTCTGTCCGCACTGACCGGCGATCTCCGCGACTTCCACTTGCCGCTTCACTAGAGCAAGACCAAGGCAACTGCCAAACCGGTCTGCCGAGCTCCAGTTCTTCAGTCCGCTTCATGCCGGACTCCGCGGATAGCATTTCTATCCGCCCGGTTACTTCCTGGGAGTCAACCGCCTGTTGAGCATACACTGGCCTGTCAGACCGCTGCTGCTGTCCGCGTAGTCCGCGCGAACAGACCGCCCAGGCCGCCACAGAGCAAACCGCCTGCAACATCCCTGCCGACTTAGCAGTCCGCAAACCCTGTCCGCGTAGTCTGCGCGGATAGGTTGCCCAAGCCTTCCATTCACCCACTTTCACTTCACAATTTTCAACATGCTTAACCCTTCCACGATCGAACTACACCTAAGAATGAATATTTTAGTCGTTGGTTATGTTCTCGCTCCGACAACCATCGTCTACCCCCTTCAGCCCATTGCCAGTTTACCCTAACCCCTAGTCACCTCCTTCCACCTCCACAGCCATCATCAAATTCATCCCAACTTGTTGCTTCCTGCAAAAACCCCTGTACAGCCAACCGCAACTCTCTCCTAAGATAGTCCCACCTCCACCGGTCCATTCCCCCACTGTCGATGATAGTAAAACCCCTCCCCTAGCATCCCTCGTTTCAACATTAGCCTTCGAACAGCCACCACTACTTCATCCAATTGCATCCACCACGTCGGCAACCACCAGATTTTCTTCCTTGAACCAATGGCTCAACTATTTGATGAAATCCACATTTATTTTCGACGTCTTACACTTGTACGGATATATCATGTTATTTCGAGTAATATTTTGCTTAATTTAATGTGATTATTTCTCTTTTGGTAGACATGTACCCCAAATTCGCCTTGTATTTAATTTCAATACAATCTCAATTCTATGGCTGTGTGCCGAGAAGTTGATTTCCTTTTCTCATTGTCGGGGCGCAAGACCTCATTCCACTCTGACCAAGAACTAGTAAAAGTTCTCCTAGCGACCGTTATTATTATATGTTTGCTTGACTTGAACTATTTGTGATCAAATGCGACATTCGCATGAAATTTTAAAGTTCATTACTTAATTATTTTTTCTGACAGAAACAATCATGTGTGACTGACACATTTGCATCGCACTAGGATTGTGGTTAGCGGGTATTTTATTCATTGAATTGCATGCGTGCTTTCACATCATTATAGGGTTGGTCAAAGGTCCAGTGTATTCATCATATGCTCGCTTGGATTGCATTTAGGATTAAGGTATTCTCCTTTGGTCACCTGTAGATTTGTCCAGCGTCAATTGGTATTAGATCAAGGTTCGGGCTTTATTTTGATATGCAATCGTTTAGTTTATAAGTTCCTTCATGTGTTATCGTCGTTGCTCATATCCTTTATTTGAGATAATAGAGTTTGTTTTTACTCGACCATTTAGAGCTTCACTTAAGAGATCATCATATTATTACAATTATTATTTTTGTTCACAACACACCGGTTGCATAGATCGTGTCGACCCTTCGACATGATTACAATATGCTAGAGAAGATCACTATGATGATGATGGTGTCCGCATCTCGGTGCACGTACAAACCATGTTGAATCTTCGACATAACTTGATTATCTTAGGGACGATTACTACAAAGTTCATCAATTTGAGAATGATCTAAAGTATAGGTTTCGTGTTTTGGCACCATTATTTGATGATTCATCGAGTCTTGAGTCTTTTAGTTATTGACTCGTGGACATGGAATATTACCTCGATCATTTTTAGTTATTTGGTGATTGTGTGTTAGATTTGTGAAACATAGACTCCTTGATCAGGGGAAAGCTCACTAAGCTAGCATTGAGAGGTTTCGCGAGTGAGATCGTCTTCACCCTATCACGAGTTGGGTGGACATGAATCAGAGACTATGCCTACAGAATTTGTCAACATCATATAAAAATTACCACTTTAAGCAATTACTCTATCTTCGTCAAGAATCTATGTTTGTTGCCGACTATATGATTAGCTGTAATGACTAATGAGTTAGTAGTGATAAACGATATCTGAGAGAAGCCTACTGTTTCCCATTTTTATATGGGTTTCAATCTGAGGTATATACCGAGTTGAACTATCACTCATAGAGTCTAACGAGCAAGCATATCAACTTGCCCTCCACTATTAACAGCCCTTGAGATCCGCTAAAATTACTCAAGTATACTCTCACTCTGACCGCCCCATCATAAAGAGTCCTCCACATCCCAAGGCTACCACCATGTCTACTCATGTTCTTATGGATACAAAAGATGAGAAACTTGATATACAATTCTCTCACCCAAATAAGGTACCTTGTCCGGTTAGTGATCTATCATTTGAGTCTGTCTCATACCCTATGAGCTTAAAAGAATGTAGTGTGAGCAATTTGGTGATTCTAGACTTATATGTCCTATTATAACGATAGACCTTTCCCTTTTCCTAACCCCATGTATTGACTTAGTTGTGACTTCAACCATAGACTAGCCTTTGAATCCACCTTAATTTGAGTGTACTCACGCTATGGTGATGAGTCATTTCCTGAGTGAAGGCCAAGGATCTAGCATTGACTTTGTTGTTGGCGTCCCACTTATTTTCACCAGTGCAAACCGCAACGAAACCGATTTGTTTGACAAAAATATCATTTTGTAAAAAAACGGCGATATATCCCGATATATCGATATATCTCTAACCCGATATTTCGGTTATTATATTTAATATATAAAAAAACAAAGTTCACGGGACCCATATTTTTCTACTTCACGAGTCCATTTCACGCATTCGGCATTTCTCGCTCTACCCTAAATTTTACGGGAGAGTCGCTCTGGCGGAGTGGTCGACACTCGACAGCTCCTTCTTTGGTGACGAGGCAATGGATCGGCATCGCAGGCGAGGAGTAGACGACGACGTCGGGCTTTCTACGAATTGGCCTCGCAGGCGAGGACGCGAGGAGTCGATGTCGGGCTTTAGGGTTTCTGCTACTTCACTCCACTGTAAGCCCCCTTCTTCTTTCTTCTTCTTTCTCTTGTTTCTGCGACAATTGAAAGTTTTATTTGGATTTATTATATTGATCAAGTCATAAGATCTAAAAGTTTTATTAAACTTGTGTTACTGTAAAATTCTTACTTATGCTATAGTTAGGTTTCTTTCTTGCAATAGCTAAGTTTATACCTTTTCTTGTGTAAATCTTCAATGATTTTTGTTTCTCCTATGCTAAGAAAAACTCCCCTCCAACTTTGCATAATTACATGGGCTTCTCCTTTATCTTTCAAAATTATTTCAAAGAAAATGTTATAAATACTAATTTGTCTATACATTGTTATAGTTATTTGTTTGTACATTTTTACTTATTTGCAAAAAATATGTTCTTAAATACTGTAATCTTTATTTAAATATTAAAATCTGATATTGTAAAATATCCCCAATATATTCCCTGCAATCCGACATACGACATTTCAAACCCAAACCGACATGAACCCGACATCCGACATCTACAACCTTGATTTTCACGAACATTGTCATTATTAAAAACTTTCTTTTGGAGGACCATCCATCCATTGTTAACCCCTTCGGGGATCCCTTCACTGAGTCCCCACGAGTCCTATTTGACGAGCCTTCCTTTATGGGGAGCCTTAGTATGAATGACTTAAGTCTTCACACGAGTGATGATCGCATTCACGGTGAAATTTCTTATATATCTCCTGGAGAGCAACTAGGCGGGCTTTACCCTTTTAGAGATGCTCAACACACTCCTGAGTTGCATTCTTCTATCATCGTCTTTGACATTCCTTCGGTTGATGGAAGCATTCATGAAAAATTTTTCAATCTACCTCCTGATGAGTGTCAAGATAATTCACATCCCTTAGAAGGCATTCGGCATACCATGATTTGTAGCTCAGTACCAATGTCTCATACAGTCACTTAGATCTTTGTGGCACGCTCGATTAGTATCTCAACACCCCACCTGAAGAACCTTTAGATAAAATGTCCATCCTGAAGGACTTTCATCGCCATATAGAATATGTGCTTAGTCAATATGTCGTGTTGGTCATCGTTCATTTGCATTTGTCACATGATTTGCATAGCATACTATGACGTAAAATTATATTAAATAATAAAAACTTTACAACTTACGTGGATAGTCATATGAGAGAGTAAATGTTTAATGAAGATGATGGGTTATAATTTACGGATCATTTAAGGTTCCTATTGAGGACAGTTTTGAATGTGAGTGCTAGGTGAATACGTTCACACATCGTCATGAGAGACACTGAATCAAATTTCTATGAGTTTGATATCACCAGGAATATGATTATTCATTTTGTACTCAATGTAGAGAATTTAATTCTAGATGTGGAGCAACCTAATTTTGGTCTGTTAGCCTTACTGATCATCAACAGTTTCCACCATCACCACAACCTTTCCCATACCTTCAGCCTCCACTAAGCCCTAGCCTTCATCTCTACAACTACTAGTCTTGTGCACGGGGACCTCAGCTACATCAGCTACACGATAACCATTTAAAGGACGCTTCCTGCTTGGAGAAACAAAAAGTCTTGCCGAATTTACATCAAGAGCATGTAGTCTACATTCACCAGAGATGAATATTTCTAAGATGAGAAGATTGATGGAGTGATTTGTCTGTTTAACATGTGTTATATATCGGCCAGTGTACTGATCTTTTAAGTGATAAAAGTGATGAGAAAGTACAGTCTCCATGGGGATTTTGTATTGAACCGCGACAGTTAACTTAAATAAAACTTATCCAGATAAAAAATTGATTTAGGGTTATTTATATTTAAAAGAAAATCATAAAATAAATAAACCATTAATTAACTTAAAATGTTAAGAACAGATAATCTAGTTTAGGATTAAAAATTTATGAGGTTTAAAGTTAGGGTGATTATTTCATAGTACGAATATTAACTATGATTAATGATGAGTGAAGTGATATGATTTTATAAAGAGTTTTGTATAATTGACGATGAGATTTTCTGGACACGGCCAAACCCCTTGGTTCGGGAAAATCGATTATAATTTCCTAGCACACAGCACATTGTGGATTGAGCGTGTCTAGAATGATAGTGAAAGCTTTAATGCACTGTGAAAAATACTAACTACATTCAATATTTAGAATGCAGCTAACACATAGACCAATATCGTGTGGCATGTAAGTTTAAATTTATAGCGCTATTCACCGGATTCGTAAATCAATTGATTCAGGGTCCGATATCAATGATTACACACGAAACTAGAGCAATGGACAGCTAAACTAGAGTACGCAATAGTCAGATGAATAAAAAACTACTTAAACAAAATTTAATTGAAATTTAACACATTCACTCATAAAAATCTCAATATTAATTCCTATTACTACACAATTACCCCAACAAGAGAGCAAGTCTCATATTGTTAGGGAAAACTACATAATGATTACAACAACACTCAAGTCTTTATCTCAATATAGTGGGGGGGGGGGGTCGACTATATGGATCCTTTGTCGTCATTGTGTTATCTTTTGTCATAATCTCACCAATGACTAAGTAAACCATGTCTTTGTTATGATATCGGACGAGCCGGCCACGCTGGGGTCGCATGTATCAATGTTGTCCACGCGACACAGCCGCATGAGTGTCGGGGATGTTTCTTTATTTTTTATGCGCTTGTTTAATTTTATGCATTGCAGTTTCTATTTGTGCCCGCATGTATGAGCTTAGGTGGAGGACGAAATTTGGTGAACCGGTTATATTTCGGGTGGACCCTTGGTTTGGAAATTAAGCAAGTAATTTCCTCCTTACCTACGCTCTCTCTAAATCCCGATCACTCTCTCTCTCTCTACCCCCTCCCAATTCCTTCGCCCTAGCCGCAAGTCGCGGGTTCCGCGATTCCGCAGTCGCCGGCGTCGGGTTCCCTGCTCCCCCCTTCTTCCCTTCTCCTTCTATCCTCTTTTTCTCTTCCTCTCCTCAAACTCGTTCATCCCTTTCGTCGGGTATTCCACCATCGCCAGTCATAGCACCATCGGGCTCCAGGAAGGGTTCCGCGGATCCTTGGTGGGATTCATCCCTCGTCGGCCCCGTCACCAGATCCCGATCAGGGGGTCATAACAACTTGGTATCAGAGGCAAACACTGGCGTTCCACTCTCCAGTACCTACCGCGCCGCCGTCTCGACACCAAGTCGCCCGCTCGCACACTCACCGCCAGCCAGCTTGTCTGCTGGTTTGCTGCCTGCGCCGACCGTGAACCCCTGACAGCCACCCTACATAGCCAACGGTGGTCCCTCGTTCACGCAAATCATGGAACTTTTTAAGTTCATGTTCGCCACCCAGAACGACAAGATGGAAGCTCTCAAAGCGTGTTTAGACGCTATGCAAGGTGATCCGCCGCCGTTGACAAACCACGCGGCCTCTCACACCATGACTCAAGTCGACTGTCCTCATCATCGCGGAGACAACTTCGCTTTTCCTCACTCTTTTAGGATGGATTTACCAATCTATGACGACCATGAGGATCCGCTCCCGTGGCTCACATGATGCGAGTTCTTCTTCACAAATCAACATATCCCGGACGAGGAACGTGTCGGCATCGCTTCCTTCCACCTACTGGGACCGGCACAGCTATGGGTGACTCAATTGCTACGGGAACACCCTAGCCCTTCTTGGGGGGATTTTTGGGCAGCATGCACACTTCGGTTTGGACCGGCCATGCTGGGCAACCCCCTTGGTGACCTCATCGCCCTCAAGCACACAGGCCCTATTGAGACTTACTTAGAGCAATTTCAACTGTTACTATCACGCGCCACATCCGTTTTACCGTCACAGTAGGTTCCCCTCTTTACAGTCAGGTTGACCGAACGACTGTGGTGGGACGTGGTGTTTCAGAAGCCGCGGGATCTCACCACCGCTACGAGCATGGCCTGCTCTTGCGAGCGCCGCCTACTGCTTGACCGGCCGCAGCCGGCCCGCCAGGACTATTTCGGCCACCTGCCACCATCCGGTTTCTCCACTTCCAAACCACCAAGTGGGGACGAACCGCAGCGACCCACTTTCCGACGCCGCTTGCCCCGACCTGAGATGGTCGCGCGTTGTGAGAAAGGGTTATGCTTCAATTGTGATGAGCCTTTCACCCCCATTCACCGGTGCAAACGATTATTCTGGTTGGAGTTTGACAACCCATCCAAGGATGAGGACGATGGACCCGACAACTCTTGCATGCCACAACACTCTCTCAACGCTCTAGCGGGGCCACAGGACTGCTGCACCATCCAAATGTATGTGGACGTGGAGGGGTCATCCCTCCTAGCCCTCATGGAAACGGGAAGCACCCACAGTTTCATTTGTCGAGACAGGGCCCATAGTCTCCACCTTCCTTTCGTCTCCCGTAGCCATGTCAAGGTGGCAGTGGCAAATGTTGTGTCCTGGTGTGTGTCGACGTGTTGCCTTTGTTGTGGATGGCTACCGCTCACATACATATCTCTTTTTAGTGGACCTTCGGGGTTTTGATATTGTATTGGGTGTTCGTTGGCTGCGCAAGTTGGGACCACTCACGTGAGATTTTGATCGCCTCACCATTTCATGGTAGGCGGGTTCTTGTGGCCCAATGCCACGCACCCGGGCAGTCTCTTTCCTCATTTTAAGTTCTACGCCAGCCGACCACCCTCCTGACCTGGACAACCTTCTGCAGCTCTTCTCCGGGATATTCAGCTCGCGCTTGGGCATTCCCCCGCGTCGCCAACAGGACCATCGCGTCTTCCTCCTTTCGGGCTCAGCCCCGGCGATGGTGCGACCATACCACTACCCTTTTTCATCAGAAGGATTAGATCAAGCGGCAATGCGACCTTCTTCTCCGACAAGGTCCTATTCTCCCCCTTATCTTCCCCAGTCCTATTGGTGCACAAGAAGGATTGTTCATGGAGGCTCTGCATGGACTATCAGGCCCTCAATGCAATCACAGTAAAGGACAAATTTCTTTTTCCGGTGGTGGAAGAACTCCTCGACGAGCTACATGGAGTGTGCTTCTTCTCCAAGCTTGACTTGTACTCTGTCTATCATCAAGTTCATATGGCGGCCGACGACGCAGAGAAAACTGCGTTCCACATCCACATGGTCATTTTGAATTTTTGGTCATGTCGTTCGGTCTCACGAATGCTCCTTCAACCTTTTGAACCCTCATGAACGAGGCATTCCACCCTTTCCTTCGCAAGTCTATTCTTGTTTTCTTTGACGACATTCTTGTCTATAGCAAGTCATGGGAGGAGCATCTCCAACATCTATATGTCATTCGCAGCTTGGTGCACACTCACCAAATGGTCCTTAAGGCCTCTAAATGTTCGTTTGGGCAACGCTCTGTAACATACTTGGGTCATGTGGTGGACAATTTGGGTGTTTTGGCTAACCTGACAAGCTCCAAGGAGTGGTGTCATGGCCTATACCGCAAACCCATACCAACCTACGCAGTTTCCTTGATCTCACGGGATATTACTGCCGTTTTATTCACAATTACAACATCATCGCAACTCTCTTGATCAGTTTACTCCGGAAGAACGCCTTCGCATGGATTAAGCCGCGACTCAGGCCTTCCACTCTTTACAAGCGGCATTGTTCGCTCTTGTTCTCCATCTACCGAATTTCGCACAACCCTTCCTTGTGGAATGCTACGCCTCGAAACTCGGTTATGGTGTCGTCCTCCAACAAGAGGGGCATCCAATAGCTTATTTCAGTCGTCAGACAGCCATCCATCATTGCAAACTACCGGCCTACGAAGAAGAACTCATTGGGCTCGCCAAAACAGTTTAGCACTAGCGCCTTTACTTATGGGGCCGCTCCATCATTCGGACAAATTACTACAACTTAAAGTACTTGCTCGAACAGCGGCTATCGATGGTGCCACAACAAAGATGGGTGAGCAAACTTCTCGGCTTCGACTTCTAGGTGGAGTACAAGGTCGGTGTGCTCAACCACGCCACTGATGATCTTTCTCGCCGCGACAACCCACCCGTGGCCGCGCTCCTCGCCATCTCCTTTTCCACGACGGATCTCCTCTCCATGCTTCGCCACAAAATCCAACAGTCTCCCAGCCTTTCAGAACTCCTCCACCGGGCGGCAACGGGCCTCACGGATCAGCATTGGACCGCCCGCGACAGACTTATCTTCTATTGTGATCGTGTGTACATGGATACGACATCGCCTCTCAGTTCCACCAATCTAGAGGATGTCCATTCTTGTAGTCACAAGGGCGTTCACCGCACTCTCCAACGCCTGTGAACGGAGTTCTATTAGAAAGGGATGTGAAAACATGTTCATGCTTTCATTGCAGCGTGCGCAGTTTGTCAAAAAAACAAGACCGATCACCTCCTTCATGCGGGGCTGCTCCAACTCCTACCGGTGCCCACACAAATTTGGGCAGACCTCTCTATGGACTTTGTGGAAGGGCTTCCTTCGGTCCGCGGGAAGTCGATCTTGATGGTGGTGGTCGATTGGTTCTCCAAGGGGGCCCATTTCATCGTCTTACCTTGGCCACTAGTCGCCGAGAACGTTGCCCGGATATTCTTCCAAGAAATATTTCGCTTACATGGCATGTCAAATACTCTTGTTTCGGACGGGAATAAGATGTTCACGAGTCAATTTTAGAAGGAGCTCTTCTCACTCAGCGGGACCAAGCTTGCTTTTTCTTCTGCTTACCACCCACAATCGGATGGTCAGACTGAGGTGATCAACCGCATCCTTGAGATGTATTAGCAATGTGTCACAAGTGATCGTCCTCGGGATTGGCCACGCTGGCTCCTTGGTTAGAATATTGCTACAACACCGCATACCACACGACATTAAAGACTACGCAATCGTCGGTGCCGGGTTCCTCGCTCCCCCCTTCTTCCCTTCTCCTTCCTTCCTTTCATTCTCTTCCTCTCCTCAAACACGTTCATCCCTTTTGTCGGCTATTCCTCCATCGTAATCCATAGCACCGTCGAGCTCTAGGAAGGGTTTTGCTGATCCTTGGTGGGATTCATCCCACGCCGGCCCTGTCACCAAATCCCGATCAGGGGTTCATAACAGTCTTTTCTTATAGTTTCATTCCAAGTCTTTATTGGTCTACTCCTCCCACAAAATGATTACAGCACTCAAGCCTTTATCCCACTATAGTGGGGCCGGCCCTCCCACAGAATGATTAAAGATGAAAAAAGTGAATTACATGATTTCAGATAAAAAGTTTACAAAATAGAGAATAGAAATGCAAACGCTACGAGGGTCATCAATCTTGTAGAACATCCACAAGCCAGACTTCAATTCGGACTTCTAAATATTGGTCGTTTAATCATCTATGGTTCTCCTCTTCAAAATCTCTCTAAACATTCTACAATAATCTTAGGAGATGAAAAAGGATGAGAAGAAACTCTGAGGGTAGGGAAGAAATCGGAAGTAGACGAAAGAGCCCCTGAAGAGATCTTCTTAGAATGAAAATTCTAAATTTATATAAGAAATGAAAAAATGCACATGCATGCGTTTGTTGTAACAGTATCAAACTGCATATGAAGTGGAGGAAACAACCCAAACTGCCCAAGGGGTGAATATAATTGTTGTGGGCGCACGACTGTGAGTTCAAACGCATGATAGTATTATTTTTTGTAACCGCCAAGGAGATAAGGAAGTTGGGAAGAACACGCGGGCGTGCCTTTGTAAGAATGCACGGGCGTGCCTTTGCAAGAATGCACGGGCGTGCCTTTGCAAGAATGCACGGGCGTGCATTTGCTTTTGAACTAAGGGCACACGGGTGTGCGTTTGGACGCATTATCCTGTTGAAGCTTTGTGCACGTTTATGTTGAAGCTTGCGCACGTGCGTATGGACGCACGGTCGTGCGGTCGGCCGTATGTTTTCTGATATCACTCATATGCCTTTGACAGTGCTTTCTTCTAATCTCAAGTCGCTCCAATTAACTCTACATGATTTAAATTGCTCTTTCCTTATTCTCTAACAAAGAAATACAAAACAATGTGTAAATTTATCACTATCACATAAAAACAAATAGGACTTCAATGCAACGTAGGGTGAAAATAAGGAGAATAAATACCACTTATTTGATGTTATCAAATGCCCGAATTAAAAATTGTTATTCCATAGCAAAGATAATCTTAAAGTAAGAATATGATGAGAGATACATACTTATACTATGTAATCTTTAACTAGAATTCTTTCCACCCACTCATGTGCAAGATAATCATACATGACTTCAATAAATCTAAATTTTTGAAAAGCATAAAATAGAAAAAAAATATAAATACAATATAACTTAACAAAAAATAAACTTCCACAATGTTAAACGTAGCCATGTGAATGTGCATTGAGTTAATATGATCATATTAGAAGAGATTGTCTATTACTAAACTTAGAGTGGCTCCTCTAAAATGCATTAGATTCATCATCCGTAGACACTCCTTTTAATAATCTCCCCACTCTCATAGGATTCAATTCAATTTAAAATCAAAAGAACATAATTAGGATGAGTTTGTTAGCTTGTGTATATAATATAAGAAATAACAAAACATGAGTGCTTCTTAGATAATGATATTGCTTCTACATCATCTTCTCCATTTGGCATATAAATGTTTTCTAGTCATGCACATGCATACAAAATATTTTTTTATCTCTTGTATTTTCATTTGATAGCTCATCTAATATAAACACGTATTTTTTCTTCCCTTTTTTTGCTCAAACACCACATAGTATTTGTGCTTTTTATATCACCTTCAATCTAATATAGTTAGAGTGTCCCATGATTTGAAAGTAGATTGGGATTTTTTTTGACCTTCTGAATAATGTAATGAGTTTCACAAAGAAAATTATGATTAATCTTAAAGGGGTAACTTGTGATAAAATTGTTGAGATAGGCTGCAAATGTGAAGATGGTGAAAACAAAAAAAACACATTAATCGTGTTTTTAATTGAATCAGCCTGCTACCATTGTTTTGAGATTAAATAAAAAAATTCTATATAACAAGATTGGCAAACCAACCTAGCATATTAATAATCCTTCTTTAATACTTCACATACAACACTCATATACACAATATGCTTTATCATTCTTCAAAGAAAAGATTAATTTAAGATTGTTACAAATGGATTTAAATATATAACTAAGTGATATTTATAAAAAAAAATTGTTTCAAATCAATGCATGTGCAAATATTAAGTATTATGAATTTAATGTAGAGAAACTTTTAAGAAAATATGCTAGTTAATATGTCATCAATTCAAAAGTTTCAAGACTTAAATTAAAAAGTAGTAGATTCTAAGATACATCAATATAAACTGACACTAATTTTTATCATTTCATCAGGCTTACATTATGCATAAAATGTGATGAATTAAGCAATATAAATATTTCAAAGAGAAACAACTGGAGATTAGAAACAACCGGGGTGTGTGAATGATTGTCATTCCTAGTGCTTCAGATGAATATATGTTCTTCGATCAATCTTTAAAAAAAACACATTAAAGTATATGCAAACAAGTACAAAAAAACAAATAGGTGAAAGAACTAAATAAATCATTCATGAGAACCATCTATAGATGGGTGTCCACTTGAGGTTTTATAGACCAATATTTCAAATTATTTTTCAAAATAAAATATACTAGAAATGCGGTGGTCGTGAAGAAATATAATGCATGTGCCTTCCAATCACTCTCGTGGGAGTTGGTCTTGTTGTTCTCGAGGGAAGGCTCATCTTGGTGGTGGAGACATAGGCACCCCCAGCTGTGAGGTCATGCCATAAATTGACTACTCGAGACAACCGCTGGACACCTCCAACCTCTGGAATCCCTGATCCACTACCTCCCATGATGGATAACCGGCACCTGGATAAACTGTTGTTGATGCTCTCCTACTCTTCCCTGCTCTTGCTCCTTTGTTTGCACCTCCGCTCCATCCTCATCTCCCTGCTCCTAAGGCGCTTCCGACAGCACATAAGTATATGCACCTCCAACTAACACCCGACGACAAATTCTGATCACCAACAAACAAGTATAACTAATAGGGGTCATTATATTCACTAAAGTTAGCCGCAAAAGTGAGTCGAAAACTCCAGTTCTGCGTGAAAATATAGTGACATATGGCCCTATACAACTAGTCCATGTGTAGGGAGCCTTCGCCTGGTGTGAAAAGGATCTGGCAAGGGATACATCCAGGTGTGTGGGCACTCTGCTCCAAAGTTTGTACATGAATAAGTCTAAGAGCCGCACTACTCTGCATCTCTCTCCTAGTTGCACAGTGAGTGGGCTAATAGGCAGTGTAAGTATCTCAACGTAAGGCTATGTATGGTGGACTGCTTCGATCGGGCTTTATATTCAAGCTCCTAAAAGTAAATAAAAATAATAAGTATATGCAAGCAAGTATAATAAAAACAAATAAGTGCAAGAACTAAATTAATAACAAATGCGAACCATCCATAGGAATCAAATAAGTCCACGAACTAAATAAATCCCATATGTGAACCATCCATAGATGGATGGCCGCTTAAAGTTTGACGGAACAATATTTTAAATTATATTTCAATATAAAAATACTAAAAATATGGTGGTGGTGGTGAAGATATAATGCATGTGCCCTCAAATCACTCTTGTGGGGGATGGTCCTACTGTTGTTGGTGGTAGGCTCGACTTGGTGGTGGAGACATAAGCATCTCCAGCTGTGAGGTCGTTCCATAAATTGCCTCCTCGAGCCAAGAGCTGGACACCTCCAACCGTAGGAATCTCTGATCCACTACCTCCCAGGATGGATAATCGGCACCAGGATAAAACTATTATTGTTGCTCTCATACTCCTCTCTACTCTTGCTCCTCTATTTTCATCTCTTCTCCCTCCTCATCTTCCTTCACCTGAGGCGCATTCGTCAGCACATAATTATATGCCCACCAAGTAACACTCGGTGGCAAACCCTGATCGCCATCAGACAAGTATAACACAAAGGGACATTATATTAAATAAAGTTAGCCACGGAAGGGAGTTGAAAACTCCAAGTCTACATGCTAGTCTAGTGGCTTATGGTCCAATACAAATAGTCCATGTGGGGTCTTTGTCTGGTGTGAAAATGATTTAGTAAGTGCTACATCCAGGCGTGTGGGCACTTTTCTTTGAAATCTGTACAGGAAGAATAAGTCCAATCGTCACACTAGTCTATGGCTCTCTCCTCAGTTTCACAGTGAGTTGGCTAATAAGCAGTGCATGCATCTCAAATCAGGGTTGCAAATGGTGGATTGCTTCGACCTCTAGGCTTCATATTCAAGTTAAGTGATGAAGGAGACCCAGAGAGCGGTTGGACTAACGCTACGAGTAAAGTCTGTAATGAGAGCATATTTCGGGGTAAGAACATAGTATTCATCATAGAGTTTCATATAAAATCAGAAATGTGTAATAGACATTGTGTAGCGACGCCGCATCATACAAAACTCTATGGTGGTGGGGTGATCTCAACCAAAAGTGTTTTTATCCATTGTGAAAATACACGAGCACAAAAGTGAGCACTTTGTGGGTGCTCTACACAATGGAGAAAAAATGATCCCACCTCGGAAAGTCGACCATCAAACCTAATTAGCTCAAACCAAACTAGCTCCAAGGATCCCAAACAATTCATTTCAACTCTTATGAAAGCTCTCTAAATACATCATACCTTGCTTAATGAATTATAATTGGAAAATTCAAGATTAGTTCATATATTGTTTGCAAAAGTGTTGGTGGATTACTCGACTCCCCTTTCCCAGCAACGGCGTCAAAAACTTCATGTATCCGCTTAACACACATGATATATATTAGCAAGTACATTGGTTGCATAAGTAATAAAAGTGATAAGAAAGTAACATCTTCACAAGGATTATGTATTAAACTACAATATAATTAACTTAAATAAAACTTATCTAGATGACCGATTGATTTGGGGTTAATATATTTAAAAGAAAATTATAAAATAAGTAAACTAATGTTAAAAACGGGCAATTAAATTTAGGAATAAAATGTATGAGATTTAGAGTTTGGGTGATTGTTTTATAGTACTAATATTAATTAGAATTAATCATGAGTGAAGAGATGAAATTTTATAAAGAGTTTTGTATATTTGACGGTGAGATTTTCTAAGCATGTTGAAGCTATTCAGTTCAGATGAATCAATTATAATTCCCTAGTAGAAGGCATGTCGTGGACCAAAAGTGTTTAGAATAGCAGCAAAAGCTTTAATGCACTATGAAAAATATTAACTATGTTCAATATTTAGAATCCAGCTGCCGCGTAAACCAGTACCATGTGGCCCGAAGGTACTTCAATTTATGATGTTATTCACGACATTCGTAAATCAATTGATTCATGGTCTTATATTAATGATTACACACAAAACTAAGGTACTAATAGCTAAACTAGAGTATACAATAGACACATGGATAGAACTCTAAATCATAAAAAATATAATTGAAATTAAACACATCCACTCATAAAAAACCTAATATTAATTCATATTACTACATAATCACCTCAACAAGGGAGCTAGCCTCTTATTGTTGGGCTAACCACAGATAGATTTAAAAAGAAGAAAAAGAATTGCATGATTTCAAATAAAAGTTCACAAAATAGAGAATAGGAATCCCAACGCTACGAGGATCGTTAATCCTGTAGAACATTCAATTCGGACTTCCAAATATTGTTCCATCAATCTTTTATGGTTCTCCTCTCCAAAATCTATCCAAACACTCTACAATATGCCTAAGAAATGAAAAGCGACGTGAAAAAATTCTAAGGGTGGGGAAGTAGTCGGAAGCAGTCAGAAGAGGCGCCAAAGAGATCTTCTAAGAATGAAAATTCTGAGCATATATAAGAAATGGTAAGAAGCACAGGTATGTGTTTCTCGTAACGGTATCAAACTGCTTGTGAAGTCGAGGAAACTTCCTAAAACTAATGGAGAGGTGAAGATAAATGATATGGATGCACAATCGTGCATAAAAACGCATGGGCGTGTCATTTCTTATAACTACCAAAGAGGTGGGAAAACCGGGAAGAACACATGGGCATGTTTGAGGACACACGGGCATGCTTGAGGACACGCGGGCGTGAGTTTGGACACACGAGTCCTTTTGAACTAGGGGAGCACGGGCATGGGTTTGGACACACGTTCGTGTTTGTATGCATATGTATGGACGCACAGTCGTGCGGTCAACCATATGTTTTCACATATAGCACCTATACCTTCGTCATGCTTTCTTCTTGCCCAAGTCCCTCCATTAGGTCCAATATGCTCTAATATAATTTGAATTGTTGCTTCCTTAGTCACTTACAAAGAAATACAAAATAATGTATATATTCATTTCTATAACACTAAAAAACACAGAAATTCAATGCAACCAAGAGTGAAAATGAGGAGAATAAATACCACTTATTTGATGTTATCATAGAAATTGTTTGTGCAACATTAAAGTTGTCGACTAGGTTGTATTTTTGGATCGTCAGATGGGCGATCGAAGACAGTGATCACATCCAGCTTATTTTTCTACATTTTTTGATGTATTTGTTTTACTTATTTGGACTTGTATCTGGTGACGTATGGTATATGATCCATTCAGACGATCTAAGTCGTCGGAGGCATTTGCCCTAATTCCTCCTTGTATTGAGTTACAAGTGCAGCCTAGATGGAATCGAAAGTTTTTTTAGAAAAAAGAGGAAATTTGTTCTGAGGGGTGTGACGCCTCTCTCTTGCTTGGTGCGACGTCGAGTGGCTCCCACCGCCTTCATCTCCTCCTTCCAAGGTCCTGTAGTTCCGCTCCATTTCAAAACCCCTCAACCACCAACCACTGCTCCTAACAATCCCTGATTCCTTCTCACCACAGCCCACCTAATCATGAATCGGTTGAATTGTGCATGGGATTGAAAATCTCATATGTCAGCTCTATTCTTGTGCCTGGAAATCGTCATCGATCCCCGTCAGACCTTTGCAAGTTCCCCAACTCCTCATCCGCTTATGTCCACCATCCCAGCCATCGCCACCTACCTCCCAACCTGTTGCCCCACACAGCAACCCATGTCCAACCAACCACAACTCTATGTAATGGAATTCATGCCTCTGCCACTCCATTTCCCTACCGACGGCAATAGTACAACCCCTCCCATTTCATCTCACCTCATTTCCCCATTAACCTCTGGACAGCCACCGCTACTTAGTCAAATTGCATATGCCATGCTGACATCCACCGGATTTTTCCCTTACGCTGACGACTCCTCTATTTGGTGAGATCAACATTTACTTACATTATTTTGCATTTGTACAAATGTATCATGTTATTTCAAGTATTTAATGTGATTGATTCTTTTTTGGTAGATGTATAAGCCCAGTATTTAATTTTAGTGCAATCACAATTTCGTGTCATTATTATTAGCTAACTCAAACTGAACTATCTGTGATCAACTATGATCTTTGAGTGAAATTTTAAAGTTCGCTAGTTAATTAATTTATCAATCGGAAGCAATCATGTGTGTGACTAACACATTTGCATTGCATTAGGATTATGGTTAGCAGGTAATTTATTCAATGGATTGCATGTATGCTTTCATGTCATTCTATGGTTGGCCATGAGTTCATTGCATTTGTCGTGTGCTCGCTAGCATTGCATTTAGGGTTATGGTATTTTCCTTCGGTCACCTGTAGATTTGTCCTGCAAGACTAGGTCTCTTACTTGCCAGGGGGAAGGAAAAGTATGTCATCTCTGAAAATTCATTTATGGGCTACGTAAGCCTCGAGCATGGTTTCAACAGTTTACTATACTTATATGTGATATGAGATTCACACAATTGCAACTAGATCACACTCTACTTACACATGCTACTAGATGAACTATTCTTTTAGCATATGTGTATGATACTATTGTGACGGGTGATGATCACATGTTTAGTTCTCATGTGAAGAAAGCACTAGGTGCTTCCATTTATATTAAAGTTATGGGCAACCTTTGATATTTTCTAGGTCTAGAGATCTCTAGATCACCAAAAGGAATCTTTGTCAATCAATGGGAGTATGTCTTACATCTTTTATCTAATTTTGATGAAGTTACGTTAGGTTGCAAGCCCTCACATACTCACACGGATCTCCGTATCCCGCTTTTTGTTAATGATGGTGATCTTCTTCATGATGTTCGCATGTCCAATAGTAGATTGGTTGGAAATTTATTTTACTTGACGATCTTCTTTATGATGTTCGCATGTCCAATGGTAGATTGGTTGGAAAATTATTTTACTTGACGATCACCTGATCAGATATAGCATTTTTCGTGAGCATTGGGTCACAATCCATTCAGTCGTTCATTTTTAGTCTCTTGGAAGCTATATACAGGATCTTCAGATATATTAAGGCTCATGCTGGAAGTAGACTTGTGTGGAGAAGTCATGGAAATTTGAAAATCTGCAGTTTTACTGATGTTGATTTGGGTGGATCACCATTTCATAGACATCTGGTTCTTTGTATGTTTGTTGGTGGAAACATGATTTCTTGGAGTAAGACACAAAGGTTATTTCCCACTCCAATGATGAAGCATAATATTATGCTCTGGCTCAAGGAGCATGTAAGATTGTGTGACTTAGATCTCTCATCGTTAAACTGGGTCTTAATGTGGCATTATCACATTACCCATCAATGCCATGTGCTAGTCAAACTGCAATTCAAATTTCAAGCATTTTTGTTATTTATGAGAGGACTGGGCATATTGAAATGGATATTCATTTTGTTCGCGAAAAGGTTCAAGACGGGTCTCTATTGGTTCCCTTTGTTAAATCTACCGATTAATCAGCAGACCTCCTCATCAAGCCCGTTAGATTTGTTGTCTTACAGAATTTGTAGACTTGGTCTCTATGATAAAGCTGAAATTTCAGGAGTCTTTCAATTCCAGCTTGAGCTGGTGTCGGATTATTTTTTAGTATATATGTTGCATTGTTTATTGTATAACCCCTTAGGGTTTCTCATAGATATATATTGTGGAAGATCAGTAAATTTTGAATAGTAGTCACATTTTCCCCGCAACAAGGATAATATTTTCAATCTATATGCTATAGGTGCATAAACTGTCAAACACAATTAAGTACATGGTAAAGCTGGACTTAACACTAATCAGAAAAGTTACAAGTCAGGTGGTCATTTAATAAAGGGAGTGACTTTGAGAATGACAATAGTGAATTAGCACATTGAAGTAGAATAAACAGCTTGATTTTCAAGGAAAAAAATGAGGGCACTAAGGAACAACTAGAAAGTAGAATGAGTCGTGCAAACAATCCATCTGATGAAATACTAAAAAAAACAGGGATTACTGTTTTCCAGCCTTGTGAACACCAAGGATGAGGACATGAAACTCTATCTTGCTGAACACATACTTCCAGAGTCCGTAAAACAAGGAGAACATCACTAACTTTTGGTTTGTCCTGTTGATACTCACTGCAATTTATTCACCAACGATTCTTAGCTGATTCAACAGTTCCATCTAGCCTTGCAATATCCTGCAGGAAAGGAACAAGTGACCTTAAATAGTAGTTAGGCTGAGCAACTCCTGAACTATGAATGAAGTGATCAAAAGTTAAGCCAAGTCAGCTCAAGCATTGCATGATATTACGTATTTAAACGTTTTTGAGCCTCTATTATTTGTTGGCAGAATGCAGATAGATTAGTTATAAAATGTTGCTTCTAAATAGCGAAGAATAACGACGCAAGATTGCATGATTTATTTCAAAACTGCATCTTAGATTCAGGAAATTCTTGCATTTATAAAAGAGAATACAACCTAATTAAAGGAGTTGGAACTGTGTTCAGAAACAACTGCGACGATCAAGAAACCACTGCGACGATCAAGAAACCACGAACACAAAATGATGAACTTGCATTGCATAGAACGAAGGATACAAACTCGGAAGACAAACTCTTGTCAAGAACATGTTGGCTAGGTCCTCCAAAGCACCTATCTCTCCAAAGAGAGCCCACAAGACTGATTCCTCGAGATGATCCTATAACCTCAACCCCTCCGACTTATATAGATGAGGGAGGAACACATAATTAGAAAATATGAATTAACTACAAAATTATATTCTTATATATGAGCATTCAAGGCGGCTTCAATATGAGCTTTTGGTGGCTCCTCGGAGAGGGTCCACTCGTGTGGATGTCTATTCGTAACACTATGTTTTCCTTGAAAATCAACCTTGCCCTCAAGGTCAAATCGTCGGCAAGTCACGAGATCCTTAATAGTGGCAGCAACGTATACGAATATTTGTCCGGGTCTTTAAAAATTTAGAAGCATTAAAAATTTGGACGAGCAAAGAGGAGGAGAGATACTGCTCGGTGAAATTATAAAGAGAGGTGGGTGTAGCGGTGGGTGATATCGTAAGGTCCACGAATGATTGTTGGGGGAAAAGGGAGAGGGTAAGTAAAGGAAGGACAAAATAGGTAATATAGGCTTGGGCAGAGAAAACATAAGATGGCAACCCATGTGGGGTCCAAGAGGTGAGGTAAAAAAAGGAAGAAATTGAGGGAGGAGGGGGCAAAGGGGCATGGGGCTAGACGCCACGAAAGTGCGTGGGGCAGAGGCACGTGGCCCAGATTCCTTGTTGTAAATGGGGCAGCTTCTATAGACGGCATGGATGGGGCTAGAGAAAGGGGTGTGGAAAAGACAAAGCGGTGGGAACGAGGGGGAGAGCAAGGGAGAAGCCGGCAATTCATGACAAGGGGGAAGAGAAACCGAGCAGTGGAGCTGGCATAAGCAGGGATCAACGACACGTCAGAGAGCAGGAAGGTGCGACTGTTGCAGGATCGTTGGGTGACACGGGATGGCGGGCTGCTCTACAATTGAGATGGAGGCGCTGGGAGGGGAACTAGTAGCAGTCGTGGCCAGAGATCGTCAGCAGCAACTGAGGAACCCTAGGAAAGGGTGACTTCGTCCTGCTTGTCAGGTTCCATGGCAGTCGAGAGAGGCGCACGGGAAGGGGGGTTCGCAATAAGTATTGGAAACTAGTGAGGGTTGAGCGTGGCTTGCGCCGTAGGCTTATCCTGTTGGGTTGGAACTGGGTCGGCGACAGCGAAGTCCGGGGAAGTGCCAAACGTCCATTGTCGCCGGAAGCCATGGCGGAGGACCCATGCACAAAGGTTCAAATAGTAACAGGGAAAGAAAATCCATCAGGGGCGTTCTATTGGTCTCTAGAGTAAACGAGGGTGACTGTGAGGATGTGGAACCCCTACGCTAGGGACTGTGGGGAAATCTATTAGCATTCATGACCAGAGATCGTCAACAGCAGTAGCAGAGGAACCCTAGGGAACGGTGACTTCCTCCTGTTTACCAAGTTCCATGGCAGTAGAGAGATGCGCCCGAGAAGGACTCGCAGCAGGTATTGGAAACCAGTGAGGGTTGGATGCGGTTTGCACTGTAGGCTTGTCTTGTTGGGTTGCGTTTGGGTCGGCGGCAAAGGAGTCGAGGGAAGTGTAAAACGTCCATTGTCGTCGGAAGTCGTGGAGGAGGACCCCTGCACGAAGGGTCGGATAGTAACAGGGAAAGAATATCCATCGGGGGAGTTCTGCTGGTCTCCAGAGTAAACAACGGTGACGGTGAGGATGTGAGACTCCTACGTTAGGGCTGTGGTGGCGTGGTTGTGGCTGCGGCTAGGGAGAAGCCTATATCCCATGCATAGACGATGACAGAGGAGTTGATGGTCGGCGACACGAGGGAAGAAAACTAAAGGGAGATACCACTACAACAATTCGATCAAGTTCGTCGAGTAAATCGAGTTTGGCCTCGAGTTGGCGTGTCATGGAGAGGATGGATGTGAGCATAAGTTGTGACGATCGAGGTTCTCATGGATGGTGGCGGCGGTCATGGACGTGGAAAAAAAGGAAGTGTAACATCCCAAAATCCTAACCCGACCAATTGAACCACCTAGGGGACCTAACTGGTTCAATCGACCTCTTCTGGTGAGCCTATTCAGGGCTAGTGAGACCTTGTTGATCCGCTAATCCGACTACAACTTGGTTTCCACAAGAATTGAACTACAATGAATCAAACAGGCTTTTTGAGCAAATAGATTCAAAATGGATTTCAGTCAGTGGTGTTACACTCGTAAGATCAATACGAACTTGTTGAAGAATGAAGAATCAAAGCCCACAAAATAACCATATTTCTTGTCCATTGTATTTGGCCCATGTTAAGGCTTCATTTAGTTAAGCGGTGGCAGTTGTAAAAGGAGCTGTTGTAAAAACAGGTTTGTAAAAGGAGCTGTTGGAAACTGGATGCTGGAAATGAAGATATGTTTGGATAGTCTGTGTTTGCAGAGCTGTTCCAAACAGAGAATCGTTTGACAAAACTGCGGTGGCGGTATGGATTTTTAAAAAAATTTGTTTAAATTTTTAAAAATATGTTTGTAATATACTCCAATATACTGCCCAGTTGAAAAAGATAAAGGTACTCCAATATACTCCAATATACTGTTAAACATTAAAATTTCGAAAACTCGAAATACAATTGCTTTCTATGCAGATACAACAAACACGTTCAAGCTCTGAGCAGTTGATCGGCAATGGAGTCACGCAATGCTAACATCTCATCCACCCCTACTCGAATCCCTCTAACATGGTCTCCACTTGAGGTTTCGTTTATCTATCATGTTCTTCTTTGAAGGCCCGCCTGGTAAATAAATTGCTCGTCTTCATCGCAAGCACGAAAATGAGTGTCTAAGCGGGATGGATGTCTGCGAATGTAGTTATGGAATGTCATTGTTGCAATCACAATGTCTCTTTGCATTGGCAAACTGTATGGTGGCATATCTCTGAGAATCTTCCACATCTTTTTTCAAACTCCGAATGAACGTTCAATGGCACTGCGTAAAAACGAGTGAGCCTGGTTGAATATTTCTCGGAGCCCTTGTATAGGTCGACTGCCCCTTCTAAAATCTGATAAATGATACTGTGAACCTGAATATGTTTTAAAAAATCACGTTGAAGTAGATATCCGGCATCTACTAGATAATATTTGCCTGCAAAATTGTAATTCGTTTATTGGTGTGAATAATAGTGAATCTTACGAATTCATAATAAGAAATGGTCTGAAGATACAAAAGGCTCACCTGGCGGTGGATACGGAAAATTATAACTCATGTCCGTAAGAGCACTCTGAAAAATACGGCTATCATGGGTAGAACCCTCCCAACATGCTAATGCGAAAGTGAAACACATGTTGAAATCACAAACCGCCATCACATTTTGTGTTGTTGTGCCACGCCGACCAATGTAGGAAACCTGTAGATCAGCTGGAACTCGAGCATCCACATGTGTTCCATTAATAGCTCCTATGCAGTCTTTAAAGAAAGGCATGTATCGAGGATTATTTAAATTTTGTGGTGGAATAGTAGTGAAAAAATGATCTAAAGGTCTGATGACATCAGAAGAGAGTCTCTTAATTGCAGTGATACCCTTTGAGAAAAATCTACTTATCGTTTCTGTAGAATGTTGAAAGCGCTCACTTGCAAGTTGCATGGATAGATTATGGCCCAAACTATACAGTGCAACTGCAAGCACCTCACGTGGTAGAGTTCTCCTGGAACCTTGAAATCCATAATGAAGTGTGAGTAGTGAAAGCAAATCACCAAAAACCACCTTCAATATTCTGAAGGCACTGAAAAACCTCATCGGGTGGCCATCTAGAAGTTCAGCTACCCATCTAGCACCTGTCTGCCCCGATGTCATGCATGCTCTACTATTTGATATAGCTGTCCTATTTATTTGAAAAGTTGAAGTTGTTACAAACTGATGATCATCGACTCCTCTATTATGATAAGTCAAATCAACTACTTGTTGTTGAATTTCCTCATTAGAATTGTCTGAGGATGACATTGTATATCTGCGACAAATAGATAAGAATTCAACATTGCATCATTTGCTTTGAAATAAACATAAGTCCGAAAGTTAACAAAGTAGCATCGCAGCAAATTAGAAAATAAACATAAGTTCCAAAGTAAACAAAGTAGCATCGCAGCAAATAAACAGATAAACATAAGTCCCAAACTAAAAAACAAAACACACAACAAAGACATAAAAATCTCCAGTCCGAGCAGAAGGACAAAACTCAAACTAATCCACTCGTTTTTCGTAACAAGCCTACAACCACCTAAGACGCCTCTCCTTGCGTATGCTCATAAAAGTTTCTCGATTTTTCTTATCCTTCAGAAGCAGGGTAGAATAGTCGTAGAAATCAAATTGTGACTCATCCATAACCTCTGACATACTTTCTAGCTCTGAAATGGTCTCAGGAATGGTGAATAACGCTTAAGATATCTGGATGCAAGGCGGCTCTTTCATGCATTGCCCAATAATGCGTGATGTTTCAACCAGCTCATCTAATGCCGAACTTTTTGCCTTCTTTGCAGTAATCTTTCTTTTGCCCTTACTTGTCTGTTTCTCCTTAGCTGCGGTGAAATGTAGAGACTCGTTGATGTTTTGTGTATCATATCCAGCAGAAACATCCTGTTCATCGACCGACTCGAGTTCAAAGTTTCTGGAATTTGGAGCTCAGCTAGATCTCCAATTGCAACGACATGTCTAAACATCATATGAAGTTTCTCCTCTAACTCAGGAGATATCCCAGAAAACTGAAACTTTCTTTCACTAGGAAGAACCTAATAAGAAGAAAAAAACGGATTAGACATATCATCCAGCAAAGTATTAAAAAAGTGTTGTCTCAACTGTAAAGAATCTACTTACTTTCAAACGTTCTTTCTACCATCCTTCTGAAGCAGCTATAGTTTTGCGGATTGGATCCCAGCCAAGACCCGTCTCACTCCCCTTTAGCTTTCTTCATAATTTCCAATCTTTCTTTAGCTGATCTCACTTATTCTTCATTTGATTTCGATCATATGACTTTCTCGTACGTGCCAAAAAACCTGTTGTTAGATTTGTCCACCCATCCCTGCTAAAATGTGTGGTTGGGCGATTACCCAACTCAATCTCTTTGAGACACAGGTCACAAAAAATCATAACATCATTGACCTCTCAATTTGCACTAACACAACCCTCTTTATGTTTACCCATAACACGAACTGGATAAAAGAAAAATAAAAATAAACATAAATAACCACAGAAGTGCGTATAAAAAACTCAACACATACACACACACACACATAAATAAGCGCACACACACACACATAAATAAGGATACACACACACACACTCAGGTACAAACACACACACACAGTACATAGCACAAACACAAACACAGCACATACACACACTCAACACATACACACACACAACACAAACACACACACACACTGACACACAGCACAAACAGACACAACACAAACACACAACACACCACATAATTCACATACACACACAGCGTATAAAAAACTCAACACTTACACACACTCAACACACACACACACACACACATACATAAATAATCAACACACATATATATACATAAATAAGCACACACACACACACACACACATAAATAAGTACACACGCACACACATAGCACATGTACAAACACACACACAGCACATAGCACAGACACACACACACACACGCACACACACACATAGCACATATACACACTCAACACATACACACAGTCAACACATACACACACTCAACACGTACACACAGTCAACACATACACACATAGCACATAGCACGAACACACACACACACACACACACAACACAAACACACACACACACACACAAAACACAAACACACACACACATAGTACAAAATTCACACACACACACACAACACATACAGACAAACTCACACAACACACACACACAACACAAACACACAACACAGTGCATACAACACATACACACACACAACACAAACACACACATACACATACACGACAGAAGCACACAGAACACACAAACAACCTCTCAAAACAGCACACACACACAACACAATCAATGCACACACACAACACATACAACACATACGCACATACACACACATTACACAAAAATTCAACATCTTGAGCATTACCATAAACCGGAACAATCCAACCTCTAATCACCAAAAAAATTGGAAGGGGAAGGAAAGGTATACCTGCTGGTGTGGCTATTTCCAAGGTGGGGGGAACACGAACAAGGCGAGATCTGCAGTTCTCTGCACAAAACAGGAGGGGGTGAGGGGAGGGGTGAGAAATCTGGAACCGAAAAAGTCCAATCCTAATAACAGAGAATATTACCTGTGAAATCGTCGGGCCGTCGGAGAGGAAGGAGCACACAGTCGGAGAAGAAGCTGTGGATTCGATCGGGAACTTGTCGTCGTCGTCGCGCGAACGTTGTCGTCGGAGAAGAAGCAGGCACCGCCAGAAATCCAGCACGGGAAGCGACTACAACCCAGATGCGGCCAGAGAAGGAGGCGGGATCAACTCCGAAGCGGCAACGGGAGAAACAACGCTCTGCCCTAAACGCGATAAAACGAAGCTCTGGACCTACGGTTTCGTTCCGCCGGGTTTTGAATAGCGATAAACGCCCTGCGATTTGAAAGGAAAGCGGAAAAACAAATGGCGCCCGCAGTCATTTTTGCGTTTGGACCAAACGCAATGGATAAAAATGGAAAAACAAATGACCCCAAAGGCTCATATTGTATTCCTCTTTATTAGTCCCGCATTGTGTATTGGAATTGAGTTTGTACTGTCTCCCTATATATAGGGCATTGTTGTACATTGAAATATATAGAAAATAGTGAAAAATATTTTCATATTTAAAAATATTCCTCAATTTTATCTTCTCTTACATTGTATCAGTGCCAAAATGATCCTAGTTTTATTGCTCTACCGCTCGCCTGTCTTTCCTGTTTTCGTGGACCGGGAGGCTAGCCTCTTCAGACCACAATTTTCGCCCCTCTCTCCTTCGTCCAGGTGCTTCCCTTCCTTGATGGTTTTCTAGTCATCGGTTGTTGCCATCCTGGAACCCACGTGATTGGCGTCTTTTGCGGCTATCCAATCTAAACATGCATGTCGCACGTCCCTAACCACCGCTCCTGCTTGCAGAATCCTATCTCCGGCATCCCTGCTAGGCCCCTTTACAAGGTCTCCTGCTCAGCTGATCGACTCTTCCTCGCCCAAGCGGTCTCCCGATCGCTTATTGCACCTCTCAGTTTTATTTCACCACAATCACCAGTTTCTCGACTACTTACCCGCTTAACTACTTTGGTCGTCTGGTTGCATGCTGTCAACAGTGCTCTCTTGCCTGCACCCTCTGGCTCATCTAATCGCAGAAGCCTGACCGCGGGGTTGTCCTCCAGCTGATTGCAGCAGCTCATCTCCTCCCCTTCCCGAGCTTCCTCCACTCTTCTCCTTACCGCCACTGCCAGCAGATCGCCAACTCTGTTGCCAGCTACTCGTCGTTTTTGTTTCCCCTTAGATTCTCCCTGCATGAGCTCTTTCCCGCGAGCCACTAACAACAGATTTCTTGTGCGAGCTCTCTTGATCGCAGAGGTCCTCCTGCTGCTCGCCTGGTCGCTCAAGTCACTGCTACTATTCACCAGTTCTCATCCTCTAACCAATCTGCACGCTCTTGATCGGCGTTCTCCTCCTGCCAAGTTGTTTCTTCTGTCCAGCCCTTAGCTTGTGGTATGCCTGTCATGAGAACTCCTGAAGCTCATTCTAGCATATGTTCCTGCTCTGAAATCATTATTCATCAAGATGAACTTCAGTGCTTGTGGGAGACAATTGCTCGCACTTATGGCCTCGTGGACTCTTCTTTCTATACATATATTGCGTCTTACCGTCTTGGCTCATCTTGGATTTTGGACTCTGGCGCTACCAATCACGTCTCTCCACAAAAAACCCCTCGCTACACTGATGTTCCTGTTCCAAAATTCAACATAGTTGCAAATGTCGCTACCACCCCTGTCTATGGATGCAGAGATCTTGTTATGACTCCTTCCCTCTCGCTACAATATGTACATCTTGTCCTTGCCTCTGATTTTAATCTCCACTCTGTCAGTAGCCTTAATCCGGAGCACGATTGTTCCATTACTTTTATCTCATCTTCTTTTGCGGTGCAGGATCGACGTACGCGGCGTGTCATTGGTATCGGTCGACTGTCAAATGGGCTCTACACTTTGGACATTCTAGCCTTGATGTTATCCGCGGTAACTTCTTTCGACAGGCATCGTCGACTTAGTCGTGCTCCTTTTAATATCCTCCACAAACCCTTCCTATTTTTTTGTTTGCTGAGTTTCAATGTGAAACTTGCATTTACGACAAGCAACTCCGATTTACCTTCCCCCTTAATTGTTCTTGGAGCGCTGCTCCTTTTAAATTGGTTCACTCAGATATTTGGGGTCCGTATAAGACTGCCAGTTTGTTTTCCTATCGGTACTTTCTGAGCTTTATTGATAATCATTCTTGCATCACCTAGTTACACTTCCTCCACGATTGCTCTGAGGTGTTACGGTGTTTCTGCTACTTCATTGTTGAAAGTCATACTCAATTCTCAAGTACCATTAAGATTTTTCGTACTAATAATGCTCGTGAGTATATCAGTCACGAATTCCAGGATACATGTAATCTCCTCGACATTCTTCATCAAACCTTATGTGTCTATACACCACAACAAAATGGTGTCGTCACGCGAAAGAATTGTCACATTCTGGAGGTTGCTCGCTCTCTTATGTTTCAAATGCATGTTCTCAAACAGTATTGGCACTTGCTATTTCCACTGCATGTTATTTAATTAATCATATGTCGTCGTCCGTCCTCAGGTTTGCTACTCTCTTCTCCATTTTATATCCCCCCTTCTCACTCCCTCCTCGGGTCTTTGGATGTGTCTGCTTTGTCCATCATCTCGGACTTCCCATCGATAAGTTGGCTCCCCGTGCTATCAAATATATCTTTGTTGGGTATTCTCGTACATAGAAAGGTTATGTTTGTCATTCTCCTACTACTGGGAAACTATCTCCTCTGTGAATGTTACCTTTTTTAAGAATCAACCATTTTATTCAGCTCCTCCTGAGGCTATCTCTCCCACAGATCTCCCACATCCCGCAGTTCCCACTCACACTTCTCCTCCCTCGATTCCTAATCGCGTGCCACCCCTCCCTCCCTTACTACATACACCTCCTCTCGTGCTCCCCCTCCTCTACAAGCATATACACGTCATCGCCCTCAAACTGATGTATGATACCAGTTTCTAGTCATCGATGCTACTCCTTGGCCCGATAATCTGTCTAAGGTTCTCTCTCAAGTTATGGTTGTTTCCACCGCTCACCCTATAATTATGCATCATTGCACCACCTCTATCCTCCCATTAAGAGGTTTGCGACGTCTTTGTCCCCTATCACTACTCTGTCTTCAGTGCAGGTTCTTCAGCATTTGGGGTGTAGGCGGTAATGGATGAAGAAATGACAGCTCTATGGGTCAATCATACATGAGACCTTGTTCCCCTTCTTCCTGGTTATTCTCCAGTTAGCTATAAATGGGTTTTTACCGTCAAGCATCGTACTTATGCGACAATTGAATGCCTCAAAACGCGTCTTGTTGTTCGTAGATTCATTCAGCAACACGGTCTTGATTATGAAGAGACGTTATCTCCTGTTATTAAGCTCAATATTGTCCGCGTAGTTATCTCTCTGTAAGTCCAACGACATTGGACATTACACCAACTCGACATTAAGAATGTCTTTCTCAATGACGACCTTATGGAAACTGTGTATATGAAACAACCTCCTGGTTATGAAACCACGGGTGGGGGGGGGGGAGGGGTGTCTCTGGTTTGTCACCTCAGGATATCTCGGTACAGCCTCAAGCAATTCCTACGGGCATGGTTCGATGAATTCAGCCTAGTTGTTAGTGATATTGGCTTTACTCGAAGCTCTGCGGACTTCTCCTTGTTTATGTTGATGACATTCTTCTAACTGGGGATGACACCCCCGGCATCACTTTGATCAAACAACATTTATCCTTACAGTTTCGAAATAAGGATTTGGGTTCTCTTCGAAACTTCTTGGGCATTGAGGTTGCTCGGCATCCTGATGGTTTTGTCTTGTCCCAACAGAAATACCGTCTCGACATTCTTCGCGATGCAAGCTATTCAGGATGTAAGCTCGTTGACACACCTATAGATGTCAATCACAAATTATGCGCTTATGCCTCCGACAATGATTTGTTTCTTCCTAATCCAGAGTATTACTGTCATTCGGTTAGCAAACTTATTTATCTCACTATCACAAGACCTGATATATCATTTGCTATCAGAGTTATTTGTCGGTTTATGCATTCCCCTCGGAACTCTCATCTCCAGGGTGTTGAACGTATTCTCAAGTATCTGAAGAATGCCCCTGGACGGGGCCTTGTATATTAGTAATCTTCTTCTCTATCTCTCATTGTCTACTTTGATGCTGATTATGTTGGTCCCTCGATGATCGTCGCTCTACGAGTGGATTCTGCACATATTTTGGTGGACGCATGGTCACCTAACGAAGTAAAAAGTAAACTGTCGTTGTACGTTCCTCTATCAAGGCCGAGTATTGCTCAATGGCTTCTGCATTTTCAGACCTTATATGATTAGAGAGTCTTCTCTCTCATTTGGGCGTCAAACTTCCTTCTTCATCAGTCTTTTTTGTGATAATCAAGTTGTCATCCACATCGCCGAGAATTCTGTATTTAATGAGCGTACGAAACACATCGAAGTTGATTGTCATTTTCTCCAAGAAAAGGTTCTAACTCAGAAGTTGCTCTTATGACGTGTGCCTGTTGCAGAACAAATGTCATACATCATGACAAAGGCCTTACATCGTCCACTATACTGCAAAGTTTTTTCCAAGATTGGTGTCTACGGCATGTACGCTCCAGCTTGTGGGGGAGTGCTAAAGAATGAAGAATCAAAGCCCAAAAAAACATATTTCTTGTCCATTATATTTGGCCCATGTTAAAGATGTGACACATAGAATCCAAGCGGGTTGGTTGAAGTGGAGAGGCGCTTCAGGGATCTTATGTGATCGTAAAGTACCGCTAAAACTTAAGGGCAAAAGTTTTACCGTACTGCAATTAGACCCGTGATGTTCTATGGTTTTGAGTGTTGGGCAGTGAATTGTGTACATGAGCAAAAATGGGAGTTGCGGAGATGAGAATGCTTAGGTGGATGTGTGGACACACGAGATTGGATAAAATTAAGAATGAAAGTATCAGGGATAAGACAGGAGTAGCACCAATTTCAGAGAAGATGTAAGCAGCTCATCTAAGATGGTTTGGACACGTACAAAGGAGACCATTAGAGGCACCTGTTAGGCGTTGTGAGAGTCTAGTCACTAAGCATGTTAGACGAGGGAGGGGTAGACCAATAAAGACTTGGAATGAAACTATAAAGAAAGACATTATGTACTTAGGCATTAGTGAGATTATGACAAAAGATAGGGCACAATAGCGACAAAGGATCCATATAGCCGACCCTACTATAGTGGGATAAAGGCTTGAGTGTTGTTGTTGTATATTTGGCTCATGTTAAGGTCCATATTGTCTTCTTCCTTATTAGTCCCACATTGTGTATAAGAAGTGAGTTTGCAGTGTGTCTCCCTAAATATAGGGCATTGTTGTACATTGAAATATATAGAAAATAGTGAAAAATATTTTCATATTTATAATTGTTCCTCAATTTTGTTCTCTTACAAAACTCAATGGCACTCGTTTCGTCGCATTCCGATGCATATTTATGAAGTTGGCCAAATCGGATCGCGTCGAGCTATGCAACGCCTTAAATATGACCTTTTAAGGAAATGACCTCAGAATCTACCCCAGTTGGAGTCATTTGACACGTAACATTGATTCGAGTCCAACAAAATCATCTGCACTCAATTCGGATGAGCATCAAAGAATTTGACGAGCGTACACAGTTTTAAGTAATGTATTTACTCAAAAAGTGAAAATTAATCAAATGACCTCAGAATCAATTTTAGTTTGTTCTGTTAGACTCGTAGTCTACACGAGTCCAACGAAAATGTCCTCGCACAATTACAATAAGTATCGGAGACTTTGGCGTGCAGGCGCAATTTTAAGCAACGTGTTTACCCAAAAAAGTGATATCGAGTAAACGACCTTGGAATCAACCCTAGTTAGCTTTGTTAGACTCATAACGACAATACGAACCAAATAGAGTCGCCCGCATGCGATTACGATATCATTAGAGCAGTTTTCAATGTCGAAGTCAAATTGGGCCGTGTTGAGATTATATTAGCCAAACCTGGAACGCGATGGGGAAGCCCAAATATGCGGTCCCACACACACCCAATCCCGCTGGACCTTGGTTCTCAACAGGCCGCAAATGCTCCGGGAAATACAAAGTGAGTAAACAAGCTCGTAATTGACCTCAGATTGTTCCGGTGGACGCGTGTCAACGAGACGGTCGTAATGAGCCCATCCGATACTGATTTCAAGTCTTGTAGAGAAATTTATGAGACTTCAAGCGGGATGGGAGAATGGCTTCTTAATTAAGTATGCATTGAATTTAATTGGCCGAAATTCATTATTCTGGGACTAGTCCTTTGTGTTTTGGCCGAATTCCTTGATTTTGACTGCATGAAATTTTACGATCTTCAAAAATCTAACGAAACTGACGTGATACACCATCAAAATAACATGAATAACACATAAGACCATCCAAACACAAATATTTCTAATTTCATAATCAAAATACATAGTTTGTTTATGATCCAAATATAAAGTTTGTTCTCCATCAAATTACAAAAGTAATTCACTATCAAAATACAAAATTCGGCCTTGTAAGTGTGTAGCCGCCATCAAAACACAAAGCTTGTTTCAAAATTCAAATTTAGGCAGAGCCCGTGCATATTAAATGATAATTTTAGTAAGAAACAAGCTAATATTAGAAATTTTACAAAAAAATAAGTGATAGCATATTGTTTATCTTTAACAAACGAGGCTTAATTGGCACCCAGATATGCTTCAAACCTTAAATTGTCCTCCGCACCTACAAAAAATATATCATTTGACTAATTAACAAATCGAATATTAAAAATATTACCAAAGTGTATATAAGAAAAAAAATTACCATATTTTTGATCTCTTAGTAGATGTTGAAAGCAATGTTGTATTAGTTGTTTGGAGGCTTCTACATAATTCCTTCTTGTTGAAGCTGGGAAACTCCCTACTTCAAAATTCGGATCTCAGTGCAACCTAAGGTTATTAATTCGGCGATCGAGCTTGACAAATTGACGGGCAAGGACAAAGAGGCTAAGGGAGCACTAAAATAACCTAAGGCGCAGCGGCAGGAAGGTCCCACCACGTATCTGGAAGCTTGGAGGAAGCTTCCCCTCAACAACCAATGATGGTCGAGCAGGGTACAGGGAAGACACTAACTTGGCGAGTATCTAAAAAGCAATGGTCACCAAGGGGGATGATCACTATCTCACAACCCAAGTCTTCGATAGCAGAATCCAAAAGCTCAGCCAAAAGTGTCAGTCCTTGTATCATTTGGGTCCTATTTATAGCAAAATTCAAGGGTGGGGAGGGGTCTTATTTATAGTCCACCCCCAACAGGCGACTATGCGACCATGGCGGATCTCGACTGGCTTGGGAGAGTATATCCCATGCTCGTCCACCTGGTGAGTATGCGATGGATGCTCACCCATACGCGCTCAGACCTTCTTTGATCATGAATTAAGTGTTGACTTCATCCTGGTGTCTTGGCTTGTTGAATTTAACTTTTGTCTTGAAGGGGTCCACCCTCGACGAATATGGATTCTACACAATCTCCGCTCTTTATGAGCGACGTATCTGGGTTAGTCAGAACTCCTAGCCGACTCCTAACCTCTATAAATAGAGAGGGGGTGGCTTTTTCTTCGGGCACCTTCTCAGAACTCGCACGGGATGTCGCTGACTAACGAGAAAGATCTTAAGGAGAGCATGGCCGAGCTGGAGGGATTCCTAAAGTCTAAGGCTTTGAAACGGCCCTGCGAGGGCGACAATGTCGTCAGGCTTCCTCCGTCGAAGAAGAAAAGTCAGTGAAGAGGAAGAAGAAGATTGTATCAAAGAAGAATAACCTGCCGCCTGCTTCCTGGGAATGTCGCCACGCCGACTACCGAAATTGGGATCCCTGCGAGTACTCAATGAGTGCTCGACCAGATGGGTCTTAGCGAAGAAATGGAGCAATCCGCTCCTAAGTCATCTCTCCCCTTGCATCGCAGGTTCCCCAGGCAGCGGACCTCATCGGGTCCCAGACCATGACCCAAACAGAGCTCGCCTCCTCGCGAGGTTAGGCCTTTGATGTTGTGTATTATAGATTGTTACCACTTTTGATTTCTCGTGCTGACGGTCTTTCTCTCTTCACTTAGTGTTCTCGGCTACTGGAGCTCCTATAGAACACCTATCGTTGCCTCCTTTGCGATCAGTTCCTCTGGTCGCCCTCGAAGCTCAGCCTGCTTCGCGAGTTGGTCCACAAGTTCGAATCAACTTTGGATCGCCAAAGACGTCGCAGGGAAAGCAAGTACCTGCTACAAGCGATAAGAGGACTCCTTCCGAGAAGACCTCGCAACCTGGGGCGAGCGAGGTGCCTCCACCGGCAAGCACATCGCGACCATCTGCGAGCAACCTTCCACCGCCGCCTCCTTTGTCGTCCACCTCCGCTTCTCCAATCGACGTTTGCCTCATGTTGGCCTTTACTCCATTGATTCCCCCAGCAGGATCGTCGCAGGGCAGGGGGGCCGGGACATCCTCGGGTTTCTTTGCAACGCGAGTAGGAGGGTGACACCTATATGGTTGTGGTAAGGTAAGTGCTGTTAAATTTTCTCAACGTGGTCAGCAAGATAGCCCAAACGCCAAATTAATATCTTCGGAACTACCCAGTTCGCACGTTGAACCAGCGGAAACCAAGGATTAGAGGAACAAAGGTAAATCACAACAAACAATGGGAGCACAAGCAGGTCTATTATTCATTCACTTCTTTACAATGCGAGGCATACATAGCGAGACATGATTTCGCTAGTATAACAGCTGAAAAACAGAAGCACCAAAAAACAAGCCGGGCGGACAGAACCCGAGTCCGCCGAGACCGCGAGGTCGCCGAGGTCGCCGAAGCCGCCCGAACTATGCTGCAATCCGCAGAATACCACGGAGTCCGCCGAAGCCGCGAGGCCGCGCGGACACACCGTTATTCGCCTCCTGCTGAACCCGAACTGAGGAACACCCCTACCCGCCTGAAGCCGGCGGACAGGTTATTGAAGCTGGCAAAGTGGAAACAGAACTGACAAGCCGCAGAGCGACCTCCTGCTGAGTCCGCAGAGACCGCACACTTCCAAGCACTTGACCGAAGTCACAGCCAAACTCCTGGCTCCTTGTAGTTATCCGCGCGACCTGCACACAGCAAACCGTCAGCCTGAAACAATCCGTGCGGACTGGCAAACACAGACCGCAACACTTCGCACACCCCAACTTACTGTTCACTCAAGTTACTGTAGATGTGCCAGGGGGGTCCTATTTATAGGCCGGGTGAGGAGTGTGGTCACCGCCCAAGAGATAGGGACACCGCCCCAGCCCGCGCGAATACAAACCACCGTCCGCTGAGTCCGCGAGGACTTAGCCGGTCACCAAGGAAAACCGCCAGGAGCAAGGCAACCAATGACGAACCCTCTCCAGTCCGCCTAAGCTAAGTGGACAAGGCATCAGCCCGCAAAGCTCCAACCGCTTCAGGACAGCAAACCCCCTTCAATGGCTGTCCGCACCAACCCGAGGCAGTCCGCAAGACACACACCTCAATCCGCCACAAGTCCACGACCAAAGGCAGCTAAAGACAGACCGCCCGGTCACAGCGGACTCGGCGGATACGGCGGACACACTGAACTCGGCACCAAGTGACCAAGCCCAAAACCATTGAGGGCTAATGCGAGCTTGGCGGACGCAAAACCCAGTCCGCCAAAACACCACAGCGCAGACCGCCACAGTCCGCGAGCTCCTCGCACTCCTGCCCTATCACAGCGATCTAATCCCGGACTCCAAAACCAGGCCGCCACAACGATCTCCACAGCAACTCCCTGCTGTGCCACCAGAGCTCGACAAGGCCTCAGCCAAGCTCTAAGCCTAGTCCGCAACAGCCAATACCGCGGACACATCAGTCCGCAAGCTTCCCGCGGACAAGAGCCAACCCGCCTTTCAGCACAAGCTTGCACCCGCGACCACTGAGCAAAGCACCAGTCCGCAAGCCTCTCTATCCGCAGATACCAGGCCGCACCAAACCGCGGACTCCATGCAACAACCCGCTCAGAACACAGCCGGCTTCCACCAGACTTTTCACCAGGCCGCAAACCTCAGTCCGCCCAGTCCGCCCAGTCCGCCAAGGCTGTCCGCCACAGGCCGCGCGGCCTGTCCCGTCACCCACTTCCACTTCACAAATTTCAACACTCCCCCTTGAAGTGAGAAGTGGTGACCAAGCCCAGCAAGCTGCGCAAGCGTTCAAAGGGCCCCTTCGACAGTGGCTTTGTGAAGATGTCAGCAAGATTATCTTCACTCTGAACATGCCCGACCAGCAGAGACCCCTCCAACACCTTCTCCCTGATGAAGTGGTGATCAATCTCTATATGCTTGGTCCTGGCGTGGCACACTGGATTGTTAACCAGTTTGAGAGCACTCTCATTGTCACCACGGAGTAAAGTAGGCCCTTGCACTTCTTCATGAACATCCTCTATAAGCCTCCTCAACCAAACGGCTTCCCGAGCAGCCAAGGCCGAAGCCTTATACTCCGCCTCCATGGTTGAAACCGACACTGAGTCCTGCTTCTTGCTACACCACGAGATGCTAGCTGATCCGCAAGTGAACACATAACCTGAAGTAGACCTTCGATCATCCGAATCACCGCCATAGTCAGCATCCGTGTACCCGAGCAATGCAACCTCCGCGTCCCTTCTATAGAGGAGTCCCATGTCAGAAGAAGCCTTGACATACTTCAGAATTCCCTTCGCCGCCACTAGATGAGATTGCCTTGGTTCAGCCATATACCGACTTACTCGGCCAACAGCATAAGCGATATCCGGCCTTGTAATCGTCAGGTAAATCAAGCTCCCAACAAGAGCCCTGAACACCAAGGGATCATGAAGAACCCTTCCCTCATCCCGTCGAAGCTTCAGCCCAGATTCCAGTGGAGTAGAGCACTTCTTCCCTTCGCCCATGCCAAACCGCTTCACAATGCGATCGGCATAACCTTTCTGGCTAATGAGAACCCCGCACTCCTTCCTCTCCACTTCCAGACCAAGAAAGTGATGCAACTCTCCCAAGTCTTTCATCTCGAAGCGTATAGCAAGCTCTGCCCTGAGCCTTGCTACTTCCTCCTCTGAGTTCCCTGTGATGATCATGTCATCCACATACATCAGGACCAAGACTCGTAGCTCTCCCTTCTTCTTGACGAACAAGCTTGAATCCGAGTTAGAAGCCAGGTATCCACAGAATTGCAAGTACTCCACAATCTTCCCATACCACGCTCGAGGAGCTTGCTTCAACCCATAGAGAGCCTTCCTGAGTTTGCAGACATAGTCCGGATGCTTCTCAGAGACAAAACCAAGCGGCTGATCCATGAAGATGTCCTTGTCAATCTCTCCGTAAAGAAAGGCATTCTTCACATCGAGTTGCCACAACCTCCATCCCTTGCTAGCAGCCAAGGCGATCACCACTCTTACAGAAGTCATCTTCGCAACTGGACTGAATGTCTCCTCATAGTCTTCTCCATACTGCTGTGAGAATCCTCTAGCGACCAGGCAAGCCTTGAACCGATCAATGCTCCCATCAGCCTTCTTCTTCAACTTATACACCCACTTGCAAGTAACCGGAGTAACGCCATCAACCTTGGGCACAAGGTCCCAGGTTTCATTCTTCTTCAGAGCATCAGTCTCTTCCTTCATGGCATCATCCCACTCCTTCACTCCAGTGGCCTCGTTGAAGTTTGCAGGCTCTCGCTCATCCAGAGGACCTGCAAAGAAACATGAGACAAAGCTCACTGCATTCCCATCACAGTACCGAGCCGGTGGCTTAACTACCCTCTTCGATCTCCGAAGACATGGCTCCTTGCTCACGGCTTCCGTTGCTTCTTCGGGCTCCACTCCTACCTGGGGCAAGCATTGAGCAGTGCTCCCCCTGCTTCCTGAGCCAGAAGGCTCAGCCTCGGAATTCGAAGCAACAGGAGCTGCTGGTGAAACAGCAAGCTCCTCTTCCAAGCCTTCAGCAGCCTCCACCGGTGCTTCATCATCCTTGTTACTTCCGGTTAGCTCCACCGAGCCACCTCCATATGACGTCAGCTCGTCGAAGACAACGTCTCTTGACACCACGAACTTCTTCGTCACAGGGTCCATGCACTTCCATCCCTTCTTTCGCTCATCATAGCCAACAAAGACAAGTTTCCTTGCCTTCGCATCCAGCTTTGTCCGTGAAGCATCCGGGACATGCACGTAGCAAGTTGAACCGAACACCCTAAGGTGTTCAACACTCGGCTTCTCCTTCAGAAACAGCTCAATAGGAGTCTTCATGTTGATAGGGCTGAGTGGCATCCGGTTGATAACATAAGCAGCACAAGACATTCCCTCCGCCCAAAAGGACCTTGGGATATCTTTCGCATGCAGCCAGCATTTGCAGGTTTTCGTCAAATGACGGATCTTCCGCTCTGCTATCCCATTTTGTTGTGGAGTGTGAGCACAAGTAAGCTCCCGTTGGATCCCGTGCTTCCTGCAGAAGTTAGAAAACTCGGAAGAGACAAACTCCCCCCCGTTATCAGTTCTAAACTTCTTAACCCGCAAGCCAAGCCGGCCTTCTACCAACTCCTTGAACTCCACGAACAAACGGAAGGCTTCCGACTTCTCCTTTAAGAAGTACACCCAAGTATACCTTGAGTAATCATCAACCAAGACAAGCATGTATCTGCTTCCACCAAGGCTGGCAGTAACCGTCGGTCCCATCAGGTCGCCATGAATACACTCCAATGATTTCTTGCTCCTTGTTTGTGATTTATCAAACGGAAGGCGATGTGCCTTACCGTATTGACAGCCCGCACAAACATGCCCATCACCAAAGGAGGACAACTTCGGCAACCCCCTCACCAGACTTCTACTCGCCATTGCCTTTAGCTTGTCCATGCCAACATGCCCCAGCCTCTCATGCCAGATAGCCGCACTATCATTGGCCCTCATTCTATCAACATAAGCACTGGTGGAAAGAACATACAAGCTCTTCACCCTTCTCCCAACATGAGCAACATCAGCCTTCACCGCTGATACGTTGCGAAGGAACCTCACGTCTGTTGGCCCAAACAGAACGTGATACCCAGCGTCCACCGCATTGGTCACCGAGAAGAGGTTCTTCTTCATGCCCGGTACGTGATACACACTCCTTAACGTAAGTGGCCCCTGATCACTACCCAATGACACGACCCCCTCTTTCTCTACTGCATAAACAGTATTATCAGCAGTGATAATAGCTTCATTACCTGAGTAAGCCTGCATGGAGGTGAACTTCGATTTGTCTCCGGTGAGGTGATGACCACACCCGGAGTCCACGATCCACTCGTCGTTGAAGTCCTCAGCAGACAAGGCCCGGACACAAGTGCCCGTCAAGAAAGCTCCGCCCCATTCTGCTTCTTCACTTCTCGAACAAGCTTCCTCCTTTCCCGCAGCATGCCCAGGCTGCAGTTTGACCTTGCAGTCCCGCTTGAAGTGCCCACGCTGATGACACCGGTAGCACTTCAGATTCTTCTTCCAGTCCTTAGGAGCATTGCTCCTCTCCGGCGGATATGAAGTTGAAGTCTCCTTCTCAACAGCGGCCTGCACCTTCTTCTTCTTCCCTTCCCATCCTTTCTTCTTTCCTGAGAAGAGAGCTACGCTGCCTTCCTGATTCAGGTTCACTCCAGCCATCTGCCTTGCTAAGCTCTCCTGCGAGGCAAGCAGATTCTCCAGCTCCAGCAACGACGGCTGAGTAGCCCACCCTTGAACAGATGTGACAAAGGCCACATACTCCTTCCGCAAGCCGCGGATAATGTGCCTTTTCATCTTTGCCTCAGAGATAGGCTCATCAGGATCCAGTGCCGACAGCTCAGCACACAAGCTCTTCATCTTTAAGAAGTACTTGGAAATGGAAAGGTCTCCCTGAGTTGCCCTGGCCAACTCATTCTCCAGGAACTGAAGCCGCGCCACATTCTTCCTATTGAACAACTCATCAATGGTTGTCCAAATATCAGCAGCCGACTCACATCCAATGATGTGATCAAACAGTTCCGGAGACACAGCTCTCTTCAGAACGAACTCCGCCTTAGCATTTGTTCTTCTCCAGAGCCTCACCTGCTCAGCAGTACCGAAAGCAGCAGTGACTTCCTGCCTGTCGTCTCCACCAACGACATCCCACAGCTCCTCGCCAAGAAGATAACTCTTCATGCACGACTTCCACTTCTTAAAGTTAGTCGGCGTTAAGAGTTCAATGCCCAGACCTCTTGCTAAGCTCCCTTCCATTGCAACACCTGTTGGCAACCTTTCAGCAGCTCCGAGCAACAACACAGGTTGATCACCACTCAATCACAGAGTAACAACACTGGCTGACTTCCGCTCACGCAACTGAACCTCAGCAACCTCTCTCTGATACCATGTTAAATTTTCTCAACGTGGTCAGCAAGATAGCCCAAACGCCAAATTAATATCTTCGGAACTACCCAGTCCGCACGGATTGTTTCAGGCTGACGGTTTGCTGTGTGCAGGTCGCGCGGATAACTACAAGGAGCCAGGAGTTTGGCTGTGACTTCGGTCAAGTGCTTGGAAGTGTGTGGTCTCTGCGGACTCAGCAGGAGGTCGCTCTGCGGCTTGTCAGTTCTGTTTCCACTTTGCCAGCTTCAATAACCTGTCCGCCGGCTTCAGGCGGGTAGGGGTGTTCCTCAGTTCGGGTTCAGCAGGAGGCGAATAACGGTGTGTCCGCACGGCCTCGCGGCTTCGGCGGGCTCCGTGGTATTCGGCGGATTGCAGCATAGTTCGGGCGGCTTCGGCGACCTCGCGGTCTCGGCGGACTTGGGTTCTGTCCGCCCGGCTTGTTTTTGGTGCTTCTGTTTTTCAGCTGTTATACTAGCGAAATCATGTCTCGCTATGTATGCCTCGCATTGTAAAGAAGTGAATGAATAATAGACCTGCTTGTGCTCCCATTGTTTGTTGTGATTTACCTTTGTTCCTCTAGTCCTTGGTTTCCGCTGGTTCAACGTGCGAACTGGGTAGTTCCGAAGATATTAATTTGGCGTTTGGGCTATCTTGCTGACCACGTTGAGAAAATTTAACAAGTGCCCCTACTATCCCGAGGCCTCCTGGAATGTCGCCACCGCGCTTTGCTCCGTCGGATAGGGATAGACATGGGGGCTCCTCGGTAGGGCGGCGAGATCCTGGTTGTCGCAGCCCCTCTCCTCGCCACCATCGATCCCACAGTACCCACTGTGAGACGAGGGCTAACACTCCTCGAACTGTAATTCTTCATTCAAGCATACTCGCTACTCTCTAGCTGGGGTCTCAAGTCGCGCTTCTACTCCGGGGAGTGCATTCATTGACGCCCTCGAGCTTCCATCCCACGAGTACCGGGAGAGAAGTTGCCGCGCCTACATGGAATTGGAGGTCAAGCTCGACCAGCTGACCATTTGCAAGCCTCATCGTTGTATCTCCGCGTTGGAGGTGTGAATAGCAAAGATGGCAGAGCTCGGGGAGCGGATGGGTGGCGCGGAGTCCCGGTTCTACATGATCAATGAGCTAGAGCGGCAAGTAGCAATGATTGAGCACCGTCAGCAGCTCCATCATGACGAGCTCGTCGATATGCGGGCGAGCATGGGCTCGGCGGGAAGGCTGGCGAGGATGGAGGACCAGATTCGGAAGGGCGAGGATGTGATCGGCACGACGAACAAGCACTTCAGGAGTGTGCGCGAGATGGGGTGGGTTGGGCGAAATCCCCCGCTTCCAGACCAGGGCCCTCCTAGGCCTTAGGATTTTTCAGTTTTCTCTCTCCTTTGAGTATTCGCATGTGACAACTGTGTAATAAGAACTTTGGCTTAGAATTTGTAATTTCTATTTGGCCAGCTTCGATCTTGCATTTGATTTATTGTTTGTACTTTGTTGTGATGCTTCTAGTTGCTTTCTTTGAATTTAGCGACTATAGATGCTAGGCGCGTAGATTCTGAGAGTATTCAAACGATTTTATGCAGGTCTTTGCGAGATGGGGTTGGCAACTTTATATACGCGACAATTTGGCTGCGAAATTCTTCGATACTCGCGACGCATTGCCTGATATCCCTTGGCCTCTGAGTGGGTATGTATGTATTGCGCTATCAACGACTTACTCTTCCTTCCTGTGAGTACCTCCAATCTTCTTTCTTCAGAAGTTCAGGGACTTAAGAGCAGAAAAAAAGATGGGAAAACTCAATCGATCGATGAAATAAGCCTATCTTGGACTAAGACTAAATAAGTAGGGCTCCGTTCGGGCCTACCTTTTGTTTGATAGTCCCTGAACTCGCATTCGTCTAGTCCTTCCTGATTCACCCCATTCGAGATGAACCTCCTTGTTCCCCTCGACACCCCCTTCCCCCTAAAACCTCCTCTGCCTGGGATTTGACGGCGGACTTGAAAAGCCACCACGTTCCACCGCTGTGACGCCAGAAATCCAAGGCGCGTAGCGACGAGCTCCCGTTCTGCGGCGTGGTGGCAGGACCGCCAGGCGCGAGATCTCCCGAAAATTGGGAAGTGCATTTCATTCTTGAACAAAAATCCATTTTTTGATTTCTTTCATCTATTCCATGACTGGCCTGGTTCTCCTGTAGCTGGATTCTCCGGAACCACAAGAACCCTAAACTCAAAAGATAAATTTGCACTACTTGGGGCGATCTCGCAGTTCCTACGGGGTGGAGACGATGGGGTCGTTCCATGGATTTTGTCATTCAACCATTTCCTTCCATACCGGAGTGAGAATTTTGTTGAATTACGTCGATACTTCCACATATTACGGGTAACGTAGGAGACATCTCTCTTTTTCCCCGGGGCGGTTCTGTAGAGTGACAGTAAGGGCGACCCTTCGCCTAACTTTGCTAGCGGAGAATCCAAGATAAGGTCACGGCGAGACGAGCCGCTTATCATTCCCAAGGTTTAGCCAAGGCTTAGCTCAAGACCCCACTACTCGTCGTATTTGGTTTGGTATTGCTACCGCAAAAATATTGAGATCTGGACCAATTTTATCCCTGAAGAACCGTACATGCACCTTTGTATGCATACGGTTCGAAAGAATTGCGAAAAAAAAAATCGACCGAACTATTTCTACTTCAGGAACAAAAATAAATTTAAATGTTATTCTATTCCTAATTCATAAATCCTCGAGAGATATTATTTATACCGGAACAGATGGATATTATTAAAAATGTTTATTCCAGCAAAACGGACAGAAAAAGATTTCAGTCAGTTTGGATCAGACACCCTGAAAGAAGGCCTGCCTTAGCGTAGTAAACGCAGGTCACGAATATCATAATTTAAATAGTGTCATTACTTCAAAGAAAGACATTTACGTCCATGTCTTGGTTGTATTGTGATTGGCTCGTGCACACACTTTCTCGCCACATGTACTCGCGCTTCTTATCCTCGCACTTTCTGAGATGGGTGATGATGTTGCTACTCGGCGTGTCGGTCATGCGAGAAACTTTGTTGACGTCGTCTTCAAGAAGTCAATCACCGACCAGAAGGACGTGGATAATTTCATCAGGTGATTCCTGTCGGAAGGATACTCAGCGAGGCTTACGCGCCGAGGGGAGCGACTAAACACCATGCTAGAGGACGAGCTCGTCCTCCCCATCCATCATTTTTAAGTTATCCTGCGACTTCCTCTATGGTCGTAGTATTGTCAAATACTCCAGTACTTTGAGATAGTCCCCGCCTAGATCAATCCCAAGGGAGTGGCGATGATCATGGGCTTCCTCTGCTTCTTGCGATCAGAGAAGATCGCCTTTGATCTCTCTGCTTTCCAGAAGAACTTTGCCTTTGCGGAGACTAATGAAGGAGTCGTTTACCTAAGCAGCCACGTTTGCACCTTGGTCGGCACAACGAACAAGGTTCGTCGCTGGGGCGAGTGGCTTGTCATCGTCGACGGTGACTTCGAAGGGGTTCCTTGCCAACCGCAATAGCCATCAGAGGCGATCTTCATGCTGCCTTTTCTCGAAGGGCCGAGGGAGAAACTTGTTGAGCCTTCCGAGGTCGCAAGTTTGACGTTGTTTATTTGCAACAACACGTCAACCAGTTGGAGCAGATCTTTCCGGGTGAAGGTGAACCGCTGAGCGAGCATTCTCGATACTCGCCATCTTCTGTTGTTTCTCGCTTTGAATGCGGCGACTAACTCTGCCTTTCGTCTTCTGCAGCTTCTCGCATTATCCCACGCGAGTCTATCCCCATGGTAAAGGAGGTCACTGCTTCTCATAAGGACAAGCAGGATCCACCTCGTGATGTCGAGGTCCCCCATTGATCTGTCCTTGCTCCCTAAAGATGTGCAGGGGCCCGGCGAGAAGTGCGACTCATCGTGGAAGAGGAAGGACAAGGGGAAGGGCCCGTCCAAGCCCCAGCAACCTGCGAGGAAGAAGGCCAAGGTCGTCGGCACGATTTTTGGCAAGAAGGTGAACCACTCAAATGTTGGCGAGCCCTACCTCCATCCCAACTATGGGCAAGGAGGGAACAGCAAGGAAGCCTATGGTCTCTTGTTGGTGACCTAGGCCGAGGGAGAGCACAAGGTGTCCCTCAGCACCAACCTGCCCACCTAGTTTGATGACTGAGAGGATAGAGGCGAAGTGTATCATATTACCTTTGCGTTCTATGGCGGCGCAGATGTAAAGTCGCTGCCAGACGTCGCTAACCAAGGATCTCGCGAACCATACCACACAGTTGCTTTTGCGATCTACCGAGCTCAGCCACTATACGCCAAGGAGCCTACTCATGGCCCAACAACAGATCAAGGAGCTAAGAAAGATGATCCTCACTCTTGGGCCCAAAGCTGCTAAGTGCAAGGTTTACGAGATAACCTCGGCTTGAATGAGGGATTTATGCATGCTACTCGCCGATTTGTTGTGTTGACGACTATTGTTGTTACTCGCAGGATGTCGAGGTTGAGACGGCGAAGGTGTGCCAGCTAGAGCAGAAGCTGGAGGACACTCGGGCGGCTTTGGAGCCCGCCCAAGTAAGTAATGTTGAGCTGGAAACTCGCCCGACCGAGCAACAGCCACCGGCAGTGGGCCCTTCGGAAATAGGGAAGAATATTTGCATGCATGGCGACGAGATGTCAGCCATCCGTCGCGGCATCGCGCGAGAAACCGGAAATATCATACTGAACAAGCTGAAGGTCGAAGGCTACCTCGTGCTGGAGGCGACTAGCCTGAAAATGATGGACCTCATCCCGGGTCTGCTCGCCAAGTAGTCAAACTCCCCTGATAGCATCCTGTCTTTTGCTTCTGATGATGACGAGGATGAGGACGATGAGGAAGAGGATGTCGACATCGACGGTGACGATGATGAAGGCGAAGAGGCTGACAATGATGATGATCGTGTCGGGGGTAGAGGAGGCGATGACAACACTTAGCCGACAAAACCTGCTTGGACTTGCATAATTGTTTTTGGACAGACCTTTATACAAGGTGTCTATATACTTTTTGAATGTACTGCACACCTACGGTTTAAAGAAAGAGGAAATTTTTGATGGCCTGTTCTTTTTATTCTCGCATGTTCTTGATACTCGCTAAGCTCATAGGCTCGAACGTGCAGAGTACTTGATATGCTCATAGGCTCGAGGCGAGTTTGAGTAATCGCTGCTTCAGTTGATGCGACTTTCGAACATGCTCGCCATAGTCGCATACTCGCTGATCGCATACTCGTACCTGCATGCTCACAAAAAAGACATTCTTGCATCTGTATACTCGTATGTCAACAAACTCGCTCGTATGCATACTCGCCCATATGCATACTCGCCTTCTCCATATGTTGCAGACTCTTGGTCAGGGGAGTGACACTCGGGGGGTCTCGTAGGACGCACACTCTTGAGGCCTACATGTTATCCTTTGCTGAGAAGACGAAGGGACCTGGTTAGGGAAATGACACTCGGAGGGTCCCACAAGACACACACTCGAGGCCTCCATCATATCCCTTGCTGAGAAAACGAAGGAACCTGGATAGGGAAACGACATACGCACTCGAGGCCTCCAACTTATCTCGGCATCCTCTTTGTCTTGGAACGTCTTCATACCTTTCCTGCCACTCAACAATTAGATAAGGTTAACCATAATAACTCTTATGATTTGAAGATATGACAGTCAGCTATGTATGAGAGATGAAGCTAACAGTGGATTTTTTAACTCCTAAGGGTTGATGACGTCTTTATCCAAGGTTTCGTCGTTTTGTCAAGTCAACCATCTTTTCGTCGAATTAGGAAGTTAGCGTCCAGACTTTCTCAAGATAATTTCTCTAGTCAGATGAGAAGTGCGAGCTGGAGGTAACTCGGTTAACGTGCAAGGGGGAGCTGATCTCGACCGTCAATGCAGAGTCTTGGTTTTACAAGAACGCATTAGAACTTGACGCACTGTTCCATCACCCGCTCTGGGTTTTACGAGAGTCAAGTCGGAGGCTTGTTTCTCAACCCGATTGTGGAGATCGACTTCATCTACTCAGCTTCTTGAGACACTTTCTGGAAAGAAAACTCACACATTCCCATATTTCAGGGGGTGAGAAAATCATTAATATAACGAAATACATGTACATGGTAATCGTGTCCGTGCTTGCTAAGGGTAGAACCTTTTCAGGTCATCGCCGCTCCAGGTGCTCCCAAGTAACTCTCCATCGTGGTTCTGCAGCTGGTATCCTCTGGTTGCCAATGAGTGGTTTATGATGAACGCCCTTCCCAATTCAGGTTCAGCTATCTGACCGTTGTTGATCTTCCTGTCGCGTCCAACTTTTTCAGGACAAGATCCCTTGTCTGGAACTATTTAATGCGGACATGCTTGTCGAAGTTCTTCGTCATTTGCCTCTTGATCTCCTCATGGTGAACCGAGATTAGGTCCCGAAGCTCTTCAATGAAGTCGCGGGAAAGTCTCTAGGCATCTTCATTCTCCAAGCATCATTCCTCGTATCATTCTTCAGCAGCAACCACCCTCGGACTTCTGATCTTGAATTCCACTGCGATGAGAGCCTCAGACCCGTGGGACAACTTGAAAGGTGTTTCCCCAGTGGCTGAGTTCGAAGTGGTTCTCAGAGCCCAAAGAACCAGGGGAGCTGCTACCCCCAGTTCCCTCTTAGGTTCTCAACTTTTTTTCTTCAAGAGATTGATGACAAGCTTGTTGGCGGCCTTCACTTGCCCATTTCTCCGAGCATGGTGGGCAGAGGCAAATCGAAGATTTGTCCGCAGCTGCCTGCAGAAATCTTCCAGCTCCAAGCTGGCGAACTGTGGACTATTGTCAGTGATGATAATGAGAGGGATCCCGAACCTGCAGGCGATCTCTCCCCAGATGAAGTTCTTCATGACTTGGGAAGTGGTCTTGGCTAGAGATTTGGTCTCGATCCACTATGAAAAGTAATCAATCATGACGAGAACGAACTTCTTCTGGCAACTGTATTGGGGAAAGGGTCTATCAAGTCCATTCTCCAGATGGCAAGCGGCCAAGGGACCATGATCAAACGAAGCTACTGGGTTGGCTGCAACTGGAAGGGGGCAAAGAGCTGACACTTCTTCGTGAAGGCTTCGACATCCTTCCTTGATGGTTGGCCAGAAGTAGTCATGCCTTAGGATTCTTTACTCCAGAGTGTGGGCCCCAGAATGTCTCTCACATCTCCTGAATGGATCTCTTCCAGCACTCGCGGAACCTCGGTCTCTAATACACATCTGGCCAGGAGGCCTGATATGGTCTCGCAGTATAGCTCCCCACCATACAGCAGGTAGAAGTTGTTTTATATCAAAACTTTCTTTTGTCTCCATCACCTGCTGGGAGTTGGCCGGTAGATAGAAAGGTGACGAACGGATCAATCCAGTAAGCCCGCAACTCGATCTCCATCATCTCCCCTTCTTCGATGGATGGTCGGAACAACTCCGTGATTGTTCCGCCAGCCCTCAGGCTATACTTGGTCAAATGATCCGCTCTCGAGTTCTCCTCCCACGGCACATGCTTGACGAGAAAGACAGAAAACCTCCCATAAAGCTCTTCACCTTGACCAAGTATCTTTGCAGAATAAGGTCATGCAGTTTGAATTCCCCTCTGATTTGCGACGTGACAACCATAGAATCTGCGAAGGCCCTGATATCCTGGATCCCCAACTCCCTAACGAGACGCAAGTCTGTCATGATGGCTTCACACTCCGCCTGATTGTTCGTGATGGGGAAGAGCATCTCGACTGCTTGCTCGATCCTGGTTCCTTGTTGGCTTACTAGCACGATGACCACTCCCACTGAGTTCTTCCTCGAAGCTCCGCCCACAAACATCTTCCAAGAAACTGGGCTTGATGAGCTTGCGTCTCCACTCGCCTCTACTAAAAAGTCAACTAGGAAGCCTGTCACTGCTTGTACTTTGATAGCAACCCTAAGAGAGAAAGAGATATTGACCTCACTGAGTTCTACTACCCACTTTACTAGCTTTCCTGAATGCTACACCCCATCCAGGATACTTCGGAAAGGATGATCAGCCACGACTTTGATGGAGTAAGCTTGAAAATAAGGTTGGAACTTCCGTGCAGACACCACCAAGACGAAGACTAGCTTCTCCATAATGGGATACCACATCTCTACTTTCATAAGAACCTGAATCACATAGTAGATAGGTAGTTGTCATTTTCCTTCTTCTCTGACGAGCACTGAGCTTACTACCTCCGCTCCCACTCCTAGATAGAGGAGCAGGTCCTCGCCTTCCTTCGGGCCTTGAAGTAGAGGAGCCTGGGTTAGCTACTACTTGAGCTCTCAGAAAGCCTCCTCGCACTTTTTGGTCCACTCGAACTGTCGGTTGCTTCGGAGGGTTTTGAAGAATAGAGAGCACTTCTCCTTGGCCTTGGATAGGAAGCGGTCAAGGCCTACCAGCCTTCCTATCAGTCTCCGGACTCCCTTGGTACTCGTGGGCGACGCCATCTCTATGATAGCTTTCACCTTGTCAGGATTAGGCTCTACTCTCATTGGGGTAAGAAGGTGCCCCAAGAACTTTCCCCTTCCTGCCCCGAACATGCACTTCGCTGGATTGAGACTCATCTTGAACTTCTGAAGCGTCGCAAAGGTCTCCACCAGATCCTTAATGTACTCATGGACGCTCCTGCTTTTAATCAGGAGATCGTCCCTATATACTACTAGGTTCTGCCTATTTTACTCCTTGTAGACTTGGTACATCATCCGCTGGTAGGTAGCTCTTGCATTCTTTAGCCCAAAGGGCATCATCATGTAGTTGTAGAAGTCATCGTTGGTGATGAAGAAGACGTCGCGACGGTCAGGGGGATGCATTCGGATCTGGGGGTATCATAAAAAGGCATTAAGGAAGCTTATCATAGAAAAACTGACGGCTGAATCAACCAACGCGTTGATTTGAGGCAAGCGATAGCAATCCTTCGGGCAAACTTTATTCAACACTGAAAAATCAATATAATTTCTCCATCCCCCTCTGTCCTTCTTCATCATTACAATATTTGAGACTCAGCCTGGATACTGGATCTCGGACACAAAGCATGCCTCAAACAACTTCCTCACTTCATCTCTAATAGGTTCAGTCAACGCAGTGTCACTTGTCCTCCTCTTCTGTCGGATGGGCTTGATAGTTGGATCCAGGTTGAGGCAGTGGCAGGAACATTCGCGTCGATCCCGAGCATCTCTGTGGCACTCCAAGCAAAGATATTCACATTCTCCTGCAAGTATGTCACCATCTCCAATTTCCCTCCAAGCTCCAAGGACCCTCCGATCTTCAGCAACCCAGGCTCTATGCCATCCGAGATCACTTACACTTCCTCCCGCTCTTTTGCAAACTTCAGCTTATCCAACCCTTCCAGGACCTTCTCCATCTTCTCTGCATCCTCCGTCCAGCTGATGGTGTTGACAGCACTGAGGTAACACTCCCGAGCAGCCCTTGGATCACTCTGGATCCTCACCTGGACATCTCTTTAGCTATACTTCAAGCACTGATGGTAGGAGGATGGGATGGACTTGAAGAAGTTGATGAGCAGCCTCCCAAAGATCGTTTTGTAGCAACTCAACGCATCAACGATGACAAATCGACACTTAATCGAGGTGCCACTGAGTGTTACTAACAGATTTGCTCCTCCCTCCACCTCCTTCTCTACAGAGAAGCCAGAGAAGGGACTATCCAAAGTTGTCACCCTTCCTGCTTTCATCTGCAACCCGTCGAACGTCTTTTTGAAGATGACGTTTACCGAGCTCCCGTTATCCACCAATATATGGTCAACGGTGAAATCCTCCACTGCTACATGGATCGCGATGACATCATGAAAGGAATTCTCATTGTCTAACATGTCCTCCTCTGAGAAGGTGATCTCCTCCAACGGGGGCGGTGTCTGAGAGGTCGGGGTGATGCTCTTGCGATAAATCTGATGGAGACTCCGCTTGCGGGAAGCTCCTAGCCCCCCACCCCCACCCCGTGAATCACCCATACTGCTCCTCCTGCCCCTGAATGACTTCTTCGCGACCTCCTTGGTCAAATCGATTTTCATTCCTCCTCCTAATGGGAACTTGGAGGAATGCCGGCTCGACCGGGGCTTCATGTCTCTGCTGCTCTCCTCCCCTTACTCCTGCTTCCAGCCTCCTTGCTTCCCAAAAATCCAGGCAAGTCAAGGTCTCATGCCCCTCTACTTGATGCAGCTCGTAATAGGGGGATCACTTCTGTCTGGTTCCTCCTTGGTTGGTTCCTTTAATGACGCATATTCCCTTGTCGGGTAATGGTCATCGCTTCCTCACATCCTCCTTCTTGACGCCTCTCCTGTCGGTGGGCATTCCTCCTTTCAGGGGAAAACCTCCTTCCCTAACCATGGAACTGAGGCCTTCCTGCCAGCTTTTATGGAGGCTTATTGGCAGGAACATGATACCTCCTTTCTACTTATTGATGCTCTGGAGCCACAAAGGGCCTCCTCACTTCTCTCCTTTTTGGCTCCTACCTCCTATATTCTTCTATCCTCCTTAGCTCCTCTCGCCTTCTCTCCGCTTGCCCCTTCTCTTTTTGCCTCCAAGATTCCTCCTCGTGCACCGGCGCATTCTCCTCTTCACCATCTTCCTCCCAGGTTGACCTTGTGAGCTTGTCCAAAAAGCCACGGTTCGACGACTCTCCATGAACATACTTGTTGGCCCTCTGGATCAACTCCTCATAAGACAGGGGAGTATCTCTGTTGATCTCCAGCTTGAAAAGGCCTTCTCTCTGGCCGAACGTCGGGGCTAGCTGCAAGATAAAGCCATCAACCTCTCGGATGTCCAAAACCACTTCCTGGAAATGGTCGATATAGTGCCCCAATGTCCCACGCACTCCTTGTGTTAGATAAAAAGGGTCGTTTCCTTCTTCTTCCTCTTCTTTATCGCGGCGAACCGCATTTTCACCACTTGGCGTAGATCCTTGAAGTAGTAAATGGAGCCTCATGCTAGCTGATGGAACCAATCTCTGGCCTTCCCTCGGAAAGTGATAGCAAATACTCTGTACTTGAACCCATCTGTCATGTTTCGGATGGAAACAACGTCTTCAAACCTTAGTTAATAAAAGCGCACCAAGGAGCAAAGAGGTCTTGGAGCTTAGGCGCGGGCGCGCGCCCGACGAAGGCAAGGCGCAACCACATCCATTTTAAATAATCAGCACGAAACATCATTTCAGCTTCTCGATCAAATTCTTCATTCAGTCTACTAATTAATAATTCATTACCATCATTTATATCTCTTAAAATATAAAATCGATGGGGTCACTTATATCATATCTAAGTCACAACGCACAATTATCTTTCACAAACACTAAATCAATAAAAAATTAGTTTTTGCAATATTTTTTTTATTTTTGAAAAAAAATTTACAACAAAAAATTCACACATGCGTGCCTTTTATATTCTAAAGGCGCAAATAAGGCGCACAAAAGCACAAACCCCTGAGTCTGGTGAGCCTGTAGCCTTAGGCACGCCTTTAATAACATAGCTTCAAACTACTGGAAAGGCAGACTGGATCATCACTCCCAGAATAATAGCTCATGATGGGTTCCCTGAACCCATCCGGAACTGTTGCAGAAAGGATCTCATCGCAGAATAGACTCCCCCCATTACTGGCGACTATCTTCGACTTGGCAAGAAACTCCCCCAAACCCGCCACCAGGGTGACTATCCTGGAACCTCGTCGGATTCTCCACATCTCGGAATCTGTTGCCCGGGGAACTCGTCAGGAAGGACTGCGACTGCACTAGTCGCTCTGACTCTTCCACCACATGCTCCTTTCCTTGTCGCCTAGAAGGATCTCCATCCTTCGACAGAGTCATGCGATGAGACGAGGTCGCTGTAAACTGACATGATCACATACTCGCCTCCACTTACCGAGCTGTCCCAAGGTCCCCTCCATCCTCCATGCGAAATCTTTCGAAAACTGACATGATCACATACTCGCCTCCACTTACCGAGCTGTCGACTATCTCTTCAAGCTCGTTTGCATCCACCATCTCACCTACTCGCAAGATTTCCCTCCTCTGGCTACGACCCACGCTCACCGCACCAAAGTATTGAAGCCGAGAAAATCCTTACTGCAAAATTCGGATTTGCGTACATCCTAAGGTTGGTTACTGGTCCGACAGTCGATCTAGACGGATTAACGGGCAAGGACAACGAGACTAAAAAGGCACTAAAAGGACCGCGGGTGTTGGGGCAAGAAGGTTTCACCACGTACCCGGAAGTTTGGAAGAAGCTTTCCCTCCACAACCAAAGATGGTTGAGCAGGGTACGAGGAAGACACTAACTTAGCGAGTATCTAAAAAGGGGTGTCACCAAGGGGATGATCACTATCTCACAACCCAAGTATTTGATAACGGGATCCAAAAAGCTCAGTCAAAAGTGTCAATCCTTGTACCTATGTGGTCCTATTTATAGGGAAATCCAATGAATTGGGGATCTTATTTATAACTCATCTGGCGACGATGCAACCATTGGCAAATCTCATCTGGCTAGTATCTCTCATGCTCGCCCACCTGGCGAGTATGTTAGGGATGCTCGCACATACTCGCTCATACTCGCCCATGCCTTCTTTGACCTTGAATTAAGTGTTGACTTCGTCTTGGTGTCTTGGCATGTTGACTTTGACTTCTGTCTTGAAGGGGTCCACCCTTGACGAATATGGGTTGTGCATTCCTACTAAGGCAACTCGTCCCACAATTTGAACCCGAGTATTTTAAACCATGTATTTTTATACCATATTTTTAGCCTCTAATTTCTCTTCCTCCTTTTGTTTAGCATGTTGTGATGTCCTTCCAAACTTCTTTTGAATAATAGATCATGGAACAATTGGTTTCAAGTTGGCTAATGGTCACTCATTTTATAAATTTATGGGACTTAGTAAGTGTTCATAACCCCTCAAACATCTCCATGTACCAGTGTAGCATATAGTCTTCAACATGCTCCATTCGATAGAAGATAAATGCAGTGGCACACACATGGAATACTAGTGAGATCCCATCTTCTACAACTACAATTGTTGGAACTTAAGTCTACTATCCATTTCTCTCATACCCACCCTTGAGCTTCAAAATGTTCAAATTTATTTTGTGCATTCCATCCCAAAATGTAGTCGTGTGTATTCTTTTTATTCTTTTTCAATATTTTTTGGACGAAAGGGCATATCTCTCCATTAGATTTTAGTAACCTTGTCCCTCTTAACGTGTAGCCTCTTCACGAGAATCACCTTAATTATTTCCAAACTTGTTATTATGGGCTTATCTCTAGCCCTTAGAATAACTTTGTTGAATGTCTCGCAATAATTATTAAGCAGCATATCGCATTTTGACCAAGTAGTGAAATGAGACCTCGCTCAATGCACTTCCTGTCTTTCTCTTACCCAATCATAAGCCATTTTATCACAAGCCTTCAATTTCTCCATTTCATTATTAAAATCAACAATCATTATTGAGTATGCAGCCCTCCATAAGGACCATAACAAATATTTGAGTTGTAGGCCTCAAAAATTTTGTTTAAAATTGTTGTGCATGTCTTAAGCAAAATCTATGCTCAGTATTAGGAAATAACTTTTCAATAGTTTTTATTAAAAAATTCTTGTTTATCCAAAATGATTGTCAACATATAACTATTTTCAATACTCAAATCTTTAATAAGAATACGAACAAATCATTTCCAAGTCTTTTTATTTTCATTCAGAATAAAAGCATAAGCAATAAGATACAAATTATAATTATCATCGATGACAACTACGCATAACAATACGCCACATGCAATTGTCTTTAAGTGAGTCTCATCCAAATCTATAATAGGTCTACATTCAGTCATAAAACATTTCTTCAAATCACCTCAACATATATATAAAGTCACTTGAAAATGCAAATCTGAGAGGATGCATTATGCTAAAGTTTAATCTTGATTGTGGTGTCCAAATTTGTCCTATAGATTTTCTCACAATAATCTCAAAGTTTCGCATATTGCTCCAATTTTGTGCCACCAATTAAATAATTTGCATGTTTTTGGCTCTATATTTTTCAAATACTTAAATGAGTTTTATTGACTATTTGCATTATCTCATGCATGAAATTTACTAGTCATTCTAGGCTGCTACTAATATGCTACTCATACTTATTTCAAAGAAACTTTGAGTTGCAATGTTGAGAATTTGTAACCCTACATCCATAATGATCTCCTTTAATTGTTTCCACTTTGAATGTTCTTTCACTCTTAGATATGAAAGAGACAAATAAAATCCAATCACACTCGCAAGTAACTTGAATCTTATCACTGCAATTCTTTCTGAATTTTACTGTTTTCCCTTCCATCGTAGCGAAAACTTTCATTACATCACTAAAATCAAAAGCACTATAGAAACACAACCCAACATCGAACTTGAAATCATATGCATTCGCATTGACGTGGTAAACTTAAAATATAGAAGTTTTGCCTTTCTAGGAAGTTGACAAAGACCGACTATCATACTCTCTAATCTGTATTCCAACGTTTGTACTCTATTTAGTTTTTGGTCCCTCCCTTGAGTCAACCAATTCAATTTCATCATCGATATTTTCATGAAACATAAGATCATCGAATTCAAAATCAATATCCATCAAATCACGACGAATCATTGACATCAGATTCTTCCCCAATTCTTGATGGACCACTACTACTATTTAAATCAAATCTCTCTTATGAATCATTTTTTGCAATCAACACATTCTCACAATTCATGTCTACAGAATATGACATTGTACAACACAATAAAAACAGAAACAATTTGATCTCAAGAATGATCTAAAAAAATGAACAATCTTAAGAAAAACATGAACAACCCTTTTGATATCAATAACTAGAAGTTGATACTACAAATGAAATAATAAGAGGGATGATATACCTAATAACTAAACTATTAAAGGATGATAAACAAAGATTATGACTGCTCATAATAGATATCGGTACTCCACGGAACAGAGAACTGGATTACTTGGCGTCGCCTGCTGGATCTTGAACTGGACTGCTCGGTACTGGCGACAATAAAACGGCGATTTTGATCTGCACTACTAGGATCCAACAAAGACGGAGAAGAAAGGAGTGGAATCTGGACTGCTCGGTGACAATGGAGCTCCTTGGCGTCGGCGACAAGTAGCTAGAGGGAGAGCTTCTCGCAAAGCAACCCGTCAGAATAGAAAGATTGGTCCGGCAGATGACGGAAGGTGCAAAGAAATTTTAAATAGGTCCAAAATATCATCTCTAAAAAAAGGAAAACACCCCTTTGAGAAATTAGAAAAATTTCAGTTCTTACAATTTTTATGTTCCTTTTTATTTAAAAAAACTCTCGTCACTCCATAAAAATGAACAATGTACGGACCATATCACTCTGGAATTTATGAGAGAGCGGAGCGTCATCGCACCCAGACAATGTCGTTGCTAGGATAAAGTCAGTCGCGCTGAGCACAGGGGCCCTCGTGCAATGTCACAATCGAGGTATTGTCGCGATTGGCCTTAGGGGCGGAGCCCCGTGCCTGTCACTCGTCATTATAAAAGCTCTATAGTGCAAACTGCAAAGTGCCAAGATAATTGTATTGGAGGGTCTAAATTGTCAATTTAGAATTTTGAAGGTGCAAAATGTCAAGAAATGAATATTAGATGTTAAACTATCAAAGAGCCATTATGATTTTAACCTAATTCAGAATTCATCTCCTACTTTTTCACGATTCAACAAACCAGCAGTCGCAACCCTTCTCCATGGCTGAAATGAAGCTCCTCCACCGTGAAGCTCCAACTTTTACCCCCATGGGCAGATCCAGAGGGGGCCAGGGACACTGCCCCCCCCCCCCCCCCATTTTTTTTGAAATTTTCTATAAGCTTCGAAAAATTTGGATATTTGCGCACTTAAAGGCTAATCGAACACCATTCTAAAATAAACATATCGCGTCGGCCGGCAGACAGCAGAGGCGCATACATCGCTAGCCTTTCTCTCGACGACATCATTATCACTAGGGCTTTCTACAATTCTCTCGACGACATCGTTATTCCGTATTCTCTACTGCTCCTCCCTGACCCCTCATCCTCGACTCCTCCAACCGTGGGCCACCGGCCGCCAGGCGCTAGCATTCAATAAGTTTTATCCTCCTATCCTCCACTCTCCTATCTTTACAAGTCCAGGCTCCAGCAATCTAGCGGCCTACGGGCTCCAACGGTCTCCTGGATCCAGCTCCACTACTCTAAGGTTCATTCAGGTTCAGTCCAATGTTTCCATTACTCCTAGAATCGTAGGATTTAGTCTGAGTAAAATACCATGGAAAATGGAAATGCCTCATACCTCATTCAATCATTCAGCCAATGTTTCTAGGTTTATGAATTGAAGATGTATCTTTATTATTCTATAAACTATTTGTTTTGCATTATAAGATCAGATGATGATGTTGTGAAGTTGATGTTTGTGTATATTAGAGGATCAGATCACAAAAACATTAGTGCATATTTCATTATTTTCTAAAATGGTTGTCACACTTTTTAAGATTTGGAAGAGTAAAGCAAATGATCGGGTGAAGACACAAGGTGTTTTATTCGTATTAGAATCATTTGATTTTGTTTTAATGGTTCATGTGATGATCACTATATTTGGGTATACACACGAGTTAAATCTTGTTTTGCAAAGAAAAAAATCAAGATATTGTTAATAATGTCTTTTATTAGTTCGACAAAAAACAGTTACAAATTTTGAGAGATGGTAGATGAAAACTTTCTGAATTTTACTGTTTTCCATTCCATCGTAGCGAAAACTTTCATTACATCACTAAAATCAAAAGCACTATAGAAACACAACCCAACATCGAACTTGAAATCATATGCATTCACATTGACGTGGTAAAATTAAAATAGAGAAGTTTTGCCTTTCTAGGAAGTTGACAAAGACCGACTATCATACTCTCTAATCTGTATTCCAACGTTTGTACTCTATTTAGTTTTTGGTCCCTCCCTTGAGTCAACCAATTCAATTTCATCATCGATATTTTCATGAAACATAAGATCATCGAATTCAAAATCAATATCCATCAAATCACGACGAATCATTGACATCAGATTCTTCCCCAATTCTTGATGGACCACTACTACTATTTAAATCAAATCTCTCTTGTGAATAATTTTCTACAATCAACACATTCTCACAATTCATGTCTACAGAATATGACATTGTACAACACAATAAAAACAAAAACAATTTGATCTCAAGAATGAACTAAAAAAATGAACAATCTTAAGAAAAACATGAACAACCCTTTTGATATCAATAACTAGAAGTTGATACTACAAATGAAATAATAAGAGGGATGATATACCTAATAACTAAACTATTAAAGGATGATAAACAGAGATTAGGACTGCTCATAACAGATATCGGTACTCCACGGAACAGAGAACTGGATTACTTGGCATCGCCTGCTAGATCTTGAACTGGACTGCTCGGTACTGGCGACAATAAAACGGCGATTTTGATCTGCACTACTAGGATCCAACAAAGACGGAGAAGAAAGGAGTGGAATCTGGACTGCTCAGTGAAAATGGAGCTCCTTGGCGTCGACGGCAAGTAGCTAGAGGGAGAGCTTCTCGCAAAGCAACCCGTCAGAATAGAAAGATTGGCCCGGCGGATGACGGAAGGGGCAAAGAAATTTTAAATAGGACCAAAATATCATCTCTAAAAAAGGAAAACACCCCTTTGAGAAATTAGAAAAATTTCAGTTCTTACAATTTTTGTGTTCCTTTTTATTTAAAAAAACTCTCGTCACTCCATAAGAATGAACAATGTACGGACCATATCACTCTGGAATTTACGAGAGAGCGGAAGCGTCATCGTACCCAGATAATGTCGTGGCCAGGATAAAGTCAGTCGCGCTGAGCACAGGGGACCTCGTGCACTGTCACAATCGAGGTATTGCCGCGATTGGCCTTAGGGGCGGAGCCCCGTGCCTGTCACTCGTCATTATAAAAGCTCTATAGTGCAAACTGCAAAGTGCCAAGATAACTGTATTGGAGGGTCTAAATTGTCAATTTAGAATTTTGAAGGTGCAAAATGTCAAGAAATGAATATTAGATGTTAAACTATCAAAAAGCCATTATGATTTTAACCTAATTCACAATTCATCTCCTACTTTTTCACGATTCAACAAACCAGCAGTCGCAACCCTTCTCCATGGCTGAAATGAAGCTCCTCCACCGTGAAGCTCCAACTCCGACCCCCATGGGCGGATCCAGAGGGGGGCCAGGGACTTAAAGGCGCACTTAAAGGCTAATCGCACACCATTCTAAAATAAACATATCGCGTCGGCCGGCAGACCGCAGAGGCGCATACATTGCTAGCCTTTCTCTCGATGACATCGTTATCACTAGGGCTTTCTACAATTCTCTCGACGACATCGTTATTCCGTATTCGCTACTGCTCCTCCCCGACCCGTCATCCTCGATTCCTCCAACTGTGGGCCACCGTCCGCCAGGCGCTAGCATTCAACAAGTTTTATCCTCCTATCCTCCACTCTCCTATCTTTACAAGTCCAGGCTCCAGCAATCTAGCGGCCTCCGGGCTCCAATGGTCTCCTGGCTCCAGCTCCACTACTCTAGGGTTAATTCAGGTTCAGTCTAATGTTTCCATTACTCCTAGAATCGTACAATTTAGTCTGAGTAAAATACCATGGAAAATGGAAATGCCTCGTACCTCATTCAATCATTCGGCCGATGTTTCTAGGTTTATGAATTGAAGATGTATCTCTATTATTCTATAAACTATTTCTTTTGCATTATAAGATCAGATGACGATGTTGTGAAGTTGATGTTTGTGTATATTAGAGGATCAGATCACAAAAACATTAGTGCATATTTCATTATTTTCTAATATGGTTGTCACACTTTTTAAGATTTGGAAGAGTAAAGCAAATGATCGGGTGAAGACACAAGGTGTTTTATTCATATTAGAATCATTTCATTTTGTTTTAATGGTTCATGTGTTGATCACTATATTTGGGTATACACACGAGTTAAATCTTATTTTGCAAATAAAAAATCAAGATATTGTTAATAATGTCTTTTATTAGTTCGACAAAAAACAGTTACAAATTTCGAGAGATGGTGGATGAGACACTCTATTTTAAAAGGTCTTGCGTTTTATGTCAAATATGATATTCATATTCTCAATATGGATGATCGGTATATTTCCCGTAGAAAATCGAGAAGGTTTATTGAAGACAACACAAATTTGCATAATTATCGAGTTGAAATTTTCTTAAAGGTTGTTGATCAACAACTACGAGAGTTAAATAACTGGTTTGAGGAGGCGAGTATGGAATTGTTTTAATATATGGCTTACTTGAATCCCGCTAACTCATTTGGTTGTTTTGAGAAGCAAAAAAGTGATGAGACTTACAGAATTTTATCCTAATGACTTTTAAGTTTAATGTTATTTAATTTAAAATTTAGAGTCGACAATTACATTGTTGATATGAGAAATAATAAGAGATTTTTTTAATTTGAAGGACATTGGTCATCTATCCTTGAAGTTTGTTGAAACCGATAAACATGTTGTTTATCAATAAATCTACAAGTTTTTGAAGTTTGTATTTATTCTTCATGTGGCTATTATAAGTGTGGAAAGAGTATTCTCATATATGAATTATGTCAAGAACAAGTTGTGCAATAGTCAGGGCGATCAAATGTTGAATGATTGTATGATTACTTTTATTAAACGAAAAATATTTTTGAATGTCAATGATGATGAAGTTATCGGTCATTTTTTTATGGGGTTTCCCCCTAAAAATTGTTCAGTCAAGCCCGAGGACCACCCCGGTCCGACCAGTGCAACCGCTAGGGGTGTAGGCAAGCAACCATTCGACCGCAAAAGACTATGCGTGCGGGCGCCCCAGCCTGCACTGAGTTTCTGGCCAAACGCGAGGCCTGGGAGGCCCACTCCCTGGGAGGCGCGCACCCTGGGAAGCGCGTGTAACACCCCAAATTCAAGAGTTGGGAAAAATTGAGTAACACGGCCTGGGACACGGGCGTGTCCCAGGGCGTGTCCTTCTTGGGTGAGCAGTCGACGAGTGGTCGACAAAATTCGGTCAACGATTGTCGAGTGCATAGTACACGACCTGTGACACGGGCGTGTCACAGGGCGTGTCCTCACGGGTCGACGAATTTCAGGTCGACGAAGTTGATTCGGTCGACGATTGTCGAGTGCAGAGTACACGGCCTGTGACACGGGCGTGTCACAAGGCGTGTCCTCGCGGATCGACGAATTTCAGCTCGACGAAGTTGAGCTGGGGCGTGTCTAGTGCCGTGTATGGGAACACGACCTGGGACACGGGCATGTCACAGGCCGTGTCCCTCTCGGGTTGATCTCGATTTTGTGCAGCCTGAAGTATATGGCCACAGACACGGGCGTGTCTGAAGGCGTGTCAGGTGACACAGCCCGTGACACAGGCGTGTCACATGGGCGTGTACTGGATTGGATAAGTCGGTTGAGCACCGCTTGAGGTACACGACCTGGGACACGGGCGTGTCACAGGCCGTGTCAGGCAAAAAATATGATTTTATGGCAAAATCGTGGCTGTCCATTTCTTCAGCTGTGATCCAAGGGCTGAGGTGCCTCCCTGCTTCCTTATGACCGTGGATGAGAAGGGAATTCTCATTTATCATTTGGCCTTCATATTTTTAAAATCCTAGAGAGAGAAGGAGAGGAAGAAGGAGGAGGAGGAAGAGGAGTTGGCCACTGGTGGTGCTGCGGAGTTCCGACAAGAGATCCGAGGCCAGCGTTGCGGAGGAAAAGCCGTTGCGGTTCTTTCCAGCCAGCTAGGAGCTTATGGCGCCGAAGCGGTCTTCGAGGGTAACGACTTTTCTTCCTAGCCATGTGAAGGCTTCCTTTTTGGCATGTGCATGAGATTCCCCCACCAGAGGGTAGCTTGTTGTGGGAGTCCTTTGGGTTGATTCATAGAATCTCCAATCATTTGGCATATAGATCCGGAAAAGGAGTACGAAATAAGCATGCTATGTGAAGCCCATCTAGACAGGTTGGTCTGGATTTATGATGTTGCATATATGCACCGGAGAAGACTCCGTGATAAACGTGTAGTTTAGGAGTCGATGGGTTAAACTTGTGAAGGGCAGTAGCAGGAAGTACTGGAGTGGTAGTCCAGGAAAATACCCTTGTGATGCTTGTGATATTGAGTTCTACCTGTGAAGGGGAGTAGTAGGAAGTACTGGTGTGCCCAGGAAATACCCTTTGTAATACTTGATGTTCATGGGTGATACCTGTGAAAGGGAGTAGCAGGAAGTACTGGCGTGATAAGTCAGGAAAATACCCTTGACATTTGTGATAATTGTGGGGTTGTGCCTATGAAGGGAGTAGTAGGAAGTACTGGTGTGCCCAAGAAAGACTCTCTGATGTGTGATATGAATGAGCATGATAGTAAGTACTGGTGTGCCCAGGAAAATACCCAGGCTTTATGCCATACAGGAACGGTGAAACCGACCCACGCCTTTTATTTAGCCGCGAGTACGCCGTACTCGGTGATGGCAAGGCAATTTGAGCAACGGGGGGGGGGGGGGGGGGGGTGGATGATCTGACCTGTGTTATGTCCGCCCGACGTGAGACCTGAAAGTGCGGTCTGTTGGAGCGCATAGCAAGAGTCTTAGGCCTGCGCACCGTGATACAATGGGGGGCTTCGGGCCAATCCCGGTTCACTAAGACTATAATCTCCGGCTGCACGCCATGGAGTAAATGCTTAATAGTTACCGTTGGGTTGTGACCCTGATACGGTGGTAGGACCTTGGTTCGCCGGTACACCAAGAATGTGCCCTGAGTGCACGGATCGTCGGGCCATGTGGCTGACGGTTGTGACGGCATGTATGTGCGTGAGAGCACACTGTATGATATATATATTTGCTTGTGAAATGCTATGCCTATAGGGAAGGAATACCACCGCCCCAGGAAAGGGGTGGGGTCGTTATAATTTGGTCAGCTGAATGCTGACCGTTGCCTGTTTGCCACCGTTGGGTGGGCTGTCCCTGTGCAGGTATTGGAGAGCCAAGCGGGACGTATAAAGGTTGAAGTTCCTGCTTCTGCTGCTGCTACTACTAGCCCTCGAAGGCTAAATGAAATAACTATGTTTGATTATACGTGGTCAGCCTGCACGCCAATGTTTGAGGCCACTGTTGTGTAAAGCCCTATAAGGCCATAAGGCCAGTTGACATTGTGTTTGCTACGATTCCTATTTATAGAAATGTGGAGCTTTATGGTGGACATTCCTGTGTGTGAGTTTAGCTTCGTGTTATAGGCTTCCGCTAGAATGTAATGAGTTAGGATGCTCAACTCTGGTATCACTATGTGAATTCCCTACCTGTTTTATGGTATATGTTGTGGGGCCCCGGCCGAACCTTCTAGTATATACCTGTGAACGGATGGAGTCGTTACATTTTTGGTATCAGCTTTCTCGGTCTTTCCCTTTCGAATTTGTGGTCGAATTATTTTATGGGGTGGCGAGCACGTGTCTGTGCGAACCAAGTTAACACTAATGAACTCGTGAATGTCCACCTTAGGAATGCAAATACATGTGTTTGAGGAACCTGCGCGTTCCTATTTTGTTGTTTTGCTTGTGTGCAGTCGCTAATGTGTGTGTCTTGTTCACCTATAGGTGACGCGGAGTGGTGCGGGGCAATCAGAGACCCAACATTCTGATGAAAGTACGGCACCAGCTGAGGTGCCTACATCTCTGCCTGCTGCAGAAACTGTGCGATTAGTTGTTGAGGCATTGTTTACCATGATCCAAGCACATCCGATTGGGTAGGCGCAGCCGGCATTGAGGCCAGAACAGGTTGCGGCGAGGCCAGAACCTATAGCGGTTGTGGATCCTCGAGCAGTTGAGAAGCAGTTAAAGCAGCTCATGGGTTTCAACCCGCCTATGTTTATGGGCCTGGGATCCCTTACACATGCCGAAGACTGGTTGTCCCGCGTCAAGCGGATTATGACGGCGATTGGAACGGAGAAACAACAAAAAGTCACCTTAGCCACCTTCTTACTGGAAGGAGAGGCTCGTTTATGGTGGGATGAGATGGAACTACACCACTTAGCGGTCGACCGTTACACAAGTGTCGATTGAGGAATTCTCCCGCCTCTTCCTGGCAAAGCACCTCCCGGCGGCACAACGCATTGCCATGGAGAATGAATTCCAAAGGCTGACGCAAGGTGAAGGCAGTGTTGAAGCTTACCTGCATGAGTTCACGAGGTTGGGACAATATGCGGGTTCGATCTTTGCTGATGAGCAGAGGAAGATGAATAGGTTCTATGAAGGACTGCGGGACGAGTTGAGGTTCCTGGTTTCTAGTTCTGTGAACCAAGGCTTCCAGGCGTTGGTCGACACTGCGTGCGCGCTGGAAAAGGATATAAAAAGGGTGCATGGGATGAGGGCCTTGGCTGTGACACAGGCGGAATTCAAAGTGCCCCAACCAGCAAAGTCATTTTTCAAGAAGAGATGGGGCAAGAAGTCCAAGTCGGCTGGACAAGCCACTTCTACCGTTGCATTGGGAGCAACGTCGGGGGCCACGTCAAAGCCGGAGACTCGTACATGCTTTAATTGTGGACGGGTGGGGCATTTAGCCCGTGATTGTCAGGTACCATCAAAGAGTGAAAAGAATACGGGAGCGTCATATGCAGAGAAAGGAAAGGCAGTCGTAGAGTCCTCTGCCTCGCAGGCGCAACCCCGAGTCTACAATCTTGGCCTGCAGGAGGCCATTAAGCAGAGTGACATCGTCACAGGTACAAGTTAAGTTATGATATTGTTTTGCTTATTGTATGCTTTGTATTACATATTTGTATGTTGCTTGTGTGTTACATGATTGTCACAGGATTTGTGATGATTCGGAACACGCTGGTGCGAGCACTGTTTGATACGGGTGCTTCGCATTCTTTTCTGTCTAAGGAGTTCATAGTGCGGCTTGGGATACCTAGTCGTGTGAAGACAGATGGCGTCAGGGTGGTGTTTCCGAATGGTTGTTTGATGCTCGCGGATCGAGCCTGCGATGTGACGGTCCAAATAGGAAGTCGGGACTTCTGTTTGACTGCATCTGTTTTACCGATATCGGAATTCGACGTGATATTTGGTATGGATTGGCTCGTGGAGCAGCATGCCTTGATTGATTGTAATGCCAAGGAGATCACGTTGGGCCAGAATATCGAGCAGGAGACGAAGTTCGCGGGTATGCGAGGAGTGGGCAGGACGTTGATGTCTGCACTCCAAGTAGTCAAGGCTGTTCGGAAGGGCGCAGAGTGCAACTTCAAGCTGATTCAGGCTGTGGAGCCTAAGGCCGGTGTGAGCGATGTTCCGGTGGTATCGAAATTTGCAAATGTATTTCCCAAGGATCTCCCTGGGCTACCACCCCAGTGAGAGATTGACTTCATGATCGAGTTGGTGCCTGGTGCGAAACCTGTGGCCCGCTTGCCATATCGCATTGCGCCAAAGAAAATGACGGAGTTGAAAGTCCAACTGCAGGAGTTGTTGGAGCAGGGTTATATTCGCCCAAGCATGTCACCTTGGAGCGCGCATGTTCTGTTTATAAAGAAGAAAGACGGCGACTTGCGGTTATGTATTGATTACCGCGAACTGAACAAATTCACCGAGAAGAATAAGTATCTGATCCCACAGATTGATGAGTTGTTCGATCAGCTAGTGGGATCAACCGTCTACTCCAAGTTGGATTTGAAGTCTGGTTACTACCAGTTGAGGATTCGGGAAGGTGACATTCCCAAGACCGCATTTGGAACACGGTACGGGCACTATGAGTTCACAGTGATGTCGTTTGGGCTGTGCAATGCGTCATCGGTGTTCATGGACTTGATGCACCGAATGTTCCGAGAGTACCTGGACCTGTTCGTGATAGTATTCATTGATGATATTCTGGTCTACTCTCGATCTGAAGCCGATCATGAAACCCACTTGTGGTTGGTGTTGCAGACGTTGAGGAAGAATCAACTCTACGCCAAGTTCTCGAAGTGCGAGTTTTGGCTATCGTCGGTGGAGTTTCTGGGCCATGTGGTGAACGGAGAGGGCATAGCAGTGGATCCGGCAAAGATAAGGGTCATACAGGAGTGGCCAGTATTGTCTTCTATGGCAGAAGTCAGGAGCTTCCTTGGACTGGTGGGCTACTATTGAAGATTTGTTGCAAACTTCTCGCGGATCGCTTTGCCTCTAACCACACTAACGAGAAAGGATCAAAAGTTCGTTTGGACGCCAGAGTGCGCACGAGCTTTTGAAGAGTTGAAGTGTCGGTTGACCACGTCGCCTGTGTTGACGTCGCCATGTGCTACTGATGGATTTGAAATCTATAGTGATGCGTCAGGAAGCGCCTTAGGCTGCATTCTTCTGCAAAATGGGAAAGTGATTGCTTATGGCTCTCGCCAGTTGAAAGTGCACGAAAGAAATTATCCCGTCCACGAATTAGAGTTGGCGGCGATGATCTTTGCACTGAAATTGTGGAGGCATTATCTGTACGGCGTGAAGGTGGAGATCTATATGGACCACAAGACCCTAAAGTACCTGTTGGAGCAGAAGGACTTGAATATGCGATAACGAAGGTGTTTGGAATTCCTTGGGGACTACACCTTTGCGATTCATTATACGCCCGAAAAGGGAAATGTTGTCGCAGATGCCTTGAGTCGGAGAGCTCCGACAACGGCAAGCTGGTTGTAGAGGCATGATGAGCGTCTAATCCATGAGTTGGAAGCGTTAGAGATTTCTTGTATTGACAAGAATGCTACAACCGATGCATTTTTGAACTGGACGGAGGTGCAGTGTGACCTTGCAGACAGAGTTCGACGAGCAATGGAGCTAGATGAGAGTCTCCAACACTATGCCAAGGATGGGCTAGAGGGCAAGTTCTCCTGGGATGACAGCCTTTTGCGGAAAGAGGGCCGTTTGTGCGTCCCGAGTTTGGGCAAATTGAGGGAAGAGTTGATGTACGAAGCATACTATACGAAATACTCAATTCACCCTGGGAGCATAAAGATGTTCAGAGACATGAAAAAGCTGTTCTGGTGGCCAGGAATGAAGAAAGATATCGCTCAGTATGTGGCCAAATGCCAAACTTGTGCTGTGGTGAAGGCGGAATGCCAGAAACCTAGCAGTTTCTTGAAGTCGTTGCCGATTCCGGAGTGGAAGTTCGATGATATTTCCATGGATTTCATGCACAGGTTGCCGAGATCACAGCGCGGAAATGATTCCATATGGGTAATTGTCGATCGACTGACGAAAGTGGCACACTTCCTTCCGAATAGGCGTGATGATTCAGTAGAAAGTTTGGCAAAGCTCTATGTTGAACAGATTGTACGGCTACATGGTGTTCCTCGGAGCATCGTGAGCGATCGAGATGAGCGATTTACTTCGAATGATTGGAGGTTGGTTCATCAGCTGTTGGGCACAAAGTTAACATTCAGTATGGCCTTTCATCCCCAAACAGATGACCAAACTGAAAGGACCAACAGAACGATGGAGGATATGCTCCGGATGTGCCCCCTGGATTTTGGGAAGAGATGGGAAGATCATCTCTACATGGTGGAGTTTGCCTACAATAACAGCTACCAAGCGAGCATTGGTATGACACCGTATGAAGCTCTGTATGGACGGAAGTGTCATACTCCTTTTGCTTGGGTAGAAGCAGGCGAATCCAAGTTGTATAGGCGTAATGAAGTCGATGAAGCGAACTCGACGATACACACTATTCGAGAAAGGCTACTGATAGCTCAAGATCGTCAAGCGAAATACTACAACGTCAAGCACCAGAATGTAGAGTACGTGGTGGGCGACTGGGTATACTTGAAGATCAAACCATTCAAAGGCGCATCCAGGATTCGATGTCTGAAAAAGTTGAGTCCACGGTACCTGGGTCCATTTGAAGTGGTAGAGCGAGTTAGGGAAACTGCATATCGGCTAGCTCTGTCGGCAGACTTGAGTGGATTACATGATGTGTTTCACATCTCAGTGCTGCGGAAAGCTGTGAAGGATCCAACTCAAGTGATCGAGAATGATCGTGTGCTGGTGGAGTATGGGCTAATGACGAAGGTTAGGCCCATTCGGATCGAGGATAGTGCTGAGAAACAGTTGCGGAACAAGACGATCGGGATGGTCAAAGTCCGGTGGGACAATTGCGGCCGTGAAGAACTCACATGGGAGCGAGAGCAGACCATACGAGCTGAGTTTCCCGAGCTCTTTGTGTAACTGTGATGCAGTGTGTATAGAGTTGTAATGGACGTTTGTGAAATATAATCCTTCTATTTGAGTCCTTACTTTTTGCAAATTTCGGGGACAAAAGTTTTGTAAGGAGCGGAGGGTTATAATACCCCAAATTCCTGAGTTGGGAAAAATTGGGTGACACGGCCTATGACACGGGCGTGTCCCAGGGCGTGTCCTTCTTGGGTGAGCAGTCGACGAGTGGTCAACAAAATTCGGTCGACGAATGTCGAGTGCAGAGTACACGGCCTGTGACACGGGCGTGTCCTCGCGGGTCAACGAATTTCAGGTCGACGAAGTTGATTCGGTCGACAATTGTCGAGTGCAGAGTACACGGCCTGTGACACGGGCGTGTCACAGGGCGTGTCCTCGCGGATCGACGAATTTCAGCTCGACGAAGTGGAGCTGGGGCGTGTCGAGTGCCGTGTATGGGCACACGGCCTAGGACACGGGCGTGTCACAGGCCGTGTCCCTCTCGGGTTGATCTCGATTTTGTGCAGCCTGAAGAACACGACCACAGACATAGGCGTGTCTGAAGGCGTGTCATGTGACACGGCCCGTGACATGGGCGTGTCACATGGGTGTGTACTGAATTGGATAAGTCGATTGAGCACCACTTGAGGTACACGGCCTGGGACACGGGCATGTCACAGGCCGTGTCAGGCAAAAAATATGATTTTGTGGCAAAATCATGGTTGTCCATTTCTTCAGCTGTGATCCAAGGGCTGAGGTGCCTCCCTGCTTCCTTATGGCAGTGGATTAGAAGGGAATTCTCATTTGTCATTTGGCCTTCATCTTTTTAAAATCCTAGAGAGAGAAGGAGAGGAAGAAGGAGGAGGAGCAAGAGGAGTTGGCCACCGGTGGTGCTGCGGAGTTCCGACAAGAGATCTGAGGCCAGCGTTGCGGAGGAAAAGCCGTTGTGGTTCTTTCTAGCCAGCTAGGAGCTCATTGCTCCGAAGTGATCTTCGAGGGTAACGACTTTTCTTCCTAGCCATGTGAAGGCTTCCTTTATGGCATGTGCATGAGATTCCCCCACCAGAGGGTGGCTTGTTGTGGGAGTCCTTTGGGTTGATTCATGGAATCCCCAATCATTTGGCATATAGAACCGGAAAAAGAGTACGAAATATGCATGCTGTGTGAAGCCCATCTAGACAGGTTGGTCTGGATTGGTGATGTTGCATATTCGCACCGGAGAAGACTCCGTTATAAACGTGTAGTTTATGAGTCGATGGGTTAAACCTGTGAAGGGCAGTAGCACAAAGTACTGGAGTGGTAGTACAGGAATATACCCTTGTGATGCTTGTGCTATTGGGTTCTACCTGTGAAGGGGAGTAGCAAGAAGTACTGGTGTGCCCAGGAAATACCATTTGTAATGCTTGATGTTCATGGGTGGTACCTGTGAAAGGGAGTACCAGGAAGTACTGGCATGGTAAGTCAGGAAAATACCCTTGACATTTGTGATAATTGTGGGGTTGTGCCTGTGAATGGAGTAGCAGGAAGTACTAGTGTGCCCAGGAAAGACCCTCTAATGTGTGATATGAATGGGTGTGATAGTAAATATTGGTGTGCTCAGGAAAACACCCAGGCTTTATGCCATACAGGAACGGTGAAACCGACCCGTGCCTTTTATTTAGCCGTGAGTACGCCGTACTCGGTGATGGCAAGGCGATTTGAGCAACGGGGGTGGATGATCCGACCTGCGTTATGTCCATCCAACGTGAGACCTGAAAGTGCGGTCTGTTGGAGCGCATAGCGAGAGTCTTAGGCCTGCGCGCCGTGATACAATGGGGGGCTTCGGTCCAATCCTGGTTCACTAAGACTATAATCTCCGGCTGCACGTCATGGAGTAAATGCTCAATAGTTACCGTTGGGTTGCGACCTTGATACGGTGGTGGGACCCTGGTTCGCCGGTAGACCAAGAATGTGCCCTGAGTGTACGGATCGTCGGGCCGTGTGGATGACGGTTGTGATGGCATGTATGTGCGTGAGAGCACACTGTATGATATACATATTTGCCTGTGAAATGCTATGCCTGCAGGGAAGGAATACCACCGCCCCAGGAAAGGGGTGGAGTCGTTATAATTTGGTTAGCTGAATGCTGACCGTTGCCTGTTTGCCACCGTTGGGTGGGTTGTCCTTGTGCAGGTGTTGGAGAGCCAAGCGGGACACATAAAGGCTGAAGTTCCTGCTGCTGTTGCTGCTACTGCTAGCCCTCGAAGGCTAAATGAAATAACTATGTTTGATTATATGTGGTCGGCCTGCGCACCAATGTTTGAGGCCACTGTTGTGTAAAGCCCTGTATGGCCATAAGGCCAGTTGACATTGTGTTTGCTACGATTCCTGTTTATAGAAATGTGGAGCTTTATGGTGGAGATTCCTTTGTGTTAGTTCAGCTTCGTGTTATAGGCTTCCGCTAGAATGCAATGAGTTAGGATGCGCAACTCTGGTATCACTACGTGACTTCCCCCCCGTTTTATGGTATATGCTGTGGGGCCTCGGCCGGACCTTCTAGTATATACCTGTGAATGGATGGAGTCGTTACAGCGCGCCCCTTTGCGTAGTCAGGGAAGCGCGCGCTTGGGTGCACAGAGCCAGGCCGCGCGCGCCTGCGCGCGTCCTGGGCAACGTGCACCTGTGCGCGCTCTGTGAAGCACGCACGTGCGTGCGCAGGGCGCGACCTTCTTCCTCGACCATCTGGCCCTCTGCCGCAGGAGGCGGGCCACCGCCTTACCGCCCATTAGAGCCGCCGCCCTTAGTAGGGGCGGCCCGTGCTTCGCCCAGAACGGTCGATAACTTTGCCGCCAATTCTTGCTGCTGCCCCTCACAGGGGCGGCCCGTGTTTTGCACAGAACGGACGAGAACTTTGTCGAACGTTCTGGTTGCCTCCCCTCACAGGGGCGGCCCTTATTTCTCCCGAAATGGGCGACAATTTCTGGTCGCCGCCCCTCACAGGTGCGGCCCCCGTTTCGCCCAAAACAAGCGGCAATTTTGCCGCCCGTTATGGCCGCCGCCCCTTACAGGGGCAGCCCCCGTTTCGCCTAGAACATGCGGAAATTCCGCTGTCCTTGCTTGGTTGTCGCCCCGCACAGGGGAGGCCCCCGTTTCGCCCAGAACGGGAGGCGATTCCGCCGTCTGTGCTCGCCCGCCGCCCCTCACAGGGGCGGCCATCCTTGGGCACGGAACGGGCGGCGATTTGGCCGCTCATCCTCCTCCGCAGGCCCCTATTAGAGGCATCATTACCTTCCACTCGGATGGTTGGCCTTTCGTTGGCGGCCAACCATATTCCTCCGGTCGAGCATGACCTTCGCCGACGAGCAACCTTCCCCGTCATCACCGCCACCGCCTGTCGTCTGTCATGTGTATTCTCCACCGTTTGATCGCGCTCTGACGATTGCTACCGTCGGTTATGTAGGTAACAACCCACGTAACCACTCGCATGACCTCCCGTAGTAGCTGAAATGTGTGGCTAAAAATAGAGCGGTCTACATATAACAAGATTAATACACATATTAAGTTATAATCCCGCGAAATATTGTAAAAATAATTATAATAGTTCGGCCTATTCATAGCAATCATGGTGGTTATGGGATGCAGATAACCGCATAACCTCCATAACCACCCATGAAGCCAATAAATAGGGCCCCGGATCCCCATTTAATTCTCATTCTCTCCTTCATCGAAAAATCATCGTACGGATTTTCTCTCTCCTTCCTCCTTCATCCCCTTCTCCTTCTTCAAAGATCTTCAAGCGCTCCTTGAAGATCTCCTTCATCTTCGATGCCTCTTTTGAAGATCTTCACCTTCTTCATCCGGGAAATCCACCTACAGATTGTATCTCTCCTCGATTTATCTTCCTTGTGCTCTCCTGTGCGCGTTGCCTTCCTTGCGCGCTCCTGCGCACGTTGTCTTCCTTGCTCGCTCCCGCATGCGTCCTCTTCCTTCCGCGCTCCCGCACGCGTCCACGTCCTTGCGCACTCCCGCGCACATCGCCTCTTTGCGCGCTCTAGCACGCATCTCTTCCTTGCGCACTCTCTGCTAACAAGCACACCATGCACTCTCCACCAACAAGCGCTCTGCGCGGTCTCCTCCAGCAAGTGCCCTACGCGCTCCCCATCAGCCAGCTCTCCGCACGCTCTGCCATCAAGTCCGCCCCAATCACACCTTCGTGTGTTCCGCTCTCAATATTGTTGCAAGTATTCAACGCATACAGCTCAGCAACAAACCCACCAAGCGTCAGCAAGTCAGAAATTCTCGTATCCTCCATGTACAACAAGAGACATTCCACAGAGGATAGGACGCGCTTGACGTGTTGCACGAGCTTCCAAGTCCCAGACATCAGAGTGAGTACCACAAGCTGCCCCCTGCCTCTAGGAATTATAAGAAGACTCCAATATACAACAAGCGCATCGCTCCCCGCATCACACGAGGAAATAATTAGCCCTGCGAGCGGTGGCTTGTCACCCTCTAGGCTTTCTCTCTCTCCAATAATTATAACGAGAGGTGGCCTGCACTCAGATTTAGTAGAGGTTTGGTCGGCACAGATCCGAGCACGTAGATTTTCACCTCTTTCCGGGGTTTTCACGCTAAAAAAATTACCTTGTCAGTTTTCTATTTTCATTGACGTGTGCGCGCTCGGCCGTTTCGAGAGCTAAGGCGGTTCAGGTTATTCTGATCTAACCGAGATGCCGAGTTTGACCGCAACATTTTTAAAACATGAAAACTCTTCTCGACAATTGTAATAATTTACTCAAGTATTTTTATATTTTTCAATGTTATGTAATTGTGTATGTCTTTGTAATGTCATATATTTAATATTGACTTGTTATTTCATTTGAAATTTTTTGTGTGCCCCCTCATTGCCATTTTCCTGGATCCGTCCCTGCAGACCACCTTAAGATCTGGCGAGTGTTTCTCCTATCCATCGGATGATTTATCAAGCAGCTGCATCTTCTCCTACGGTCGACCAAGGCCCTACCTGAGAGCTCGAGTAACCCAGCTACCCTCTCATTGCCTAGCTCCGACAGTGAGCTCCTCTCCCTCTTTAAGGACAGCGACTTTCTCGCTTCTCCAAGGCCCAAATTTTTGGCGCCCTCTCATTCTTCCTCTTTGACATGATTTACTCTCGTGAAACCCATCTTCGTGAACTTATCCATTTCCCCAGCCGGCGAACTTTACCTCTTCCAAAATGCCGCCAACCTATTCCTTCTCTAACGAGCAACACCACAAACCTGAGCATAGCTCACTCTCCAAGCTCTCATCTTAATACCCAAGCTTCTTCTCTAGCATAAAACAGAGAAACCTCTCTGTAATCCTAAATATAAAATAATAAAAATAGAAAAATGGTCATGGATGGGTGGCCGAAGACAAGGGAGAAGACGAATGGCCGAGATGGGAGATACAAAGGGTGGGCTGAAATCTGGAAAAGAACTGTTGGGGATGACCCCCATTTTATAGAAATTGGGTGTGGACATACCCATACACCCATGATCCTCACCTCAAAAGAAGTGAGATCAAGAGATTGACTGCATGCCTGATCACAGTGTCCGATCCCCCGCGCACCGATCTCATTGCGCGTAATGGGCTAACCGCCGCGAGCCCCACCTCGCCGGCGGCGGGCGGCCGGCCTCCTCCTCGGATATCGCCCGCCCGCCCACGCTAGCCGCACCAGCCCCAACCGCGGCCGAGGAAGCGACCGCTGAGCCGCGCCTCCATCGGCCGCCGGTGCGGCCGAGGGGGCGGCCGCCCGGGCCGCCCCCTTCCTCGGGAACCGGAGCGGCCGAGGGGGCGGCCGCCTGGGCCGCCCCCTGCCTCGGCCGCCCGGGCCGCCCCCTGCCTCGGCCGCCCGCACGACCGAGGGGGCGGTCGCCCGGACCGCCCCCTCCCTCGGCCGTCGGCGCAGCCCAGGGGGCAGCCGCTCGGGCCGCCCCCTCCCTCGGCTGCCCATGCGGCCGAGGGGTCGGCTGCTCGGGCCGCCCCCTCCCTCGGTCGCCGGCACATGACCAAGGGGAGCGGCCGCTCCGCCCTAGCCGCCGTCGGCGGTCCTCCCCTCGCTGGCGAACTTAGCGGCAAGTTCGTCGGCCGCCTGCGGAGTCCCGCTCCCGTCGTCCAATCGATGGGGAGCATTCTCGGCCGTCCAATTTACGCGTAACCACCCACTAACCACTAGGTTAGTGGGGGGATTTAATTAATATTTTATAATTTATTTATGTAGTATCCAAATAGCGAAATACGCGCATTTAAACTATACCAAAAATAATCATGATGACGGTTATGGTGTGCGGATAGCCGCGTAACCACCATAATCACTACCCGGAGCATATAAAAGGAGCCCCAAACCTCCTCATTTCTCACCTTTTTCCTCAGGGTCTTATTCTTTCTCAGGTTGAAGCTCTGCTGAATTCCTCCTACGTGTCGCACCACAACCACAACCGAGCTACAGACGAGTCAAGTCAAAGCCACCCGACAAAGCCAAATCTCTTAAGTTTCAAGTGACCCACGTAATCGCTAGTTCAGGCGCTCCCCTCCCGCATTCAGAATTGGCAAGCCACTATCCGAAGACCACCAGCGCGAAGCGTAAATTGTAACAACTCCCGACGAGACGACTTGTCGTCCGTCGTTTGCTAAGTGTTCTCTCACCCCCAAAACTGTAACGAGAGGTGGCTTGTCACCCTCGACTTCACAAACAAGCTCTAACAACCCGAAGAATAGTGTACTTTGACCGGCACAGTCCCGGTCACGTGGTTTTTTTCCCAGTTGAGGGTTTTTCTACGTTAAAACTGCCTGTGTACAATCGATCTACTATATTGACTGTATGCACGCTCGATTGTTCAGTGAGCTGAGACGGTCCACGTATTCCGACCCGATCGGGACGTCTAGTTAGACCACAATAATTTGGCGCCGTATGTGGGAAATGAGTTCCCAACATCCTCAGAAGATAGTACCCTCAACACAACGGTAATCGTGCCTAGAGACTATGTCGGGAAAAGTTACTTGTGTTGGGTACATTGGAAAATGTGTACCAGATTTGGAGAAGCCTCACCTAACTCAATGATATGCATCAAGTTGTATTTGATGTTGTGTTGAATTATCATGTGCAGGTTAAGTAAATGGAAGAAAAATTTTCTATGTACAAGTGTCGACACTTGGGAATGACTGTGTCGACACCAAGGGCCAGATTGTGTCGACACCCAGAATTTGTGTCGACACACAGAAAATCTGTCGACAACGCTGTGTCGACACCAAGGGCCAGAATGTGTCGACATCATCAGGATCTATGTCGACACACAGAGAAGCTGTCGACACATTCCAGAATTCTGTCGACAACGACTGTGTCGACACACAGAACTTGTGTCGACACACACCAGAATTCTGTCGACACCAAATTTGTCAAGACAAGGAGTGTTTGTGTCGACACACAGGACTTGTGTCGACACATTCCACAGAAGTTGTGTTGAGAAGTAAAAGTGAAGCTGTGTCGACATCATCAAGACTTGTGTCGACACATGGACTATGTGTGTCGACACATGTGAAGTATTCACTCGACATTCTCTGTTGCTGAGTCAAAGTCCAATGAAGGTTGAAGTAATACAACTGGAGACTTGACAGCTGTCATTACTGACATTGCTATCACATCTGTCAGAGGTGTCAGAAGACCGTTTGAAACCGGAACAGTCGGTAACCATGGATGAAGCCTATATATAGATATGCTCTCTCAACAATTGAGACACGATAGAGAATACAAAGCTAATCAATCATCTATTGTGAAGAAGTGATCGTGAACACAATCAATGAATAAAGAATATTCTCTGAAGGATTTAGGATCCAGAAGAAGAGAAAGAAGAAACAGTCAACAGATTGTAGAGAGAGAAAAACAAGATGGGGAGAAGTCCTCATCCAGTGAAGGCAGATCTTGAACAGTCTGCCAGAAGAATTCAGATCAATTCTGAAGAAGAATTCAGATTAACTTCTGAAGGAAGCTGATTGAAGATCAACTCCAACACCAAGAAGATCAACCATACTTTGTTCAGATTCAAGTAGCTTTGAAGAAACTAAGACAGGTTGATCCTTAAGTAATCAGTTCTATCAAGAACTGATCAAGAAGCCTTCAACCAATTCTCTCTCCATCTGGTTGAAGATATTATTATTATCTTTTTCATCAAATAACTTTTGTAGGATCTGTAATAGATCTGAGTGTAGGAGATTTACTTCTCTGAGTTGTAAGCCTAAATTATAAGGCTGAGGTAGGGCTGAGTGCCTGAGGTAGGGGAACCTGTTCCCTGAGTTGTAGGCCTGTGAAAGAGGCTGAGGTAGGGCTTTTTCCTGAGTTGTATGAGTGAGGTGTCACTCTGAGTTGTAGGCCTGTGGAAGAGGCTGAGGTAGGGCTTGTGCCTGAGTTGTAGGAGTGTGGATTCACTCTGAGTTGTAAGAACCAGTCTTGGTTCTGAGCTGTAAGATCTGCTGATCTGAGAAGAAAGAAGGAAGTTAGGCCGAATCTAGTACACTGCTAGATAGGCGAAGAGGGAAAGTGGATGTACCCATCATTTTGGGAACCACTATAAATCTGGTGTGCAATCTGTGGAATGCTGTGTATATGTGAATGTTGTGATGTGTTTTCTGCTAAATAAATTGCTAAACTAGATAGATTTATCTGCCTAAGTCAGAAAAAGAATTGAACCTATTCACCCCCCTCTAGGTGTTTAGAACATCTTGAAACCAATTCTTTCAAATGGTATCAGAGGGAGGTTACTCAAAGAATAGACTTAACAGTCTAAGTAGATCTCCAAGGCAGAAATCTATTAGGCAAAATGGGTTCCATTGAGAATCATAAGGAGTTTGGTTCCATGAAGTTACCTATATGCAGGAAAGAAATTTTTGACATTTGGAAAGAAAGAGTTAGACTGTTTATGGAAGCTTCAGATCCAAGAATCTATATGACAGTCAAAGAAGGGCCATTCATCCCAATGAAAGTCTCAGTTCTTGATGCAAATCTCAGGACACCAAAGGAGTATTCTGAAATGACAAAGGATGAGATCATCTTGTCTACTATGGATAAGAGAGCACATAATATAATAATAAGTGTTATAGATGATTCAACATTCCAAAATTTGATTCACTGCAAGACCTCCAAAGAAATGTGGGACACCCTGATTGTCTATATGGAGGGTTCAGAAGAAGTGAGAGAAGACAGAAAGTTTATGCTGAATCAGGAGTATGAAAGTTATAGACAATCTAAAATAGATAGCATAACTGAATGTTACAAGAAGTTCTTCAGAATAGTTAATGAACTATTCTGAAGAACACATATGAGTTAAATGATAAGTTTCTGAGATCATTAACTAAGAACTGGGACACCAAGATATGTTCCATTAGGGAAGTGGTCAGACTAGCAGAAATCTCACCTCCAACATTATTTGGCAAACTGCTTTCATATGAGATACAGCTGATGGTTAGAAAGGAGGAGGAGAAAAGTAATAAAGTTGATTACAGAGATAAGTCAGTGACTTTCAAGACGGAAGCCATAAGAAAGGACATGGAGGATGTCTCCATCTCCTCCTAGGAAAGCTGCAGAAGTAGTTTCAGAAAGTTCTAACAGTCACACATCAGATAGTCCAAATTCTGATGAAGACTTAGCTGCTTTCTCAAAACAATTTCAAAGGTTCTTAAAGAAGAAACAGTGGAGATCCAAATCATCCTCCTCACAATCCAAGGATGATTACTATCAGAAAACGAAATCCTCTAGGAAGGACAGATATGACTCTAAACCTAGTAAATTATCTTCAACTAAGATTGTTTGCTATTGTTGCAACATGCCTGGACATATGGTAGCTGATTGTCCCGACAAAAGGAAAGAATCTAATGGCAAGAAGAAACTAAAAAAAAGGGCAAGAAGGAGAAATCTTTTGTTGCAAAGAAGCAAAAAAGCTGGTCAGATTCATCATCATCAGATTCTGAGGCTGAAGTTGAAGCTGAAGCATATATAGGACTGTTGGCAACTGAAGAGGATGCAGAAGAGGCTGAGTTCTTGAAATTGCTGGACTCAGTAAATGGAATTGAAGAACATTGTTGTAAAGGGCTGATGGACTTGACAGAAGAAGATCAGTGCCAGGATCAGCCTAGTCCTAGTAAGGTAAACAATTCTTCAATAGTTTCTGATTACTATACTAGATCAGAATCAGAAGCATCTGTATCAAGAGATGTGGATGAATCTGAATCTGAAGGAGATGTTCATCAACTTATTGATGAATATGGTGATCTGCTGCAAGCACTTAAGAAAAGCAGAATCCTTAACAAAGCACAGGCCAAGGAAATTACTGCTCTTAAGCTGGCTGCATTAGATTCAGAAAAAATGCTGGATCTAAAGATGAATGAAGTAGCCAAACTGAAAAACATAACTGTTATTCAGATGGGTACTATTACATTCAAGAATGATCAAATCAAAAGTCTGGAAGTCAAACTTCAGAGTGAAAAGGATCTGGTGGCTAAATTCTCTAAGCCAAAATCAGTCTTACCTTTAATTGATGACTTTATTCCCAAAAAGGGCAAGACAAGATTGGGCTTTAAGGGAAATGCAAGGGCTGCCAATTCCAAAAGAAAAAAGTAAAGCCCCAGTACAGCCACTAGCCTTCAAACCCCCCATTTCCTTAAGAAAAGTGTGGCAGCCAACTAATGGATATGATCATGATATCATATATGGTTATGGTAGGCCTGATATTCTGAATGACAAGGGTGTAGCTCCAGCACTCAAGCAAAGAACCACTGTACCAATAGTGTTAGGAACAGCTGATAGCAATGCTGTTAAAACTGTACCTAAGAAGAGGTATACTAGATATGAGTGCTGGTGCTGTGGTAAGATAGGGCATTATGCCATGAATTGCTGGCACAACACTAGTGTCAGGAAAAATGCCAGCTTACCTGTGAGGAAGGCTACTGGTAAGAATATCAAGTTTCAATCTAACTTGAACCTAGAACCCAATAAACATTGGGGTTCTTAGGTAAATTAATTTTATTTACTGCAGATGGGTCCAAGTTGCCATACCCCTATATGGTACTTGGATAGTGGATGTTCCAGGCACATGACTGGAACAAGAAGAATGTTAAAGGACTATACTCTCATAGAGAGTGGACCCAAAGTGATCTTTGGTGGATCAGAAAAAGGGGTCATAAAAGAGTTTGGTAACATTTCTACTAGTTCTATAACAATCACTCAAGTGGCTTATGTAAAAGGTTTGAAACATAACTTGATAAGCATAAGTCAGCTGAGTGATCTTGGGTATGACACTTCATTTATTAAGAATGGGTGTCAGATTAAAAGGACAAGTGATCAGAAGGTGATCTTGTCTGGTTATAGAAAATGGAATGTTTATTGTTTAAATTTGGATTATGATAACATGAACTCTCCTGCATGTTTAGTTGAAGATAAGAAAGCATCTCAGTGTGTCCAATGGCACAAGAGGCTAGCTCATCTGAACTATAATACTATATGCCAACTCTATAGTTTAGAGTTAGTGAGGAATGATCCTCAGTTTAAGTGCATAAAAGAGGGTTTATGTTCAGCTTGTCAAAAAGGCAAGCATACCAAATCCTCTTTTCATAGTCTTGATACCAAAGACTCTGTGAGGTGTTTGTACCTCTTGCATATGGATCTATTTGGTCCTATGCAAGTTCATAGTCTAGGTAGAAAAGTCTATACTTTTGTGGTAGTAGATGACTATTCTAGATTTACATGAGTTTTCTTTTTGAGGCAGAAATCTGAAACCCTCTACTGTCTTTCATAACTTTGTTAAATAAATTCAGAATGAACTTAACAATTCAGTGGTCAAAATCAGAAGTGACCATGGAACTGAATCTCAGTCTGATTGTATGACAAGATTCTGTGAAGAACTAGGGATTCATCAGGAATTCTCCTCACCTAGAACACCTCAGCAAAATGGAATTACTGAAAGAAAGAATAGAACTCTTATTGAGGCTGGTAGAACTCTACTAAGTGACACTTCTCTCTCAGAATATTTCTGGGCTGAGGCAGTAAATACTACTTGTCATGTTCTCAATAGAGCATCTATAACTAAGAACCACAAAAAGACACCCTATGAGATTATGAAGGGCAGAAAACCAAACATATCCTACTTTAAGATCTTTGGTAGCAGGTGTTATGTGCTTAATACTGGAAAGTCTCACCTAACTGAGTTTGTTGCCAAATCCCAAGATGAGGATATTTGTTGGGTACAATAATAACAGTAAGGCATATAGAGTCTACAACTTGGCTACACAAGTTGTAGAAGAATCTGTTCATGTAGTGTTTGATGAATCTGAGCTAATTAACTGTGAGTTGTCTATCAATTCTTGTAGCTCAACAGGTTTAAAAGAAAAGTTGGACATGCTGACCATTAATGAATACCAAACTGCAAGGTAGGATGTGGAAAATGATGGTTGCTGTCTAGGGGGAGTACAAAGTCTACAAGCTGACATTGAAGATAATGAAGTTCAGTATGGTGGAGAAATTGAAGAAGTTCAAATTGCTGATAGAATGCCTCCAGCAATAAGGAATATAAAGGATCATCCAGCACACCAAATTATTGGTGATCCCAGACATGGTGTGCAAACCAAAAGCAAACACATGAACACAGTGCTTTGATCAAGTTTCCTGTCACTGATGGAACCAAAGAGATTTGAAGAAGCAATACAAGACTCCAACTGGATTGATGCAATGCAAGAGGAGCTGAATCAATTCAGAAGGTGTAAAGTATGAGAGCTGGTTCCAAAACCAAAGGATCATAATATTATTGAGATAAAGCGGATCTACAGGAACAAAATAGATGAAAATGACATCATAGTGAAGAACAAAGCAAGACTGGTTGCCAAAGGTTATAGACAGGAGGAGGGCATTGACTTTGATCAGACATTTGCCCCAGTGGCAAGGTTGGAAGTAATAAGGCTATTCCTTGCCTTTGCTGCTTTCCAAGGGTTCAAAGTTTACCAAATGGATGTCAAGTCAGCATTCCTAAATGGTAATTTGAAATAAGAAGTCTATGTTGAACAGCCATCAGGTTATGTTGATCCACTTTATCCTGATTATGTTTATAGGCTTAAGAAAGCCTTATATGGTTTGAAACAAGCCCCTAGGGCTTGGTATGAAACATTGTCTACCTTTCTCATTGAAAATAAATTTTTAAGGGGGAAAATAGACAAGACTCTATTCCTTAGGGAGTCAAAGGGCAAGATGATCCTAGTACAAATTTATGTTGATGACATAATCTTTGGATCTACAAAAAATAACCTTTGTAGGAAGTTTGCAAAACTTATGCAAGGGAAGTTTGAGATGAGCAGTATGAGTGAGCTCACATTTTCTTGGGACTCTAAGTAAGACAGACTGATGATGGCTTGTCCATATCATAGTCTAAGTTCACCAAGGAGTTAATTAAGAAATATGGTATGGAGTCATCCACCACCATGAGAACTCCAATGGGGACAAGTATGCATTTAGGCAAAGATGATGTAGGAAAACCTGTAGATGAGTCTTTGTATAGAGGGATAATTGGCTCCCTTCTATACTTAACTGACAGTATACCAGACATTATGTATGCTACATGTGTCTGTGCTAGGTACCAAGCAAGCCCTAAAGAATCTCATTATACTGCAGTTAAAAGAATTTTGAGATATCTTAAGGGCACACCTAATCTTGGTCTTTGGTACCCTAAGAATAGAGACTTTCTACTGACTGGTTTTTCAGATGCAGACTTTGCAGGTTGCAAAGAAGATAGAAAGAGCACCACTGACACATGTCAGTTTCTAGGTGGTAGATTGGTGTCATGGAGCAGTAAGAAGCAGACAAGTGCGACAATTTCCACTGCAGAGTCTGAGTACGTTGCTGCAGGCAGCTGCTGTGCTCAACTTTTATAGATTCAGCATCAACTTGAAGACTATGGTCTCACGGTAAGTAGAACTCCACTATTTTGTGATTCTACAAGTGCTATTTCTATTTCTAAAAACACTGTATCACATAGCAGAACAAAGCATATAGAAATTAGATTTCACTTCATTAGAGAGCATGTTGAAAAAGAAGATATTTGTTTGGAATTTGTCACCACAAATAATCAAATTGCTGACATGTTTACTAAACCACTAGATGAAACTAAATTCAATTATTTCAAAATTGAATTAGGCATGTTAAACCTAGAGTAACTTGGTAAATCTGGCTAAGTAATTCAATGCCGACATATAGTAGTTAATGTCGACACAAAAGGAAATCTGTGTCGACATATAGTAGTTTGTGTCGACACATAAGGAAAGTTGTGTCGACACAACAAAATAGTGGTGAGATAGTGGTGTCGACACTCAGAGTTTGGTGTCGACACATAGAAGTTCATTCATTTAGATAGTAGTGTCGACACATACAATCATCTGTGTCGACACGCAGATATTATAGTCGACTATTAAGAAGTCTGTGTCGACACATAGTGTTGTCTGACTTTGTCGAGACATTAGAAGTCTGTGTCGACACAATCTCTACAGTGTCGACACATTAAGTATCAATTACCCTGCCTTTTGACCTTTTGTGTTGACAAACATATGAATAGGTCCCAGAACAACTTTGTCGACTACGCTCTCAACATTTTCGAGACCAAATCTTTGAGTCGACAAACCTTCATCTCTCTTCTCCTCAAATTTCTCGTCACCAATGGCGCCAAAATTGGAAAACAACATCAACGAAGGCTCTGAATTGGTTCGCAATGCTTTTGAGAGTGCTACGACTGAGATTAGAGATGTGATAACCATAATCAAAGAAAGTGGTTTAGAATATCTAGTTTCAGAACCTACCACGATCTGGAAGACGGAGGTTCTTGAATTCTATACAAAAGCAACCCTAGATTCAACTGGATTGAAGATTAGGTCATCAATTCAAGGAAGCAAGGTGAAACTTACCCAAAAGCGTATGAGGAAGACACTCCAATTGCCTAGGACTCAGGAAGATGATGAAGTCACATCTTCAATGACAAAAGAAGCTCTTCAATGATGTGGCCTGTGTAACGCCCCGAAACTCAGAAGAGCGACGGGGGACGTTTTGGGCCAGTTTTGGGTTCTGGCTGCAGGCACACGGCCTAGGACACGGGCGTGTCCCAGGGCGTGTCAAGCTTGTGTCGACACTCAGCCGGGAAGTCAACATTTTGAGCTCGACATTGTGTCGAGACTGGGCACACGGCCTGCGACACGGGCGTGTCGCAGGGCGTGTCGACCCGTGTCGACACTTAGCCCGTGAAGTTGACACTCTGCGTTCGACGAAGTGTCGAGACATGGTACACGGCCTGCGACACGGGCGTGTAGCAGGGCGTGTCGACCCGTGTCGACACTCGTCCCGGGAAGTCGACACTTTGCTCTCGACATTGTGTCGAGACAAGGCACACGACCTAGGACACGGGCGTGTCCAAGGCCGTGTCGTCAGGTCGACGATCTTTGCTCGACGAAGTGTCGAGTGTCGAGACCGTGTACACGGCCTGGAGCCCAGGCGTCTTGAGGTGACACGGGCAAGGACACAGGCGTGTCCTAGAACCTGTGTAGTGCTCGGGTTGTTTTCGGGGAAAAATGATGGGGTACACGGCCGACCACACAGCCATGTCAGGTGGAACACGGGCGTGTCAGGTCGAACACGGGCATGTCAGGTCGAAAACGGGCGTGTTCGATACCCGTGTGTTGTTCCAGGCGAGCCGATTTTGACAGTGAATGAGGCACACGGCCCTGGACATGGGCGTGTGCCAGGCCGTGTGCGGTCCAGATTGGGCATTACAGTCCCGAATCAAAGCCGTTCGTTTCTTTAATTGGTGATCCAACGACTGGGGGTTGTTCCTGAAGGGATATACCCGGGATTGGGCCTTAGAAACCCTCACTTTTCATGAGTGGTTGTATTTCTAAATCTTAGAGAGAGAGGAGAGCCAAGGAAGGAAGAAGAAGCTAGATCCGGCCATTGGAGGAGCTTCGAAGCTCCAAATCGCGAGCCGACTCCGGATCCACGGAGGCAAAGATAGTGCGGTGCTTTTCATCCGCTTACTTTTCCATGGCGCCAAAGAGGAACACAAGAATAACGATTCTCTTCTTGAGCATGAGTAGCTCTCCTTCTTTGCATAGGAAGCCCGCTCTCGCGAGTTTGCAGAGAGTTGGAGGCATTCCTTCGGGTAGATATGTGAAGTCCCCGTTGTATAGAGTCCGTAAGCGAGAACGGGCATAGGCATGATGTGTGAAGCCTACCCGGACATGTTGGTCTGGATCGGTGATGTTGCATTGCATAAATGCCGGAGAAGACTCCGTGCTATTGGTTGTTTTTCGGGTTTTCTACACGGTAGATTGCAACAGGGAGCCTTGGGGATTAACCCAAAGGTGCACCCGGAAAACTGGGCGGTTACGTGATCTTGCCAACTTGGTGGCCTGAGAGCCAACTTGAACATAACCGGGTTATGTGAATTGTGATGGAAACGGGACTCGGGGGAAGTTTGACCCGCGCATATGGCTTAAATTGTCGTTGCGATGTGAGCATGTGTTAGATGGAACCGTACCCGTTCTATGTCATTCGGTTAAAGAGACTCAAGGGTATGTGGCACTTGCCGTTGGCATAGATTAGGATCTTCGGCGGTCTATGGCTTAAATTGTCGTGACCCAGGCCAAGAAGGCGGTCTATGGCTTAAATTGTCGTGACCCAGGCCAAGAAGACAAATTGCTCATAGGTTTGGCCGTCAAAGTGGCAGTGGTGAGTCCGGAATGTCTATGGCTTTAATTGATGTGACATCGACCGGTTCACCGAGAATGTGCCCTGAGAGCACGGGGCATGTGGCCGTGCGAGCCAACGTCTGTGATGAAATGAATATTGTTATATATTGCTCGCTTATGCTAATGAAATGCAGGGAAGGAGCATTGCCGCCCCGAGTTGGGGGCGGGATCGTTATAATTTGGTCAGCATTGCTGACCGTTGCCTTGTTTTGCCACCGTGTGGTGGTTTGTTGCTTGCAGGTACTGCTGGACCAAGCGGTCAATAGCGGGCTAAAGCCCAAGTGCAAAGCCGACCCTCGAAGGCCTAATTGGAAGTGTTTACTATTTTATTCATGTATGACCGACCTGCGTGCCGTGGTTTATAAATCATGTAATATCAAGTGAAACATTTTGTAAGGCCTTAAGGCTTGTGTTGGTATTTGTATGACATTCCTATTTTGTATTAGTGGACATTCATGATTTAATGCTGGGTTCTTTGTTGCAATTTATTAACCTGCTTCCGCTAGAATGCTCTGTGTAGGACGTTATGATTGGTTGGATGGTTTCCATGAGTAACCACCCGGTCTGTCTGTAGTATATGGCGTCGGGCCCCGGCCGGACTTACTGCTATATGCTATGCGACGGATAGGGCGTGTTACAGCCTGGATCCCCTTGCTAAGATTGAATCATCAATGCAGAGGAAGTGGATGAACTCACAAGGAAAGTTTCTTTCAGAGATTATGGGAAAAGTAATTCTCTGCAAACCAGGAGGACATGATAGGATCTCAGCCTATATGTTCAACTTAATGACCAGAGTTATCTTCAGAATAAAAACTAACTGGTCTGCTGTGATTTTTAATAAGATCAAGGAAAGTTTGAAGAAACCTAATCTAGGAAGAATACTGAGTTTGTATCTGGCAATGAATATTCCTGAAGTGCTGAACCACACAACAGGATCTAGAATAAACCACATGAGAAGGATGGATATGAAAATACTATCCAGGTGGGAAAGAGTTCTGACAAAGGATGGTTCTACACCACAGAAATAACCACAACTAAAAAATAAAAAGACAACCCCCAGGAAATCTGAATCTTCTAGTGATTCAGAAGAACAAGTGATCTTCAGTTCAGATGAAGAACAACAAGAATCTACAAGGAGATCATCTGACACTAAGAATATAGATGATAGTCAGATGCAGGGGGAGCATATTCTAGAAAGCACCATCCAACTGGATCAAGTTCAGGATGTGCTTCCTCTAGGGGCACCAATGAGCTTTCACCAGCTCAACAAGAGGCCTTGCCTCCAAAAGTTGCTCAAGAGATAGAGCAAGCTACATTAAAGAGTGAAACAGCCACTCAAACTATTCTTGAGGTAATAGATGATATTAATCACACTACACTAGATACTGAGGCAGATACACTAACTGTGCTTCTAACTTGTACAACCTATATTCGTCGAGAGTGGGTCCTACCATGACCAGGTCAGTAGAGGCAAAAGTCAACAAGTCACCACAGAAGTCAAAGTCAGCAATGAAGATCGCGGAAGACCTGTGCGAGTATAGGCGAGCTCCCCTCGTATACTCGCCGGGTAGGCGACTAGGCGAGATACTCGCCCGATCCGTGCGAGTTCCCCAGGAAGTCGCCTCGTTGCCAGGGGTGGGGTATAAATATGACCCCCTCTCCCCTTGCTTTTGCCTATAAATAGGACCCCAGGGGTACGAGAGCAGGACGGAAAACCTTCGGCAGGATACTCGTGCTCCTCTTGTTCGAGATACTGGTTTGGATTTCAGATTCCTTTTCCTTAGAGGAATTAGCGACTTTGCGACTTTGTCAGCTAGCCTCTCTCGTACTCAGTTCGGCCATTCTTGGTTGAGAAGGGGTTGCTCCTTGCGAGCTTCCGGGTACGTGGTGGGTCCTTCCTTCCGCAACGTCTGGGGTCCTGTTTGACCTGTTTCTTTGTGCTAGCCTTCTTTGCCGTCTTATTTAGCTTCTGAGCCAGTAACCTTAGGCGGCTTTGGTCTGAATTCTGAGGTTAGGATTTTCCTGGCTTCAACACTTGGTGCGGTGAGCATGGATCGCAACCAAGGAGGAAAGTTTGGAAGTTGGGAGAGATGGCCATTGGTGGCGAGCAAGGAGAGTTTGTCAGCAACTCGGCAGTAGGAGGAGACGCCGCGCGAGGTGGCGATTTCGTAACAGTGGCCGCGTTCGAAGAGTTCGCGAGGAAGATCGAGCAGACCATTCTCACTGGTTTCGCTCAGCGCCCAGAGGTCACAGCGACTTTTCCTCATCGCCTGACGCCGCTAGAAGAGGGAGCGCCGCCGAGGCGAGCTGGGAAGGAGCCTGCTTGGGCAAGAGAAGAACGACCAACGCCGTTGCGGCTTTATCCGGCGAGCAGCCAGGGGGTCCGTTTCCGTGATCCAATGTCGCCGACGAGATTCCGAGATACTCGCCAATACGAGTATGACGTTTCTAGCGAGGATGAAACTCGTCACCGCCAGGAAGGGAGGAGCCCCTTCTGTGACGAGATCCTCGCCGCTCCAGTTCCAGAAGGATTCCGGGAACCCATTCTCACTTACTACTCCGGCAGAGATGATCCTGTCAGACACCTTCAGTGGTTTGAGGACGTCGTCTCCATTCAAAATATGTCTGATGACTTCAAGTGCAGGTTCTTCTCCATCACCCTCAAGGGAAATGCTCGGGATTGGTTCCATCAACTACCGGCAGGATCAGTATACTACTTCTCAGACTTACGTCGGGGCCTTATGGCAAGGTTCGCGACTTCGAAGAAGAGGAAGAAGGAAGCGACAACACTCTTAAAAATCGTCCAAGGGCAACACGAGAGTTTGAGACACTACATCGATCGATTTCAAGAGGAAATTCTGGAGGTAGAGGAAGTGGACAGTTTTACCTTGATGGTGGCCCTCAAATTCGGGTTGAAGCAAGGTTTGTTCAGTCTAGAGATGGGGTCCAATCCCCCGAGATCCTTCGAAGAGATGATAGAGAAGGCAAATACCTTTGTTCGTGGAGAAGAGAAGAACAAGGACTTCTTAGCGAGGCTAGATGGAGAGATTGAGATGGAAAGGGGGAGAGCGGGGCCTTCAGTGTCAAAGTCAAGGAAGTCGCCAGAAAGGAAGGAAGAAAGGAAAGAGGAAAGGAAGAAAGAAGCGCCAAGAAGGGAAGAGAGAAGGAAAAAGGAAGAACCCAGGAGGTTTGAAGAAAGGAGGCAGGAGAGGCCTCGAAGGCAGGAAGAGAGGAGGCCAGCAGAAGCTCGAGAAGGAAGAAGGGAGGAAAGGCGATTCCAGTATCCGGAAAATCGCCCCCAGTGGAGACCAGCGAGACAGCAGTATCAAGAAGAAAGGAGAGATGGAAATCGACAGGAGGGAGGTCGAGGAGGAGGAAGAAGAGAAACGATGGCCATCTCTCACCGAGACAACAAGAGACGTCGTAAGGAGCAGCAAGCGATGCGCTAGGAGGTGGCAATTCCCCTTTATTGCGATATTCATCGAGTAGAGGGACACGGGACCTTGGATTGCCCCGAGTTTTGGGAAGCAAGGAGAAGGCTGGAAGCAGGCGTAGCAGAAAGAGAGCAGTAGAGGCAGGAGGCCCCAGTTGGACAGGTGGCATTTCAAACTCTGACGAGAAGAAGGAATGAAGACCGAGTTGACCTAGGAACTCGCGGGGAAGTGTTACATGGCCCCGGAGGTGGGCATGTAGGAGTGATCAATGGGGGGGGGGGGCGGGCTTGGAGCTTCCCGCAAGGGAAGTCTTCACCAGATCTATCGAAAGAACGTCGCTTCGACGTCACAGACCCCGCCGCCGTTAGAGGAGATCACCTTCTCGGAACAAGATATGCTGGGGAATGAGAACCCTTTCAATGACGCCCTAGTGATCCAAGCTGCGATCGAGGACTTCACCGTCGACCGAATCCTCGCAGATAACGGAAGTTCGGTGAATGTCATCTTCAAGAGAACTTTTACTGGACTTCAGGTGGAAGCGGCCCGAGTCCAGGCCGCGGATGGACCACTCTTTGGCTTCTCGGGAGAGAAAAAAGAGGTGGAGGGAGCAGTGGAGCTGCTGGTCACACTCGGGGGGACTTCGATTCGATGCCGCTTTATCATAGTCGACGCACCGAGTGGATCCAACGCCATCTTCGGGCGGCCTCTTATCAACTATTTCAGGGCCGTTCCGTCGTCCTATCACCAGTGCCTAAAGTACTGCCGCGGAGATGTGCAGATCAGGATCAGAGGAGATCCCAAGGCTTCCAGGGAGTGCTATTTGAACGCCGTCAGCACCATCAGCTGGATGGGCGACGCGGAAAAGCTGGAGGAGTTGCTGGAGAAGGAGAACGAGCTGCGTACTGCTGAGGAGGTGGAGGAGGTAGAAGTGATCTCACAAGGGGGAGAGCCAGGACTGCTAAAGGTGGGAGGATCCTTGTCGCTTGGGAGAAGATGGAGATGGCCGCTTGCCTGCAAGACAACATTGACGTCTTTGCATGGAGCGCCGCCGAGATGCCAGGAGTGGATGCCGATGTAGCTTGTCACCGCCTCAACTTGGATCCCGCGGCGGCTCCAGTTCGACAAAAGCAGAGGAAGAGCGCCGCCATGCTAGCCGAGCCGATAAGGGAAGAGGTGGAGAAGTTGCTGAAAGCAGGGTTCATCTCGGAGATCCAGTATCCAGGCTGGGTCTCCAACGTTGTAATGGTGAAGAAGCCTGGAGGAGGCTGGCGTTTATGTATCGATTTTTCTGTGTTAAATAAAGCCTGTCCGAAAGATTGCTACCCCTTGCCTCAAATCGACGCGTTGGTTGATTCCGCCGTCGGGTTTCCTGTGATGAGTTTTCTTGATGCCTTTTCAGGATATCATCAGATCCGGATGCATCCCCCCGACTGTCGGGACGTCTCTTTCATAACCAGCGACGGCTGCTATAGCTACAAGATGATGCCCTTCGTGCTCAAGAATGCAGGCGCCACTTATCAGAGGATGATGGATCAGATCTTCAAAGGGCAAAAGGGGCGGAACTTGGAGGTTTATGTTGATGACCTCCTCGTCAAGAGCAAGAGCATCGCGGAGCACATAACGGATCTGGAAGAGACTTTTGCCACCCTGAGGAAGTACCGGCTGCGACTCAATCCGTCCAAGTGCGTCTTCAGTGTAGGAAGAGGGAAGTTTCTAGGTCACCTCCTTACTCCCAGGGGGGTGGAACCCAATCCAGACAAGGTGAAGGCCATTCTGGAGATGGCGTCGCCGCGAGATCCTAAGGAAGTCCAGAGGCTGACAGGAAGGCTAGCAGGCCTCAACCGTTTTTTGTCCAAGGCAGGGGAGAAGTGCTCTCCATTCTTCAAGACCCTTCGGGGAAATCAGAAATTCGAGTGAACATCGGAGTGCGAGGAGGCTTTCGGAAAGCTCAAGCAACAGCTGACCCAAGCTCCTCTCCTCCAGGGGCCACTGGGTAATGAAGATCTCTTCCTCTACCTTGGAGTCGGGGCATAAGCGGTTAGTTCGGTGCTGGTTCGACAGGAAGACAAGAGACAACTTCCTATCTATTATGTTAGCAGAGTGCTGCGACAGGCGGAGACGAGGTATCCAATCCTGGAGAAGTTGGTGTTCGCTTTGGTGGTTTCGGCTCGAAGACTCCACCCATATTTTCAAGCTCACTCCATCCGGGTCATCTCAGATCACCCTCTAAGGAGTATCCTTGATGGAGTGGAGCACTCTGGCAGGCTGACAAAGTGGGCGGTAGAGCTTAGCGAGTTCGATATTTCCTACTCTCCTAGGGTAGCAATCAAGGCGCAGGCAGTGACAGATTTCCTTGCCGACTTCTCGGTCGAAGTGGAAGTAGAGGAAGGCTCTTCTAACATAATATCCTGGCAGATGTTTGTGGATGGTGCTTCGGGCCGATACTCTATGGGAGTTGGAGTCGTGCTAGTCAGCCCTCAGGGAACCAGGATCGAGCAGACAGTCGAAATTCATTTTCCAGTTACCAACAATCAGGCGGAGTACGAAGCCATGGTGGCCGGCTTGCGTCTCGCCAAGGAGTTGGGGATCAAAGACATCAGGGCCTTCACCGACTCGATGGTAGTCGCTTCCCAGATTCGAGGCGAGTTCGAGGTGAATGACCCGATTTTGCGACGGTACTTGATCAAAATAAAAGACCTAATAGGGGAATTTTAGTCTTTCTTCGTCGAGCACGTACCCCGAGAGGAGAATTCGGAAGCCGACTATCTTGCTAAATACGGTCCCAGGGCTGGGGGAATCGTGGCAGAGCTTTTCCAACCGTCCATCGAGGAAGGGGAGATGATGGAAATTGAGCAAAGGGCATCGTGGAGGGATCCGTTCATTTCTTTTCTAGAGACGGGACAGATACCTGCCAACGACGGAGACAAAAGGAAGTTTCGGTACAAAGCCGCCTATTATTTGCTTCAAGAAGGAGAACTCTACCGCAAAACCATCTCAGGTCCTCTGGCTCGATGCCTGTCAGATCTTGAAGTACCTCGTATTCTGGAAGAGATTCATTCAGGGGAGTGCGGCAGCCATTCAGGGGCTCGTACTCTTGAACAAAGGATTCTAAGGCAAGGATACTTCTGGCCCACCATTAGGAAGGATGCATAGACCTTCTCCAAAAAATGCCTCCAGTGCCAGCTCTTCGCGCCTCTTCAACTACGACCAGCTCAACACCTTCGCTCGATCACAGCTCCATGGCCCTTCACCATCTGGGGAATGGACTTGATCGGGCCTTTTCCTCAGGCCAGCGGACAGAGGAAGTTTGTGCTAGTTATGATCGACTATTTCTCCAAGTGGATTGAGGCAAAGGCCCTAGCCAAAACCACGTCTCAGGTCGTAAAGAATTTCATTTGGGGAGAGATCGCATGCATGTTCGGGATTCCCCTGGCCATCGTCACCGACAACGGGCCGCAGTTCGCTAGTTTGGAGCTGGAGGATTTCTGTAAGCAGCTAGGGACTGATCTTCGATTCGCCTCGGTGCATCATCCTCGTAGCAATGGACAGGTCGAAGCAGCCAACAAGTTGATCATAAACCTGCTGAAAAAGAAAGTCACCAACTTGAAGGGCAATTGGGCGGAGCAACTCCCCTCGGTCCTCTGGGCTTTGAGAACAACTCCAAACTCGGCCAAGGGGGAAACTCCCTTTAAATTATCCCACGGGTCTGAGGCACTCATCCTAGTAGAATTCGAGGTTCGGAGCCCGAGAGTTATAGCAGCAGGAGATGGCGACGAAGAATGGCGCTTGGAGAACGAGGACACTCAAAGACTCTCATTGGATTTCGTGGAAGAACTTCGTGACTTAACTTCCATCCGCCAAGAGGAGATCAAGCGGCGCATGGTGAAGCACTTCGACAAAAATGTCCGCCTAAAGCACTTTCTCGCCGGAGATCTGGTCATGAAGAAGGTAGACGCCACAGGAAGGGGAGCCACAGTGGGCAAGCTGCATCCGAATTGGGAAGGTCCCTTTATTATTCAAGAAGCCTTAGCCACCGGAGGCTATTATCTCCTGGATCAGGGTGGAGAGCAACTGGGAGGTACTTGGAGCGGGGATGACCTGAAAAGGTGAAAGTGCAGCTAGATATGATATACTCTAGAGGGGGTGAATAGAGTATATAGTGCTTTGAAACATTTTACAACAATTATTGTAATATGAGTGAGCATGGAAGCAGTAATAAATCTAATTACAGAACTAAGCTAATCAAATGCTAATCACAAAAGAATCAAAGCCAGAAACAAAAATAAAAACAAGCAAAACCAGAAGACACAAGGAAATATAGTGGTTCCCCTAAACTTGGGTACATCCACTCTTCTACAACCCTAGGTAGGAATCCACTGCAGGATGAGTTGATCAGGTGTCCTGGGCACCAATGAGCTTTTGATAAGGTGCTCAAAAACCAAATCATATTTTTTGATCAGGTGTCTTGCCACCAATGAGCTTTTGACAAGGTGCTCAAAAACCAAGCTTAAACTTTTGAAGAGAGTTTGAGAAACCCTTTACAGAGAGGGGGTGAGAGAGTGATGGAAGTCTTCTCTTTCTCAAACAACTGAGAAGACTATGTGGATTGATGATGTCAAAGCTCCCCCTGAGTCCTTGAGATCTTCAGGAAGAGAAGCTTTGCTGTAGGGTGATAGGCCTTCAAAGGTTGAACTCCAGCAATAGATGATTTCAGCAATAGCTGAAATGTTGAATGTCTGGAGTCTTGAAATATGTAGACCTTGAACACTTGAAAACTAGAGAGATCTGAAGATTTTAGAAAAAGTTGATCTCCTTGGATGAGTGTTCTTGAGAATTCTTTGAGACAGTATATTTTTTTGAAGATTACTGATGTCTGTGTGTGTGTGTCTGTGTATCTGTCTCTGTATATGTCTTAGAGACTCAAAAATTCTTATCTTTTATTCTCTGATACTGAACAAAACATTCTCTGAGAAGAATAGCCATTGGTCTGCATTAATGGCATCCTTAATTGCAAAATCTCTTCTGGAGGAAAGTCCATAAAAATATTCCTTGAAAAATCCCTTGAAACTTGGTCCAGAAATGAATGAAAATGGCTAGGAAATCTTCAGAATTAATTGCAGAATAACTCCTCAACTGATTTGAATTTGAATCTAGAAACATTCTTGAAGTTATCTGAAAACGTCGAACTGAGCTCTGCTATCGTCGGACTGAGCTCAGCGATATGGACTAATACAACAGCAAAATATCGTCGATCTGAGCTCAAGATCGTCGAACTGAGCTCAGAGATAGAGATCCAAAGCTTAGTCAAAGATCGTCGAACTGAGCTCACCGATCGTCGAATGGAGTTCGACGATATGATGAAGTTGAGCTCAGCGATCGTCGAATGGAGTTCGACGCTCTGTCGAAGTTGAGCTAGACGATCATCGATCGGAGTTCGACGAATCGTCGTGCTGAGCTCGACGATATGACTTAGTTTCCAAACAGAAAATCCTGGTCTTGAGGGCAGCTTCCAAACCTAGACTTCTAACCCTTAGACTCAATTCTAATTGACCTATTGAGCTATACAGGAGGTCAAGCATTTGTTTCCTAGAGACATAGTGATCCTGACCCAAATTAGTAGTAGGGTGTTCCAACAATCTCCCCCTATTTGGGTTAGGATTACTATTTACAGACTTTGGAAAAATTAAATAACAACATTCAAGCAGCAAAACAGAAAAGCAACAAGCTAGACATTGCAGAACCACAGAGATATATAACATCCAGATAGTAATCAGAATTCACAGAGATTGTCACCTTATATTGTCATTTCTTTTCCTTGCCCTTAACAAGTTTGATCTCTCTGTTGGGATTGAGGGCTTCCTTCTTTGATCTGGTATCATCTGCTGCACCTAAAGATGTTTGCTGTTTAGGCCTGTGAACTACAACTTCAGGATGCAATTCCATATACCTGTCAGAATCAAAGAACTTGCTTGATGCATATCTTTCTAGCTCTTTCTTTCTCTGTTCAGACATTGTAGAAATATTGGAGGAATCTTTTCCTTGCTCTCTAGCCTTTTTGATCTGATCCAGTGCAGCTAGTTCTTTTAATCTTGCAGTCCAAGCAGCTGGATTGTTCTCAGGGTCCTCAAAAGGTACTGGGGGCTCATATCTGTTAGAAGGATTGTCTTGAGGAGGCCTGGATGACACAGTTTCTTTCAGCTTATAGAAAAAAGGACCAGATGTGGTGTCAGAAGAAATTTGTCCTCCCCTGGAATATGGGTGTTGCCTTGAGTAACTTTTGGAGTAAACTTGGAGATCTCTTTGATTTCCTCTGTATCCTCCTCTCCTGGATTGAGGACCCCTGGATTGGCTTCCCCTATTATAGGATCTAGCATGAGGCTGATAGGGGGCCTGACTTCTGGCAGAGGGTTGAGCTGCAGAGCTTCCACCTGCACCTGCATCAGGAGGAGGTTGTGGAGGAGGATGAGAGTGTTGGAATTGTGAGGAACCCTTTTCATATTTTCTCTTCTTTTTCATTGCCTTCAGTTGGTTCTTAGAGTATTGCATCCAGTGCTCAGTGATAGGAAAGTCATGAAGAATGTAGTATGGAATATCATTATTATCTTTGACCTTGGCAGGAGGTACTCTCTTCATGGCTTTGCTCCTTGCCTTTCTTTTCCTGGCAATGGTAGCAGAAGAATCATCAGAGTCTGTTCTGTACTCATCACTTTCAGAACTCTGGTCATCATAAAGAGCATCAATTTTTTTCATCAGATCTTTCTTGAGCTGTACAGAAGCAGATGAGGCAACAGAGGGTGTAGCAGCAGATGTTGAAGCAGTAGCAGAAATGACAGCAGCAGATATAGGAGGTGTTGCAATCGGAGTAGAGGCAGTAACAACAGCAGCAGATATGGCAGGTTCAGGAGAAGTGATAACAACAGAAACAGCAGTTTCTGGAGAAGTAACAGCAACAACAATAGTTTCACTGACAACAGCATCAACAGTAGAGAAAACATCAGAAACTGCAGAAGGCTCAAACTCAGGTGCCTCTGACATAAGAATTTCCTTGGAAATTGGCTCAATAGCAATAACAGAAATTTCAGCAGCAGTATCAAAATGTTCAGCAGCAGTAGAGGCAACAACATCAACAACAATGCTTTCATCAGAAAAAGCAGCAGCATATACTGAGTTAACAAAAGAGGTGATGATGCTGGGGTTACAGCAGGAGAATGGCACAAGTGCCTTGGATAGCTCCTCTCGAGGCTGCACATCAACTGGCTCTGGCAGACAGCTGAAATAAAACTGATCAAAGTTTGATAGCAAAGACCTGAGGTCTATTGCAAAGACTGCAGCAGGAGGGATGTGATCTTGAGACACAGCAGCAGCAGCAAGAACAGGAGCTGAAGAAGCAGCAATAACAGCAGCAGCAGCAAACAGGCTCACAAAAACAGCAGCAACAGCAGCAGCAGGAAGACTCACTTCATAGGGCATCTCCCCCTGCCTAGATTCAGACAAGGCTGGATCAAGGCACACTGCTGTAGGGGCCGCCTGAGGGAATAGAGATGAGATCCTGGCAGAGAGAGCTGCCACTGACAGGTGTAATGGAGCCAAGGAGGTCTCCAAAAGAAGAGATAGCCTGGGGGATAGCAGTTCATACAACCTGTCAGCAAGGGCTGGAAGGTCTACTTGCTCAAGGGTGACTAGAGCAGAGGTAGAAGATGGAGGAGCAGCTGAGGGTGAGGGTAGTGGAGAGCTGGTGAATGGGGGAAGAGATGGATAAGGTGTGGGTAAGGTGGATATGGAGGATAGTGGGATGGAGATAGATGGGGTGAATGTGGGTTGGTCAATGATTTGTTGTAGAAGGTCTTGATAGGAAGTGGAGGATGAGGGTAGCTCAGGAGGAGAGGATGGAGAGTCATCCATAAAGGAATCATCAATGAGGGTGAAGGATGGAATGGAGGGTGATGAAGTGACATCTGGTGGAGGGTAGGAGAATAAGGGATGGAAGTGGTCTTCTGGTGTTGGTAGAATAGGTACTGGAGATGGTGTGGATGTTGGAGAGGGGCTGGATATGATGATGGTGGATGGAGTTGGAATGGTAGATGGTATGGGAAGAGAGGGAATTGGAGGAGAAGGAGGAGAGGCAACAGCAGGCAGGTCATCTACAGGGGCAGAGACCTGTGAGGAAGTGACTCTGAGAGTCCTTGTGCCTGAAGGAGTGCTGGAGGAGGGCCTGCTGGGCTTGCTGATTTGTCTGTCCCATTTTCCAAACAGGGCACAAGACAGTCTCTTGGAAGCATTGATATGGATTCCAGAGGAGACCAGTAAAGCAGGGCACCTGTGCTGCAGAAACACCCCAATAATCCTTCCAAAGTTGACAAAACTTTTGTTTATCTTCTTCTTGATAAGGTCAAAGAAGACTTCTCCCCAATTCAAATTTTTCCTGTCTACAAGGGCTCCCATGAGGCAGAGCTGATACCTTGAGATTGTATCATGGGCAGAGTGCTTAGCCAGTAGAACTTTCCCAACTACATCTGCCATGAATCTGTATTCCACAGATAGGTTATTTTTCAGGAGCTTGCTAGGGTTGGCCTCAGAATGACCCATTCTGGCAAGAAGGTCAGTATACTCTTATCCAGACAAGTCAGCAGTATCTTCACCATTTCTCAACTCAAAAACTTCTGATAGAATTGCTGGGGTTAGAGGTACTTGTGTGCCAGATATTGACCCAACAATGGTAGAGTTGTCTTGATTGTGGGCAGTATAGACTCATTCCTTGATCTCATCAGATGCAAGCTTGATCCTTGTGATCATAATGACAGTCAGGTTCTGCTCCTTAAATAGCCCCAAAATATCTTGAAAGACCTGGTCGGTTGTGCTGAAGGATTCCATGTCAATGTCGAAGCCAGCATCAAACTTCATGGCAGCAAGAATAGCAACAGACACAGCCATGGGTACCTGCAAAAATTCAACAAACAAAACGACCAAGTGCAGAATTGTTTGGAGGGAAAGAAAGTTCTTGCAGAGAAATCGAAAGCGCAAAGGAGAACGACGGCGAAAAATGAATTTTATATTATGGTTCGACGCAGAATTGGAAAGATCGTTGAACTCAGTTCGACGATCGAGGCTTCTAAAGGAATCTGAAGAGACTTCAACATCGTCGATCTCCGTTCGATGATATTGGAGAGCGTCGAGCTCTGTTCGACGATCGTTCAGAGAACAAAATCGTCGAGCGCCGTTCGACGATCGTTGACCGGAAGAGATAGTTCATACTATCTGAGAAACGCTGAACTCAGTTCGACGATGTCAGAAATCATCGATCTCCGTTCGACGATCTTGGGGAAAATCGTCGAGCGCAGTTCAGAGACCAGAAATACACTCTAGACACTAAGAAAAATCAAGATGTTTGCCTAGTCTTGGTCAATTTTTAAGCTTTCAAAATCTTGGATATTATTTAAGACTTCCTCCATCTAACATTCCTAACTGATTTAGGAAGAATGTGTGTTTCTTTTCATCCAAGGGCTTGGTGAAAATATATCCCCTTTGTAAATCAGTTGGGATATATTGTAGTTCAATTTTATTCTTTTCAACATTATCCCTTAAGAAATGATGCCTAATCTCTATGTGTTTTGTCCTACTATGGAGGACTGGATTTTGAGCTATAGAAATAGCACTGGTGTTATCACAAAAGATTTTAGACTTCTCTAAGTTGTAGCCATAGTCTAGGAGTTGGTTTTGAATCCACAAGATTTGTGAACAACAACTGCCTGCAGCCATATATTCAGCTTCAGCAGTTGAAGTTGACACAGAAGTTTGTTTCTTACAAAACCAAGAGACAAGTTTGTCACCAAGGAACTGACAAGTTCTACTGGTGCTTTTCCTGTCAATTCTGCATCCAGCATAGTCAGCATCAGAGAATCCCGTTAAATCAAATGCTGAATCTTTTGGATACCAGAGACCTAGATTTGGACAACTTTTAACATACCTGAGAATCCTCTTTACTAGTGTTAGGTGTGACTCTCTAGGGCTTATTTGGAACCTATCACATATACATATAACAAACAATATATCTGGTCTACTAGCTGTAAGATACAGTAAAGAGTCAATCATTGCTCTATATGTTGTCTGATCAACAGGTTTCCCATGTTCATCAACATCCAATACAACATTAGTAGGCATGGGTGTTTTCATACAAGATGCTTCAGACATGCCAAATTTCTTAACCAGTTCATTTGCATATTTGGTTTGAGAAATAAAGATGCCTTCAGTATGTTGCTTGACTTGCAATCCTAGGAAAAAGGATAGCTCACCCATGCTACTCATCTCAAATTTAGAATGCATTAGGTTGGAAAACCTACTGCACAATTTGGAGTCAGTAGAACCAAAGATAATATCATCTACATAAATCTGTACTAGTAGGGTATGTGACTTATGGGTTCTAATGAAAAGAGTTTGGTCTACTCTACCCCTTATAAAACCATTTTCTAAGAGAAAGCATGCTAGGGTCTCATACCATGCTCTAGGAGCTTGCTTGAGACCATATAATGCTTTGCTCAATCTAAAAACATAATCAGGATAAGTTGGAGAGATAAAACCTGGAGGTTGTCTGACATATACTTCCTCTTTGATGTCTCCATTTAGAAATGCACTTTTGACATCCATCTGATATACCTTGAAGCCTTTATGTGCTGCATAGGCTAAAAATATTCTGATGGCTTCTAATCTTGCAACTGGTGCAAAAGTCTGGTCGTAGTCTATTCCTTCTTCTTGAGAGTATCCCTGAGCAACTAGCCTTGCCTTATTCCTTATAATTACTCCTTGATCATCCAGTTTGTTTCTGAATACCCACTTTGTTCCAACAATGGAGTGATCCTTAGGCTTTGGCACTAGTTCCCATACTTTGTTTCTCTCAAATTGATGCAACTCTTCTTGCATTGCAATGATCCAGTGTGGATCTTGCTCTGTATCTTGAATGGACTGAGGTTCAATTTGAGATAGGAAGCAGGTGTGCAACAGGTTTTGGTTGACCTGATTTCTGGTTTGCACACCAGCTGAGATGTCTCCAATTATTTGGGAAATTGGATGGTCTCTTGATGTTACTAAATCAACAGGGGGTGTTGATTGTTCACCAACCTGTGTTGTTGTTTTCTCTTGTGGTACAACAACTGGCTCTTCAAGTTGTTCTTCAATATGTTGAGCATTTTATTCATCTTCACTGCTTTCATCCCCTTGAGTAACCTGTAACTTGGTCAAGTCTTCAACTAGAGAACGTTCCTGCAAAGGTTCTATGGTAGAAGAAATATTCTCCTTGAAAGACAGGTTAGATTCATCAAATGATATATGAACAGATTCCTCAATTTTTAAAGATGATTTATTATAGACCCTATAAGCCTTGCTGATTATGGAGTATCCCAGAAACACTCCTTCATCAGCTTTAGCTTGAAATTTTGCTAAGTATTTCTTGTCATTGTTATGAATGTAGCAAATACAACCAAAGACTCTAAAATAATCAACTTTAGGTTTCTTCCCTTTGAGTAATTCATAGGGAGTCTTTCCCTTTAGTTTATGTATCAGACTTCTATTCAGCACATAGTTGGAGGTGTTCACTGCCTCTGCCCAAAAGGAGAGAGGTAGATGAGCATATGACAACAATGTAGTGGCTGATTCAATAAGGGTTCTATTTTTCCTTTCAGCTACCCCATTTTGTTGAGGAATTCTAGGAGCTGAGAAAGTATGCCTGATCCCTTCACTCTGACAGAACTCTTGCATAAGAAGAGAATCAAACTCTGTCCCATGATCACTTCTGATCAGGGCAATGTGAGTATTGAACTCAATCTGTATACATTGGAGAAACTCTGTCAGACACTTAAAGTTATCAGACTTCTTCCTTAGAAAGAACAACCAAGTGAATCTAGAGAAGTCATCTACAACTACTAAAGTGTAAGATTTCCCTCCTAGGCTTTGTACTGTGATGGGTCCAAAAAGATCCATACGTAACAGATACAATATCCTAGGTGAATCACTCTTATTAAGTGACTTAAAGCTATTTTTAGTTTGCTTGCCTAATTGACAAGCCCTGCAGAGTCCTTCCTTCTTGTAGGGGCCAGAAGGTAGTCCTCTAACAAGGTTGTCCTTGGATAGCCTAGCAATAGTTCTAAGGTTTAGGTGTCCTAATTTCTTATGCCATAAGATATTTGGTCTACAGACAGAATTAAACAAGCAAATATCTACATCAGTTGAAAGAAAATCTACTAGATAGATGTTACCTTTCCTTTTACCTGTCAACACAGTTGTGTTGTCCTCTGACTTGATTTTGCATAAGGCTTTGCTGAAGGTCACCTGGTAGCCTTCATCACACAGCTGACTGATGCTAATTAGGTTGTGCTTCAGTCCTTCCACATAAGCTACCTTCTTGAAGGTTATTGATCCAATCTGGACTGCACCATATCCTTTAGTCTGTCCAAAGTTTGAATCACCAAAGATAACTTTGGGTCCAAACTTGGCTCTAAAGGATGTGAGATTGTCCTTGTTCCCTGTCATGTGCTTAGAGCACCCACTATCCAAGTACCATTGCTGGTTAGATGTTGGATAGGTCTTCACCTGCACATAAGACAATTCATTTGTTTTTGACCCAGTTTACCTTGGGCCTAGGTTGATAACCTTTAAATTCTGAAATGAAAGACATCCCAGGTTGACACTTATATCCTTCAGGATGATATCTCCTTGGAGGTATAATCCATTCAGTATAAGGGTTAAAGATTTCGGATGAAGGACCCTTAGGATTGAATTTTGATTTGCCCTTGAAAAATTTTCCAGAGCTCTGACCTCTGTTCGACGATCTTGGAGCTGCGTTCGACGATCTTGGGTCAGATCATCGAGCTCCGTTCGACGGTCGACTATGGCTGAGATCAGGTACTTGAGATCGTCGACCTGCGTTCGACGATTTTGCCTGAGATCGTCGATCTTCGTTCGGCGATCGTCGATCTTCATTCGGCGATCGTCGAGCTCCGTTCGACGATTTCTGCTGGGACTTGGTTTTCTTGGGCAGATCAGAATTTTTCCTAGCAACCTCTACAACTCCCTTTCCTTTGTTAGAAATGAATTTGATTGGAGTTGTTAGAACTATGGGTTGGCTGGATGAGGCACCCAAGCCCAGTGTACTATTAAATCTGGAGTTCACTGTGCTTGTGATGTCCATCAGCTTGATGCTTCTCCCATTAAGGGATTCTTCAAGCTTCTTGGCCTCAGAGAGCTCACTTTTCAGTGAAGCTATCTGTTCCCTACAGCACTCCAACTCCTGAGAGAGTTTGAGGTTTTCTGACTTTAAAGTATTGTGTTCAGATAAATGATTTCTGAGAGAGATAATTTTTTTCTCAGACTTTAGCAGGTCTAAACACAATGCTTTAAATTCAGATTTAAAATCCTCTGAATTAAAATCAAAAGAGCTGATTACCTGATCTTCTTCAGGTTGAGTCTCTGAATCTGACTCTGACTCCTCTTCTTCTGAATTGTGCTGTGAGGCATTGATTGCCATCATGCAGAACTCTTTCTCTTCTGCATCATCCTCATCATCACTGGAGCTGGATGAGACTTCTGACTCCTCTTCAGTCTCACTCCAGGATTCATCAACAAACCCCTTTCTTGTATGTTTGTTTTTGCTTGATGAGGGTTTGCCATTGCCATTCCTTTTGGAGTCTTTCTCCTTTTTTCTTTCTTTCCTGTCCCTTCTGTCCTTGTTTTTATTTTCTGGGCAGTCAGGAACTATGTGCCCTGGTTTCCTGCAACCAAAGCAAATAATGTCTTTATTATTATTATTAATGGACTTGTCATACCTTGGCTTATCATGTTCCTTGTATGATCTCCTTCTGAAGTCCTTTCTGGCCATCTTATAAAATCTTTTGGCCAACAGACTGAGTAGTTCATCATTGCCTGTGGCTTTGTCTTCAGGCAGATCTTCAGTTGCCTTGAAGGCTATGGTCTTCTCTTTTCTTGTGGCTAGTGAGGCAGCCTTCTGTTCTTCCTCTCTATTTTTGATGAGTAGCTCATAAGATTTGAGCTTACCCAATAGAGCTTCAGTAGTGATCTCATTCAGACTTCTAGCATCCTTAATTGGCCAGATTCTTGAATCCTAAGTGCTAGGGAAGCACATTAGGATCTTGTCATTGAGTTCAGTTAGTGAAATCTCTTTATCCAATGTCCTGAGTTCACTGACAATTAGACTGAGTCTGTTGTACATATCTCCCACTAACTCAGTTTCTCCCTTCTTGAAATTCTCATATTGAGATATGAGGTGGGATCTCCTATCCTTTCTCTCATCAGCTGAGCCTGAGACTATTTCAGAAAGTTTGTCCCAAATTTCCTTTGCTGAATTGCATTCAGCCACCTTTTGAAATATGTCATCAGACATTGTCTGGGCTAAGATGTTCATAGCCTTGGCATCAGCTACCTTCCATCTCTTGATATCAGCATTTGTTCCTGATAGAGGTGGAACAGCATTTGTACTTGTGTTCTCTGGGGGTCTTGGACACACTGTCAAAACAGAGTTAAAAATATCTTCGTCAATAGAATTCATGTACAGTCTGATCCTTGCTTTCCAAAGTGCAAACTTGGCTAGATTGCACACTGGAGGTCTGGTGCTAGCATAATCTTTGTTTTGGGCCATGATTTGTGAAAACTAAATCTAGTAATAAACTACAAAAGAAAAACAGATCTAACTTGGGATCTTTGGGTTCAGGTGTTAGCCTGTGCAACCACCAAGGTGTGGTAAGTTTAACCAACCTGACTTTGATACCAATTGAAAGTGCAGCTAGATCTGATATACTCTAGAGGGGGGTGAATAGAGTATATGGTGCTTTAAAACTTTTTACAACAATTATTGTAATATGAGTGAGCAGGGAAGCAGTAATAAATCTAATTACAGAACTAAGCTAATCAAATGCTAATCACAGAAGAATCAAGGCCAGAAACAAAAATAAAAACAAGCAAAACCAGAAGACACAAGGAAATATAGTTGTTCCCCTAAACTTGGGTACATCCACTCTTCTACCACCCTAGGTAGGAATCCACTGCAGGATGAGTTGATCAGGTGTCCTGGGCACCAATGAGCTTTTGATAAGGTGCTCAAAAACCAAATCAGATTTTTTGATCAGGTGTCTTGCCACCAATGAGCTTTTGACAAGGTGCTCAAAAACCAAGCTCAAACTTTTGAAGGGAGTTTGAGAAACCCTTTACAGAGAGGGGGTGAGAGAGTGATGGAAGTCTTCTCTTTCTCAAACAACTGAGAAGACTATGTGGATTGATGATGTCAAAGCTCCCCCTGAGTCCTTGAGATCTTCAGGAAGAGAAGCTTTGCTGTAGGGTGATAGGCCTTCAAAGGTTGAACTCCAGCAATAGATGATTTCAGCAATAGCTGAAATGTTGAATGTCTGGAGTCTTGAAATATGTAGGCCTTGAACACTTGAAAACTAGAGAGATCTGAAGATTTTAGAAAAAGTTGATCTCCTTGGATGAGTGTTCTTGAGAATTCTTTGAGACAGTATATTTTGTTGAAGATTACTGATGTCTGTCTGTGTGTGTCTGTGTATCTGTCTCTGTATATGTCTTAGAGACTCAAAAATTCTTATCTTTTATTCTCTGATACTGAACATAACATTCTCTGAGAAGAATAGCCGTTGGTCTGCATTAATGGCATTCTTAATTGCAAAATCTCTTCTGGAGGAAAGTACATAAAAATATTCCTTGAAAAATCCCTTGAAACTTGGTCCAGAAATGAATGAAAACGGCTAGAAAATCTTCAGAATTAATTGCAGAATAACTCCTCAACTGATTTGAATTTGAATCTAGAAACATCCTTGAAGTTATCTGAAAACGTCGAACTGAGCTCTGCTATCGTTGGACTGAGCTCAGCGATATGGACTAATACAGCAGCAAAATATCGTCGATCTGAGCTCAAGATCGTCGAACTGAGCTCAGAGATAGAGATCCAAAGCTTAGTCAAAGATCGTCGAACTGAGCTCACCGATCGTCGAATGGAGTTCGACGATATGATGAAGTTGAGCTCAGCGATCGTCGAATGGAGTTCGACGATCTGTCGAAGTTGAGCTAGACGATCGTCGATCGGAGTTCGACGAATCGTCGTGCTGAGCTCGACGATATGACTTAGTTTCCAAACAGAAAATTCTGGTCTTGAGGGCAGCTTCCAAACCTAGACTTCTAACCCTTAGACTCAATTCTAATTGACCTATTGAGCTATACAGGAGGTCAAGCATTTGTTTCCTAGAGACATAGTGATCCTGACCCAAATTAATAATAGGGTGTTCCAACAAAAGGTTCTATCCTTAACGACCGATGATGTACTTTGTTGACATGTTTTTACATATATGCAATGACAGCTTTTCTTTTTCTATCCATCTTGTGTTTTATCGCAAACTTTCTTTGAGCTTAAGGTTCGACTCCAAGATCGATCCAAGAGGCTGGCAGTCAACTTGTTCCCCTAGATAGCCCAGTTCGGACGATGGGACAATGCCTCGGGATTTTAGCGTCCTTGTAAGACCGGCCCCCTACATTGACGGCCGAGATCAGCTCCCCCCTTGCATGTCGGCCTAGTTATCCCCGACTGCATCTCTCCTCCGACTGGAGGAACTAGCGGGAACAGGTCTGGACCCCAACCTCTCGGGTTGAAGGAAGCGTCAACGGGGGCCAGGATAGGCCCAAGGGAGTATGTTAGTCGCAAGTGCGTCCCGGTGGACCCTCGGAAGGACATAGCCCCTCACCCGTACTTTGGCGCTCCTGGCCAGTTGGCAGGGTTAGAAATGATCGCAGCAGTTGGATTGGAAAACGTGCCTCCATCCTGTGGATAGCCCAGTTCGGACGATGGGACGATACCTCGGGATATAAGCGCCCTTGTAAGACCGGACCCCTGCATTGACGGTCGGGATCAGCTCCCCCCTTGCAAGTCAGCCTAGCTCCCCCCGACTGCATCTCTCCTCCGACTGTAGGAACTATCAGGAACAGGGTTGGACGCCAACCTCCCAACTCGACATCTTCGAGATCGTCGTTTGATTTCTATTTTCTTCTTCCTCAAAGATGCGCTTAATCCATTTCAAACTCTTGAAGTATCAGGAAAAAAACAAAGCTCAAGTCCTCGAGTGGTAGGTCTCCGTAAGACCAAATCCCTGCACGAGCTCCCCTCCTGCACATTGGCCGCAGATCTCCTCGAGTGAGATCGAGACCCTCGCTGGAGTGATGTCGTAGTCCGAGACCTCTGTACGAGCTCCCCTCCTGCAGACCGACTACTTGCCTCCCCGAGTCGACCTACACCACTCTAGTTGAGCAAGGCTCCTGAGAGTTGTCGACTCCAACAAAGCTCAAGTCCTCGAGTGGTAGGTCTCCGTAAGACCAAATCCCTGCACGAGCTCCCCTCCTGCACATTGGTCGCAGATCTCCTCGAGTGAGATCGAGACCCTCGCTGGAGTGATGCCGTAGTCCGAGACCTCTGTACGAGCTCCCCTCCTGCAGACTGACTACTTGCCTCCCCGAGTCGACCTACACCACTCTAGTTGAGCAAGGCTCCTGAGAGCTGTCGACTCAAACAAAGCTCAAGTCCTCGAGTGGTAGGTCTCCGTAAGACCAAATCCCTACACGAGCCCCCCTCCTGCACATTGGCCGCAGATCTCCTCGAGTGAGATCGAGACCCTCGCTGGAGTGATGCCGTAGTCCGAGACCTCTGTACGAGCTCCCCTCCTGCAGACCGACTACTTGCCTCCCCGAGTCGACCTACACCACTCTAGTTGAGCAAGGCTCCTGAGAGCTGTCGACTCCAACAAAGCTCAAGTCCTCGAGTGGTAGGTCTCCGTAAGACCAAATCCCTGCACGAGCTCCCCTCCTGCACATTGGCCGCAGATCTCCTCGAGTGAGATCGAGACCCTCGCTGGAGTGATGTCGTAGTCCGAGACCTCTGTACGAGCTCCCATCCTGCAAACCGACTACTTGCCTCCCCGAGTCGACCTACACCACTCCAGTTGAGCAAGGCTCCTGAGAGCTGTCGAGTCCAACAAAGCTCAAGTCCTCGAGTGGTAGGTCTCCGTAAGACCAAATCCCTACACGAGCTCCCCTCCTGCACATTGGCCGCAGATCTCCTCGAGTGAGATCGAGACCCTCGCTGGAGTGATGTCGTAGTCCGAGACCTCTGTACGAGCTCCCCTCCTGCAGACCGACTACTTGCCTCCCCGAGTCGACCTACACCACTCTAGTTGAGCAAGGATCCTGAGAGCTGTCGACTCCAGCAAAGTTCAAGTCCTCGAGTGGTAGATCTCCGTAAGACCAAATCCCTGCACGAGCTCCCCTTGTGCACATTGGCCGCAGGCCTACTCGAGTGAAATCGAGTTTAGACCTAGCGAGTTACGAAGGACGACTACGGGAATGTGAATATCAGTTTTGGGGCGAGCATACATGCAGGCAGCGATGAATGTGCGAGTATGGTCTGGCGAGTAGTTCCGTAGCGAGTGCCATGGAGAGAGTTACGAAGGACGACTACGGGAATGCGAATATCAGTCTTGGGGCGAGCATACATGCAGGCAGCGATGAATGTGCGAGTAGGTCTGGCGAGTAGTTCCGTAGCGGGTGCCATGTCGCGAGTTACGAAGGACGACTACGAGCATGCAAATATCAGCTAAGCGACCATCAACAATGTCGTCGTGAGAGCACATGGCACGAGCACTCATTCTCCCTGAGCGTATGAGCCTAGCGAGTATTATCCACAAACCAGCACGCGAAAAGAAAGGATGCGAGATGTGGTAATTCAAACTTGCATTAATATATCAAAAAATTTACAAGTGTCACAAAAATTCCACTAAAGGCTAAGTCAAGCGAGTATGAAGAATATCAGCGAGCAACTAGGACTCATCGTCGCCAGTATCTGGCCGATATTCCTCATCTCCAATCTCGACGTCATCTTCGTCGCCGCTTTCCTCGCTTTCCTCCTCGCCGCTACCGCTGCTGCTACTGCCGCCGCTGCTGTCAGAGCCTGAAGAGGTCGGAGGCAGGCGATTTGGCGAGACCGTCTCGGCGAGCAACTCGGGGATGAGTTCGTCAACCGTGAACTCCTTCTCCCCTTCATCGAGCTTCCCACTGATCCTCAACCTCGCAAGAACCACGTTACCTGCCGCGCGGGCTATCTCGCGACGGACAGGACGACCTCTCTTCCCACAGAATGCGAGATCGCTTGATGGCGTAGTGAGGATCGTCCTCCGGGCGTGGCGGGGGAGCAGAGGAACTCGCGCCGGCTTCTAAAATGGCCAGGCGAGATTCCATCTCGGCCGAGCGAACCTGGGCTGCCTACAAATCAGCCCGAGCCTTGGCGAGTTCCGCCTCATACTCAGAAAGGTTTTTGGCGGTCTCCATCTCGGCAGCCTGCGACGAACAACGAAGTCAGCCAAAACGATCATAAGACATCAGCATCGCGCGTAAAAGCGACATACCTCGTAATCTCGCCAGCGGGTGGCTTCCATGCCGAGATTGATCGCCTTCTGGCTGACGATTTTCAAGGCCTGAGTCCTCTCCAGCATCCTCCTCGCCGCAAAGTGATTTAGCTCGACAGCTCGGGCGAGCGAGCAGGCCGCTTGCTGGGCGAGCTCCTCCTCGCCAAGATCCAGCATGGCCTCGGCGTCGCCTCGGCCGTACATCGCGTGGAGGACGGCGAAGGCCTCCCCCTTATCCTCCCCCTCCTCCGCCCAAGAGGGGAGGTTGGTGCTCAGTGTCACCAGATGCTCGTCAGGTGCCCAGGTCACCAGAGGGCGACCGTAGGCGTCCACCGCGTCAAGCCCCAAGTTGAAGTTGGGGTGGAAGTGGGGACGCCGAGCGTGGAGCGGCGAGTCTTGGTCGCCAGAAGGTGGCGAGGACATTTTTTGTTTCTTGGTCGCGGGCCCGGCGACCTGGCTTTGCCTTTACCCTTGCCCTTGGCGATCTTTTTCTTCTCGCCGATGTCGGATGGCGAGTCGGGCTCAGGTAGCGAGGTGGCGATTCCTTTGGCTGGAGGAAGCGGCCTCACCGGGAGCTCGTTCGGTTCTGCAAAAGACCGAGTGATGTGAGCAAGAAATTATAGGGGCGAATAGGATACCGACATTCCTTGCCGAGATTTACCTTCGTTATAGTGGACTTCGAACAGCGTGTTGACGTTAAGTCGCCAGAAGATGACATCAAACCGGCGACCTCGGAACAGTTCGACGAATTGCTCGCGCGCGCCTTCCAATATCGGTGGAAGGAAGACGACATCGGCGGGCTGGTGCGGCCTTCCCTGGACTTCGCCGAAGTCGCCCTCGACGATGACTAGTTGCTCACTCCATTTGTGAACCTTGTTGGCCGTCCCCACCAGGGTGCATACGTGGCTGCTGAAATAGACCACACCCACGGAAGTCGCGGCGAAGGCAAATATCTTGCGGAATACGGAGAGATCGAAGATGATCCTCTCCTCGCGAAGGTAGCAAAGAAACCCCATGATGATGACGACACCGTTGGGGTTGATTTGCGCGGGGACTATACCGAAGTATCGCAGGATGCGCAATACTCCGGCCAGAAAGGTAGTCGCAGGCCAGCGTCGAAGTGTCGGAGAGGGAGGACAAGCGCGCCCTCTATAAAGGTGTTAAGTCGCTCACTGCGGGCCGGAAGTCTGGCCGAGTATCCTTAAGGAAGGAGTCTTTCCCTAAAATTTTCCAAGTCACGCATGCTGGTGGTCGACCTCTTAAAAGCCGCATCCGCGAAATTGGCGGCATGGGCCTGGCGGCGAGCACTGGCGTCGTCTCCCACCATCTTGCGACCTGTGAAGAAGATAGGAAGACGAGCGAGGAGTAGAGCAAGGTCGCATCACGCGAGCAGGAGCAAATACTCGCGAGCTAGAAAGACAAAAGCGCAACAACGTACTTATGTCCTACCTACCCCCTGTATTTATAGGCGCCAAAGGGGGGGGATACTATCCTTACGGCGGGTACCAAGCAAGTCGCGCTTTTAGCGAAGTAAGTCAACGCGTCGCGTAAATCACAGAAAACAGAGGGAGCATAATCGCAACCTGCAGAATAAACTCGGCACAATCCAGACAGATATCGCGTAAACATTGAATAGGGAGAACAAATTAATACTTTGGCGAGGTCTAAGCTCGCTTATTACAAGCAAGAAAATGTTTGACAAAATCACACTGGGCGAGTTCCAAATAAAAGAAAGATTAATGCCTAGGCCTCTCCGGAGGATGTGGATGTCGCCTGGCCCAACCCATCTCGCGTGCTCGCCGGAAATGATCTGTCGCCACCGCCATCGCGTCATCACCAAGCTGCAGCTGCTCCTCCATCCTCGACAACCTGCCAACAGAGCCCATACTCGCTCGCATGCCGGCGACCTCTTCGAGAACGAGCTGGAGGCGATGATTGTTGAGCGCGAGCTGACGATCATTCTCCCTTACCATGTGGAAGCGGGATTCGTAGCTCTCCAGCGTACTATTGAGCTCTTCCATTTTCGCCATCCGCACCTCCAACGATGATATTCGGCGATGAGGCTCGCAGATCGCCAGCTGGTCAAACTTGCTCTCCAGCTCCATGTAAGCTCGAGCAGCCACACGACGATATTCCATTCCCGGCAGACCCATGGCGTCGATGAAAGCCGCCCCTGGAGTCGCCGGCCGATCTGACACCAAACAAAAGTCGCCAGAATTAGGCATAGATGCATAATCGCCATGAGCACATCAATAGCGACACATACCGCTATGAGGAGATCTAGATCGGCGAGGAGATCTCGATCGGCGAGGAGGGGATCCGCGCGTTGGCTCATCTCGACGGCTTGAAGATGGACCACCAGCGAGCTCGGCTGCCTTACCTCGACCACGCCCCCTTGTCCAGGATCCGCGTTTCTCGGTGCGAAGTAGCTAGGCCGCGGCTTTACCGGCTTTACACCTGCGGGCTGTGATGAAGAAGGCGGAGGGAGCGACGAACTCGCCGGCGGCGGAGGATTCTTCGGCGGAGGTGGAGGAAGTCGCGTCGTGGTAACTTGAGAAGGCGCAATCAGAGGCGGCGGCGGCGGCAAGGATGCTGTCACCGACTGGATGACGACGACATTGGTAAGCGGCGGCGGCAGGGGTAAAGAGGAGCTCGCCTCGGGTAGAGAAGACCTCACCGTCGGCAGCACAGAACTCGTGGCGGGCAGGGCAGAACTTCTTACGGGCACCCCAGAACTCGCCGGGAGACCCTTGCTCGCCAAGGTCTTACTCAACGGAGGATTCTTCGACGACAGTTCCTTGCTCGCGGAAGGAACCGAGGCCTAGACTGCCTTTTTGGAACCGATATTTATCCGCACTGTGTGTGCGGTCCTTACTTGCCCACCGGCGGGAAGGGCGACGAGCGGCACGGAGCTCAACGGGGCGACATTCAAAGCCGCACCCAAACCCTCCGTGGGAGAATCTGCGAGTATCACCGTCCGGTTAACAAGCAATAGAAACAATCGACAGAATGAGAAATCACCTAGGCAAAAAGACAACCTCGCAGGTCGACGACTTCCGCTTGCTGAAACGTCGAAGCGGAGGCGAGTTCCGGGGCTGTGGAAGTAGCGAGCTCAGGGATGTTATGCGGGTCGAGGAAACTCGCGTCAGAAACGGCGACATTGGGAATGTCGTCGAGTCCCAAGTCGCTAAGCAATTGCTGCGTGCTGGTGGAGAGCGCGGGGTTAGTAGTGGGGGCGCAGGGCGAGAAGGGGGCGGCCGCGGAATATCGTCACCAGAGGTGGATTTGTTCTTGGACTTTGCCTTTTTTCTCTTGGGCAGAGGTAAGTCAGCGGCGACATCCTCTTCGCGCAGTCGCTTTGATTTAACGACTCCGATGGCACTCGTCAACGCAGCAAGACTGTCACGAAGGATCTTCTCGGCGTTCGACATCACGCGCGAATTATGAAGAACCGGCTAAAGAGTTAGGCCCCCCCTATTTATAGAGATCGGTAGGCAGTCACAAGAGGCGAGCAACCCAGATATTCGGCAGCGCAACTCGCCGAATAAGTGTTGGATGTTTCTTTCTGAGCTCCGATGTCGCTCCGAAAGAGCGGGGATTGTGTACAACCCATATTCGTCGAGAGTGGGTCCTACCACGGACAGGTCAGTAGAGGCAAAAGTCAACAAGTCACCACAGAAGTCAAAGTCAGCAATGAAGATCGCGGAAGACCTGTGCGAGTATAGGCGAGCTCCCCTCGTATACTCGCCGGGTAGGCGACTAGGCGAGATACTCGCCCGATCCGTGCGAGTTCCCCAGGAAGTCGCCTCGTCGCCAGGGGTCTTGGTTTTGCCTATAAATAGGACCCCAGGGGTATGAGAGCAGGACGGAAAACCTTCGGCAGGATACTCGCGCGCCTCTTGTTCGAGATACTGGTTTGGATTTCGGATTCCTTTTCCTTAGAGGAATTAGCGACTTTGCGACTTTGTCAGCTAGCCTCTCTCGTACTCAGTTCGGCCATTCTTGGTTGAGAAGGGGTTGCTCCTTGCGAGCATCCGGGTACGTGGTGGGTCCTTCCTGCCGCAACGTCTGGGGTCCTGTTTGACCTGTTTCTTTGTGCTAGCCTTCTTTGGGTCTTATCTAGCTTCTGAGCCAGTAACCTTAGGCGGCTTCGGTCTGAATTCTGAGGTTAGGATTTTCCTGGCTTCAACATAACTGATGTTGAACAGACACACCATGACAACATCCCTGCACAGGATATATCAATGGATGATACATCTGCATTAGATGATGCTCCATTAACTGTACAAAATACAGATGTTCTTCCATTTCAACTGCAACAAGAATTCACTCTTGAGGAATTGTTTCCTAACTTACTAGAAGTAAGGACCGAGGAAGTAGTGCCAAGTACTGAGGGGGAGGAGCCAGGAACTAAGGGGGAGTTGCCAAGGACTGACAAGGAGCTGCCCTCTAGTCCAAAGGACACAGTGTATAACGCCCCGAAACTCAAAAGAGCGACGGGTGACGAATATGTACCAAATTTGGAATTTGGCAGGGGTACATGGCCTGGGACACGGGCGTGTCCCAGGGCGTGTCGGGGTAGTTCAAAGTTCTGGCAAAACGATCAGGCAAAAATCTGGGTTCGACGATCGTCGAGCAGCGGTCAATGATCTGGTCGCAATGCTGCGGTCGACGATCGGGCCAGCTATTCTGTGTTCGACGATCGGGCCATCTATTCTGTGTTCGACGATCGGGCCAGCTATCTATGTTCGACGATCGGGCTAGCTATCTGTGTTAGACGATCGGGCAAGCTATCTCCGTTCGACGATCGGGCCGTGGGTTCGACGATCGGGCCGCGTGTTCGTCGATCGGGCAGTTTTCTGTGTTCGACGATCGGGCCGTGGGTTAGACGATCGGGCCGTCCGTTCGACGATTTGGCCAGAGTTTCCCCATTCGACGATCTGGCAGCGGTCGACGATCTTGGTTCGACGATCGTCGAGCGTGGGGCTTTGTGACGTGATTAACTCTGTCGACACGGAATGTCGACACAGGGGTTTTGGCGGGAGTTGACTATTCGTTCTGACACTATTTTGACGTGGACGTGTCCTACTCCTGTTGGCGTACCATGCAGTGTTTGACCCCATTTGTCCAGGTCAGTCCTAGATCGGAGCCATGCATTTCCCTTTTGTGGGATCCTACGGCTGGAGGTTAATCCGATTGGGTTATACCCGAGGGAAGGGTTTCAAAACCATTATTTTTCTGCCGTGTTCTCTGTCTAAATCCTAGAGAGAGGTGAGAGCAAAGGAGGAATAAGAAGCTTAGATCCAGTCTTTGGAGGAGTTTTAGAGCTCCAAATCGCGAGCCGACTTCAGATCTACGAAGGAAAGGAGATTGCGGTGCTTTTCATCCGCGTACATTTCCATGGCGCCAAGGAAGAACGCTATGGTAACGATTCTCTTCTTGAGCATGTGAAGCTCTCCTTCTTTTGCATAGGAAGCCAGCTCTCGCGAGTTTGCGGTGAGTTGGAGGCGTTACTTCGGGTAGATATGTAAAGTCCCCGTTATGTAGAGTCCGTAATCGAGAACGGACATAGACATGATGTGTGAAGCCTATCCGGACATGTTGGTCTGGATCGGTGATGTTGCATTGCATAAATGCCGGAGAAGACTCCGTGCGAATGTTTGTTTTTCGGGTTTTCTATGTGGTAGATTGCAACAGGGAGCCTTGGGGATTAACCCTAAGGTGCACCCGAAAAACTGGGCAGATGCGTGATCTTGCCAACTTGGTGGCCTGGGAGCCAACTTGAACATAATCGGGTTATGTGAAGTATGTAATGGAAACGAGACTTGGGAGAAGTTTGACACGCGCATATGGCTTAAATTGTCGTTGCGATGTGAGCACGGGTTAGATGGAACCGTACCCGTTCTATGATGTTCGGTTAGAGCCGTTGGCATAGATGAGGGTCTTCGGCGGTCTATGGCTTAAATTGACGTGACCCATGCCAGGAAGACAAAATGCTCATATGTTTGGCCGTCAAAGTGGCGGTGGTGAGATCGGAATGTCTATGGCTTAAATTGACGCGGCATTGGCCGGTTCACCGAGAATGTGCCCTGAGTGCATGGGGCGTGTGGCCGTGCGTGCCAACGCCTATGATGCAATGTATATTTATATACTGCTTGGTTTTGCTAATAAGTACAGGGAAGGAGCATCGCCGCCCCAAATTGGGGGCGGGATCGTTATAATTTGGTCAGCATTGCTGACCGTTTCTTTTGTTTGTCACCGTGCGATGGTTTGTTGCTTGCAGGTGCTGCTGGACCAAGCGGTCAATAGCGGGCTAAAGCCCAAATTGCGAAGCCGACCCTCAAAGGCCTAATTGGAGTGTTTACTTGCTTTTGTTCATGTATGACCGGCCTGCGTGCCGTGGTATGGAAAACATGTAATATGAGTAAACCATTTGTAAGGCCTTAAGGTCAGTACTTGTGTATGTACTTCATTCCTTTTTGGCTTGTTAGTGGACATTCATGCTTGTTGCTGGGTTCTTTTAATTACAACTATTTAAACTGCTTCCGCTAGAATGCTCTGTATAGGACGTTGTGATTGGTTGGATGGTTTCCATTGAGTAACCACCCGGTCTGTCTGTGGTATATGACGTCGGGCCCTGGCCGGACCTACTACTATATGCTATGCGACAGATAGGGGGTGTTACAATTTGGTATCAGACTACTGGTTTCGGTCAGGCTTAAATGAATTCGTGGACAGATTCTTTTTAAGGGGTGGTGAGCATATGTATGTGTGTCATCGTTATAACAACAAAAGAACCCATGAATGTCCACTTAGGAATGAAAATACACGTGTTTGGGGAACCTGCGTGTTCCTATAATTGTTGTTTGCAATTTTATTTGGTCGCTTAACGGTGTTTTGTACCACTATAGGTGACCAGAAGCGGTGCTAGGCCGTCGGAACGTCGAGTTTCTGAGGCTAGCAGTGCACCAAATGATGCTCCTGCAACACCTCCATCGGCTGAGACCATACGATTGGTGGCCGAAGCAGTGTTCGCCATGATTAATACGCAGCCGGCAAGGCAAATGCAGCAGCCCGCTCCTGCGATGGAGCAGGTACCTCTTCTAGAGGTAGAGCCGAGAAGAGTGGAACATGTAGTAGAGGAACCGTTGGTGCCAAGGAGGGCAACCGAGAGACAGCTCAAACATGTCACGAGCTTTAATCCTCCGGTATTCTCGGGGTTGGGAACCCCATCTCAAGCTGAAGACTGGCTCTCCATGGTGAAGAGAGTCTTGACAGCAACAGAGACGAAGGAATGGCAAATGACCACTATTGCTACGTCCCTTCTGGACGGTGAAGCGAGATTGTGGTGGGAAGGATTGGAGCTGCATCTATTGAGAGGTAGGCAACTTACAGACGTCTCGATGGAGGAGTTCTCGAGACTATTCTTGGCTAAGTACCTCCCTTCGGTGCAGAGGATAGAGTTGGAGAACGAGTTCCTGAAGTTGGTTCAAGGAGACAGTAGCGTGGATGAATATCTCCACGAGTTTACTCGATTGAGTCGATATGCTAGCTCCACCATCACGGATGAGGAGCGCAAGATGAATCGATTCTACGAAGGGTTGAGAGATGATTTGAGGCTACTACTCTCGGGGCCGATGATGCAAGGTTTCTTGACCTTGGTCAACACGGCCCGGTCCTTGGAGAAGGACATGAAGATTGTTCAGGCAAAGAAAAATTTGGGTGACAAGAAGTTTGAATTCAAGGCGCCAACTACTTCAAAGTCTGGCTATCGAAGATTCTTTAAGAAGGCTAGGACTTCGGGTCCAGCTCCCTCTTCAGGTGCTTCTAGGGCGACTACAGGTCGGACCCCGGGTGCATGCTTTACTTGTGGAAAGTCGGGGCACTTTGCCCGCGATTGCTGGAGCGGACGTCCCAAATCTGTAAGGAAGCCGGGAGCAACTTATGAAGAGAAGGGCAAGGCGGTGGAGTCAACCGCGTCCCATTATGCTCCGGTCCAACCGAGGGTTTATAATCTTGGCCAACATGAGGCCATCAAACAGGTGGATGTGGTGACAGGTAAAATTTTAATTTGTAGCAAGTTAAATTTCTTTAAATACTTGTTATGCACATGTTACCTTACCACTGCTTGTTTAGGATTTGTTTTGATTTGTGAAAATCCGGCAAGAGCACTCTTCGATACAGGAGCTTCACACTCCTTTTTGTCCGAAGAATTCATATCGCGCATCAGAGTACCTTCTTCGATGGCGAAGGACAAGTTGGATGTGTTGTTGCCCAATGGGTGTTCGATGCGCGCAGATAGAATCTGTGGCGTGAAGATTCGAATTGGGAGCCAGGAGTTCCATTTGTAAGCGTCGTTATTGCCGCTAGTGGAATTTGACGTTATATTTGGCATGGACTGGCTCTCGGAGCAGCGAGCCTATATTGATTGCGGTAGCAAGGAAGTCAAGCTGGGAGCAGGTCTTGAGACGACTTTCACGGGCTTGAAGGGGTCGAGCAAGACGTTGATGTCTGCTCTTCAGGTGGTGAAGGCGGTTCGTGCCGGTGCAGAAATGTTCTTTACACTAGTGGAGGTTGCAAAGCCTAAGCCCGCTTTGGATAATATTTCAGTGGTATCGGAGTACCCTGATGTGTTCCCTAGCGATCTTCCTGGAGCCCCGCCGCAGCGGGAGATAGATTTTACGATAGAGCTCGTACCAGGTGCAAAGCCTGTGTCACGCTCTCCATATCGGCTAGCGCCTAAGGAAATGGCGGAGCTGAAGGTTCAATTGCAAGAGTTGTTGGAGCAAGGGTATGTGCGTCTAAGTTCTTCGCCTTGGAGCGCGCCGGTCCTCTTTGTTAAGAAGAAGGATAGAAGCTTGGGGCTATGTATTGATTATCAGGAGCTCAACAAGTTGACGGAGAAGAACAAGTACCCGATCCCCCGGATCGATGATCTTTTTGATCAGTTGGTCGGGTCGACGGTGTACTCAAAGTTGGATCTCAAGTCCGGGTACTATCAGCCGCGAATAAGGGAGAGTGATATCCCAAAGACATCGTTCAGTACGAGATACGGGCATTACGAGTTTAGGGTCATGCCGTTTGGGCTGACTAATGCGCCGTCAGTGTTCATGGATTTGATGAACATGACCTTCAAGGAGTACTTGGACCATTTTGTGATCGTCTTCATCGACGATATTTTGGTGTACTCGCAGAGTGCGTAAGATCACTTCAAGCATCTTCATTTGGTTTTGGAGACGCTAAGGAGGAATCAATTGTACGCCAAGTTCTCGAAGTGCGAGTTTTGGTTGTCCTCAGTGGCGTTCCTCGGTCATATAGTGAGTGGGGAAGGTATTGCAGTGGATCCGGCGAAGATTGTTGCGATATGGGAGTGACCTGAGCTTTCTACCGTAGCGGAAGTCCGGAGCTTTCTGGGGCTTGCCGGCTATTATAGGCGCTTCGTAGAGAACTTCTCGCGGATAGCGTTACCTCTCACTACTTTGACGAGGAAGGAGCAGAAGTTCGTTTGGACGCCGGAGTGCGCGCGAGCTTTTGAGGAGTTGAAATGTCGGTTGACCACGGCGCCTGTGCTGAGTTCGCCGAGTGGGACCGAAGGTTATGAGATTTATAGTGATGCTTCGGGCAGCGGTTTGGGTTGCGTGCTACTGCAACACGGAAGTGTGATAGCTTATGTCTCGAGATAGCTGAAAGTGCATGAGAGGAACTATCCGGTCCATGACTTGGAGTTAGCGGTTGTGACTTTTGCCTTGAAGCTGTGGAGACATTATTTGTACGGTGTGAAGATTGATATCTACACCGATCACAAGAGCCTGAAGTATTTGATTGATCAGAAAGATCTGAATATACGACAGCGTAGATGGATGGAGTTCTTGGGGGACTATACATTCAAGATCCACTACGTGCATGGTAAGGGCAATGCGGTTGCGGACGCGTTGAGTCGCCGAGCCCCAGCTCAAGCCAATTGGCTATCAGTGCATGATGAGCGGTTGGTTCGGGAGTTGGAGGCGTTGGAGATTTCTTGTGTGGATAAGCAGTCAAGTGCTGAAGCACTATTGAATTGGACTGAAGTTCAATATGACCTGACTGATCGGATTCGACAGGCCTTGGATTTGGATGACCACATGAAGCAGCACATGGTTGAAGCTCTGGATGTGTCAAATTTCCAATATGAAGTTGTTGATGGATTGCTTTGGAAAGACGGTCGTCTTTGCGTCCCAAGCGTGGGCAATTTGCGGGTGGATTTGTTGTATGAGGCGCACCATACCAAGTACTCGATTCACCCGGGGAGCACAAAGATGTACCGCGACGTTAAGAAACTATTTTGGTGGCCGGGTTTGAAGAAGGATGTGCGCTCTACGTGGCGAAGTACCAAACTTGCGCCTTGGTGAAGGCGGACTGCCAAAATCCGGGAGGATTTCTGAAGTCCTTGCCTATTCCGGAGTGGAAATTTGAAGACATCACTATGGACTTTGTGCACGGGTTGCCAAGGTCGCAAAAGGGGAATGACGCCATCTGGGTGGTCGTAGATCGGCTAACGAAGGTGTCACATTTCATTCCGCATAGGAAGGATGATCCGGTGGAGAAGTTGATAAAGTTATATGTGGATAATATAGTACAGCTTCACGGTGTGCCCCTCAGCATCGTGAATGACCGAGATGGGGGGTTCACGTCCAATGATTGGAGGCTTGTGCAGCAAATGTTGGGAACAAAGCTGAGTTTTAGCACAGCCTTCCATTCGTAGACGGATGGGCAGACTGAGAGGGTCAATAGAACTATGGAAGACATGCTCCGCATGTGTGTCTTGGACTTTGGAAAGCAATGGGAAGACCATCTTTATTTGGTGGAATTTGCGTACAATAATAGCTACCAGGCGAGTATTCAAATGGCGCCCTTCGAGGCCCTTTATGGTAGAAGATGTCGCACGTCGTTGTCCTGGTTGGAAACGGGCGAGTCAAAGTTGTACAAGCGTCAAGAGGTGGAAAATGCTACTTCGTTGGTGCGAACCATTCGGGAGAGGTTGCTAGTCGCTCAGGACCGGCAAGCGAAGTACTATAATGCCAAGCACAGGAACGTGGAGTTCACTGTGGGCGACTGGGTGCACTTAAAGATCAAGCCGTTCAAGGGTATCTCGCGGGTGCGGCGCTTGAAAAAGCTAAGCCCGAGGTACCTTGGGCCGTTTGAGGTTCTGGAGCGGATTGGCGAAGCGGCTTATCAGTTGAAGCTATCGGTGGAGCTTAGTGGTCTACATGATGTATTCCATATATCGGTGCTATAGAAGGCGGTGCAAGAGCCTACGCAAGTGATCGTGGTCGATCAAGTGCCGATTGATAGTGGGTTGACGACAAAGGTCAAGCCCGTGCGTATTGAAGACTCGGAAGTCAAGCGGCTACGCAATAAAGAGATCAGGATGGTCAAGGTCCGATGGGACAATTGCGGTCGAGAGGAGCTCTCTTGGGAGCGAGAGCAGACTATGCTTGACGAGTATCCGGAGTTGTTCCGCTCAGGTACAATTTAATTTTGTACTTATCTTTCCTTTATGTAATTTCGTGGACGAAATTCTTTTAAGAGGGGGAGAGCTGTAACGCCCTGAAACTCAAAAGAGCGACGGGTGACGAATCTGTACCAAATTTGGAATTTGGCAGGGGTACACGGCCTGGGACACGGGTGTGTCCCAGGGCGTGTCGGGGTAGTTCAAAGTTCTGGCAAAACGATCAGGCAGAAATTTGGGTTCGAGGATCGTCGAGCAGCGGTCAACGATCTGGTTGCAATGCTGCGGTCGACGATCGGGCCAGCTATTCTGTGTTCAACGATCGGGCCAGCTATTCTGTGTTCGGCGATCGGGCCAGCTATCTGTGTTCGACGATCGGGCCAGCTATCTGTGTTCGACGATCGGGCCAGCTATCTCCGTTTGACGATCGGGCCGTGGGTTCGACGATCGGGCCGTGGGTTCGACGATCGGGCCGCGTGTTCGTCGATCAGGCAGTTTTCTGGGTTCTACGATCGGGCCGTGTGTTCGACGATCGGGCTGTCCGTTCGACGATTTGGCCAGAGTTTCCCCGTTCGACGATCTGGCAGCGGTCAACGATCTTGGTTCGACGATCGTCGAGCGTGAGGCTTTGTGGCGTGATTAACTCTGTCGACACGGAATGTCGACACAGGGGTTTTGGCGGGAGTTGACTATTCGTTCCGACACTGTTTTGACGCGGACGTGTCCTACTCCTGTTGGCGTACCATGCAGTGTTTAACCCCATTTGTCCAGGTCAGTCTTAGATCAGAGTCGTGCATTTCCCTTTTGTATGATCCGATGGCTGGAGGTTAATCCGATTGGGTTATACCCGAGGGAAGGGTTTCAAAACCATTATTTTTCTTGCCGTGTTCTCTGTCTAAATCCTAGAGAGAGGGGAGAGCAAAGGAGGAAGAAGAAGCTTAGATCCAGTCTTTGGAGGAGTTTTAGAGCTCCAAATCGCGAGCCGACTTCGGATCTACGAAGGCAAGGAGATTGCGATGCTTTTCATCCGCGTACATTTCCATGGCGCCAAGGAAGAACGCTAGAGTAACGATTGTCTTCTTGAGCATGTGAAGCTCTCCTTCTTTTGCATAGGAAGCCCGCTCTCGCGAGTTTGCGGTGAGTTGGATGCGTTCCTTCGGGTAGATATGTAAAGTCCCCATTGTGTAGAGTCCGTAATCGAGAACGGACATAGACATGATGTGTGACGCCTATCCGGACATGTTGGTCTGGATCAGTGATGTTGCATTGCATAAATGCCGGAGATGACTCCGTGCGAATGTTTATTTTTCGGGTTTTCTACGTGGTAGATTGCAACAGGGAGCCTTGGGGATTAACCCTAAGGTGCACCCGGAAAACTAGGCGGATGCGTGATCTTGCCAACTTGGTGGCCTGGGAGCCAACTTGAACATAACCGGGTTATATGAAGTATGTAATGGAAACGGGACTCGGGAGAAGTTTGACCCGCGTATATGGCTTAAATTGTCGTTGCGATGTGAGCACGAGTTAGATAGAACCGTACCCGTTCTATGTAATTTGGTTAGATCCGTTGGCATAGATGAGCGTCTTCGACGGTCTATGGCTTAAATTGACGTGACCCATGCCGGGAAGACAAAATGCTCATATGTTTGGCCGTCAAAGTGGCGGTGGTGAGATCGGAATGTCTATGGCTTAAATTGACGTGACATTGGCCGGTTCACCGAGAATGTGCCCTGAGTGCACGGGGCGTGTGGCTGTGCGTGCCAACGCCTGTGATGCAATGTATATTTATATACTGCTTGGTTATGCTAATAAGTGTAAGGAAGGAGCATCACTGCCTCGAATTGAGGGCGAGATCGTTATAATTTGGTCAGTATTGCTGACTGTTGCTTTTGTTTGCCACCGTGCGGTGGTTTGTTGCATGCAGGTGCTGTTGGACCAAGCAGTCAATAGCGGGCTAAAGCCCAAATTGCGAAGCCGGCACTCGAAGGCATAATTGGAGTGTTTACTTGCTTTTGTTCATGTATGACCGGCCTGCGTGCCGTGGTATGGAAAACATGTAATATGAGTAAACCATTTGTAAGGCCTTAAGACCAGTACTTGTGTATGTACTTCATTCCTTTTTGGCTTGTTAGTGGACATTCATGCTTGTTGCTGGGTTCTTTTAATTACAACTATTTAAACTGCTTCCGCTAGAATGCTCTATGTAGGACGTTGTGATTGGTTGGATGGTTTCCATTGAGTAACCACCCGGTCTGTCTGTGGTATATGGTGTCGGGCCCCGGCCGGACCTACTGCTATATGCTATGCGACGGATAGGGGGTGTTACACAGTGATCCTTGGAAGTTCTTCTGGATTTGATTTTTGAGAAGCACTCAAAGAAAAGAAGAGAAAACTGATAGTTTATAGGAAGAAAAGCTCAAGCTATAAGAAAGCTTTACAGACTGCCTCACAACCCTCAGCTCCAGCAGTTGACTTCAGTTCACTGTTGGTTGCTCTGCAAGTTAAAATGGATGAGCAAAGACAAGCTCTTGAAAAATATGTGGATGAAAGCCATAAGGAACTTCATTTTACTTTGGATCAAGATATAAAATCAATCAGATTTGAAGTAAACCAGAATAAGAAAGAGATGACAGACTACTTCCATAAAGGAAGTAATGATGTAGTTTATCTGGCCAAGCAGCAACAAGAGCCAAGAACACAGATTGATGATATAGTGGTAAAGCAAGGATATGTTCTGGAAAATCAGCTAAGGATGAATGATAATCTTACTGAATCACATAATGTGATTGTTACTGAGTTAAAGAATAATGCAACTGCATTAACCGAGGAAAGGACTAAAGAGAAGTCGGAGTTTGATAAGAAACTTCAAGAAGATTTAGCCACTTTCCAATCTGCCATTCAAGCCTCTCAGAAGATCATATCTGCTCAGCTACAGAAGTTTAAAGCTTATTATACAGAAGGAACCAATTATCTAGTTAATCAGATCAGGTTCCAAAAGGATGATCTCAGGGATCATGTTGAGAGAGAGGTCATAAAGGGGGAGAGGTTGTTAGTCAATGCAGGCTCTGAACATGCCAAATGGATAACTAATTCTATCAGAGCCACTCTTGGATATCCTCCTTTGTGTGATGATGATAATACAACTGAGTCAGGAATTCAAGCTGTAGGAATTGAAGGGGGGTCAGCAGGAGGTAGCTCAAATTATATACCACCTTCTAACATTGAGGGAATTCAACAACTGGTTCAACAGATGTATAGCCCTCCAGAGGTTGCTAAGAATATTATAATTGAGAAAGTGGAAAAGTCAGAGGCAGCACTGAATAAAGAGCAAGAAGCTCAACTCTCAAAGAAAAGGTTTAGAGAGCAGGCTAAACTGAAGCATGATTTTGAAAGATGGAGTCCCACCTCCAGAAATATAATACTCACTGCCTGACAAGCTGTCAAAGACAAAATGCATGATAGAGGCAAGTGGTATTCTGAAGTTGTGTGGAACAAATATCTGCAGAGACAAGATGTGATACATCAATTCAGAAGGGATCACAAGGCTGGGAAAATACCTGCTACAGCTGTGGAGCATAGTAAATACTTTCCCAAGCCTTATCACTATTTTGAAAGGCAAAAAGTTAAGGCTGAAGAACTTAAGAAGAAGGATCTCAAAGGCAAGAAGCCAGCTGAAGATACTGAAGCTCCAGTACAAGCAAGGGTCCAGTCTGACAAAGGCATAGTTGTAACGCCCCATATTGTTTTTCGTTGAATGATGGGCGTTACGTTGGCTTGGACCGTTGTTCGAGCATGGTTTTTCCCGCGGGCTTGCGAGTGGCTGTTTTGGTAGCCGAGTTGCACGATTCCCCAGTAAACCAGAGTCCAAATTGGGGACTCGATGAGGCCTCTTAGGGAATGTTTGCACTTTTTCGCGCCCGGGTAATGTTGCTCAAAACGGGTTGCTTGTACAAAAAACAAAAAAAGGGTAAAAAGTTCTTTAGGCAAAAATGGTCTAGGACGACACAGAAACACTTTTTAAAACAGGGAAAAATGGTCATTTTTGTGCGTGACACGCCCCCCGACACGGGCGTGTCGGGGCATGACCCAGGGCGTGACCTCCTTGACTCGACGAATTTTCTTGCGTCGAGTTGAGCTCGACGAATGGGGTACACGCCCCGTGACACGGGCGTGTCACGGGCCGTGTCCCGCAGTGTCGAGTGTCGAGTGTCGAGTGTCGGGTGTCGAGAGAGGGGACACGGCCTGTGACACGGGCGTGTCACAAGGCGTGTCAAGCTTTGTCGAGTGTCGACACTTTTTGGTCGACGAGGTGTCGAGACACTGTCTACACGCCCTAGGTCACGGGCGTGACCGACCCGTCACGGGCGTGTACCCGTCCGTGTACCTTGTGGATAAACCTGGATTTGCCGACTTTCTGCGCCGCTTAAGGTACACGCCCTGTGACACGGGCGTGTCACAGGGCGTGATAGGGCCGAAAATCAAATTTTTTCAGTTTTTTTGTGCCGTTCATTTCCTTGATTCTGGATCAAATGGACCAGCTCGGTTCTGGAGGAAATAAGGCCGAAACAGAGATGTATCCTCCTCATTTCACCTTCTTCTTCATCTTCTTCCTCATTCCAAAAGGAACTCAAGGGAGCAAGGCTAAAGCAAGGCAAGGAAAGAGAGGAGCAGCCGTCGCGGCGTCGTCTCGGTTCAGGCAAGGGTGAAGAATGCTTGTATCATATTCTGTGATGATATAATATACTTATTTTGTTTATATGTTACCCTGTCATTGAATGTTTTCATACATCATATTATTATAAGTGATGTATATCATTGAATAAGGGTTATGACTTCTCCAAATAGGGGGAGATTGTTGGGTACATTGGAAAATGTGTACCAGATTTGGAGAAGCCTCACCTAACTCAATGATATGCATCAAGTTGTATTTGATGTTGTGTTGAGTTATCATGTGCAGGTTAAGTAAATGGAAGAAAAATTTTCTAAGTATAATTGTCGACACTTGGGAATGGTTGTGTCGACACCAAGGGCCAGATTGTGTCGACACACAGAATTTGTGTCGACACACAGAAAATATGTCGACAACGCTGTGTCGACACCAAGGGCCAGATTATGTCGACATCATCAGGATCTGTGTCGACACACAGAGAAGCTGTCGACACATTCCAGAATTCTGTCGACAACGACTGTGTCGACACACAGAACTTGTGTCGACACACACCAGAATTCTATCGACACCAAATTTGTCAAGACAAGGAGTGTTTGTGTCGACACACAGGACTTGTGTCGACACATTCCACAGAAGCTGTGTCGAGAAGTAAAATTGAAGCTGTGTCGACATCATCAAGACTTGTGTCGATACATGGACTATGTGTGTCGACACATGTGAAGTATTCACTCGACATTCTCTATTGTTGAGTCAAAGTCCAATGAAGGTTGAAGTAATACAACTGGAGACTTGACAGCTATCATTACTGACATTGCTGTCACATCTGTCAGAGGTGTCAGAAGACCGTTTGAAACCGGAACAGCCGGTAACTATGGATGAAGCCTATATATAGATATGCTCTCTCAACAATTGAGACACGATAGAGAACACAAAGCTAATCAATTTTCTATTGTGAAGAAGTGATCGTGAACACGATCAGTGAATAAAGAATATTCTCTGAAGGATTGAGGATCCAGAAGAAGAGAAAGAAGAAACAGTCAATAGATTGTAGAGAGAGAAAAACAAGAAGGAGAGAAGTCCTCATCCAGTGAAGGCAAATCCTGAACAGTCTGTCAGAAGAATTCAGATCAATTCTAAAGAAGAATTCAGATTAATTTCTGAAGGAAGATGATTGAAGATCAACTCCAACACCAAGAAGATCAACCCTACTTTGTTCAGATTCAAGAAGCTTTGAAGAAGCTAAGACAGGTTGATCCTTAAGTAATCAGTTTTATCAAGAACTGATCAAGAAGCATTCAACCAATTCTCTCCATCTGTTTGAAGATATTATTATTATTATCTTTTTCATCAAATAACTTTTGTAGGATTTGTAATAGATCTGAGTGTAGGAGATTTACTTCTCTGAGTTGTAAGCCTAAATTATAAAGGCTGAGGTAGGGCTGAGTGCCTGAGATAGGGAATCTGTTCCCTGAGTTGTAGGCCTGTGAAAGAGGCTGAGGTAGGGCTTTTGCCTGAGTTGTAGGAGTGGGTTGTCACTCTGAGTTGTAGGCCTGCGGAAGAGGCTGAGGTAGGGCTTGTGCTTGAGTTGTAGGAGTGTGGATTTACTCTGAGTTGTAGGAATCAGTCTTGGTTCTGAGCTGTAAGATCTACGGATCTGAGAAGAAAGAACGAAGTTAGGCCGAATCTAGTACACTGCTAGATAGGCGAAGGGGGAAGTGGATGTACCCATCATTTGGAGAACCACTATAAATCTGGTGTGCAATCTGTGGAATGCTGTATGTATGTGAATGTTGTGCTGTGTTTTCTGCTAAATAAATTGCTAAACTAGATAGATTTATCTGTCTAAGTCAGAAAAAGAATTGAACCTATTCACCCCCTCTAGGTGTTTAGAACATCTTGAAACCAATTCTTTCAACCTGTAGGGCTGCAAACGAGTCGAGCTCATCGAAAAGAGCTGGCTCGAGCTCGAACTCGAGCTTCTTTTTTCGAGCTTGATCTCGAGCTCGAGCTCGATGAGCCTATTTTAAAAGGCTTGAGCTCGAGCTCGACGAGCACGGTTCGAGCTCGAGCTCGAGCTCGGCTCGAATTTAATATTATGTTAATAATATAAAACTATTATTTTAATTATATTATATTAATATTATGTTAATATTATAATATATTAAAATATTTAATACTAATAATATATATTATTTAATTAAAAAAGCTCGCGAGCCGGCTCGCGAGCTCGTGAACTGGGATACTTAGGCTCGAGCTCGGCTCGAAATCAGGCTCGCGCTCGACGAGCTCGAGCTCGAGCTCGACATGCTCGAGCTCGAGTCGAGCTTTTTTCGAGCCGACTCAACTCAACTTGCACACATAATGACCCGCACTTCAGAAAGGATGACCCCTGGGGGGAACGTCGGTCCATTTCCCCTACTTATCGGTCAACATCCTTGAAGCAGAATGTAACACTGCCTATCCGTCGCATAGCATATAGCAGTAGGTTCGGCCGGGGCCCGACGCTATATACTACAGACAGATTGGGTGGTTACTCAATGGAAACCATCCAATGAATCATAACGTCCTACACAGAGCTTTGATTCGGGACTGAAATGTCCAATCTGGACCGAACACGGCCTGACACACGCCCGTGTCCAGGGCCGTGTGCCTCATTCGCCGTCAAAATCGACGCGCCTGGAACAACACACGTGCATCGAACACGCCCGTATTCGACCTGACACACCCGTGTTCCACCTGACACGGCCGTGTGGCCGGCCGTGTACCCCCATTGATTTAACCTGAAAACAACCTGAGCACTGCACGGGTTCTAGGACACGCCCGTGTCTACCTCAACACGCCTGGGCTCCAGGCCGTGTACACGGTCTCGACACTCGACACTTCGTCGAGCGAAGATCATCGACCTGACGACATGCCCGTGTCCTAGGCCGTGTGCCTTGTCTCGACACGTCGTCGAGCAAAGTTCGTCGACTCCCGGGGACGAGTGTCGACACGGGTCGACACGCCCTGCGACATGCCCGTGTCGCAGGCCGTGTGCCATGTCTCGACACTTCGTCGAGCGCAGAGTGTCGACTTCGCGGGCTGAGTGTCGACACGGGTAGACACGCCCTGCGACACGCCCGTGTCGCAGGCCGTGTGCCCAGTCTTGACACAATGTCGAGAGCAAAATGTCGACTTCACCGGCTGAGTGTCGACACAAGCCTGACACGCCCTGGGACACACACGTGTCCCAGGCCGTGTGCCTCCTGCCAGAACCCAAAACTGGCCCAAAACGTCCCCCGTCGCTCTTTTGAGTTTCAGGGCGTTACACAGAACCCCTCCCCCCTGCGTGGATATTCAATGCCCCAAAGCCTGTCCTGCCAAAGAACCTGAAGTTCAAAATCACTGCAACTGCCTTGAAGTAGCGGGCTTCGATGAAAGGCTCACGCGCGAAGAAGTTCTCCGCTTAATCACAAAAGTGCGCGAGCAAGCCAAGCAAAGTGCCGCTTTGGCATGCCGCCCCTCCATTATTACTCGTCGTTTGCACCTGAGGTCCTGACACATCCAATCCACTATAGTTTCAAGCTCCCAAAGGTTGATACGTACGATGATACAAGTGACCCATCAGAGAATGTCAGACACATCACAATCATTATGCAACTTTGCAATGCCCCAGATCAACTATTATGTCAAGCTTTCCCGACAAATTTGAAAGGGCAAGCTCACACATGTTTCATGTCCCTAAAAGAAGGAGAAATCAAGGATTTCGCAGAACTAGCGCAACAATTCACGAATCAGTTCGTCGCCAGCCTCCAGATATTCAACGATCCTTCCCACCTATCCGGTTTTCGCCAAAATGAAGGAGAACCCTTCGCTGCGATCCAGTCACCCCAGTACAAGGAGTACGATATAGAAAAGGAATTCTCAAGCAATAGTAGCTCCCTTACTCCGACAACACTAACCCAGGACATGAAATATTTATACCTCGGCGGCCGACAACACAATGGGAATACCAAAAGCGCAATGAATGACAGTTCTTGGAAAAGGAAACAAGAGACCAAACCGCACCAGCCGCCTAAAAGGAACTACACCCAAGGCGCAAACACATGTTAAATAAAGAAGTCACGCCGACACCAAGAGCTCATACCACTCAATGCCCCTCAGGATAAGATTTTCCATGCGATTCGTAACCAGCCAGCATTACACAAGCCCAGGTCGCTCGCCCGAGCTCGAGTAAATTCATCAAAATATTGACAATATCACCAGGGGCCTGGACACAACATTGATGAATGCAACCACCTGAAGGAAGAAATTCAGCGACTCGCCAGCCTAGGGACAGTCGACCAATTTCTAGTAAAAGAAAAGCGGCCTCATACTCAGGACACGAGAAGCATAACCATCGGCATCGGCAAGCCGCCGACCAATTAAACCAAGTATTGGTAGATGAAGGGATTACAACGAACATATTGTTCATATCAACATTACTTTAGCTCAAACTAACTACTGGTAACGCCAAACTAGAGTCTGCTAGTGCACGCATCCTGGGGGGCACTTCTGTACCAGTCGTTGGTATCACACCGCGATACTGCAACTATGATGTGCAGTTTCTCGTCATCTAGGTCGACTGTGATCACACCGCGACACTGTAACAATCACTCCTGAATGTCTTCAAAACCCACTCCCGCCGCTTTTTTCCCTGAACTATAAAACTTTTCACTCTATCATTGTCCCCCAACCAGCCACTGTGGGAGCCACAAGCCCGAATTTGTATGAACTATTTCTTATATGAAGTATTATGTTTCCTATTCAACAGTGTCTGACTAGTTTTAGGTAATACTAAACCGCGAGCGATCCTCGTGCGAACTAAGCTGCAAGCGATCCTCGTGCAAACTAAGCCGCGAGCGAACCTCATACGAACTAAGCTGGGAGTGATCCTCATGTGAACTATGTCGCGAGCTATCCTCGTGTGAGAGGTAAGAATGCACATGTAGTTTGAATATAAAAGCTATTCACCGAACCTGCTTTTCTATGTCAGGATGTCGTCGGGGCCTGCCCCCTCACGACCAAGCTGCGAGCTATCCTCATGCGACCTAAGCCGCAAGCGATCCTCACCCGACCTAAGCCGCGAGCGATCCTCGTGCGACCTAAGCCGCGAGTGATTCTCTTGCAAACTAAGACATGAGTGATCCTCGTGCGAACTAAGCCGGGAGCGTTCCTCATGTGCACTAAGCCGTGAGTGATCCTCGTACGAACTAAGCTGCGAGCGTTCCTCACACGAACTAAGCTGCAAGTGATCCTCGTGCGACCTAAGCCGCGAGTTATCTTAGTGCAAACTAAGCCGCAAGTGATCCTCGCGCGAACTAAGCCGCGAGCGATTCTCGTGTGAAAGGTAAGACTGCGCATGTGGTTTAAATACAAAAGCTATTCACTGATCCTGCCTTTCTACGCTAGGATGTCGTTAGGGTCTGCCCCCCTCATGACCAAGCTGCGAGTGATCCTTGTGTGAACTAAGCCGCGATCGATCCTCGTGTGAACTAAGCCGCAAACGATCCTCGTGCGAACTAAACCTGGAGCGATCCTCTTGCGAACTAAGCTGCGAGCGATCCTCATGCGAACTAAGCTGCGGGCGATCCTCATGCAAACTAAGTCACGAGCGATCCTCGTGCAAACTAGGCTACTAATCAGCAACAAGCATAATTACAGCCCCCACGAAGCAACTCCATGAGCAAAAAAAACACTCAAATAAAAAGATGAAAAAGAAGAGTACAATCATTACAGGTACATACAAATACATGTGCAAAGGCGCCATTCAAGAACCGTCAAACGTTAAAGACGACGTACAAAAATACCCAACTAGAAAAGCAAAAAATGCAAACACACACTAATACAAGGAAACTACGTCGCTACAAATCAGCCGCGTCAACATCAGAACTCTCGTCGCCAGAGATATTATCAAAACTAAGGCTGGATACATCACTTCCCAAGCTCTTGCTGACAAGACGAAAAGCCTTCGAGACTTCATGCCTGAGGGCCAACTCTCGAACATCTTATATTTGGGGCTCCATTTCCATGCTCTAGATCTCATCGTTAACTTCCTCTGTGATCAAGTACCGATCCCACATATAATATAGAGACTCCATGTACTCTGCAACACCAACAACCTTCAACTCTGACACATGGCTATCAGAAGATAACACATCCACTTGGGCTTTCGCCGCACAAAGCTCCGTCTCCAAACGAGAAGTCTTCTCTTGAGCACACTTCAACATCAAAGTAGTCCTTCCCACCAGAGATTTCTCCACCTCCAGAGATACTCGAGTCTCCTCCAATTCCGCCTTCATCTCCGATCCAATCCGACGAAATCGAGAAACATCCCGCTCATGATCATCCTTCAAAGAGACAGGAGAGTCCACCATAGCTAGGAACTTCTCCTGGAGTGCCAGATACCCGTCCTTAAAATGTACGTAATGATCATTCCAGGTGACAGCAATTTGAACCTGAGCCTCTGTTGGGTCCGGCGTTCCTTCACTTGACCCGTGACGCTCTTCTACTTATTTAAGAAATTAAGTAGCACCCTTTCCAATAGTCCGGGCTTTTGGAACAGTTGGTTATGCGCTTGATCCTTCAATTGGTATCAGAGCAGGTCACGAGTTCAAGACCGGGGGAGCGCTATTAAATCCTGATTTTTTCCCTTCTACCTGTGTGGGTCTGGTGGGTCAGGCAACCGTGGACATGTGGTAACCCCACCTCTGAGCCGTGAAACCGTGGACATGTGGTAACCCCACCTCTGAGCCGTGTGGGCCATGTGGTAACCCCACCTCTGAGCCATGTGGGCCATGTGGTAACTCCACCTCTGAGCCGACGGGTTGTGCTGGACGCCGTGGGGGGGGGGGATTGTTGGGTCCGGCGTTCCTTCACTTGACTCGTGTCGCTCTTCTACTTATTTAAGAAATTAAGTAGCACCCTTTCCAACAGTCCGGGCTTTTGGAACAGTTGGTTATGCGCTTGATCCTTCAGCCTCTATCTGTAAAAAAAGAGGACAAAGAGAAGTACGCACTAAAAGATAAATCTATGGGTAGTTAATCACCTAGAGGGGGTGGGGGGGGGGTGAATAGGTGTCTTTTAAATTTCTTTGTCAATTATACTAAAGGTTCAGCAGATACTTGAAAATAAACATTCACAAGAATACAACACAAACAATCCACAGAACACAAATATTTTATAGTGGTTCCCCTATATAGGGTACATCCACTTTCCCCCTTCTTCCTCACTAGCAATGTGCTAGATAAGGTTATATCTCCTCCTTTTCAACTCAGATCAATAGATCTTACAAACTCAGTTTCTTTCCAGAAACCTACACCTCAGACCAACAGATCCTACCTCAGAGATCCACCCAATCTCCTACCTCAGGTCTCTCAAGAAGCCTACCTCAGACTATACAAGTCTTACACCTCAGTGATCCCACACAAATCACCTATCTCAAGTCCCTCAAGAACCCTACCTCAGCCTTTATAAATCAGGCTTACAACTCAAAGAATATATCTCCTACCCACTCAAATCTCAAAAAGATCTTACAAAATTAAGAGGAAAATGAGAAAGAAAGTAATCTCAGAAAATAGCAACTATAAGATCTGACTTATTTGAGAATTCAGATTCTTCAATTCAACAACATGGGATTGGTTCTTGATGATTAGACTGACTGAAATGATTCTTCACTGGATCTACAATGTTCTTGATGATGATCGGCTTGATTTCCTTGAAGAACTTGTAGAACAAATCCACCTTAATCATTTGATCAACTTGTTAAAAGGATCAGAAGACTTTCTTTAAGACCCGTGTCTTCCTTATTCTTAGAGTTGTTGCCCTTCTCTGATTTAGGAGAAATCAGAATGAGTGAATTAATTGATTTTTGAATTCATTGATTTTGTTCTATGTAGACGACCCCTCTATTTATATCCTTCACTGATTGTTGGCTTCCGATTGATGACTTCATCATATGCCATCATACTTAAAGTTTTCCTTCAAACAAATTCTGATGAGATGTCAAGTCACTGTAGCTAACATGACACTTCTAACTTGTCTTGACACTCAACTGTGTTGACTCTGTACAACTTGAGGATCATAAGTGTCGAGAAGACTCAAGTGTCACGACACAATAATACTTAGTGTTCTTAGACTATAAATTTCAAGGTGTCGAGACATCTTAATAGTCTCGACACATCTATACTTGATAGATTTTATAGTCTGAACTTGAAGGTGTCGAGACAGTTAACTTATCTCAAGACAACTGTTTACTGGGTGTTGACATCTGCTTTAAATCTTCACTGTGTCGAGACAGTTGAATTGTCTCGACACTACAGTCTGCTGGGTGCCGACATCTTTAAGTCTGCACTTCAGTTCTTCATTGTGTCGAGATAGTTGTATTGTCTCGACACTACTGTCTTAATATTTAAGGTGTCGAGATTTCTAACTTGTCTCGACACGGCTGTCTTGTATCTTTTTGATCTCGACACTTCTCCTACAAAGGTGTCGACATAGTTGTGAAGTGTGTCGACACTTTTGTTCTTAGTCATTTCTTCTACACTGCAATTTGTTGGGCTTTGACTTTCCTAACTTCACTCAGCACTATTAACTATATGGCATTGAGTGAACTGACTTCACTAAACGCTGTGGACTTGGTCAATTTTCTTTACTGTCACTGCCTTGATATTTGGCGTTGAGTGAGCTTGCTTCACTCAACTCCTATGGACTTAGGCAATTTCCTGCCTTTCCAGTCAGCTTCTTTGAGTCCATCTGTCAATGTCACTTGGACCACCTGTCCAATCAATATAGCATAGACAAACCCACATGCATGAACTAAAACATACATCTAATACATATTTGTGTATATCATTGAGTTGAAAGAGCTTTTTCAAATCAAGTGCATAATTTCTAATGTACCCAATAATCTCCCCCTATTTGGAGAAGTCATAACCTCAATTCAATGATATACACCACAATGCCAATATAAGATAATTATGATGTAAATAAAAAGTGTTGTAACAAAATTATAAAGGAAACAACAATAATAAAACAGATATAACAAAGTGCAACTAAACTTTTTCATTCAAATTTGTTCAAAAGATTAGACTATTCAGTTTTTACAATGTCCTAAAACAAAATTACAGAGATTCTAGAAAAGAGAAATAATCTAAGATTATTCTTTCTCTTTGATGATAATGCCTTTTCTTGATTGTATCTTGACTTTTACTTCTGGCACCTTGTCATTAGCCTTCTTCTTATTTTTGTCATCCTTGGCCTTAGAGATCTCTTCTTCCTTGAGCTTTTGCCTTTCAACATACTAATAGGGCTTAGAGAAATACTTGCTGGGTTTAATAGAATCAGCTGGGATCTTCCCTACCTTCAGATCATTCCTGAATTTATAAATGATCTCCTGCTACTTTGTATGCTTGACCCCATTCTTGTTCTGAGTACCATTTGCCCCTATCAGCCATATTGTGGTTAACTGCTTTCCATGTAGTGAGTATAATAGATTTGAAAGTTGGACTCCACTTCTCAAAATCTGGCTTTGTTTCAGCCTGCTCCCTGAATCTCTTCTTAGATAATTGAGCTTCTTTTTCTTTGAGCAAGGCAGGAGCAGCCATCTCCACCTCCTCACATATTACAATCTAAACCTGTGGTGAAGGACTATACATAGTCTGTACTGCAGTGTGAATAGCTTCAAACTAAGCTGGTTGGCAGCCAGGCTCATCAGTTTGTTCATCATAATCAAGAGTAGGAAAGCCTAGAGTGCCTCTGATGCTATTGGAGGTCCAAATAACATGCTTAGTGCTTGACTTTATTATCATTCACTCCCCCTTTATGATTTCTCTCTCTACATGATCCCTTAAGTCATTTTTATGAAATCTGATTTGTCCATCTAGATGAGTAATCTCCGAGGACAAATGATTCTTCACTTTGAGCAAGTGATCATCTAGTTCTTTGCCAGAAGACTTGACTATCGTAATCAAAGAGTCTGCATGTATAGATAGCTGCGATTCGACATCTTTGGAGGTATAGTGTAACGTCTCCATCAGTTTATATAGCATATAATAGAAGGTCCGGCCGGCGGCCCACACCATATGCCACAAAACAGGTGGGGAAGTTACAGGTTAATACCAATTCACAATCGCACCATAACTCAGAGCATGCTAGCACAAGATTTTAACTTTACTATGAAACTCCCACCATGAATGTCCACTATAAATATAAACAACCACATTTATACAGGAATGTATACCAAATACAATATCGTTTGGCCTTATGGCCTTACAGTTACTCTTTACAAGTGTGGATTCCAAACATCGGCGCGCAGGTCGGCCACACGTGAACAAAACATAACATTTTTCAGCTTAGCCTTCAAGGGCTAGCAGCAGCAGCAGGGACTTCAGCCTTTATATGTCCCCGCTCGGCTCTCCAGCACCTGCACAAGGACAACCCACCCAACGGTGGCAAACAAGGCATCGGTCAGCATTCAGCTGACCAATTTATAATGACATTACCCCTTTCCCGGGGCAGTGGTATTCCTTCCATGCAGGCATAACAATTCATAGGCAGATCTATATATCACACATTGTGCTCTCACGCCCAAAGAATCCATCACAACCGTTAGCCATGCAGCCCGACGATCCATGCACTCAGGGCACATTCTTGGTGTACCGACGAACCAAGGTCCCACCACCATTCTAGGTTCGAAATGCAACGGTAAAATTGAACATTTAGTCTTTCCGGCGCGCAGGCCTAAGACTCTCATTATGCGCTCCAACTGACCACACTTTCAGGTCTTCAAGGTGGACATACATAATGCAGGTATGGATCAGCCACCCCCCGTTGCTCAAGTCGCCTTGCCATCACCGAATACCAACATACTCGAGGCCAAATATAAGGCGCGGGTCGGTTTCACCTTTCCTGTTCAGCACAAGGTCATTCAAGAGCTCATCAAGCTCACAATAGCCATACTGTCCACCAAGGACTGATTCACAGTAGCCACAATGTCCACCACGGGACTGGCTTTACACTAGCCACAATGTACACCACGGGACTGGCTTCACAATCAACAAGGGGAGTTCATGTTAGCGTCCTTCACGTGTTGAAATTTGTGAAGTGAAAGTGGGTGAATGGAGCACTTGGACCTATCCGTGCGGACTACGCGGACAGGGTTGGCGGACTGCTAGGTCGGCGAGATGTTGCAGACGGTTTGCTCTGTAGCGGCCTGGGCAGTCTATTCACGCGGACTACGCAGACAGCAGTGGCGGTTAGCCAGGCCGACTTGTGCTCAACAGACAGTTGGATCCCAGGAAGTAACCGGGCAGATAGAAACTCTATCCGCTGAGTCTGACATGAAGCGGACTGAAGAACTGGAGCTCGACAGACCGGTTTGGCAGAAGCCTTGGTCTTGCTCGGGTGAAACGACAAGTGGAAGCCGCAGAGACCTCCAGTCAGTGCGGACAGGTACTGGAGGTCGCCGGGTTTGGTGGACTGAATCCAGTGTCCGCCAGTAAGTGCGGACTGGCCCTTATGGCCAGTGGTGTGGACTTGTTTGGTTCTGAACTAAGTCCATGTTTGGCTCAGTCCTGGGAGATTGCGCAGTGGAGCGTGGACTGCTTCTCAGTCCGCCAAGCTCGATAGAAGTGCATATGCCTTAGTTGCGAGTTTGAGGATAAGCGGACTGGAGATTGTGTCCGCAACTGCGTGCGGGCAGGAGCTAGAGTCCGCTGAGTCTGGTAAGTGTCTTGGTGACAAGACTTTGGACTCAGGGTATGCAGACTGGTGTGTCTGCAGGTATTTGCAGACTAGTGTTGTCCGCAGTATGGGCGGACGGGAACAATGTGTCCACTGAGTCAGGCAGGTGCCATGGCGGCGAAGCCGTTGGCTCGGGATGAGCGGACTGGAGCTGTGTATCCGCTAAGTCCGGCAGGTGCCTTGATGGCGAGGCTGTTGGCTCAGGATAAGCAGGCTGGATCAGTGTACGCGGACTGGCGGACAGTGTTGCTGCGGAGTCCGGCTGTGGTGGTCCTGGCTTGGCCTTCAGCGACAAGGCAGACTGGCGTTGCTGTCAGGCCTTGATGATGTCTTGGCGGCTTGGCCTTTGGCGACATGGCGGACTGGCGATTGTGTCCGGTCTTGGAGAAGCTAGGTGGGTGATGCAATCTCATGGTTTCCACAGATTAAACTACGCGTTCTTATGTTCGATAATTTAATTAAATATCTTGCGCGCGTTTTCTCTACTTAGCACTATCGAATACTCAAGCATTAAAAGGCACAAATTCCATAACATTCAACGCAAAGGGACGCTACCCCTTATTTTAGATTGAACAAGGGCTATATGTCAATGTTCGCTCAAGCGAAATGGACCCACCCGATCCGGATAATTAACAATTCAAATTAATTTATGTGCACACATTCATACATCCAATAAGAGAATATACAAACTAAATAAGTGATTTAAAATCAAGTCCTAATCGATCCCAAAATTAATTAATATTGGGTTTACCAAATCACTTGAACTCAAGGGGAAATCAAGGGCGATGAACCCGATTTCTTCTAGTGTTCACGAGATCCACCCGTTCCAATTAATACGAAAATTATTCGGAAATAAATGCTTTGAAAATTAGATTTTAGCAAGCACAATATTCAATATAAATCAGAACAATTTGTTGGAGTTACCATGGTGATCTAGAAGTGGTCAAACATATAATCTCACTACCAATGCGATATGAGCCTGCAGGGTCGCACATAAGAGATGTGGAGAAGTTGGATGATTGACTGTGTTGGTAAAGGTTACCAATCACCGACCTGAATGGGGTTATGGGCAAAGTGTTGCCTTAAAGGATCATCGGGTTGGACAAATGTTGCCCTGAAGGACTAGTAAGAATAGTCGACCGAGGGTCGACTAGAATCGTCGAGAATGGGTACTCTGATTCTCGCCGATCGACTTGAATCGTCGACCCATGATCGGCGTGAATCGTCGAGTGTTGTACTCCGATTCTCGCCGATCCGGGTGATTCTCGCCGATTGTGATTCTCGCCGATTGTGATTCTCGCCGACTGATTCTCGCCGATCCTGACTGATTCTCGCCGATTGATTCTCACCGAATCTGCTTGGTGATTCTCGCCGATTCTGGAACCCTAGTTTTTGGGTGGTCTGCGGATAGCGATATTCCTAAGTCTATTTATACCTTTGGTATAAATACACACTTAGGGTTTTCGGGATGGGGACTACCACCGAGAATCTTCTTTCTGAACGAATCGAAATCGGCGGAAGTGTTCCACTCGCCGTTCGTTCGCTCCGCCGATCCCGAATCCCGCCGACGGAAGGGTTCCGCCGCCGTGATCGCTCCGTCGACCTCCTCCTCTCCGGCGATCGTCGCTGGTGTTGCTCTTCCTGGCGCGGACCTAGCAGTCTGTGGAGAAGCAAGGTGCGGTCTCTCTCCTTCCTGATTTTCCGTACGACGGAAATATCGGTGTTCTCCCGCTCGTGTGGATTTCTGCAGAGACGTGGACATTATTCCACGAAGAACTCGCCACCAGCAGGAATACAAAACTTGGAGCATTTCCGTTGAGTTGTGACTCAACGCCACCGAGGTAATTTTTGCCTAGTTGTTTGTTAACTTCTTGATTCAACTACCATGGCCCGATCCCATCTCTTTTGGGTTTTCTTGATGTTTTTATTCCTCCGCTGCGTGCACAATCGTTGTGCCATCCTCATAGAGAAACCCAACAGTGGTATCAGAGGGAGGTTTGGAAATGATTGTTGTATTGGAAGTTTTGTTATTCCAGTGCGTGTAAACCAAGGGATTTAGAATTGTTCTAAATATCTAGATTTAGTCTTGGTACCCCGCCAAGAACGTCTGGGATTTCGTGGAAATTTCTAATTGTTAGAAATTGTAGTCTCCTTAGCAGTAACCATCCCTCGTGTTTGTTTTGGATTTTGAATCCAACATAGAGAGATGAGCTTGTCTACTGCTTTAAGTTGAGTTGTCTTTGCCTTTGTCCAATGCATGTAAATCTGAGGATTTGGAAGTTTCCGGATGTTCAGATTTAGCCCTTCCTTCTATCAAATGTTGATGGTGTCAGATTGTGCACATAAGGGATGCATGTGGTTTTAGAAATAGTGTATTTCCTTGGATGTGCACATTGATCAAATGTTGATCATGGTTAACTATTAACCTATAATAAAATCCCTTCATCAAATATAAAGTGTTCGGATGCCTTCCGATGGATGACACTCTTCCTGCCTCGATCGATGAAGTGTGGGCTTGCCAAAGCAAGGTGCATTAATCTATCTTGGTAAGGGTGCGAGCGGATAATTGTGATATCCCACTATCGACATCGGGTCCAACTTAACTAGGTGACCTCAAAGGTTGAGTGCCTAGAGGCATAGGGTTGGCATGCACCATATGATGGATGCGAGTAAGGAGTTATTCACCAACCATACAAGAATTACATGAGGATGCAATTGGCAAGCGTTGCCTACCTAAATAACCGCATCGTGAGAGGAAAGCCAAAGCTGACTCATTATGTTGGTGAAATACGGATCTTGTCCACTAAGAGAGTAGCTCGCATGAACTCTCCGAATTGTTAGTGAGGGCTATCATTTCGAATAAAATAGTGGGAGTGTTTTAATTGAAGTCCAAATTAAAATAAATTGTATTTGAAATTTTGGTACTGATTTTATTCTGCATAAATTCTTGTAGAATTCCATGGCAAGTGTTTCACACTCCACTTTGTCTCTGAGAGCCATTCTTGAGAAGGATAAGCTCAGTGGGACAAATTACATGGACTGGTATAGGAACCTGAGAATTGTTCTCAGGCAAGAGCGAAAGCTCTATGTCTTGGAAGAAGAAGCCCCCGAGGTGCCGACCGGGAACTCTTCCCGTGCTGAGAAGGATACTTATAAGAAGTATACTGATGATGCTTTAGATGTCGAATGTCTTATGCTTGCCACTATGAACTCTGAGCTTCAGAAGCAACATGAGAGCATGGGGTGCAAGGAGATTGACGAGCATCTCAAGAAAATGTTTCAAGGGCAGGCTCGTCAAGAGAGATTCGACGTCACAAAAGCGTTGTTTCAGTGCAAGATGGGAGTTCGAGACTCAGTAGGGACTCACGTACTCAAGATGATTGGGTATATAGAGAACCTTGAAAGGCTGGGTTTTCCTCTTGGTCAAGAGTTGGCCACAGATCTGATCCTGCAATCGTTGCCGGACAGTTATGAGCAGTTCGTCTTGAACTACAACATGAATGAAATAGACAAGACACTGCCCGAACTCCTAGGCATGTTGAGAACTGCTGAAATCAATATGAAGAAGGCCAAGCCTGCCAGCCCCATACTGATGGTGCATAAGGGCAAGGGCAAAGCCAAGGGCTCTAAGAAGACAAAGGTGGGACCTAAGTCATATCTTGAGCCCAAGTCTTCTGCACTGATGAAAAGGAAAAGCGCGGTGAAGGAAGGGAAATGCCACCACTGTGGCAAGGCTGGTCATTGGCGGAGGAACTGTCCTTCGTACATTGAAGGTCTGCAGAAATTGAAGGGAGGTATGACTTCCGCTTCAAACGTTTACATTATAGAGATAAACCTTTCTGCTCCTTCATCTTGGGTATTGGATACCGGATGTGGTTCTCACATTTGTACAAATGTGCAGGAACTGGGAAGGAGAAGATTGCTGAGTAAAAGGGAGGTGGACCTCCGCGTCGGCAATGGAGCAAGAGTTGCTGCTGTAGCCGTAGGGGTTTACCGTCTTTCTTTGCCCAGTGGGCTTGTAATAGAACTAGATAATTGTTATTTTGTTCCGGCCATAACTAGAAACATTATATCTATTTCATGTTTGGACATGATTGGATTTTCTTTTATAATTAAGAACAACTGTTGTTCTATATTTAAGAATGATGTTTTTTATGCTGTAGCCCAATTGTTTAATGGTCTTTATGTTTTGAACTTGGACCATCTGATTTGTAATGTAGAAAATAATAAAATACTAAGAACAAATGACTCGAACCCTACGTTTCTCTGGCATTGTCGTTTGGGTCATATCAACGAGAAGCGCATATCCAAACTCCATAGAGATGGACTTTTGGATTCATTTGATTATGAATCATTTGAGCGATGCGAATCTTGTATGTTAGGCAAAATGACTAAAACTCCTTTCACTGGTTATACTGAGAGGACTGAGGATCTCTTGGGTGTTGTATATAGTGATGTATGCGAACCAATGAGTTCCATGGCTAGAGGTGGGTATTTCTACTTTGTTACATTTACTGATGATTTCAGTAGATATGGATATGTGTATCTTATGAAGTGCAAATCCGAGACCTTTGAAAAGTTCAAAGAGTTCAAGAATGAAGTAGAAAACCAGTTGGGTAAAAGGGTTAAAGCACTCCGATCTGATCGAGGTGGCGAATACCTGAGTCATGAGTTCCGTGATCATCTGAAAGAGTGTGGTATTGTATCACAGCTCACTCCACCTAGAACACCACAACATAATGGTGTGTCTGAGAGGAGAAATCGTACTCTGTTAGACATGGTACGTTCGATGATGAGTCATGCAGACTTGCATGTTTCTTTTTGGGGTTTTGCTTTAGAGACTGCTGCAATGACATTGAATCGTGCTTCAACGAAAACGGTTCTGAAGACACCATATGAGATATGGACTGGGAAGCGTCCTAGTATGTCGTTCATTAAAATTTGGGGCTGTGAGGCATACGTGAGACGTCAAATTCCTGACAAGCTGGAACCCAAATCGGATAAATGTTATCTGGTGGGATATCCTAAGGAAACGAAAGGGTATTACTTTTACCTACCGTCTGAGGGCAAAGTGTTTGTCGCAAGGACTGGTGTCTTCTTGGAGAAAGAGTTCTTATCAAGAAAGACTGAAAAGGTAGAGCTTGAAGAAGTTCAAGAACCACATGTAATGAATGAACCGGAATTGGATTCTGAGATAGGACTACAAGATGTTGTAGCTAGAGAACCTGCTCAAGGAACACAAGTCCTACGTAGATCTGGTAGACCGAGGTTTGAGCCTGAGAGATATGGATTTCTCGTGTCTCAAATAGGTAATGTGTTGCTTATGGATCATGATGATGAACCAGCAACCTACCAAGAGGCTATGAATGGACCAGACTCCGACAAATGGATCGAGGCTATGAAATCCGAAATGCACTCCATGTATGCAAACCAAGTTTGGAACTTGGTGGAACCACCTGAAGGGGTACGACTCATAGGGTGCAAGTGGGTCTTCAAGAAGAAGACCGACATGGATGGGAATGTACAGACATTCAAAGGGCGACTGGTGGCTAAGGGTTTCAAGCAAATTCATGGTATTGACTATGATGAGACATTTTCCCCTATTGCCATGGTAAAGTCCATAAGGATATTGCTTGCTGTTGCTGCGTATTATGACTACAAGATCTGGCAGATGGATGTCAAAACGGCTTTCCTTAATGGAAACCTCCTTGAGGAAGTGTATATGACACAACCCGAGGGTTTTGTATCCCCAGATGAAGCCACTAAAATATGCAAGCTGAATAAGTCCATCTATGGACTGAAACAGGCCTCTCGAAGTTGGAATCTTCGTTTTGATGAGAAAATCAAAGAGTTTGGTTTCATCAAGAATGAAGATGAGCCTTGTGTTTACAAGCGAATCAGTGGGAGCATTGTTGTCTTCCTGATATTGTATGTAGATGACATACTGTTGATTGTGAATGATATTCCTACCCTGAAAGTTGTTAAGAACAACATAGGGAACTGCTTTTCAATGAAGGATTTGGGTAAAGCGACTTATATACTCGGTATTAAGATCTATAGAGATAGATCGAAGAAGTTGCTGGGTTTGACCCAGAGTACGTACATCGAAAAGGTGTTGAAGCGGTTCAACATGCTTGAGTCCAAGAAAGGATTTTTGCCCATGTCTCATGGTGTAAATCTCTCTAAGGACCAGTGTCCGAAGTCTTGTGAAGATAAGGACCGCATGAAGTTGATTCCATATGCTTCGGCAATTGGATCAATCATGTACGCGATGTTATGTACTCGACCCGACGTCTCCTTTGCTTTGAGCATGACTAGCAGGTATCAGTCAGACCCCGGTGAGTGTCACTGGATTGCAGTCAAGAATGTCCTGAAGTACTTGAGAAGGACTAAGGATGTGTTCTTGGTGTGTGGTGGAGAGGAAGAGCTCGTTGTAAGTGGTTACACAGATGCTAGCTTCCAAACTGATAGAGACGACTCCAAGTCTCAGTCAGGTTTTGTGTTTTACCTGAATGGAGGAGCTGTCAGCTGGAAGAGTTCCAAGCAAGAGACAGTTACTGATTCTACAACAGAGTCCGAGTATATCGCCGCAGCTAATGCGGCGAAGGAGGCTGTATGGATTAGGAAATTCATCGGCGAGCTAGATGTAGTTCCTAGCATTGTTGGTCCCGTAGTTCTCTACTGTGATAACAATGGTGCAATTGCACAATCTAAGGAACCTAGATCCCATCAGCACTCCAAGCACATACTTCGGCGGTTTCATCTTATTCGTGAGATTGTCGAACGAGGAGATGTGAACATTTGCAGAGTGCCGACTGAGGAGAATATTGCTGATCCACTGACAAAGCCTCTCGCGCAGAGAAAGCATGATGGTCATACTAGATCGATAGGTATACGATACCTAAATGATCAACTCTAGTGAGAATCTTGTGGATTGCATGTAAACATGTATCTTGTTGGCTATTTGTTCATATGATGAACAGTGTACCTAGTTTTTCTCTTACAATTAATGGTAATTTCTTTTATTATGAGTTTTTCTATATGATAGTTAAATGTTAACATAATAGATACCCTTAGAATGTTCGCTTCCATGGGACATCAAGTACATGACTTGAATGTGAGAGCCTGTGATTTATTTGAAGCTTCATTCTTAAAGGTCCCTGGTCGAGTATTGTTGAAGTTGGTGATCGGGCGGTCTGGCGGTTTGTCTTGGCGGGTTGAAGACCGCGCGGTCTGGCGGTTTGTCTCAGCCGGCTTGGAGGCCGGGCGGTCTGGCGGTCTACTCTGGCGGTCTCTCTTCCTCTCTGGTGGTAGCCGTGCGGTTAGCCCTGCTATCTAACCGCGCGGCTTGTGCGATTTGTTTTTGTATAGTCCGCTTAGTCCTGTAAATTTTAGTCCCACATCTCTTATTTGTATTCTCTCATCTCTCCTCCATTCTATATAAAGGAGGGCATACCATTGTAATAGATACCTTTTTTGGATAATAAAGTTTCAATTATTCAAAAGCTTATCCGCTTGTTCTCTACTTTTCGCTTCTTTTCGCTACTTTCTAACATGGTATCAGAGCACACGGTCATTTCCTCCTGATTCTGTGCGCTCTCTGTTGTTCGCGGCTTGTTTTCCGCGTTCTGCGACTTGTTCGCGGCTTGCCTTCTCTTCTGTCCGCGCGGCTTGTTTCTATCCGCGCGGCTTGTTTCTGTCCGCTGCTCTGTTCGCGCGGCTTGCTTCTTGTTCTCTTCTCCTGGTGCCTTTTCGCAGCGACCTGTTTCCTTGTCGCCGCGCTCCTTGCTCTTTCTTGCATCTCCTAGTCTTTGCGGCTTGTGTCTACCCGCTGCGGACTTCTTCTCCCTGTCCGCTTCTGCTTTCCCCATCTCCGCTTGCCCCTATACTCGCGGTTTGCTGCTGTGATCTGCCTGACCGTGCGGGTTGTTCCTTCCTCACCCGCATCTTGGTCGCGGTCACCTGCCCCTCTCCTCTCTTCTGTTCGCTCGGCCTTTTCAGTCCGCGCGACCTCTTCCCCGCTGTGCCTTTGACCTCTTGCTAGCCGCTGCTGTTCGCGCTACTTGTTATTCCCCTCTACCCGTTCCTGCTTGCTAGTCGCGCCGGCCTCATCTTTTGCCGTGCGACCTGTTCTCCTCTGTTCGCCCGACTTTTTCAAGCCGTGCGACTTCTTTCCCTCTGCTTTGCTCTGCTTCTTGGTAGCGGCCTTCCTAGCCGCCCGACCTGTTGCTGTTCGCCCGGCTTGGTGCTCTTTTCTCTTCTTGTGGCTTGTTCTTATCGTCGCGGCCTGCTCCTCTCTTGCCTCCATGGCTTTTCCCTCCTCAGGCCTGTCCGCCTCCGTGGTCACCTCTTCTGGTAGTGCTCATGTTGTTACTCACGGCAGATGGCTCATCGACTCTGGTGCAACCAATCATATGACAGGCAATCCTCAATATTTCTCTCTTCTTGACACACATGCTCAGTTGCCCCCGGTCATTGTTGCTGACGGATCTCCCTCCCCGGTCCATGGGACGGGCATGGTTCAAGTCACTCCCTCTCTCTGCCTGGCTGATACCTTCTATGTGCCCAAGTTTCCGTGCAACTTATTATCGGTTACTTCTTTATGCAAGCAACTAAGGTGTTCTGTCATATTCACCCCTAGCTCTTGTACTTTTCAGGATCCGGATTCCCAACGGACGATTGCTACCGGGACTGAGAGTGGTGGCCTCTACTTCCTCGACAACGTTTCTGCTTTCTCCGCCTTCTCCTCCTCCTCTACAGATCTTCTCCAATGGCATCTTCACCTTGGACATGCTCCTCCCCGAATTCTCCGCCAGCTCTTCCCGCACCTCCCTCCTCATCATCCTCCTCTAAACTGTGATGCATGTCAACTTGGCAAACATCACCGCTCATCCTTCCCCCCAACGCAAAGTCGAGGCTCTTCCCGTCCGTTCGACCTCGTTCACTCTGACATATGGGGACCCGCTCCTAACCTCACCATCGGTCGGGGTAGTTCCTATTTTGTCACCTTCATTGATGATTTCTCTCGATGTACGTGGGTATATCTTCTCAAAGATCGCTCCGAGCTGTTCTCTGTTTGGACCTCCTTTTATTCTATGGTTAAGACTCAGTTTGATACGTCTATTAAACTCCTTCGTTCTGACAATGCTAAGGAGTATCTTAGCTACGACTTCTCCTCCTTTTGTCTTCACCATGGTGTTATTCATCAAACAAGTTGTGTCTACACCTCCCAACAAAATGGGGTGGCGGAACGCAAAAACCGTCACCTTCTTGATGTCGCTCGCACTATGATGACTCAAATGCATGTTCCTCGCTCCTATTGGGGATATGCTGTCCTCCTCTCCTGCTATCTCATCAATCGCCTTCCCTCCACAGTTCTCCACGGTGCTACCCCCTTCTCCATTCTTTATCCAGACAAGGATCCCTTTCCTCTTCCTCTACACATCTTTGGGTGCACCACTTTTGTGCACTCTCCCGCTGCCACCCGTGACAAACTCTCACCACGTGCCACCAAATGTGTCTTTCTGGGCTACTCTCCCACTCAGAAAGGATATTGCTGCTTTGATCCTGTTACCCGCAAGCAATTTGTCTCTGCGGATGTCACCTTCTTTGCCAATGCCTCTTACTTCTCTCCCGCTTCCTCTTCTCCTCCTCCTACTCCTACTTCTCATCCCAACCCATCCATTCCCTCTGCTCCCACTGCTGTTCCGCCCTCTCCACCCACTCCACCATCTTCCCCATCCTCATCATCTCCCCCCTCTACTCCGCTTTCTCCCTCCACTCCGCTGCCATCTCTCTCTACTCCCGGGCCAGCTCTCTCCACCACGGATACGCCGGATACTGAGGCACCTGCTGACCTGGAGCATCAGGCAGATCAGGGGTTCGGGCCTGAGGCACCTGCTGACCTGGATCTCCCGATTGCTCTTCGCAAAGGTGTTCGGGCCTGTACCCAACACCCGCTTGCTGCAGTTGTTTCCTATGATCGTCTTACCCCTGCTCGCCGAGCTTTTGCACTGGCTATCTCGGCCACTGCCACCCCCCGTTCCTACCAGGAGGCCCTTACTATTCCTCATTGGAAAGTTGCCATGGATGAGGAGATTGCTACTCTAACTGAACGGGGCACCTGGACCCTTGTTCCTCCTCCCTTCGGCACCGATGTTGTTGGCTGTCGCTGGGTCTTCGTGGTGAAGTTTCTACCGGATGGCAGTGTGGATCGTTATAAGGCTCGCCTGGTTGCCAAGGGTTTTACCCAAACTTATGGGATTGATTACTTTGACACTTTCTCTCCTGTGGCCCGTCTCAGCACTATTCGGGTTCTTCTCTCTGTGGCTGTCAACAGGGATTGGCCCATCTCGCAGCTAGATGTTAAGAATGCCTTCCTCTATGGTGATCTGCAGGAGGATGTTTACATGGAGCAACCTCCTGGGTATGTTGCTCAGGGGGAGACACGGGTATGCCGGCTAAAGAAGGCTATCTATGGCCTCAAACAGAGTCCTCGTGCCTGGTTTGACAAGTTCAGTAGCATTGTTGCGGCCATTGGTTTTACAAGAAGCTCAGCAGATCACTCCTTGTTTGTTCGGAAAACCGCCTCTGGTCTTATTATTCTTGCGGTTTATGTTGATGACATTCTTCTTACTGGCGATGACCAGGATGGGATATTGATGACCAAGAAACACCTTCGTCAACATCTGGTCACAAAGGATATGGGCTCCCCGAAATACTTTCTGGGCATTGAAATCTCTAGAAAGCCCAACTCCATGGTCCTTTCACAACGGAAGTATGCTCTTGATCTTTTAAAGGAGGCAGGACTGACTGGTGCTAAACCTGCACGTTGTCCTATGGCTGTTGGAGAAGACAAAACTTGGACAGATGACTCACCTCTTCTCTCCGATCCTACGAGATACCGGCATCTGGTGGGCAAGCTCATATATCTCACGGTAACCAGACCCGACATCTCTTATGCTGTTGGCAAGGTGAGCCAGTTCATGCAAGCTCCGAGGGAGTGTCATCTACAATCTGCTCTGAGGATATTAGAATATATTAAAGCTGCTCCAGGGAAAGGACTCTTATTTCAGAACAATGGTCACCTTAGGGTTGAAGCGTACTCTGATTCAAGCTATGCGGATGACAAAGGGGACCGCAAATCGACTTCAGGTTTCTGCACATTTGTTGGAGGCAATCTTGTGAGTTGGAAGAGCAAGAAACAGTCTGTCGTTTCCAGGTCCAGTGCAGAGGCGGAATATCGCAGCATGGCATCGACTACATGTGAGTTGAAGTGGTTGCGGGCTCTCATGCTTGACTTAGGAGAGGTTTACAACTATCCTCTTCCTATGTTCTGTGACAATAAGGCCGCGATACACATTTCCAAAAATCCGGTCTTTCATGAGAGAACAAAACACATAGAAGTCGACTGTCATTTTATTCGGGAAGAAATATTGAAGAAACAGATTTGCACTCCATTTGTTACTTCCGACAACGAGTTGGCAGATGTCTTCACCAAGCCGGTGTCCGCTTCCTTTTTCCACATCTGCGACAAGCTGGGCATGATCGATATATATGCTCCAGCTTGAGGGGGAGTGTTGAAGTTGGTGATCGGGCGGTCTGGCGGTTTGTCTTGGCGGGTTGAAGACCGCGCGGTCTGGCGGTTTGTCTCAGCCGGCTTGGAGGCCGGGCGGTCTGGCGGTCTACTCTGGCGGTCTCTCTTCCTCTCTGGTGGTAGCCGTGCGGTTAGCCCTGCTATCTAACCGCGCGGCTTGTGCGGTTTGTTTTTGTATAGTCCGCTTAGTCCTGTAAATTTTAGTCCCACATCTCTTATTTGTATTCTCTCATCTCTCCTCCATTCTATATAAAGGAGGGCATACCATTGTAATAGATACCTTTTTTGGATAATAAAGTTTCAATTATTCAAAAGCTTATCCGCTTGTTCTCTACTTTTCGCTTCTTTTCGCTACTTTCTAACAAGTATCATCATAGAAGCTAAGGGTGATGATGGTACATGAAGGCTAGCACGTGCGTTGACTGATGACCGGTTCTCACATGTCATGATATTGTGATATCAAGTCATCACGTGGGTACTTGTTAATGAACAAGTTGTACTGGACAGACCCAACCTGAGACTACTCTGTGGATTGTCATCCAATCATGTCACGAGTAGGTCTCAATTGACAATGGTGTTGTGGTCCTTTGACCTGAAGTCACAACATTCATCAAGTGAGGAAGAGCGTGCTTTGATTCCATCTAAAGTCTTCCTTGAGAAAGGTTGATGATAAGGGTGGTTGTTGGGCATGTTACGAATCATTTGGGTGTTTGTGTGTGAGCAGATATGGGATTTGTCCTTCTGTATGACAGGAGTTGCATCCATGGGCCCCTTGATGGAACTGGACTGAGAAATGCATGGCCATGCTTGGTTGAGTCAATATTTAATATTAGACTCACCATTCTCTGGAAGTCCGTCCTGGATCAAGAAACTTGGATTGAGCTATTACGAGGGTGACACGGTCCATGCCTCTAGTTCTTTCCGGATGTAAGGGACAAAGGGACAAAGACAACGCTGATACATTGGTCATAAAGGCTTATGAGTTATAAACTCTTATTGCTTGGGGAGCAATGATGCATTGCTAGATGCCGCTCATTGTTTGTGAGGTTTTGATTTGATACTTTCAAGATCAAGTGGGAGTCTGTTGGAGTTACCATGGTGATCTAGAAGTGGTCAAACATATAATCTCACTGCCAACGCGATATGAGCCTGCAGGGTCGCACATAAGAGATGTGGAGAAGTTGGATGATTGACTGTGTTGGTAAAGGTTACCAATCACCGACCTGAATGGGGTTATGGGCAAAGTGTTGCCTTAAATGATCATCGGGTTGGGCAAATGTTGCCCTGAAGGACTGGTAAGAATAGTCGACCGAGGGTCGACTAGAATCGTCGAGAATGGGTACTCTGATTCTCGCCGATCGACTTGAATCGTCGACCCACGATCGGCGTGAATCGTCGAGTGTTGTACTCCGATTCTCGCCGATCCGGGTGATTCTCGCCGATTGTGATTCTCGCCGATTGTGATTCTCGCTGACTGATTCTCGCCGATCCTGACTGATTCTCGTCGATTGATTCTCACCAAATCTGCTTGGTGATTCTCGCCGATTCTGGAACCCTAGTTTTTGGGTGGTCTGCGGATAGCGATATTCCTAAGTCTATTTATGCCTTTGGTATAAATACACACTTAGGGTTTTCGGGATGGGGACTACCACCGAGAATCTTCTTTCTGAATGAATCGAAATCGGCGGAAGTGTTCCGCTCGCCGTTCGTTCGCTCCGCCGATCTCGAATCCCGCCGACGGAAGGGTTCCGCCGCCGTGATCGCTCCGTCGACCTCCTCGTCTCCGACGATCGTCGCTGGTGTTGCTCTTCCTGGCGCGGACCTAGCAGTCCGTGGAGAAGCAAGGTGCGGTCTTTCTCCTTCCCGATTTTCCGTGCGAAGGAAAGATCAGCGTTCTCCCGCTCGTGTGGATTTCTGCAGAGACGTGGACATTATTCCACGAAGAACTTGCCACCAGCAGGAATACAAAACTTGGAGCATCTCCGTTGAGTTGTGACTCAACGCCACCGAGGTAATTTTTGCCTAGTTGTTTGTTAACTTCTTGATTCAACTACCATGGCCCGATCCCATCTCTTTTGGGTTTTCTTGATATTTTTATTCCTCCGCTGCGTGCACAAGCATTGTGCCATCCTCATAGAGAAACCCAACACAATTTACCAACCTTCTATTCCACCAATACCAAACAAAATTATAGAAGAAATCACACAAAGATGGTTAAGAAATTTCATTACCCAATCTCAAGAATAATCCGTCCAAAAGATGAGTGGAGGAAGCGCACACGACGGTGGTAGATTCTCTATTTCCATGCAAGTCCTTGGATCCACACCGGATGATGAAGACGCTCGCCGTTTCTCCTTTGCCAAACCCTAGAAAGGGGAGTATCTTGAAAGGGCCAATAGATATATAAGGGAAGAGAAGAGAGGAAAGGTGGTGGCCTTATTCCTTCAAGGGAGGGCTCGATTTTGGTAGAGGGGATTTCTCACAAGAGGAGGAGGAGGAGGAAGAGAAGAGGAGGTTGGATATAGAGAGGGAGAGAGGGAGGAGGTAGGTTGGTCGGCGGCCAAAGAGAGAGGGGGAGAGCGGAGGCCGAAATTTACCTTGGAGAGGAGGAAAAATCTCAATAGATTTTAGGGTTTCAATTTCTTATCATTCTCTCAAAAATATGATAAATATCATGACCTACATATAGTCTTACACCACTCCATCTCCTCCAATTCAAAATTCAAAATTCAAAATTCAAAAAGAAAGTGACAATCAACCTACTCCCCCACTCTAGGTGGTTTAGTCTACTACTCTAAATAAATGTCAGTATCGTCAAGCTAAAAAAATTGCTCTGCCTTGTGGATCCATTCTTGTAAGTCTTCGCCATAAAATCATGGAAACTCGAAGCGGTGCAAGCGGCTGTTAGATGGTTGTCCTGGGTCAGAAGACGGTGTCCCTCGGCTGCAGAGTTGCGGCCGCCGGAATTGCTGGTGTTGTCACCTCGCGGGGAAAGCAGAGTCTCAATCATTGCATGCAGCTCATCCAACATCCAGTTTGCTGGTCTGATTGGGCGCTGAGGACCTGAACGGAGTGAGCCAGGGTCGCCTGGTCTTGCGATAGAAGCTCTAGATCTGGTGCTAACTCCTTCGAACAGGTACCATCAGAAACCGTCATGGTGTTTCCTACCCACGCTGACTCTGATACAAGTTGATAAGAACCGAATAATCAATAGAATAGTAGATAAGGCTTACCGGATAAATCACAATCTTAACTCCTTCCAAACACAAGATACACTAACAAAAACAACAAGGATAATAGTTGCACAGCATACCCTAAACCAACCTTAAGGGTCGAACCTGAACAGACTGTAAGAACTGCAGCAGTGAAGCTCCTCTTCGCCGGTTGATTTCACAAGAACACAATAAAATAACATAACCCTAAACAAACCCCCATATGCCTTATATATGTGGCAATTACATGACAAAAATACCCCTCCCCAAACATAACATTTACTATCTTGCATCCCCAAAAACCATGTACACATCAGAAGCTTCGTCCAGCAAGGAAGAGTCGTCCAACGCGAAAGTGTCATTCTCTGACCTAGGGTTACGACATAGAAATGGGGAAAGAGGGAATAGCTCCTGTTTGCGGATAGCGTGAACTGAGAACAAAAAAAATACCTAAATTTAAGTACAATTAGCCATATTTGAAGTGTGGTTAACAATCATCAAACCTAAACTTATATTATAATAATGTATCTATACTTATATATAAGCAAATTTAGCGTTGCTCCAGTATCATACATGTCATTCTGTTACATCTAGTATTCCCATTTTACCCCCTCCCCCTTTCATTGGCCTTTGCGCAGGCTGCACTTTAAAAAAAATAATGATAATAAACCACTCACAGTGGAGGCCACCGTCGCTGGCCGAGCAGACGAAGACTTGACCAGACCCCACCGACGGGGTTGTCGGATGTCAGCGACCCAAGCGGGGGTAGGCTGGATACGGTCCGGCAGGGCCGCTGGAGGCGGCATGACCGTGACCTCATGTCGCCATTTAAAAAAACATACCCCTCCACTACTGCAGCCGGCCTGACTGCACCCCACTGATAGTATCGCTGGGTATCGGCGATCCCGACTGGGGTAGGCCAGAGGTGGGCCGGCAGGGCCACTGTCGGCAGTGGCCCTGACCGTGACCGCCAATTTTTTTGGACATGATCAGGGCCACCACCGGCGGTGGCCCTGTCGGACCTCCTCCGGACTAACCCCACTAGGGTTGCCAGCGTCCAACAACCCCATAGGTAGGGTATGGTAAGGCCTTTGTCGGCTCTGCCGATGGTGTGGCCTCCATTGCCGGGGTAATTTTGTTGGAAACCCACCTGTTTTAGGGTTGATTTGGGCTAGGTTCACTATTAGGATTGCATAGATTGACCCACAATATATAGTCTAGGGTCATAGGTATTTATCGAATCTTAGGGTAGGTCAACAAGTCAGTTTGATTGGACCAATCCCTCGGAAACTTAGAAGACTGAAGATTTCAGAACATGATAGATTTTTCTATGTTGAAGAAGTTGTTCGGCAAAATCTGAATGGAGTTCGATGAAAGTTGAGATCGACGAAAGTTTAACTGAATGGAGTTCGACGAAAGTTTCACAGATTTTTCTTAATTCTCAGTTCGACAATCTCAAAGTCTCTTCTCTGAAGTTGAGATCGATGAAAGTTTAATTGAGTTTGACGAACTCTGATCACCTATCAGTTATTGAGTTCGACGAACTTCTATCTCTGGTCGACGAACTTGGAGCCCAACTTTGACAGTTTATTTTTCCAGATCAACTTTCTCTGATCTCAGCTCAACGAAGATGATTTCTCAACTCGACGAACTTGGAGTTCAGGTCGACCAAATCTATTCTGAGCTCGATGAAATCTGTCAGTTCATTATATTTCTATTTTCTACAGTTTAATTCTCCAGATTGACCAAGGCGTATATAATATATTATTGCCTATATTGCTCTGAGTAATTAATTGCATATATTCTTATGAATATAACCGTTTATTGGCAGCGTTAATTACTGGATTTCACAGAGTTAATATTCGGCTTAATAACTGGGACAGTTAAGGAATCAATTTATTGCCCTTCTAGCCGTTTGTCCAAGTTCCAAGATTTCTGCAGTTAATCATGGAGAAGAATTTAAATTCAGAGATAGAATTTCTGCAGGAAATATAAAAAGGAGAAGAGAATTCACTAAGGGCATTAGACATAGGCAGATAAAGAACAAATTCATTCAGTCTGCATACTCATATAGTCTTCATCAATCTGCAACTCTTCACCAAGCTTTTAGAGACATCAAAACTCAATCAGTATAAAAGCTTCTAGAGTTCATCAAAGAAGACCTACACCCTGCAAAGCTTCCAGCAAATTCCTGAACAATATTCATCTCAGGGGGAGCTTTGACATCATCAAGCAATCCACTAAAGTCTTCTCAGCTATTTGAGAAAGAGAAGACAATATCACATTCTTTCAACCCCAATGTACACAGGGTTTTAACTCCCTTAAAAAGTTAACCACCTGGTTCTTAAGTCTCCTTAACAAAAGACTTAGCTTGGTTTCTGGGCACCTGATCAAAAGCTTAAAGGGTTGTGAGATCTCCCTTAAAATAGATCTTGTGGTGATAGGGCACCTGAGCAAAAACTGTTGGTGGCAGGGCACCTGATCAAAAACCTATAGTGGATTCCTGCTAGGGTGGTAAAAGAGTGGATGTACCCAAATTTAGGGGAACCACTTTAAATTTCTTGTGTCGTCTGGATTGCTTCTTGTTTTCTTATTGTTGTGTGTTGTGTGCTGTGTTTGCTAGTTTTTCTTTCCTACACTTTCTTTAGATATATATATATATATATACTATTTTTAATTATGCTATAAAAACCAATTAAGTTTTTAAAATACTCTATTCACCCCCCTCCTCCTCTAGAGTTAAATAGATCTATCCCCTCAGGTGGTAAAGCTTTTACCATCCTTCAATTGGTATCAGAGAATAAGGTTGCTTTGGCTTCACAGACTTACATCTGAACCAAGATCCTTTGATAGATCTTTTTTCCCTCAAGCCTCTTATTTACAGCATGGAACAGAATAAGGAATATTCTAGCACCAGACCTCCTGTGTGCAACTTGAATAAATTTGCACTCTATAAGGCAAGAATCAAACTCTATATTAATTCTATTGATGAGGACATTTTCAACTCATCTTGACAGGTCCCCCTACTCCCTCTACATCATCTTCAACACGTACTTCAGCAGTTCCACCACCTAAGTGGACTGATGCACAAAAGAAAGCCAAGATGGATGATGCTAAAGCAATGAATATTCTGGCACAGACAATGTTAGATGACATCTTTCAGAAGGTGGCTGAGTGCATCTCTGCAAAGGCTATTTGGGACTCACTAAACCAAATAGTTGTTGGCTCATCAGATGAAAGAAAAGACAGGAGATCCCTCCTCATATCACAGTATGAGAATTTCAAGAAGGAGGAATCAGAGACTGTTGCTGAGATGTATAACAGACTCAGTGTCATCATAAATGAACTGAGAACCCTAGACAAGGATATCTCATTAACTGAGATAAATGACAAAATCCTAATGTGCTTCCCCAGCACTTGGGATTCCAGAATATGGCCGATTAAGGAGGCCAGAAGTCTAAATGATATTTCTACAGAATCTCTCCTTGGCAAGCTCAATTCTTATGAGCAGTTGATCAAGACAAGGGGCGCTGCTGAACAGAAGGCTTCCACATCTTCAAGGAAGGAGCACAACATTGCTTTCAAAGCAATAGAAGAATCAGAAGCTCTTCCAGCTAATGAAGAACTACTCAGCTTGTTGGCTAAAAGATTTTATAAAATGGCCAAGAATGACTTTAGAAGAAGGTCATCCAAGAATAATGACAAGCCAAGATATGACAAGACTCCTACCAAGGAGATTGTTTGCTTTGGATGCAGAAAACCTGGGCACATTCTACCTGAATTCCCAGAGGCACAGAAGAAAGGCAGAAGAAAAGAAACAGAGAATAAAAGGCAATCAGGCAAGCACTATAGCAAGCACTCCTCCAGCAAACACAAGAGAAAGGAGAAAGACTTTATTGCTGAGACCTGGAGTGACATAGATGAAGAATCCTCATCTTTCAGCTCTAGAGAAGATGAAGAGGAGGCAAAGGCAAGGGAAGTTTGCCTTATGGCTATTAATGCCTCCAGCAGAAAATCTGATAATGAGGAACAAACTGAAGAATCAAAAGAGGAATCTGAATCTGAAGAAGATCAGATAATCTCTTCATTTGATTTTAATTCACAAGATTTTAAAATTGAATTTAAATCCTTGTGCAATGACTTAATCAAGTCAGAGAAGGAAATAAAAATTCTTAGAGATAGACAAATTGAATTTGATAACCTATTTGCTGAAAATATCAAACTGAAAAATGATTTAGACTTAGCTAATGAATAAATCATTTCACTAAAAATTGAAATATGTGAGGCTGAGCAACTTGAGGAATCTCTCAATGGGAGAAGCCTTAAGCTGATGGACATCACAAGCACAGTCAATGCCAGATTAAATGGCAAGCTGGGCTTAGGTGCTTCATCCAGCTTACCCCCCATATTAAAGAAAAATATTCTTTCAATACCATTTAAATTTATCTCTGAAAAAGGCAAAGAGAAAATGGGAGAGACTACTCAACCAAATGTCTCTCAGAAATCTGTAAATAAGAAGAAAAAGAATAAGAATCTGAATAAAAACTATGTTCAACAGATTTCGTCGAACTCAGATCGACGAAATGTGTATAGTTCGTCGAACCCAGAACGACGATCTATGAACACAAATTATAACTATAATAATTCGTCTTGCTACAATCGACGAACTGTATATGGTTTTTCGAGCAGCGATCGACGAACTTGGGGCACAGAAAATGACTATGTTCATTCTCTGAGCAGAGTTCGACGAACTCATCCCTATTCATCGAACGCAGATCGATGAACTTATAATAATTAGTCGAACCCAGTCAGGTTTAATAGAAACTATAACTCTATTAGAAACTTCAATCAATTCAGAGAATCTACTAATCCTTTTACTCAATGGGAAATACCACCTAGAAGATATCATCTCTTAGGATATAAAAATCAACCAGAATTTTTTGTTATTTCCAGTTTCTCTTATCAAAAGAAACAAGGGCCCAAGGTAACCTGGGTTAAGAACACCTAATTTCTTTCTATGCAGGTGAAGGACTGTCTAGTATTTAATCAACAATAGTATCTGGATAATGGATGCTCAAAGCATATGACTGGCTGTAAGGACAATCTAACAAACTACAAGTCCAAGCTAGGTCCAAAGGTGATCTTTGGTGACTCCAACTGTGGCCAAACTAAAGGCTATGGAGATGTTAAAGTTGGAGCAGTCACCTTCGGGAAAGTTGCTTATGTGAGTGGCTTAAAGCATAACCTAATATCCATAAGTCAATTATGTGATGAAGGTTATCAGGTATCATTTAACTCATCTTCCTGTATTATTTCTTGTAAAGAAAACAAACCTGTTTTAACTGGACTTAGACAATGAAATATATATGTAGTAAATTTTCAATCAGCTAGTTCAGAACTTTGTTTATTTAATCAGGTTAGCAATCAAAATGAACTTTGTCATAAGATATTAGGACATGTAAATCTTAAAAATATTGCTAAGTTATCTAGGGACAACCTTGTTAGAGGTTTGCCTTCTGACCCCTACAAGAAGGAAGGCCTCTGCAGGGCTTGTCAGTTAGGCAAGCAAACTAAAAATAGTTTTAAATCTATAAATAAAAGTGGCTCGCCTAGAATATTGTACTTGCTACATATGGACCTCTTTCTCCCTATTGTTGTACAAAATCTAGGAGGGAAATCCAATACTTTAGTGATTGTAGATGACTTCTCAAGATTAACTTGGGTATTCTTTCTGAGATCTAAGTCAGATAACTTCAAGGTTCTTATAAATTTTCTCAAGAACATACAGATTGAGTACTCTACTCCAATTGCATTGATCAGAAGTGATCATGGTACTGAGTTTGAGTCTCTTCTTATGCAAGAGATCTGTAAGAAGGAAGGTATCAGACACTACTTCTCAGCTCCTAGAACTCCTCAACAAAATGGGGTTGCTGAAAGGAAAAATAGAACCCTAATTGAATCTGTAGGCACATTACTTGTAGATGCTTACATGCCCTTATCTTTTTGGACAGAGACTGTGAGCACAACAAACTATATACTGAACAGAAGTCTGATACACAAGCTTAAGAATAAGACTCCTTATGAGTTACTTAAATGGGAAGAAACCTAAAATCACTTATTTTAAAGTATTTGGATGCTTATGTTATATTCACAATAATGACAAGAAATACACTAGAAAGTTTGAAGCAAAAGCTGGAGAGGGAATTTTTCTAGGATATTTCCAAGTCAGCAAAGCTTATAAGGTGTTTAATAAATCTACTTTAAAAATTAAGGAATTTGTTCATGTTACATTTGATGAGACTAACATGTTTTATAAGGAGAAAGAAGTTTCTACCAATAACATTTTGTAGGTACCTCACTTGTATGAGAGATTGGATGATCTAAACCTCACCCAAGAGGTTCCATCACATCCTTCTCCACAAGTTGAAGAAGAAAGTGAAGAAGAAAGTTTAGAAGTGGCTGAACTTCCTCCAACAGCTAATATAATTCCACAAGAGGAATTAATTCCACAAGCCGTTGCTCAACCAACTCCTCCCACTGATTTTGTCACACTTAGAGATCACCCTATATCTCAAGTTATTGGAGACATTTTAGTTGGTGTGCAAACAAGGCATCAACTCAACAATGATGTGATGCGTGCTTGTTTCATTTCTCAACTTGAGCCCCACTCCATCAAAGATGCAGAGCAAGATCTCCACTGGATCATTGCAATGTAAGAGGAGCTCAATCAGTTTGAGAGGTGCAGAGTTTGGTATTTGGTTCCTAGACCCAAAGACTATCCAGTCATTGGAACTAAATGGGTCTTCAGAAACAAGCAGGATGCTGAAGGAAACATTATAAGGAACAAAGCAAGGCTAGTAGCTCAAGGCTATTCACAGGAGGAAGGAATAGACTATGATCAGAACTTTGCTCCAGTGGCAAGGCTTGAGGATATAAGGATTTTCTTAGCCTTTGCAGCCTATAAAAGATTCAAAGTCTAACAGATGGATGTAAACAGTGCTTTCATAAATGGAGAATTAAAAGAAGAAGTGTATGTGGAGCAACCATCAGGTTTTATCTCTCCAACTCATCCTTCTTTTGTCTTTAGATTGCATAAAGCTCTCTATAGTTTAAAGCAAGCTTCAAGAGCTTGGTATGAGACCTTAGCTAACTTTCTTTTAGAGCATACGTTTTTAGGGGCATAGTAGATATGACTATTTTTGTCAGGCATCATAAAAATAAAATTTTGTTAGTTCAAATATATGCAGATGATATTATTTTTGGCTCTACTGATCCCAAACTATGCAAAAGATTTTCTGATCTAATGCATTCAAAGTTTGAGATGAGTAGCATGGGTGAACTTTCATACTTCCTTGGTCTCCAAGTGAAGAAATCACCTGATGGTATCTTCATCTCCCAATCCAAGTATGCTAAGGAGCTTATTAAAAGGTTTGAGATGTGTGATGCCTCAGCAATGAAAACACCTATGGCTGCTAATGATGTGATTGATTCTGATGAACATGGCAAGCCTGTTGATCAAAAAACTTATAGGGCCATTGTTGGGTCTCTATTATATCTCACAACAAGTAGGCCTGACATAATGTTTGCCACATATATTTGTGCAAACATATACAGATGGATGTAAAGAGTGCTTTCCAAGTGAACCCTAAAAACTCTCACTACTTTTTATTAAAAAGAATTTTGAGATATATAAAGGGTTGTCCAAATCTAGGACTCCTATATCCATCAGAGTCAGAATTTGATTTAATTGGATTTTCTGATGCTGACTGTGCTGGATGTAGAGTGGACAGGAAGAGCACATTAGGAACTTGCCAGTTTCTTGGTGATAGGCTTGTGTCCTGGTTTTGTAAGAAGCAAACCTCTCTGTCCACATCAACTGCTAAAGCTGAATACATAGCTGCAGGCAGCTATTGTTCACAGATTTTGTGGATACAAAATCAATTGCTAGATTATGGTATCAACTTAAATAATTCCACTATGTTTTATGATAGTACATGTGCAATATCTATTGCACAAAATCCAGTGCATCATAGTATGACTAAGTATATAGAGATAAGACATCATTTTCTTAGAGATTGTGTAGACAAAAAGAAAATTAATTTTGTCTTTATCTCTACTAATTTTCAAAGAGCAGATATCTTCACTAAACCTTTAGATGAGAAGAAACATCTATTCTTTCTGAATCAGCTAGGTATGATTAATGGAGAAGTTTAATTTGATTTTGGTCCAAGGTCAAAGAATTGATCACATTTCGTCGAACGGAGATCGACGATCTGAGAACTGTTCTTGAGATTTTTCGTCGACCTAAGATCGATGAACTCTCTGTGTGAAGTTATTTTCTTCTAGAGGAGATCGATGATTCTGCTTCAGAAAAATGTTCGTCGACCTGAGAACGACGAAAAATTTTCCCCTCTTCTAACTGAGATCGACGATATTATTTCTTCATGAAATTTTTCGTCGACCTGAGAACGAAGATTGTTTATTTTTCGTAGGACAGAGCCCAACGCTTCATATTCTGAAAACCTTATAACTAGGTTTTCGTCGTGCTCCATCCCGCACTTTCTGTTCTCTTGCTCTTGCTCTCTCTTTTGCTTTTGCAAGAATACCTATGGCGATTCTGGCGCTCTCCCTCTCAAGCACACTAATCAAATCTTCATCGACATCCTATAGTTGTGTTAGGAATAGAAACTGAAGAAACTCATGACCACAAGAATCAAGATACCAGGAAATGAAATCAGAAAATGGGTTTTTACTTCAACAGCTCCTGACGCAAACACGATGACAGGCACCATCGGCGGCAATCAGGTCACTCTAACTCCTGCAGTTTTAACTGAGATTTTTGATTTGGCTACTTGAGAAGATGATGTTGAATTAGATAATGATGAATATGAGAATATGTTGAGTATAATGGGTCACTCAGAAGGAAACCCCAATAAGCTATTGAAAAAGAATTTATCTGTTCAATATAAGTTTCTGGCATATATTGTTGGCAAGGTGTTGATGGGAAAACATAAAACACATGATTATATAACCAGGCACCAGTTTCTGGTGATGAGTGCTCTGGTAGAGAAGAAATCAGTTAACTGGGGAAAGATTTTGTTTGAGCTGATAAAGAAGAAAAATACTAAGAAAGAGGTGTGCTTTGGGAGGATTCTAGGAATTTTCCTCCAGGAAAAGGCACCAGAATTATTGGTTTCACAGCCAATATTCATAAATGCCTCAAAGGATCACCTATACCTTATTTGGTAGATGGTAGAGGACCATTCCAAAGCCCTCCAGGGCCTCCTCTTCCTCCAGGACTTCTGAGAACACAAGGGCAGTTATAGCCTCTCCACCACCTCCAGAAGAAATTCCTCCATCCACCAGCATTCCTTCACCTCCTCAACAACAACAACAATAACCACTTTCACCTCTTTCTCAACCATCACTTCCACACCCACTACCACAGTTCCTACTTCTACCACTGAAATTCCATCCAACCCTCCTTCCAGTTTTCCAGAATACACCCACACAGACTTCTCTCATGCCTTTCTCTGTGTGTTCAAACTGTGGACATCACGCCCCTTACACCACTTCTGCTCCTGAAACTCTCTACCTCAATTTCTCTGACATATCACATGATCTTCTTACTTTCATCTCTCCCACTCTTGAGCAACAAATAGCAAATATTATTGCTCCTCTATATGCTTCCATCATTTCTCTCTCTACCAGACTTGCTGCTCTCTCTTCTATTCCTTCTTCTGGAGGACTGGCTTCAGGACCCTCTGAACCTAGTCAGGGGGAGATGTTCTATGAAGAAGCTCCTGTTCCTCCTCCTACAGTAGCAGATTCTGACATGATTGATGATTCAGCAGATGCAGCCCCTCCACTTGAAATAATAGATATACTTGACTCTAATACTGACATGGCTGAGACAGCTGCAGAAATAATCACTGATGGTGATTTCATTTTAAATCCCACAGTTGATCTAGATTCTTTACTAGATTCTTTTAATCTTGCTTACAGAAATATTTTGCCAAGTTTTGATGTATATAATTCTAGAGCTATTGTAGTTTATACTGCTCCTATAAGTCCTGAAGTTGTAGAATAACTAAAGGCAAGTTTTGTTGTTGAAAATTTTGCTGAACCAGCTCCTGAGCACAAAGTATTCTCTCCACCAACCTTTGGCTGGTGTGAGTCTTCTATGCCATATCTGGATGACATTTTGTTTACTGACATGGAAGAAGAAGCCGAAAATATTCAGACTGCTACAGATATCTCTGCAGAGCCAACAAGCCTAGCACAGCCACAGATTCCTAGAATCTCAGCTGATTTGCTAAAGCAACTGGATGCGCTTTATAACAATCCTGAAAATTCTTCTCAAGATGATGATGATGATAATGAATCAGATGACTCTGATATTAAAAGTTCAAATAAAAGGAAGGCTCCTGCTAAATCTGCTCCTCCAAAGGCTGTTCCTAAGCCAAATCCTTTTGTTGATGTTCCATACTACATCCTGCATAATATTACACTCACTCCAGATACCCCAAACTGGATGAGGTATTCCAAGAATGAGCAAAAAGTCAGGAAGAAGAGCAGGAGGTACTCTCCACCTCCTAAATTTAGGAGAGGTCCTCCTCCTCCTCCTGCAGCAGGATACTATGGAAGTATTTCTCAAGTTCAAAAAGCTACATCTTCCCATCAGTCAAAATCCTCCAGCAGCAGACAGCAGCAGTATTCTTCAAGCAGCAGCAGGCAGCAACAGCAATACTAGAAGCACAGCAGGCGACAGAAAATATCTGAAGATGATCAACTAGATAAAGCATCTCCTGAAAGACCTTACTCTCCACCAGTTCCTTTTGTTGATCCAGAACAGGAAAACATTTCTAGAATGGCTAGATTTCAAGAGCTGGTTGGACTCTCTCAGATAAATAAAGCTAAAGAAGAAGGCAAAGATGCTTCTCAATATACTACAATTTCTTCTTACAAAAGAGAAGAATTTAAAAGGTATGACAAAGCTAAACACTTTTTCAATGTTGATGCTTATATGAGTTTACATCCAGAGATAGTTGTTCCAAGAGCAACTTCAGGCAATATCATTGGAGCAGCTGATATGACTATGCCTAAAAGAGAAGCAGCAAATCCCAATAGGGAAATCATCTTTAGGCAACCATCATATAAAGACAAGTCTAAGAAGTCTAAAAAGTTTTCTAATTAGCTTATTTTCCCTCTGAATCATTTATTTTGGTTAATTTGTCACAAAGCACTTGATGTATATATATCTGCTAGACTTTTTCTTTCTGCTAGATATTTGTTGTTATGATTTGTGATTGTATTTTATTGTTTTAATGCATTGTACATAGTGACCTCACCCAAATAGGGGGAGATTGTTGGAACCCCACCTGTTTTAGGGTTGATTTGGGCTAGGTCCATTATTAGGATTGCATAGATTGACCCACAATGTATATTCTAGGGTCATAGGTCTTTATTGAATCTTAGGGTAGGTCAATAAGTCAGTTTGATTGGACCAATCCCTCAGAAGACTTAGAAGATTGAAGATTTTAGAACATGATAGATTTTTCTATGTTGAAGATGGAGGTGGATGGAGGCGGTCGAAGGCTGCCACAGTATCCACTGTCGGTGCATGCATTGCACTCGCGCGGGTGTGGGGCTACGCGCGCACGTGCGCGGGGCCACACACGTAGTGCTTGAGCGTGCGCCTGCTGTGTGCACGCGGGTTTCTCCCGACCTCCATGCACGCTTGGTCATGTTCTCCTTTTGGGATGATTTCAGGCCTTTTGAGTGGGAGTATCTTGTGCACACGTGACTCGCTCGGTTGGGTCGCATTGCTTGAATATTTTGGTTTAAACCCTATCGGTTTGACTTAGAAAAATTAGGGGGAACCCATCAAATTCCCCCAAATTTTCATGGGTCGTGATCTGCGAGCCCGGAATTTTTCGACTTTAACCTCTCCGCATTGGAGTCGTGTCTCTTTGCATTACGCGCATTCTGCTATTTTGCGCTTGGTGTGACGTGTTGGTGTGGAAGCGTTTCACTTTATACGTTCTTTTTTGTATGTGAGAGCGAGCATAATGTTGTGTCGTAGTTTGAGCTGTCGCGGCTAAGTGTTAGTGCCGTGAGTGAATACATGGATGCTACGTGGAGGGGTGTCCTGCCCCCCATGTCTTGGTGATGTGATCTGACTAGCCGGTCTGTTCTTACTAGAAGGCACGGAAGGACTTGGTGTCCGTTCTTGTGTCGAAGGGCTCGGTGTTCACTCTTCTAAGAAAGCCCAGGTTTTGGTGTTCGTTCAATGGTTGCGCCGCAGGGTGGCAATTGTTTGGACCATACGCGCGACCCAGGCGCAATTGCGGAATCAAGCGTACTGCCGAGAGGCAGTTGCTGTAAATGAGTGTGCTATCAAGAGGCAGTTGTTATAAATGTGAGTGTGCCGCCAAGAGGTAGTTGTTGTAAACGTTAGCGTGCATTCGGAAGGAAGTTGTTGTAAATATGGGCGCGCTATCAGGAGGCATTTGATGTAAATATGAGCACGCTGCCGGAAGGCAGATGCTGTAAATATGAGTGTGCTGCAAAGAGGAAGTTGTTGTACATGAGTGCATTACCGAGAGGCGGTTGCTGTAATTGTAAGCGTGCTACCAAGAGGAAGTTGCTGCAAATACGAGTGCACTGCCAAGACGTAGTTGATGTAGATGAGCGTGTTGTCGGGAGGCAGTTGTTGTAAATGTGAGCGCACTGTCACGAGTCAGTTGCTACAAATGTGAGCTTGCTGCCAAGAGGCAGTTGTAAACATGAGAGCATTGTCAGGAGGCAATTGCTATAAATGTGAGTGTGCTGCCTAGTGGTTGTTGTTGTAGATAAGCGCACTGCATAGTAGTAGTTGTTGTAAATGTGAGCATGTTGCCAAGAGACAGTTGTTGCAAATTCGAGCACACTGTCAAGAGGTAGTTGATGTAGATGAGCGTGTTGCCGGAGGCAGATGATGTAAATGTGAGTGCGCTGCCATGAGGGAATTGATGTAAATGTGGGCGTGCTGCCAAGAGACAGTTGTTGTAAACATGAGCGCACTGCCGGGAGGTAGTTACTATAAATGTGAGTGTACTGCCAAGAGGCAGTTGTTGTAGATTAGCACGTTGTCGGGAAGCAGTTGTTGTAAATGTGAGTGTACTGCCAAGAGGTAGTTGCTGCAAATACGAGAACACTGCCAAAAGGTATTTATTGTAGATGAGTGTGCTTGTCGGGAGGCAATTGTTGTAGATGAGCGCATTGTCGGGAGGCAGTTGTTGTAAATATGAGAGCACTGCTAAAAGGTCATTGCTATAAATGTGAGCATGCTGCCAAGAGGCAGTTGTTGTGAACATGATGAGCGAACTGCCGGGAGGCAATTGCTGTAAATGTGAGCTTGTTGTCAAGAGGTAGTTGCCGCAAAAGCGAGCACACTACTAAGAGGCGGTTGTTGTAAATGAGTGCACTGTCGGGAGGCAGTTGTTGTAAATATGAGTGCATTGCCGAGAGGCAGGTGTTGCAAATACGAGCGCACTGCCAAGAGGCAGTTGTTGTAAACATGAGCACGCTGCCGGGAAGCAGTTCCTGTAAATGTGAGTGCGCTGCCAAGAGGCAGTTGCTATAAATGCGAGCATGCGACCAAGAGGCAATAGCTGTAAATGTTCGCAGGTTCATTCTCGAATATCTGTAATGATGTTCAAGAAATCAATAGAGTAACATTGAAGATATTGTGCAAAGCTGAACTCATAACTTATTGTCTTAAAGTAGTAAAAAAATTTGTTGATAGATGTGGCTTGGGCTCTGCGCATTCTAGGAGCGGAGAAGATTCCTTGTATCTGGGGTGATTTTTCTCATAGATTTCCCTGGTGTTTGCTCAAGGCTATCTGTCATGGCGCTCGTGTCTCCAGAACTTCTCCAAAGAGTCCTTAGCAGACGAGGCACTTTATGTCTTCCTTCAGTCGAGCACAATCTTTAGTTTTGCGGTTTCTGGTGTTTATTTTAATGTTTATTCTGCTTGTGTAGATAATGGATGAGGCAATCAGACATCTACCCCCACCTTATTCCACCATTCTCTGGAAGGAATCTACTTTCACGGAAACCATGAATGAGGATTCCTAACTAGTAATCATCACCATGTCACTTCCACCTTCGTCCTTCTTATTGCCATTTTATCTCTGCTTCTGCTACTTATTCAGTCAAAACGAAGATGAGTTGATCATAAGTTTCCTGTCTGATCTCTTCATGGCTTGTCTTTGATTTGATTTGAGTCTGCTAAGCTCTTTGGCTTGTTGGGGGTTTACATGTTTTCTAATTTCGGGTTTTCACCCGTACGGCATAGGATGCTCCAGAACCTGAGGAGCAAGCGGGGACCCATGATTGAATGGGCGTCGCGCGCACATGAGGCATCACCTACCCTGGGGGTATTTTCCCTCGATCATATTAATTACTTCTTGATGAGTGAGCACTTGGTTGTCCTTCCTATCGTCCGCCTCAATTGGGCAAGGGTTGAGTTGAGCATTTCCCAACGGCTCTGGCCGCCGTGCGGCGTGCATGTCTCGAAGGGTACACACTCCTACGCGATCATTGGTTGTGTTCTATGCACAACAGCATGGTTGGGAGGATTGGAGGCTCCCAAATCCCGTAGAAGGGCGAGTACTCCAACTTGGCATTTTTCCATCAATCGGGCGCGCTGCTCCACTGAGTCTGTAAGTGCAGCAGCAATGTCTCCTCCTAGAAGCGGAGCGTTTCTTGCAGGCGAGTTGGCGGGGGATGGGTAGACGCGCTCCTCTAGAGCCACGCCATTAGCGGTGTGAGCGCTCCTTCTTGTCATTGTAGCTTGTCAGGGATGCTTGCGTGGGGGAAAGCATTGTCTCTTGTACTTCTTCAGAGCTTTTGGGAACACCTTCCCACAAACGACACCAAACTGTTGTGGGTCACCCAGTTTTCCCCAGTCCGGAGAATTGAACCGTCTTAGCTCGGATTTGGATCGGGCGCTCAAACAGTTAATGAAAATTCAGTAGCAAATGATAGGAGGCTTTTTTACCGTGGAAAACTCGAAAAGGGTAAAAAACCACGTGGTCGGATCTGTGTCGGGCCAAAATCCACTATCTAGTTTTGAGTTTACAAGTCTTGGGGAGTTTTCTCAGAGGGTGATATGTCACCTCTCTGTTACAAGCTTGAAGCGTAGAAAAAGAGGAGAAAAGAAACTAAGTCCACAAAACGCTAATGAGAGCATCCGATGGAGTGTTCCGACGCGGCTTCCTCCAGGGAGGAAAATTGGCAAAGTCTTTGGAGCTTGGATGAGAGCACCTATGCACCTAGAAGGGGAGCGTCTGCGGAAGTTCTTCTCTGACGTCTACTCTTGTGCTTATGGATGCGTTAGCTTGAGCGTTGAGCGTCGAGTGCTAGGCATTGAGTGTTAAGCGGCCTAGAGAGAGGAGAGCGAATTTCAAGTGGAGGAACGATCTAAGTCCTACGACCTCATCGGAAACCTCAGAGCTCTCTCTAGCCTATGAAGTTACTTGTCTTCAAATTAAGGCATGGGGGCCTTTTATGCTATTATGTAGGGACATGCTGGTAATTGTGTCCGGGTGGATTTTGAGGTAGTGAATGATATTGCTCTGTTTCGGTCACCTGGTTCACCAATTTTCATGAAATGACAGACGTGCCCCCGGGGCAGGTTGCCCGACACCGGACGGCGGAGGCGGCCGCTGGAGTCGACGGTGGCGGCCGCCGCCGGCGTGCGCTCGCGCGAGCGCCAACCTAGCTCGCACTGGGCGGCGCGCGCTGTGGGTTTTGCCCGGCTTCCATATGCTCTTACTCGTGTTCTCCTTTCGAGATGATTTCGGGCCTTTTGAGCGGGCGCAGCTTGCGCGTGTGCGGCTCGCTCGATTGGATCACATTGCTTGCATATTTTGGTTGAAACCCTGCCGATTTGACTAAGAAAATTCGGGGAGAACCCAATCAAATATAAAAGTAAAATAAATAAATTCAAATAAATTAATTATTATAAATAAATAAATAAATAACAAATTATCTAAGATACGAACGTCTTCCTGCAGGTCATGTCCGTGCTCGAAGCTCTTGGGCAACATTCGGCCACTTCTAGGCGGGCTTCGCCCACCTCCGCACTGGATTTACTTGCGTTTGATGCTCCGGGAGGCCTTGGGCCGCATAGAAACGGGTCTCGCCTGCTTCCACGCAATCTACCAACTCGACGACGCACCCGGCACTCGCGGCCCCCCGTATCGCATACGCAAAATCAAACAACAACCATTGGGCTCCCGGAGGCCGCGAGTGGTGGGTGCGGCGCCGAGCCGGTGAATTGCGCTGAAGCGGGCAAAGCCCGCTTCTATGAAGCCAAAGGCCGGTCAGAGCATCAAGCACGGGTAAAGCCCGTACGGAGGCAGGCGAAGAATGCCTAGAAGTGGTCGAAGGTCATCCAAGAGCATTGAGCACAAATGTAACCAGTGTAAAGATGTGCATATATAAAAATATAATTATATAAACATAATAACATATGTTGAAAATTGAGAAATGAGAAGGTAGAACTCGTTAGTTAAAATTTAAAAATATATATATGTTTTACGTATCTATATATTTACTATTATTAATTATAAATTTATAAGCTATAGTTCTATTTAAATATATTTCAAATCACATATTTCAACTATGTGGTGCAATTTGTGCGATGCTGGCGGTTTGCAATTTTTGAAAATCTTACTCACCCCTTCCTCAATAGAATGATCATCTATGCAGAGGTCTTTGAAGTTTTATTTAGAGTTTATGGTTTTAAAGTTTAGCCCGTGATTTAATTTTTTCGTGCAAACATTTTCACCTAACTGCTTTTTGTTCGGGCCTCGATCATGTTATATTGGTTCAAATTAATATATGTTATATATATCTTTATTATATAATACAATATGCATATTTGGATCACACCATGAAACTCATCTGGACCGTTCGATCAAGCTCCATCAAATACGGGCCGTTGGATTCAAAACAAAAGGCCTGCAATTATCCAAATCAAAAAAAAAACATTACTGTTCATTGGCCTCTCAGCCCCGATACCGCCCCCTCCCGCATCCCGCATCCCACGACTCCATCCTGCCGCCGGCGGCGAAGCCGCCGGCGGCCTGCCCGCCGCCCACCGGCGGGTTCGCCGCCCTCCGGCGAACCCGCCGGGGGTTGTCCGGCGGCGAGCGGGCAGGGCCACCGCCGGCGGTGGCCCTGCCCGCACGCCGCCGGCGGTGGCCCTGCCCGCACAACAACCCCTGCGGGTTCGCCGGAGGGCGGCGAACCCGCCGCTGGGCGGCGGGCAGGCCGCCGGCGGCGGGCTGAAACCGTGGGGGCGGGATGCGGGAGGGTTTTTCTCTGTTTTTTTTTAATTTAATAATTATTTTAATAATTATTATAATTATTTTAATAATTATTATGTTTTTATAATTAATAAAGTTATTAAAATGTTTTTAAATAACTTTAAACCCGCCGGGGGGCGGGCGAGCCCGCCGGGGGGGGGCGAGCCCGCCGGGGGGGCGGACGAAGCCCGCCGGGGGGTCAAGCGGGCGAAGCCCGCAGCGACGCATCGAGAACGGGCGGAGCCCGTTCGAAGATGCTAGTATATATATATATATATATATATATATATATATATATATATATATATATATATATTATATATATATATATATATATATATATATATATATATCACTATTATAAGATAAAAGTTGTCTTTGGTGAAAGATTCAAAAATATCAATTATGTACTCATTTTTATATTTTAATGACTTGATATATATTATAATTTGTTTCTAAGAAATTAAAATATAATGTCCATTCAAGTACTTACAATATCAAAAAATTAGAACTAATGATGAAAATTCATTTAAATTCAAAAAATTTTAGTAGCGCTCCTACATCTACTATGGTAGGTTGTCATTAGGCATGTCAACAGTCTATTCAAGGAAGGTTGTAAAGAGACATGTCAATGGTATTTTCGAGATGATGACATTAAATCAATCAACTTTATTAAAGTCAAAATTAATATTTTTAGGTCAAAACGTATATTGTTTTACAAAATAAAAATCGTAATATTTATGTATTTTTTTATGGTCATTTTGAGTACTCATATGTATATGTTGTGGGCGAAACCCACCTTGATGGAGTGGACGAAACCGTCGTCGCCAGTCGGGTACTTATATAAATATATATTATATTATATTATAAAGGGGCGAAGCCCGCCGGGGCCGGGCGAAGCCCGCTGCCGCTGCTGGGTACTGTCGCGCGGGAAACGAGGGCCGGAGGCCCGTGTCTCTCACACGTGTGTATATATATATATATATATATATATATATATATATATATATATATATATATATATATATATATATATATATATATATATATATATATATAACAAAAATAGAAATTACCTATCATTTGGATCTATTCACAGAAATAAATAAGAGAATCGCCAGGTCTTAAGGAGAAGAAGTGAAGCCGCCTGTGAGAAATGTTTTTTCCTCCTGTTCACCGTGAGGAGGAAAGCCGCCTGGGAAAAATCTGGTTTCCGGTTCGCATAAGAGGAAGCATCCACGTGGAGGAGATCTTGCCGCCTCGGGCTCGTGTTGAAGGAGCCGCCGTCGTCGTCTCACTCTTGGTGCTGCAAGGGGTGGGAGACCCATGTTGGATGCCGCCGGTGGTTGTCGTTGTTGCAACATCGTTCGATGGCGGCGGAGCATTTCTCTCGTGTGGGACTCTCGACATATCCACCGGCTTTGGAGGAAATAGCCACCGGTCTTGGAGGAGAGGATCTCTACCAGTGTTGGAGTAGATGAGGCGGTGCTGGCGGTGCGGCGAAGGCTTGCGGTGGTGCAGTAGCATTAACAGAGTTTCTCTTCGGCAGTGCGGACTTGGCGACGAAGGCATGCAGGAGTGCAGTGGCCTTGATGGTGTTTCTCTCCGGTGGTGCAGCTTGGCGTCGATGGCGTGCGTGAGTGCAGTTGGCCTCGACGGTGCTTCTCCGGTGGTGGCGTGTGGTTTGGTCGTCATTAGAGGACGAAGGTTCTCGATGAACTTTGTGCGTCCGCTGTACTAGCGGATTGCAGTCCAGATAATTCTCTCTCCCGCAGATCGAGCAAGTCTGGCTCCTCCGTGGTGTTTTCTGTAACAGACGTCGGTACATTTCTGCATGGTTTATTATTGTAGTTAGATGATTTATGTTTGCAGTGTTTGTTCAGATTTATGTGTTCTTGTCAACCATGTATTAATTTGGTTGTGCCTAGGGGATATTTTCCGCATTATATCCCAACAAGTGGTTTTGTAGGGAGGTTTTGTAGGCGACTGATTGGACATTCAAGGAACGATTTGACTGTGGTGGGTGACGACTAGGTCCGCTCCTCATCTTTTCAAATCCGACCCTTGAATTAATCAGGTCTCCTAGTCGTGCCGTAGGACAACCTTGACAGGGAAGAACGTGAATGAACGATGTTTTTGAAGAAGTGCGACAGTGGCGGATTTGACCTATGATAGGTGGTACTGCATTAGAATGTCATGATAACCGCGGATATGTTACATGGAAGTGATTATCTGTGACAAATGGATTTTTGTGTCAGTTAGAGGCAGCTGATGCAGAGACGGAGGAAGATGTGAAAACCCATTTCACTTCTTATCTCGCTTAACTTTTTTTACCCGGCCTTAGTGATGATGATCTTGTATGAGAAGGATACAGTGGAGTTGGTGGAGGTCACGATCGCAGTGCTATCCAGACAGATGTTAGTGGGCCCTACTCCTGAGGGCGGTAACATCTTGGCAACAACAGATAAGTAAGGTGAGGCAGTTTGTCAAGGGATTGAGTGAAGCACGATCTCGATTCGGGCCAAAGGAGGGTATGATATTTTACCAGTGCAGACAGTGTAGTCACACAGGAGATCGAGTTCGCAGCGTGCAAAAGGGTCTCGAGACCGGGGTGCGGATTGGGTGACAACTGGGTCAGGGTGTAGAGTGATGTTATCCCCACCATCACTGAGAGTCTGAGCGACTCTGACAGCGTGATGTTTGTCATCACTGAGTGGATTGGATTCAGGTGGCTACAGTTGGGTGGCCCAAGGTGGAGTTCTGATGGTAGAGTGAGGACGTACCATGCTCAGGAGAGCTGTGTTGCGCGGTAGTTTGTACCGACTGATGGAGACCACGATACGAGGTGGTGCGTCCATGATTTCTGTGGCCGACATGATGGATTGTCGTGGTGGGGCAGATGATCGTCCTTCTGGGACTCTGGTTATGTGAGTCAGTTTCTACGATCAGGTCGCGACGATGATCACAGGTTGAGTCAGAACAGAAATAAGCCGGCCGGAGCAGGTCGGCTGATGCCTTAGATTGAGGAAGTACTACGTGCATAGTCCCCCCTTTAAGGGTAAAAATCGGTCCCGGTCCGGGACCGGAAAAGAGCCTAACGGCTCTTTTAAAAGAGCCGTTTGGCTCTTTTATAAATAATAATATATAGTTTTATTAATAAAAAAATATTTTTTAAAATTTAAATCTTATAACCCCCCCCCTCCCTCATTTCCCTCTCTTACTCTCTCTCTCTCACTATCTCTCTCACTCTCTCTCTCACTCTCTCTCTCACTCATATTCGTGTTAAATGGCTTCCTCCTCCTCCATGCCGGCGTCCTCCTCAGCGTCCGTCGATCATGAGATCGTTGAGCACCGGCATAAAGCGGCGGTATGGGATAACTTCGATAAAGTGCGGATCAGCGGCGAAATTAAGGCGAAGTGCAAACTTTGTGCGAAGCTTATGACCGCTAACAGTAGCAACACAACGCTCGCCCGACACAACAAATCGTGTCTTTCCAAACAAGCCTCGTTGGAGGCCAACCAAGCTCAAATTTCGACGACCTGGCACATTTGGACGTATGACCAAGCTCGGCAACAGGAGCGACAAATGGAGAATGTCATCAAAAGCGGACTTCTGTTCAACCACTACGACAACGACGAAATGACGTCTTACATACACGAAGCACTCCAACCAAAATATCAACAGGTAAGTCGTACTACAACTCGACGTGATGCTTTACAAGCTTACCTGCAATCAAAATTATATTTACAAAATTATTTTGAAACATTCGACGGTCGAGTTAGTTTAACGAGCGACGTTTGGACTAGCGGTTTAGTTGACGGACTTTCTAATATTTGCATAACTTGTTACTGGGTCGATCCCGATAGTTGGGAATTAAATAAACGTATAATTTGTTTCGAAGGTTTTGAATATCCGCACACCGGTAAAGCTATTTATCAGGTAATTATTAAGTGTATTAGAGATTTTAAAATAAAAGATAAAATTTTAAGTATTTCGTTTGATAACGCCTCGAATAATAATATGACTATTAAATATTTGATTAATGATCTGGAACCTATGCTAGATGATATTTTTTTCATACACGCTGCGTATGTCACGTTCTTAATTTAATTGTGCAAGATAGTTTAACTTTTATGAAAAATTATGTTATTAAAATACGTAGTATGTTACGAGTTATTTGTAGTTCAAAACGACGAAAACAAGATTTCAAAAAATTTGTTATAGCACAGGGTAAAAATTTTTTGGGTCCATCTTATGATATGCCGGTACGATGGAATTCCAAGCACAAAATGTTAAAGCGGGCTTTGTCACAAAAATCGTTATTGATAGAATTTTATAATAGTGTAGAAGAATCACATGATTTAGATGCGTCAGATTGAGCTATAATCGAAGATTACGTAAATTTATTAGAAAGTGTTTATCGGACAACAACTATTTTATCTGGAGTTTATTATCCTACTAGCTCGCTTGTTATTGAAATATTTTTATTAATTACTGAAACGTTTAAAACTTACAAAATTAACCCAATGTGGCGTCCGTTAATATTATTAATGGAGGTAAAGTTTTTAAAATATTATACGCATATGCCACCTATGTTTTCTTGTGCTGCGGCTTTAAACCCTTTAATGAGTGTAGACGGGGTTGAAAATTTTATAGAGGAAATTAATCGAAATTTAGAGTTAAACGAATCTTCTAATGATTTTCACAACGTTAGTGTTTCAAAATTTAATTCTGATTTTACTCGTCTATATAATTATTACGATCAACTATTTGGATTGCGACCTCGCGAGGAATCCACCGCCCCTCGAACAAAAGATATTTTTAAAAATAGATTTTTAGAATTAGCTTCGAAGAAAAAACAACGAACTTCGAGTACTTTAAACGAATTAGGTTTATATAGCAAAACACAGTTTCAAGATTTTATGACCGCGTACGAAATAGAAAATTTTGATATTTTAAAATGGTGAAAAATTAAATCTAATAATTATCCTATTTTGGCATTAATGGCCCGTGATTTACTAATCATCCAAGCTAGTACGGTAGCTTCGGACTCTGCATTTTCTTTGAGTGGCAGGATTCTGAACGAGCGAAGGAGCCGTTTGACCGAAGAATCTTTGGAGATTTGCATTTGCTACAAGGACCATTTGGACGCTTTGAGGAGGAGACAACACGTCTCGTCAATTGAAGACAGTGAGTCTGAAATTGAAGACGAGCTTAATAACTTAAATCTGGGGAGCGCCGCAGAATAATAACGTTAAGTTGCAGACGAGTTCAAAATCAAAAGCGACTCCGGAGTTGAAGACGAGTACAAGGCTCAACTCCAAATTTTGAATTTGTATTTTGTATTATAATTTCAAATTTAATAAAAATATTTGTATTTTGATTTTGTATTATAATTTGTAATTTTATTTTTTTTTGTAATTTTATTTCAAATTTAATAAAAAAATTTTATTTACTTTGCAATTTTGCATTTCAAATTATTACATGTTATTTAATTAAATTATTAAAAACGAAATATAATAATATATAATAAAAATAATTAATTTAATTAACCGGTCCCGGTCTGGGACCGGTTAGGACCGGTCCTACCGGTCCCAGGCGGTCCCGGTTTTCAAAGGAAAAATCGGTCCCGGACCGGGATCGGTTGGGGCAGGACCGGTCCGGGACCGGTGTCCCAAAGGACCGGTCCTGCCCAGGACCGGTCCTGAACCGGGACTGAGGTCTTTATATGCAGTACTAGTTGTTGTTGTGTGCAGTAAGTGCTTCGTGCAGGTGGTAGATCTTGATTTTGAACCAAGGTGGTGATTCACGTTTTAACAAAAATAGAAAACGCCTATCATTTGGATCTCCTATTCACGGAAAAAAAGAGGAGAATCGTCAGGTCTTAAGGAGAAGAAGTGAAGCCGCGAAATGTTTTTTCTCCTGTTCACCGTGATGAGGAAAGCCTCCTGGGAAAAATCCGATTTCCGGTTCGCATAAGAGGAAGCCTCCACGTCTCCGCGTGGAGGAGATCTTGCCGCCTCGGGCTTGTGTTGAAGGAGCCGCCGCCGCCATCTCACTCTTGGTGCTCCAAGGGGTCGGAGATCCCTGTTGGATGCCCCCGATGTTTGTCGTTGTTGCAACATCGTGCGATGGCGGCGGAGCATTTCTCTCGTGTGGGACTCTCGACATATCCACCGGCTTTGGAGGAAATAGGCACCGATCTTGGAGGAGAGGATCTCTACCTGTCTTGAAGTAGATGAGGCAGTGCGGGCGTAGCGGCGAAGGCTTGCGGAGGTGCAGTAGCCTTGACGGAGTTTCTCTTCGGCAGTGAGGACATGACGGCGAAGGCATGCGAGAGTGCAGTGGCCTTGATGGTGTTTCTCTCCGGTGGTGCGGCTTGGCGTCAATGGCGTGCATGAGTGCAGTTGGCCTCGACGGTGCTTCTCAGGTGGTGGCGGGTGGTTTGGTCGTCATCAGACGACGAAGGTTCTCGATGAACCTTGTGCGTCCGCTATACTAGAGGATTGCAGTTCAGATAATTCTCTCCCGCGGATCGAGCGAGTCCGGCTCCTCCGCGGTGTTTTCTGTAACGGACGTCGATACATTTCTTCATGATTTATAATTGTAGTAACATGATTTATGTTTGCAGTGTTTGTTCAGATTTATGCGTTCTTGTCAATCCTGTATTAATTTAGTTGTGCCTCGGAGATATTTTCCGCATTATATCCCAACAAATCATACAGCAGGGCGTGAGATTAGCTAAATAACAACGAACCAGGAAAGTTCATTTGTAATAACAAGCATTTATAAATACACAGTTGCGGTGCAATTTGATGTCATAACAATGTTACCAATTGAAGCCAATTAGAGAATATACTACACTGTAAGGCTGAGTGGATCACAACTCAGATGAATATGGCTAACAATAGCAAAGGGGCGAACATTGCTTCTCCTTGGATTAATGGGGCATAATCAAAGGCTCCTTGCCCAAATAAATGGCAAAATATGCCTTCACATGTTCCCAGCAGCACTGGCTCCAGCTCGTGTTCTCAAAATCTGAGTTCGCTTGCTTCTTTCCATCGCATCTACTAACCATTCAATAGCATATTTAATCCCCATTCTGCAGACAAACAATGCAGACAGCCAGAATCAATCAAAAGAATCGAAGATATTTTAAGTCATATTTGAATAATCATCTCCGGCTTTCAGGCGCCCATAATCTACACATGCAAACGAGTATAATTACTTATCTATCGGTAAAGTGAAACGTGCAGTAATAGCTTGAATAAATTAAATACACGCATTGAGATACAAAGGCTTCTTCCACAACAACCAGGGCATTTTCTTCTATTTCATCTTCTAGGGGAATTTACTTGCCAACATGCTCCTCGCATTATGCTAATTATGAATTCAAAGAGCCAAGAAAAGTGTAATCCTCCAATACATCTAGATTTATCCTTATTAAACATCTTGCAAATCCTTTTCTTTTGATATCCATTAGATCAATAAAATAAAAGAATAATAAAAATACACTAATTTATATTTAAAAAATAGAAAAGAAAATTGTAATGAGATAATAAAGAAGGATTTGGATATACCTTAAAATCTGACCAGCTTTCCAGCAGGAACAAAAACTGATCCTCAATTCTTCGAAACTAATTTAACTTCCTCATTTATTTGCTAATTGTCTATTCTTAATTATGTATGCAATAAAACATTTAAGAAACTTTTCAACATTAAATGATACTCCCTTGTCCATGTAAAATAATTATTTCTTAATTTATTTTTATTTATAAAATGAAGAATTTGGTCGGGAGAATTGGAGAGAGAAAATGTTTGAGAATGTATGCACGTGCTCAACCGTCGTGTGCTGAAACGGCTTCAAACAAGTAAAGCCTTTCACCCAACTCTTTGAGATCCAAATATCTAGCTAGCTCCTCAGATGATACGGCGTCGGGAAGATCCTGCAATCAAATGTTTTTATTTTGTTTCAGGATGACTCTTAAAATAATGGAGAGCTTCAAGAACCAAAAATGTTGGACCCTCCATGTAATTATGCATACTTTAACATTCTTTCCACCTTATTTGCTAAAGGACAAATTTTTTTTAGCAAAACGTTTAAGAGGATTATTGGGATCAAAATCAAATGTCAAATAATTGATCGAATACAAATTAAAAATAACTATTAATTATCCAAACCCCCCTTATGATCTTCCAAATATCCACTTTAAGAAGGGATCATTATCGCAGAGTGTCACCCTGGTCCAAAGCCTAAACATATCAGTAGTTTTTTTCCTTTTAACTGTTATCAGAGATATTATTATATATTTTCCAGCACAATTCTGCTGCCAATACTATCCTCAATCATACTTTCCAAAATATTAAAATATATCAGTAATGGTTCAATTTAGTTCGGTTTTGGAGAAAAATCGCAAACTGAACCACCCCTATATAGTCCCAGAAATCTAGAACCGAACCGGTTCGGTTCGGTTTATGCGGTTTAAAAAATTAGAACATAAATACAAAATCTAGAACTAGAAATAAAAATTAAATGACATGCACTATTTTTATCATGTAAAAAACTGAAAATTTATATTGTAAAATTTATATGGTTTGGTTTGGATTAACATTGAAAATCGTGAACCGAATTGAACCGTGTATTTTTCAAATTTTGAAACAGTAATCAAACCGCCGCCTACAAAAACTAAACTGAACCGTTCAATTCAGTTTAGAATGGTGGTTTGATTGGATTTTACTCACACCCCTATGGGCATTAACACAAATGTTAAAAGTACATCCGATATTTAATACCCAAGATGAAAAAGTAGAAATATTGACTTTTATAACAAGTATACCTGATGTATAAGGCTGTATTTGGTTCGGTGGTGGGGGGTGCATCCGGTGGGTGGAAACGGAGAGTTGGAACTGAAGGGAGGGAGGTGGGGTTGGAAAAGCTGGTTTTCAGGGCGTTTCCTCCTTGTTGCGGTCCAAACGCGACAAACGGAGATGGAGAACCGTTTGTATTGCCACCGTCCGGCAACGTTTCCCCTAAACGTTGAGCAAAAACGCAGAACCAAATGAACCCTAAGTTTCACTTCTTTTCTTCTTATACTGAACAATTTCTTTTCTGGTGTCGATTCTTTCCACAATAGTGACAATGTTCTCCTTTGGTCACTTTTTTATTCTTTACTGCGGAAGGCTTGCAGTTAAAGTTAGACTTAGATCTCATCATAGTCTTTCTAAATCCCTTAGCCTTATCCTTAACTTTACAATTAGTATGAGGCTAGTACGCTTGGTCTTCTTCATATATTTTCGACAATTCTTAATATATCTATTAGCTCAGGCAATATTTTGCCAATCTCATTCACGTTATAATTCATGATAAACTATATATAACTATCTGACAATGGTGGTAGAATTAAGTTAGTGGACAATTCTTGGCCCATTGGAAAACCTAATCTTTGAAGGTTCTCAATGTATCCAATTAATGTGAGTACATGATTTCCCATTGAGTCGCGAGCTATCATCTTGCACTGAAACAATGTCTTTGAGACATCATACCTCTCTTGTCGAGCCTACCCTGAAACATTTCTCGAGGTGCTCGATAATCTCAAAGTCATACATGCCCACATGTTGCTTTTGAAACTCAAGAGTCATGATAGATAGCATGGGGCATTCGACATCCAAAGAGTCATACATATACTTCTTGCAAGCAACTTTATCTACATGAGACGCAGTACCAAGTAGCTCTTCAAGAAGATCTTTTAAAACAGAGTTTTCGTTCCAACTTAAAGGACAATCTTCAAATTCTTGTATCGATCTAGAAAGTTTGACCTATTAAGCTTGTCCTTCTCAATGACCGATCGCGGGGACAAGGTGAGATGTGTGTTACTTATCATAGAAGTACTTGATTATGAAAAGTTAAAATTATTATTACATTTCAAAATATATTTTATTTTAATAAGATATATTATTAAAATACACTTACTTTTTGCTTCAAATTAATAACCCTTAATATTAATTCAGAGTGCTTAATCAAGATACTCTCTAGTGTGGCAACATCCATGTTTCACCAAGTCATAAGTCCGTTTTGGACGACCACCTATGACATGGTTATTTAGATAGATAATGTTTGTCGATTATATCTTAAGCAACTCTTGTATAGTTAAGTGAATAATATTTACCCATATAGTCCATCTTATCAGGGGGTATAGCGGATATCTCTCAACAAGCTAGCGATGGCAAAGTAGCTCTCGGTAGGCTAGCTCTCGATGGGCTAGGCTATGTTGCACCGACACCGGCACGCGACTCGTCAATTCTCAAAAAACACCACATTCTGACACGCTGTGACACGTATATTAAATATTTATTACTTATAATTATGAAAATCTTAAAACATTAAAAAAACAAAAAAAATGAACAATTAATAAATATTCAAATAAACTAAATCACGTTTGAATATTACTCATCAAATATTCAAATGCAAAATTTAATGAAAGGTCAAAAAAATGATATAACATTAACATATTATCATTATATATCATCAGTAAAAATAATGGATTCTCAAGCAAACTTTTTTCCTCCCTTTCAATCTTCCCTTTTCTAGAGAAAATATTCACCTCACTAGTAGATCCGTCTTCACTACTTGAAATGCTAGAAGGGGTAATGTAACTTTTTAGGAGCAAGACTCGCTATTGTAGCATTCACCTTTTCTTTTAGTTTTTTCACCTCAAATAACTCACTCCTTGAGACTTCCACACATTCCAATTCTTTTTCAACCAATCATTAACAAATGTGCTCTCACTCTCGTATATGAACTTATAAAATATTTTTCACAAAAATTGCACTTGCAAGACAAATTACCTCCCACCTCACTATGAGTAGCTAGCCTAGGGGCACGCGTGTCCGATTGAGCGGGATACGCGAGTCCCGTGTGAGTCAGCGTGTCAGACTTCCGACACGAGTGTTAGAGTGTCGGAGAGTCAAACAAGTGTCGGAGAGTACGACACCAACACGCTGGGCATTTTGAAGTGTCAGTGCTTCATATAGGGGCTAGGTCTCAGGCTCTCCGCAGATTTAGCTCTCGACAAGAGCTCTATGTACTCAAGTGTAGTCTCTTTAGTCTACTAAATGTATATCCTCTTTAGGCCCAAGATTAAATACAACTCTTGAATTATATATACAAGAATTGAAAATAGTTAAAGACTAAAGACTTACATAATCTAACTTTAGAATTAGAATTGAACTTTGCAAAATGGAAAAGGATAAAATAGGTTACCAGCCAAATTAGCAAGGTTAACAACTCCGATAAATCCTATTGGGAAATATTCTTGATGATTTGATGGGCAAAAATTTAACGTTGATAATCATTAAAAGAATACTCTTAAAATGTTAGAAGATGACATACATATTCACTTTATTAAGTACAATGAAGACGAAGAGGTTCAAGCAAGATCACATTCTGTGATATTGCCCCAGAAAGAAGTTCTCCTGAAGAAGTCAAACTGAAGCTGAAGAACTGGCTAAGTCCATACAGAATCGTCGACCGAAGGTTAGTGATCGCCGACCATATCTGATAGTCCTTCGGGCGTTCGCTAAACGAAGACTCAATAAAAGATTAGATGTTCGTTCGTCGACCAAGAGTTTGTCGATCGAGGACTCAATCACCTACCAGAAATTTTCTGATGGAGGAGACGATCACTGACCAGGTATTTGTCGATTGAGAACTCGATCACCAACCAAACATTTGTTGATCGAGTACTTGATCGTTTTTCGGATGTCTGTTCATCGACCCGGCATTAGACAACCAAAGACCAGAACGTTGGTTGAGCTCAAGTTCATTCTCTTAGAGCTCGTTGAGTGCAGACATGCTCGCGGAGCGGCTAAAGGTCATTCACTCATCGTTCAGCCATCTCTTTGACCGACCAAGGCTCCGCGATCATTATTCGCCGACCAAGACTCACGAAAGGAAGTTCATTCTCTTGAAGAACAAAGATCGGCGTTCCCAGTTTGTCGACTGAGGTTCGGCGATGGACAACAAAGCCATCCCTCCATCAATGCTCACCGAAAGAAGAATCCTCCTAGCCAAACAGAGATCTCCGATCACCGGCCACCGACCGTGTGCTCAATGATCAGAGACCAAAACTGAAGTTTTGTCGGGCTGCAAAATAGAGTAGTTGCTCATAAAAAAAGACTCAACTTTCTTGAACAACTGATTAAGGAAAAAGATCACTAAAATAAAGGACATCTTTTTCAGTACATGCAGATATGAAAGCCTCCTCTCAGGCTTATCTGAAGAAGTCGTTTGAAATAACATAAAAGGATAAGGGAAGATACAGAAAGCCCTATTGGTCAAATCGTCTAATCTCTACTCCTTTCCTATGTCTCTGAAGCTTTCAGCTATCCTCTTCCTCTCTCTCAAACTCCTTCTCTAAAGAATACGACGAGAATAGCAAAGATAGAATCTACATAGAGTCGAACACCATAAGCAATCTAAGTTTGTTGAAGATTACTTCATATTGCGAAAAAATTCAAACCTTATTGCAACAACTTGTTATGGGCTTTGTGCCAAGTTACTATGTTGTGTTTTTATGTATGTCTGTATGGGTTTTATTATGAGTCCTTCATTAGGTTTTATCGTATTTTATTTTAGTCCAAGTGTCGGGGATTTACGTGTATGTCCGTCCCTTGTTTGATAAGCCGTAAGAAGGTGAGGATCACGTCAAGTCATCATGCCCCTTATGCCCTGGGCGACACACATACTACAATGGTCGGGACAAAGGGTCATGATCCCACGTGGCTGAGATAACTCCAAAACCCATCTTCAGTTCAGATTGCAAGCTGCAACTCAAATGCATGAATCCGAAATCGCTAGTAACCGTGAGTCAGTCATACGGCAGTGAATTTAGTCACGAGTCTTGTACACACCGCCCATCACACTATGGGAGTTGGCTATCCCGAAGGCGACGATTACAAAATTCCCAATCACGGTCCTTGCGGATCGGATCACCCATATAAGATGCAAAAATAAACTCCAAATATTTGCTATCTTTCTCTTTGAATGAGATCTCAATTTCAGCTACAGTTTTATTCAATATCTGACAACTAGAATACCTCTTTTTTCCAACCCGGTTTCTCCACCGCAGCAAACCCTGGTTAAATTCAGGCATGATGCACTTTTTTCTTTTTTGGGAGAACCCAATATTTAAAGGACCTTGGGTCTTGTAATGGTAAGTAAGAAGTTATCTATTTTGTGTCCCCTTAATGAGATTGTGGTAACTCTTTCCTCCCGAGCACACCCCGTCAACGCAGCGACAGTTCTGGCTCCACAGTATCCCCCGCTGCCGTCATCACCACCTCTATCCATCCTCCCGCAACTCAACTGACGTGTTAAGGATGAGCCTATAACAACTTAGTACCAGAGTCTTCCTTCCTCCGACACCACATTTCTTTGTCACATTCTGTTGCAACAAGAAGGGTCTTCCTCCTTTTGCCCTTGGTTTTCAGGTGACGCCACCACCATCCGTCGGCAGAAATCCAAAAGAGATCAAATCTGGAGAAGCTGACGCACGTTATACCCTCTCATTTTCGCGAGACGCCTCTCCTTGCAGCATAGTTGACAGATCCATGCTCCATTTTTTTGTGACGTGTTATGCTCACTTATGATCAAAACCCCTACTCATCTCCTCTCACTAGACGTACCCGAGGAGAAAGCCACACATTCCTTCCATCGTCGACGTACGTCCTCGTCAACAGTAACGCCATCAACCTCTTTGATGCATGCAGAGCAACTAGCAATCCTTCTAGTTGCAAGCTCCTTTCATCATTGAGGCCGCTATTCTGTCGAACCCCATGCCATCTTCCTCGAGCCCACTATTGTTGTTTGAAGTGTCCAGTGCGCTTGTATTGAACTTTCCGCACTCCTTGCATGCGCCCTGCTCCTTGCCTGCGAGCATGTCATTTGGAGGCTTATGCCTTCTATCCTCGAGCCATGAGCTAGTATCCGAGGGCCCTTTGTCTCGAGCTGCCTATCTGTTGTCATTGAGTAATTTTTCTATTTTCTTTCATAAGGTAGAGATTGTTGTATTAAAAAATGGGGGAGAGAGAGAGAGTGAGAGAGAAAATGCGATCCTTTTTTGGGAATCAACATTGGGAAACGGCGCGGCTCTCGCGAAAACTCAACCAGCTGCCTCAGTGGAAACAAGTCGTCCAGTCACTTGGTCTATATCTCCTGTAACTTCCATTTTATCTCTGACGGTAAAAACACTGTGGGGGGACTTGTATGCTCTAATGGATACTATCAAGGACATAATGTAAACATTCATGACATCCATAGAAGCACGCCTTCAGGACGTCGAAGCATCTCATTGGAAAGATATGGCCACATTCATTTACAAGCTTAATGATCTAGCAGACTCCATTTCGATTGCTACTACCCAACCTACTAATCAAGCTTACAAAAATAAGGTGGCGCATTCACTACTGCTTCTTCGACCTGATCCCCTGGCCATAATACCACCTGAAGGTAACATCGTTCCCCTTTACACCAATTTGACATTACCAACTTATGATGAGAAGAATGAACCATTAGACTGGTTTGCTAGATGCGAACATTTTTTTAGCCATCAGCAGACACCATTGACAAAATTGGTAAGTCTGGCCTCCTCTCACATGCTTGATACCGCTCAATTAAGGTCCGCCCGTTTGTAGGTTGACAATCCTAGAATAATCTGGCGCGACTTTAAGCGGGCCTGCAACCTACACTTTGACCACCACATTCGCAGTAACCCCCTAAGTGCCCTCATGACATTACGATCTACGGGGTAGATCGATGAATATTTAGAACAGTTTTAGATTCTTATGGCCTACGACATAGTACCCCCTGACAAGCAGGTCACCATATTTACAGTTGGGCTTCGCGATCGAATACACGTGAATGACAAATTCGAGGCTCCCCGAGACTTGCTGAGTGTAATGAGTTTAGCCAAATTGTGCGACCGTCGACTTCAAACTGGTGCAAGAGGCTTACATCACTACCTGTACAGGGATTCAGGAGCGATGTGTCAAGGGCACCCCAACTCTGCAGATCTGTCGACTGTCTCGTACAAAAATGTCTGACGGGCACGCACAAGGGTTCTGTTATAACTGCGACGAGTTGTATACACGCGGGCATCGGTGCAAAAGACTGTCTGCACATGGAGTATTCTCATGATGAGGGCATCAGGCGAAGTTGACACCTTCGTTGATCTCCCTTGAGCTTGAGGTCAAGCTCTTTTTGCATGGCGGGGGAGATGTTATGTGTTTCCTACCCAGTTATCAAGTTATGATTTTATGCATGAATGCAGGGGTTTTATTACGAATCCTTCATTAGGTTTTATTGTACTTTATCATAGTCCAAGTGTCGAGGATTTACATTTATACCCCATGTATCTTATATTTAAAGGACCCCCTGTGACTTATAACGATAAGCAAGAAGTTACCTATTCCTTGTCCCTTTAATTAGTTATGGTAACTCTCTCCTCTCGAACACACCCCGCCTAGGCATCCGCAGTTCTGGCTTCATAGTACCACTGCCACCATTATCTCCATCGTCGAGGTCGTTGTTCTGTCGAGCCCCGCGCCATATTCGCCAAGCCCACCGTTGTCGCCTGAAGGACCCAGTGCGGTTGTATTGAGCTTTCCACGCTCCTTGCCTGCGCAACTTGCTCCTTTGCCTACGAGCATGCGTTTGGAGGCGCGCGCCTTCTACCCTGGAGCCCGAGCCAGTATCCATGCGCCTTTTTTGCCTCAAGCCGCCTATCTGCTATCGTTGAGTAATTTTTTTTATTTGCTTTCATCAAGTAGAATAATTGTTGTACTATAAAAATGGGAGAGAGAGAGAGAGAGAAAGGTGTTTCTTCTTTTGAATCATCATTAAGAAATGTCGTGACTCTCGCGACAACTCACAATCAGCAGCCTCAGAGGAACCGAGCCGTCCAGTCACCCAGTATTTATCTCGTGCTACTTCCATTTTATCTCCGACAGTAATACGCATTCAAGGGATGTGCCCTCTCTAATGGATACTACCAGGGACATGCAAGCATTCATGACATCCATAGAAGCATGCCTACGGGATGACAAAAAAAATAATCGGGAAGATATGGCCACACTCACCAACAAGTTTAATGATCTAACAGCCTCTATTCTGATTGTTACCATCCAACCGACTGATTAAGCTTACAATAGTAAGGCGCCTCCATCGTTGCTTCTTCGATCTGATCCCCCAACCATGGTACCACTTGAAGGCAACATTGTGCCCCTTTACACAAAGTTGGCATTACCAACTTTTGTTGGGAAAGACGAATCGTTAAGCTGGATCACTAGATGCGAACAATTTTTTAGCCATCAGCAGACACCAATGACACTATTGATAAATCTGGCCTCCTTCCAAATGCTTGATATCGCTTGGTTATGGTTCGCCTATTTGCAGGTTGACAGTTCTGGAATAATTTGGCGCGGCTTTAAGCGGGCCTGCAAACTACGCTTTGACCACCCGATTCGCAACAACCCCCTTAATGCCCTCATGACATTATGTCAGATAGAGTCGATCGATGGATATCTAGATCTGTTTCAAATTCTTTTGTCCTAGGTCACAATACTCCCTGAGATGTGGGTCGCCATATTTATAGCTGGGCTTTGCAATCGAATACGCGTGGATGTCGAATTCAAGGCTACTCAAGATTTGGTGAGTACTATGAGTTTAGCTAGATTGTACGACCGTCGACTTCAAACTAGCACAAGAGACCTACATCACCACTGACACAGGGACTCGAGAGCGACGTGTCGAGGACAGCCCGACCCCGTAGATCCATTGATTGTCTCGTCCAGAAATGTTTGATCGGCATGCACAAGGGCTATGTTATAACTGCAATGAGCATTATACTCGCGTACATCAGTGCAAAGACTTTATCTACACATGAAGGACTCTCATGATGAGGGCATCGGAAAAAGTTGACACCGTCATTGATCTCCCGTGAGCTTGAGGTCAAGCTCCTTTTGCACGGCAGAGGAGATATTATGAGCTTCCTACCCAGTTATTATGTTTTGTTTTTATGCATGTATGTAGGGGTTTTATCACGAGTCCTTCATTAGGTTTTATCATACTTTATCTTAGTTCAAGTATTGGGAATTTATGTTTATGTCCCTTGTATCTTCCATTTAAATGGACCCTTTGGGACTTGTAAAAACAAGCAAGAAGTTATCTATTCCTTGACCCTTTAATGAGATTGTCATACCTCACTCCTCCCGAGCACACCCCTAGGTAGTCGTTGTTCCAGCTCCACAGTATGCTCTACCACAGTCATCTCCACCTTTGGCCAACCTCTGACAGTTCTATCGACGTGTTACGGACGAGCCTATAACACAATCACTATATAGAATTTCGAGAATCTCTATTCAAAGAATTTAGTCTGGTTCTAAGAGTCTCTTTATCAAAAAACTTAAACTAGTTCTAATAGTTTCCTTATCAAAAGACTAGGGCTAGTTCTAAGAGTCTCCTTATCAAAATAATCAGATCTTATTATAGGCAATGGATTCCTATCAGTGGTAGAAGAAAGGAGTACCCAAGTTTATGGGAACCTCTATAGAAATTCTTAAGTCATTTGTGTCCCTCTCTCTATAGATTTAACTTTTTTGCATTTATTATCTTGCTCTTTCTTGCTTGTGAATGTGCTGTTCATATGAGAAGTAATATTATACATAATCAATCACAATCTATTCCGCACTTTCAGATTCATGGGTTCATGTGCATAATCATAGAGGATCAAAGAATACACACAGAAATAACTTGAATTTCCCAACAGCTTATATGTACTTAAGTGACTACTTCATACGTACAGAATGACAAAATGGTCCAACTCTAACACTGGCTTGAATCATTCTGAATTAACGGAAATAATTCATGAAACAATGGATCAATAAGAGGGATGGATAAGTCAACCTTCATGTGCAGAAAATAAAAATAAACAATATCTTTTTTAAACATCCTATCTGTCAAATACAGGGGCAAGTAAAAACTTACCTGCTTATTCGCAAGTATCAAGAGTGGTGCCCCCCTCAAATCATCATGTCTGAGTACCTTTTCTGTTTGGAACAAGGATTTGGTAAGGAGCGGTGTCATAAAAACCCACTTGAATACACTCTTTGCTCGTTAAAGTGCAAATTAACACAAACCTAATGCCGACTTGGAATCCTCAAAAGACGAAGGGCAAGAAGCATCAATCATATAGACTATAGCATGAGCCTCCTCATAATATTTCTCCCATATTGTACGCAAGCCAACCTGCCCATAAATGTCAAATATCAAATGATCAGATGAACAAAACTAGGGATTAAATAAAAATAGAAGAAACCCATCTTCTTCATCAAGGAAAAACATAGCTGTAGAATAGCATTCTTAATAATGAGCTGCAATCATTATATTAGACATGCTAAAGTTAAGGAATAACCAAGAAAAGTTTCCAAAACATCATCAAAAAGGTAATCGTCCTGGCTAATAAATGCAGCAGAAGAAATATCTTCCACATGCTAACATTGCAATCTCATATTTTAGGTTTCTGGTTGACATAGATATAACATAATAAAAAAAATTCCAGTCGACGCACTGTTAGCTAATTGATGGGGATCCATCACATTGTGCGCCTGGAGGGGTTCGCCGCAAGGCGGGACAGGACCCGCGTTCATTTATTCGCGCATGAAGGCTTGATCGGATCGCCGATCCGACTCCACGGTTGCGTTTGGCACGTCGCCGCGAGTCAAAACCATATATTAGTTTTTTTTTGAGTTTATTTTCATGTATTTAGTGGCCGATCCCACCGGCCAATCATAACCGTTGATGGCGAAGCCCTAGTTTGTTCTCTTCTTATAAATAGGTGTTGTAGGGGCTGAATTCAGTCATTGCAGAATTTGGAGACTTCTATTCCCGAATTCCAGCGATCACTACCTGGTGCCGACGCCGTGGAACCCTAGGTGACGACTCCTAGGTGCTCAAACTCCTCCCCAAGGTACTACCAATCATTAGCCACCTCTCCCCCCCCCCCCCCACCTAAAACCTCCAGCCGCAGCCTCCGCCCCCACCCCCACCCCCCCGCCAAACAGCCGTCGACCTCCTGTGCAAGCCAGCTGCTTGCTGCAGGCCGCCTCTCCGTTTTCCCCCACCCGGCCAGCCGTCGGCCCTCCCCTTTCACCCAGTAGCCGACCCCTTCACCAGCCAACACAACCTCCCCTTTCCCCTAAACCCGAGCCAACGCCGACCACCTGGTCCCCCCCCCCCCCCCCCCACAGTCGGCCCTCATCCCAAGCCGTCGGTTTGGCCTCGCTCCTTCCCCCACATGGATCCACTCTCCTTTAGCCCTAATTCCTTGGATCCATTCAGATCTTGGAATTTCAACCCCGATCGGTTATTACCACCTTCCGTTCATCACCCCTCCACCCGGATCCAATCCATAAATATCGAATCTCGTCTTCCCCACTCAGATCTCCTTCCTAGTGGCCGGATCATTCCATTTCCGGCCCGATCTCCCCACTCGCCGCCAAGGACATCCATCGCCACCATTTCCACGCCGCCGGTTCCACCTCCGATCGCCGATCTACACATCCGGACCCAAATTCTTCAGTGTCTCGGTTCAGCCCGCTACTTTGTGAGTTCTTGTGATATTGGTTTATTTGATTTGATATTTTCATTGGTGAATTAATTCATGTGTTGTCATTCTTGCTGGTAGAAAATTGTTTTCGATACACTATTAATTTGCAGGAGGAGTTATTCGCCGCGCGCTTTGCTTTGGTCCTCCAAGCGGAGGAAAGCCGTTATAAAATTACTGAATTAACTAATTGTTTTCAAGTTTGAATATTTGTGTGGTGTTAGAAAATTTTATTGCTCAAATTTATTTTGTCGTCATCGCAGACGGTTTGCATTGCATTTAGAGTTGGATTAGAGGGTCACGTTCACACCCCTTCCCTAGAAGTTTAGGTTTGTCCACCTCGCAGCCTACCCTACATCATTTTGGTATCAGAGGGCAAGGTTAGGCCATTTACATGCTCCGTAGTGGTAGGATATTTAGGGCAAGCATGCCAGATCCGTTAATCACCGACGACCGAGCGACAAGCTCGAATTCGGGTGCCAATTTCCTGAGTTTCAACGCCTTATCCTAGATCTCTTTGACACTTTAGGTGCCCAGTTCAACAATGTGCGTCAGGATCTTGCCGAGGTGAATCTTCATTTGGACCACTTAGAGAACGCAAGGGACACTCCAACATGGCGTGACAATTCACTTGAGGACGACCCTGATGCTCCCCCACGTCTTGACCAGCATCCAAGAGTCGGTCAGCCTCCAGTAGACTGCTACCACCATGATATTCCTCACCGAGCCCCAGCCTCGCCGGCAAAGCGAAATCCTTATCCAGCGCGTGATAGAGTTCCACATAAGCGTGATGAATACTATACGTCACGTCATCCTCAGTCTGACCCCAGATATCGTGTACCCCCACACAGTCGTCGTGATCATCTCCGCAATGAGTATTATCCCCGGGTCGGAGAGAGCGCAGTCCCCCTCCCGCTCAATATGACTACGCTCATAATGATTATCCCGAGGATTATCCCGACCCACAGAGAGGTGACCACCACTTTGACATCACTCGTCGTATTAGACTCGACCCCCCTTCGTTCGATGGTCGTCTTGATCTGAAAGCCTTCATCGATTCGCTCCTGGACATGGGCCACTATTTCGATTGGTATGATATGAGTGACAAACATTGTGTTCGCTTCACAAAAATGAAGTTGGTCTGGCAGGCAAAGGTATTCTGGATTAACATAGAGAGAGCGTTGGAGCGAGATGGTTATTACCCCATCACAAGGTGGGACGAAATGAAGCAAAGGTTGAGCGAGAAGTACCTCCCTGGGTCCTACCAAGACCAGCTATTTGAGCAGTTACAGAACTTACGGCAGGGGACACTTACTGTCGCTGAGTATGTGGCTTGTTTCGACGAGCTAGTCGTTAGGAGTGACGTCTCAGAGGAGCCTATCGTCACTGCCTCCCGTTTCAAGGCAGGTCTTCATTTTGAGATTCAGAGAGAGTTGATTCCACATCGCTTAGAGACCGCCGATTAGATATTTCAGCTCACTCTTGAGTATGAGCAGTACCTCCGGTCATCTAGCATGAGGCAGTTCCCCTTACGGACTGATTCCTCTACTTTTAGGAAACCTGCTCCGCCACAGACCGCCACGGCCGCACCGTCACGTGTTCCCACGGACACTAAGGGCAAGGCCATTGCCACTGATGGTCAGCGATCGAGGGGTATTTTATGCTATAGATGTTCTGGCAGAGGACACGTGGCAGTGCAGTGCCCCACGCGGACCAGACTAGTTGAGGGTGAGGAGCGGGATTTGGAAGAAGATGAGAAGGTCACGGAAGAAGTTAAGGTCACTATTGAAGAAGGTTGGGAGAGTGACACCGAGAGATCTGTAGAGGTGGGAGTGATTAGACGCCTCATACACACCCATCGTGTAGATGAGGATTGGCGACGCACCACCATCTTTTACACGCACTTTCCTAGAGCAGGCGGTCCCTACAAGCTGGCTATCGACAGTGGGAATTGTGTGAACATCGTGACTCATAAGGGGCTTGACCGTATGCAGGTGAAGGCAAAGCCTCACCCCCACCCATATCGTGTCGTCTGGGTAGATAAAACAGCGATTTAATTCACCTAGTATTGCCTCGTTCCGATCACCATTACTTCATTTCAGGACAAGGTCTGGTGCGATGTAATTCTCATGGACGTCGCACATGTGTTATTTGGCCACCCTGGATATTTGATCGTGACGTCACGTGTTTCGGTCGCTCGAGCGTATGTGTCTTTTACGACAAGGGGGGGGGGGGAGATTACGTTGATGCCCACCTAGCCTCAGGATAGATCCAAGGGTGTGGTTGAGCCATCTGTTAGTACGAGCGCCTCGCGGCCCCTGCATATTTTGAGGCGAGGTGAGTTTCTGCAAGATAGTGCTGAGTCGAATATCATCTACGTGGTGGCTGCCACCCAAGCATCTGAAGATACCCAGTTGACCACCCACTAGCAGTGCATCCCATTTTAGACGAGGTTTGCGGACATTGTGCCGGATGAGCTCCCCGATGAGCTGCCCCCTCCATGGGACAATCAACATGTTATTGACCTGGTCATGGGGGCTTCCCTCCCGAACTTGCCCCATTATAGTATGCACCCGAATGAGCACGTCGAGCTCAAGAGGCAGGTTGACGAGCTTCTTCGGAAGCTGTTGGAACCCCATGGTTGATTTGGGCTAGGTTCACTCATAGGATGATTGACTCATTTGTATAGTCAGAGTCATAGTCTAGGTCTAAGTTAGTCTTAGTAGAACAGGCTTCACAAAGACCAGCATTGGATTTCATTTCAAAGACCAAGACTCAGAAGTTAAGTATGAATTTTCAATCAGTTCGACTTTCGTCGAACTCGGCTCGACGATCGTCGATCTCTGATCGACGATCGTCGATCTCCGATCGACGATCTCAGAGATTAGATTCTGAACTGAGCTCGGCGATCTATGAGCTCAGGTCGACGATTTCTTTTCAGTTCTAGGATATCTCAGATCGCAGATAGTTGATCTCAGCTCGACGATCTTAGAATTCAGATCGACGATATCCTGTCTTAGCTCGACAATCTTCTATCTCAGCTCAGCGATTATTGTTCTGTGTTCAACTGCCCTATCGCTCAACTGATTTGAAGAATTCATTCTTATTCTGTCAATGCTATTTATGACATCAAATCTCTGATAGTTAATGCTGATGTTTTCAAGAATTATGACTGTTTCTATTACAGCATTAACTACGGTTCCTCATAGAGTTATTATATTTTATTACATGCCAAAGACAGTTGAGGAAATCATTTATTGCAGTTTTTGTATCCGTTTGGTCCTCTCCTCGATTTCTGCAGAATGACAAAAAAGGAATGTTTAGGAGATAGAAAAATAATAATCCACGATCATCAAGAAAGCAGTACAGAGGATACAGTGCATGTGAAGAGGCACATACAGAAATAGTGAACAGAACGACAGAAAAAGCTTTCGAGAGAAAAAGAAGAACTCTGCAACATCAATTTGATAATCATCATCAGAGTTCTTCATCGGCTCCAAGCTTTCAAGAGACAACTAATCAACATCAGTCTAAAAGCTTGCTGGAGACATCATCACTGTGAAGGTCTATCACCCTAGAGCAAAGCTTCCAAATCTTCCTGAACAATTCAATATTTAAGGGGGAGCTTTTGCTAAACATCAATCCACAAGTCTTCTCAGTTTATTGAGAAAAAGAAGACAAAATCAACTCTCTCACCCCTCCTGTATAAATGATTGTCATCTCCCTTCAAAAGTGATTCCTGGTTGTAAGTCTCCTTACCAAAAGACTTGAGTTGGTTTTTGGGGACCTGATTAAAACCCATTGGTGTCAGGCACCTGATCAAAAATCTGAGTGGATTCCTACCAAGGGGGGTAGAAGAGTGGATGTACCCAGTTGAGGGGGAACCACTATAAATTTCTTGTGTCGTCTGGTTGCTCATCTTTTTCTTTGTGTTCTTGCTGTGTGGCTGTGATTAGGATCATTAGTTTCTGTTTTTTAGTTTCTTATTTGCTGCACTTTTTCAGTTTACAGCAAAAGCTGTAACAACACTTTTATTGTGAACTAACCATTTTTAAATATACTCTATTCACCTCCTCTCTAGAGTATTGTAGACCTAACCCTTACTTTCAATTGATATCAGAGCAAGGTTCCTTTGGTTGGACAAGTTAACCCTTGAACCAAAGATCCTGTGTTAGATCTACACATCACTTTATTCACATTTAGTTTAGATTTTATACACGACAGATTTTATACACTGCTACAGCACAGAACATGGATTATGCAAGCACCAGAGCTCCAGTGTGCAATCTTAATAAGTTTGCCATCTGGAAGGCAAGAATTAAATTATTTATGAATTCTATTGATGAAGTCATTTACAACTCTATTTTGTCAGGTCTCATTACACTATCTGCAGCCTCAGAAGCCCAAAAATTGCTAAAATTTGTTGATGCAAGAGCAATGGACATCCTTGCTCAATCAATGTCTGATGACATTTTTCAAGAAGTGGTTGAATGTACTTCAACAAAGGAAATCTGGGAATCCCTCACAGCAATGGCTGCTGGATCAGCAAAAGAAAGAATATTTAAAGCTGAATCATGGAGTGACTCTGAAGCTTCATCCTGTATAACTGAGGATGAAGAAGAAATAAGAGCAAGAGAGTTCTGCTTGATGGCAATCAATGCATCTTCTAGCAGTTATAATGAAGAATCTGAATATGATGAAAAATCAATAACAGAATCAGAAGAGGATCAGGTTATCTCCTCCCTTGATTTCTCTTCAGAACATTTTAAAGAAGATTTTAAAACTTTATGCAATGATTCGATTCTATCTGAGAAGGAGATAAAACTTCTCAGAGAAAAGTAATTAATTTATCTTCTGAAAACATTCAACTCAAAAAAGAATTAACAATTACCTCAAGAAAATTAGCTTCATTAGAATCAGTTAAGGGCAAAGAAAAGATAATAGACTTAGGAAAAATAACTGAGTTTTTACCAAAACAAACTAAAAACATTCAGAAATTGTTTGTTCAAAATAAGTCGTCGAACCAAGTTCGACAATCTCAGTATTGGTCGTCGAACGCAAGTCGACGATCTCTGAACGCAAATTCTAGTAGTAATCATCCTTTGATCTACGATCAACGATATCAGTATGATTCGTCGAACAGAGATCGACGATTGTGGTGCCCCGAGAATGATTATTTTCATTCTTCGAGCAGAGATCGAAGATCACATCCAACATCGTCGAGCTTAGTTCGACGATTCCACCAGAAATCGTCGATCCCAGATTCCATTAGCAGAAAACAAAATTCTAATAGGAACTTCAATCTCCTTAATCAATGGATAATACCACCAAGAAGATATCATCCTAAAGGTTATAAGAATCAACCTGAATGTTCCTACATTTCCAGTTACAGTTATGTAAATCACCAAGGACCCAAGGTCACCTGGGTCAAAAAGAATTAGCTATTTTTCTTGCAGGAAAAGAACTGTCCAGCATATAATCAACATTGGTACCTGGACAGTAGCTGCTCCAAACATATGACTGGCAGCAAGGATATCTTATTCTACTACAAGTCCAAATTGGGGCCAAAGGCTAGAGGCTATAAGGATTTTGCTGGCCTATGCTGCATGAAAGAAGTTCAAGGTCTACTCAATGGATGTGAAGAGTGTCTTCTTGAATGAAGCACTTAAAGAAGAGGTTCATGTTGAACAACCCCCATGTTCTATTCTTCCAACTCATCCACCTTTTGGTCTCAAATTACATGGTAGATAGAACTCTCTTTGCAAAATTGCATCATGATAAAATATATTTGGTTCTACTAATCTCAAATCATGCAAGCAATTTTCTGATCCAATGCGTTCCAAATTTGAGATGAGTAGCATGGGTGAGCCATCTTATTTCCTTGGTATCCAAGTGAAACAATCTTCTGCTGGAATATTCATTTCCCAATCTATATATGTTAATGAGCTTATTAAGAGTTTGGGATGGCTGATGCCTCACCTATGAAGCCCCCCCATGACTGTCAAGGCTGTATTAGATTCTGATGAACATGGAAAACCTATTGATCAGACCTGGTGTAGGGCTATTGTTGGATCCCCATTATATCTAACAGCAAGCAAACCAAATATCATGTTTGCCATGTGCCTTTGTGCTAGGTTTCAGGTGAACCCTGAAGAATTTTACCTTGAATATGTGGCTACTGGCAGTTGCTGTTCACAGATCTAGTGGATACAAAACCAACTCCTAGATGTTGGCCTCAACCTAAACAATTTCACCATTCTCTGTGACAGTACATGTGCTATATCTATAGCACATAATCCAGTACATCAATTTTGAACAAAACATACAAAAAAAATCGTCGAACGGAAGTAATCTTGCGCTAAATCGTCGATCTGCGATCGACGACAGCTCTGTGAAGAAAACATCGTCGAATGGATATTTACTTCAGAAGAAAAATCATCGAACGGAGATCGACGATCTATTTCCCTCTTAAATCTGAGATCGAAGTTTTTCTTTACTTATCGTAGGACAGAGCCCGACTCTTCACATTCTGAAAAACCTACTTAAGGGTTTATCGTCGTGCTCTATCCCGCGCTTTCAAACTTCCCCTCCTGCACTTGATCTCGTGTTCTCTCTTGCTGGTTTCTAATGGCGATTCCGGCGGCTACCCTATCTGCGATGAAATTTGTCGCAGGGTTTGACATCGATTTCGACTTGTTCAGCCATTGCTATCCGATCTTCATGGATATGCTGCAGTTTTGTGAAAATCAAGGACTGAGGATGTTTATGATAAAGAGAATCAAGTTACCAACTGCAGAGATAAAAGAATGGGTTTACTCTTCTACATATCCAGATGAATCAACCATGATTGGATCTATTGCGGGAAATCGGGTTATTCTAACCCCAGTTATTCTTTCTGAATTGTTTGACTTGGTAAATGGAGATGATAGTTTGGATCAAGACAGTTCTGAGTACAGAACTATGCTGGAAAGGATGGGTCATCCTGATGGAGTGCCAGCAAAGTTAAGAAGAATTTATCTGCTCAATATAAGTTTTTGGCTGATGTTGTTGGGAAAGTGCTATTGGAAAAGCATTCTGCCCATGATAATATTAACAGGCAGCAGTTTGCCATTATGTTTGCTCTGGTTAATGGAACGTCAGTCAACTGGGCTGACATGTTCTTTTCATTGATTAAAAGGAAACACTCTAAGAAAGAGGTATGCTTTGGGAGAATATTGGGGATATTTCTCCAGGCAAAAGCTCCTGAATTGATGGTCTCCCAGACCCAATTCATCAATGCCAGCAAGAGGTTGGATTCCTCTTTGTTTGGGAAATGGGAGAGGACCATCCCTAAGCCTCCTAATACCTCCAGGACTTCTGAGGATACTAGAGCTAGTTCCCCAACTCCAGGAGATCTTTCTGCACCCCTCATGTAGTCAATCTTGCTTCTCCTCATGAAGATCATCCTGAAAATCCTCATGATTCTCATCAGCACATTTCTCCTCACATCATTTCTCCATCTTCATCCTCTCAGATCCCCTCTGACCCCATCCAAGAAACTGTTCCTTCAACATCTGCTCCACCAACATCTGTTCCATCAACAAATGTTCCCTCAACATCTCTTCCCCCTGCTGCCCCTCCATCATCATCTTTTCCTGAGTTCACTCGCACAGACTTCTCTTCTGCATTATCTGTTTGCTCACACTGTGGACATAGAACTCCTTGCTCAACCTCTAAACCTGAACCCCCTTACCTAAATTTCTCCATTATAGCTAATGATCTTCTGCAATTCATTTCTCCTTCCTTGGAGATTCTTATAGCTCAAGCTATTGCTCCTCTAACAGCCTCTATCAACACTCTTACCCAAAGAGTTGCTGCTCAATCCTCTGCTTCTTCTTCTGGGGGGCTGACTACAGAAGCCTCTGCATCCAGGCAGGGGGAGATATACAATGAAGAAGCTCCCTTGCTCCCCTCAGCAATTCTAGCAGCAGATGTTTCTTCAGAAATGCAGTTAGATGTTCTTTCAGAAGACCAGTTATTTGTTCTTTCAGAAACTCAGATAGTTATACATACAGAAGCGACTGATATTGACACAGATTCAGAAGCAATAACTCTTGATACAGACTCAGAAGAAGTAACTCTTCCAGTAGTGGTGACTGTTGGTAATTGTTGCATCAATCCCACAGTGGATATTTTTGTTCTTTTAAATTCTTTCTGCACAAGTTATCTTAATTGTCTTCCAAGGCCCAAGCCATCTTGTCTGGATATTGTGTGCTGCTCTCCTCCTATAACTTCTAAAGTTCTCGGACAGCTTAAGGCAAGTTTGGTAGTTCCTGAAGCAATACATCCTGATGATCAGCTATCTAGCCCTCCTGGGTCATCCTATGTTATGGATGATAGTCCCATTCCCAGTCTTGATGACATCCTTGCTCAAGACATTGCTATGGCAACTGAAGCAGACATTGCAAAAGTGGTCCTTCCTCCAGCTGTTAAGGAAATTCCCATAGAAATGATTAGAGAGATTGATGCTCTTTATGATATAAGATCATCTGATGAAGATCAAGATGATGATTCAGAGGATTCTGATTCTGATCCTAAGAAGAAGAAAATATCTAAGAAAAGAAAGGCTGCTCCCAAACCATGCAATACAAATGATGAAAGATATGGTACCTAAACACCTAGAGGGGGGGGGGGGGTGAATAGGTGACCTAAACCTTTTTAACTTTTGTTTGGCAGCACAACAGTTATTACACAGATTACTACAGCTAACAGCAATTACAGAAATCAAACAGTCAATTCACAGCACAGCACAGAAGACACACTAATTTATAGTGGTTCCCCAATCTTTGGGTACATCCACTTTCCCCCTTTGCCTATCTAGCAGTGTACTAGATTCGACCAAACTTCTCCACTAACTCAGAACCCAACTAGGTTCCTACCTCAGGCCCAAAGCCTTACACTCAGCCAAAAGGCCTACACTCAGCCACCCAGGCCTACACTCAGCCAATTAAGGCTTACACTCAGAGTTCTTCAACTCCTACTCTCAGGCAACCAAGCCCTACCCTCAGCCTTTATAATATAGGCTTACAATTCTCTCAGATCCAATGGATCCTACAAGTTAAAATAGAAAGTACAATAGATAACTCTACAACTCAGAAAATAAGAGAGGAGTTGAGAGATTCTTGAAGAGTTCTTGGAAGAACTCAGTTAGATCCAAACTGACTTAGCTTCCTTCAAAGCTTCTTGATTAGAACTGAATAAGTCTGAATCTTCTGCAGTTGTTCCTTGACCTCTGCTTCTTAAAATCCAGATGACTCTGAATTCTTCTTCTCAGCCTTAGTTCCAAAGACTGAATACTTGATTGGAGCTCTCTCTCTCCAACTTCTTAGATCTGCCGATGCACAGCAAGATCTTCTTGTTTTGATACTCAATATACCACTTTTACAAAGATCTGAACTCTCTCTGTCAAAAGCTTTTTCAACCACTTCTATATATTACTTGATCAATCTTGATCACTCTATCAATCATCTGTCTGTAAACTATGAGTGCCTATTTATAGGCTTCCTTCATGGTAACCGGCTGGTCCGGTTCATAACAGACTTCTGATATCTCTGACAGTTGATGTAGACCGGCTGGATCTGCAGCTGTCTTGTCAACCAGTCACTTCTTGAAATTCTCTAACTGTCAGATAGTGTCGAGACTTTCTGTTCTTAAGTGTCGACACTTATAGGCCAAGTGTCGACACATGTTGTGTAAGTGTCGACACAAGTCTACAAGGTGTCGACACAATTCCTTGTATGTCTCGACACAGATTCTTCTGCATGTGTCGACACTGAAATTGAGTGTCGACACAAGTACTTGTTCTTCATTCTTCAACTGTATTCTTCTAAGTGTCGACACATGTTCTTTGTGTCGACACATCTTCATGTGTTGAAACTGTCAAGTGTCGACACTGCTTCTTGGTGTCGACACAAGTCTTCACTTTTGTTTCTTCAGCTGAGTGTCGACACATTCTTTTAGTGTCGACACTTGTACTTAGAATATTTTGTAACTTTTCTGTTCTTTGCTAAGTGTCGACACAGCTCCTTGTGTCGACACTTTCTTCAAGTGTAGAGTCTTCAACTAAGTATCGACACATTGTGCTGAGTGTCGACACTTTCTTCAACTACTGACTCTTCAGCATAGTGTCGACACATTGTGTTGAGTGTCGACACTTTCTTCAAATACTGACACTTCAGCATAGTGTCGACACATTGTGTTGAGTGTCGACACTTACTTCAAATACTGAGTCTTTAGCTAAGTGTCGACACATTGTGCTGGGTGTCGACACTTTCTTTAAGTGTTGACTCTTCTGCATAGTGTCGACACATTATGTTGAGTGTCGACACTTGTACTTAGATTCTGCAGACTTTTGCTGAGTGTCGACACAACTCCAAATGTCGACACTTTGTGGTGTTGACTCAGCTCTTCTAGGTGTCGACACTTCTGCTAAGTGTCGACACGGCTTTTCTGCATTCTTCTACACTGAGTGTCGACACAGCTCCAAGTGTCGACACTTTCTGACTGGTGTCGACTCTTCTTCCCAGGTGTCGACACAATGACTCCAAGTGTCGACACTGCTTGTCTGGGTGTCGACACAAGCTTTCTCAAGTGTCGACACTTTCCCTCTGGGTGTCGACACATGGACTTAGAAACTTTTAGCTTCAGTCCAGTGTATTCCTAACCTGCACAAGTAACTCAAACAAACATCAAATACACTATGATGTATATCATTGAGTTAGGTGAGGCTTCTTCAAATCAGGTACATTTGACCAATGTACCCAACAATCTCCCCCTATTTGGAGAAGTCATAACCCTTAGTCAATGATATACACCACTCATAATTAAAAATTATAAAATGATGTAAAACAGGTATATGTCAACAGAGTTAAACTTAAACATGTAATAAAGCACACATGTATACTCATTTAGCATTACAGAACAAACAAGAATTAGACACATTCATCTGAACAATCATGAAATTTATATTTATCAAAAATTGTTCATACATTGTTGTTAATACATTTTCAATGATTTACACAAAATGTTTGATGTAACAGATTACAACATTCTTCAGTTTAATCTTAGTCTAATTCTGCTCTGGTTCTTTTATGACTATGCCTTTCCCAGCTTGCACTTTGGCCTTTACACCAGCAGCAGCAGGCTCAGCTTCAGCAGTCTTCTTCCCTTTGGAGTCCTTCTTCTTCTGTTCTTCAGCCTTGATTTTTTGCCTCTCAAAGTAATGATAGGGCTTAGGAAAGTACTTGCTAGGCTCCACAGCTGTTGGAGGTAGCTTTCCTAACTTAGCCTTCCTTCTATGTTGGACAATGGCTTCCTGCCTGATTTCATGCTTCCTCCATTCAGCTTCTGAGAACCATTTATTCCTTTCATGTGCATTGTCCTTGGCTGCTTTCCAGGCTGTGAGAATGATGTTCCTAGAAGTAGGGCTCCATTGTTCAAAATCTGGTTTTTGCTCAGCAAGTTCCCTGAACTTCTTCTTTGATAGCCTTGTCTCTTCTTCTTTTTCCAAAGCCTCTTGCATAGCAGCTGTAATAGGTTGAACAACCTTTTCCAGAATAACATTGGGCTTGCCAGCAGTTGGACAATACATTGTGCTTATATCAGCATGAATCGTTTCAAAATCTGGAGGTGGATAGATCACCTGAGCTACTTCCTGTTGCTCACCTCCAAGATATGCACTTTGAATACCTGATTCAGCTACATTGTCATCATCACACAGGGGAGGATATCCAAGTGTAGCCCTGATTGAATTTGAAATCCATTTTGCATGCTCAGAACTGGCCTTGACTAACACTCTCTCCCCCTTTATGACTTCTTGGGCTACATGGTCTCTTACATCATCTTTCTGGAACCTGATTTGGCTATCCAAATACCTTATTCCATCCTTAAAGAAAGGTCTAAGCTTTGTAAGCTGTTCAGAAATGACCTTCTGTGATTCTTTGATTGCATTCTTGACAGCAGCAATTTCTTCCTGAAATATCTTATCAAATTCAGCTTTGGCAGCAGCAGTGGATGTTGATGGTTCATCAGACTTACTCTTCAGTTCAGTGACTATGGCATTGTGGGATGCAGTCAAATTATCATTCATTCTGAGTTGATTCTCCAGCACATAGCCTTGCTTTAGTGCTATATCATCCACTTGAGTCTTTATTGTCTCTTGATGTTTGGCCAGGAATACCACTGCATTTCCACCCTTGTGGAAGCATTCATTCATTTCCTTCTTATTCTGATTCATCTCAAACCTGATTGACTTGATATCTTGAGCTAAATCAAACTGTAAGGACTTGTGGCCTTCATCAATATATTTTTCTATAGCCTTCTTTGCTCATCCAGCTTGACTTGCATTGCTACCATTAGGGTACTATAATCAGTTGATGGAGTTTGTTGGACTAGTGAGTGTTGAGCCACAGTTTGTAGAGCCTTCTTGTAGCTCTGGCTCCTTCTTTTGAAAACAAAGTACTGCTTCTTCTTAGCTTGCTCAGCTGCATCATCCTCAGATTCTGATGTACTTGCTATATCCACCCTATCCTTAGGGCTGGATGGTTTGTCAGTTTGCACATCTTGTGCTTTCTCAGTATCTAGCCTAATAGGCTCTTCCACAACTTCCAAGTTCTCCCCCTCAGTAGCAGCAACCTTCTCTTCATCAGCAGCATTCTTATCCATATCAAAATCATCTTGATCTAAATTCAGAAATAGATCTTCCATTGTGTATTCAGCTGGAGATTGTGTAGGAGAAGTATTGTGTTCATCAGCTACAACAGATGTGTCTTGGAGAACAACATCTGGTTCTTGAGTTGCTTGCTGATTTTGCTGATGGTCATCAGACAAATCAGAATTTATTATAGAAAAATTGATAGTATTAAGATCAACAAGTACCTCTTGGATGAGGATGGTGGCTTGCTCACTCTCCAGTGTAGATGGTTCTGCTACACCTGGAAGCTCCCGCTGGCTTGGATCCCTAGGGATGGGGCTAGTGTGAGGCAGCTCCCCCTGAATCTCAGCCACAGCTTGACCAGCAAGAGTCTTGTCTACTATCTCCTCCTCTTGCTCATCAGGTGTGAACACCACCTGTTCTTCACTACCTGAGCTGCTGGAGGACTCTTGAGTCACAGCAGCTATCTTTCTCTTCTTCTGTGGGGGTGAATTTCTCTTAGAAGCTTGTTTCTCAGGGGTGGTCAATTCCTTTGACAGCACCCTTTCCCACCTGGAGAAGATTCTCATGTCCATCATTCTCATGTGGTTGATTTTGGTTCCAGCAGCAGTGCTCATTACCTCTGGAATTGATCCAGCCAGGTAGAGACTTAGTATCCTGCCCAGATTGGGCTTCTTCAGACTTTCCTTTACTTTCTCAAAGACAATCATAGACCAGTCTGTTCTTAAGTTGAAGATAATTCTGGTCATGACATTGAACATGGAGGCTGACACCCTGTCATGCCCTCCAGTTTTACTGAGAATGACCTTGCCTACTATCTCTGACAGGAATTTGCCTTGATTATTCATTCCCTTCCTGTTGAAAACTGATCCTATTTTCATCTGAGGATCAAGACCACACCAGGTGAGTGCTTCTCTGGTCTTAGATGTGGTCACTTCCTCTTCTTCTTGAACCTTAGGTAGCTGAAGTACCTTTCTCAAGGACTTGGGTGAAACCTTGACCTTGGTGCCATGCACCCTTGACTTAATTCTGTAGCCAGAGTCATCTACAGACGCTCCAGTAAGAAATTCAAGCACTTCTTTCTTCCATATCTTGGTTGGTTCTGAAACCAAGAAGTCCAATCCTGAATCGCTGACTAGGGTTATCACTGATGTTATTTCATGATCACCGTCGTCGAATGCGCCTCGCACGAGTTCATAGCCTTCATTAACGTTCTCTTCCAGCTTGGGAGCCATTAGGGTTTTGAGAATTAGTCTTTAGAGAAGAGAAATGTCGACACAGTAGTTTGGTCTCGAAACTCTGAAAGCGTGTCGACAAACACAAACAGAACCCTATTTATACCTTTCTTGTTTGAAGACGAACAGGCGGGATGAATTTCTAAAGATGTGTCGACACTGTCAATAAGTGTCGACACTGACTTATAATGTCTCGACACTCATGTGTCGACACAAATTTAGTCAACAGATTTTATGTGTCGACACTTGGCTAAGTGTCGACACCACTATACTCGACATGTAGTCGAGACTTTACTTAGAAAATTCTGAGTAAAACTTAAGTGTCGACACCTTATTGGATGTGTCGACACCTACTCGACATGTGTCGACACTAACATTCTGAAGTGTCGACACCAACTTCCTAGATGTGTCGACACCATTTTCCTGAAGTGTCGACACTTACTATTCTGTGTCGACATAGACTTGTCTATGTGTCGACACCTTTTTACTTAGCCAATTTTTAGTTCTGTAAACTTAGTCTAAGTTTATCATACCTAGTTCAATTTTGAACCTATTAAACTTAGCTTCTTCTAAGGGCTTAGTGAACATATCAGCTATCTGATTATCAGTTCTAACATATTCAAGTGCAATATCATTTCTTTCTACATGCTCCCTAAGAAAGTGATATTTAATCTCAATATGTTTAGTTCTACTATGTGATACAGGATTGTTAGCTATTGAAATAGCACTAGTAGAATCACAGTAAAGTGGAGTTCTACTTACCTGAAATCCATAGTCTTCTAACTGATGTTGAATCCACAGAAGTTGAGCACAGCAACTTCCTGCAGCTACATATTCTGACTCAGCTGTGGAGATAGCCACACTAGTCTGCTTTTTGCTGCTCCATGAAATTATTCTTCCACCTAGGAATTGACAGGTTCCAGTTGTGCTTTTCTATCCTCTTTGCATCCTGCAAAGTCTGCATCTGAATAACCTGTTAGATCAAAATCTCCATTCCTAGGGTACCAGAGGCCTAGATAAGGAGTGCCCTTTAGATATCTCAAGATTCTCTTGACTGCAGTCAAGTGAGACTCTTTAGGGCAAGCTTGATACCTGGCACAAACACATGTAGCATACATAATGTCAGGCCTACTTGCAGTCAAGTATAGTAGGGAGCCAACTATCCCTCTATACAAGGTTTCATCTACAGGTTTCCCTGCATCATCCTTGCTTAGAGACATACTTGACCCCATAGGAGTCTTCATGGTACTGGATGAATCCATACCATACTTCCTTATGAGTTCTAGGGTGAACTTAGACTGACATATGGATAGACCACTTCCAGTCTGTTTAACTTGGAGACCCAAGAAAAACTTCAGCTCTCCCATACTACTCATCTCAAATTGACTTTGCATAAGCTTTGCAAACTTTTTGCAAAGGCTACTTTCAGTAGACCCAAATATAATGTCATCTACATATATTTGGACAAGTATTACTTTGCCTCTAGATTCCCTAAGGAATAGAGTCTTATCTATTTTCCCCCTTGAGAACTTGTTCTCAATGAGGAAACTAGATAGGGTTTCATACCAAGCTCTAGGTGCTTGTTTTAACCCATATAATGCTTTCCTAAGTCTATACACATAATGAGGTAAAGTTGGATCAACAAAACCTGCAGGCTGCTCCACATAGACTTCTTCTTTCAAATTACCATTTAGGAATGCTGACTTCACATCCATTTGGTATACTTTGAATCCTTGGTAGGTTGCATAGGCCAAGAACATCCTTATGGCTTCCAGTCTGGCTACTGGAGCAAAGGTTTGATCAAAATCAATACCTTCTTCTTGCCTATATCCTTTTGCAACCAGTCTTGCCTTATTCTTAATGATGACACCTTGTTCATCTAACTTGTTCCTGTAGATCCACTTTGTTCCTATCACATTGTGATCTTTAGGCTTAGGAACCAGATCCCAAACCTTGCACCTTTTGAACTGATTAAGCTCCTCCTGCATTGCTTCAGTCCACTGTGGATCTTGTATTGCTTCTTCAAATTTCTTTGGTTCTATTTGAGACAGAAAACTTGAATATACTTCAGCATTCTGATTTCTGCTCCTTGTCTGAACACCTTGTCTTGGATCTCCAATTATCAGCTCTACTGGATGATCTCTTAGATGCCTGTTGGCTGGAGGCATCCTTACTTCTGGTTGTACTTCTACAGCATCTTCATCATGCTGAGTTCCTTGTACTTCTTCAGCTCCTGGTACATGTAGTTCTCCCCCTGGACATAAGCCATCTTCTTCTACTTGCTGTCTTGCAGCAGGTACATCTTCTATGGCTAGCTTGTCCATCTTCTTAGTAAGACCTGTGGGGCTGCACACACTACTAGACAACTCATTGTTAATTAGTTGTGTCTCATCAAACAACTACATGCACAGACTCCTCTACAACTTGTGTAGTCAAGTTGTAGACTCTATAAGCCTTACTATTATTGCTGTACCCAACAAATACTCCCTCTTGGGACTTGGCAGCAAACTTAGTTAAGTAAGACTTCCCATTGTTAAGTATGAAGCATTTACAACCAAAGATCCTAAAATAGGACAGATTTGGTTTCCTGCCTTTCACTACTTCATAGGGGGTCTTGTTTAACCTTTTAGTGATGGTAGCCCTATTTATCACATGGCATGCAGTGTTAACTGCTTCAGCCCAGAAATATTCTGGCAGTGATGAATCACTTAATAGGGTTCTACCAGGCCTCTATCAAGGTCCTATTTTTCCTTTCAGCAATGCCATTTTGCTGAGGTGTTCTAGGTGAAGAGAATTCTTGAAATATCCCATAGTCTTCACACAGCTTTGTCATGCTTTCAGACTGAAACTCTGTACCATGGTCACTTCTAATTTTGACCACTGTACAGTTCAATTCATTCTGAATTTGCTTAACAAAACTATAGAAGACACTAGGTGTCTCAGATTTCTGCTTTAAGAAGAACACCCAGGAAAACCTTGAGTAGTCATCAACAACTACAAAGGTGTAGACCTTCCTACCTAAGCTGTGAACTGGCATTGGACCAAATAGATCCATATGCAAGAGGTATAGACACCTCACAGCATCTTTGTTGTCTAAGCTTCTAAAGGTGGATTTAGTCTGCTTGCCCTTTTGACAAGCTGAGCAAATGCCATCTTTGACACACTTAACTTGAGGACCATTCCTCACTAACTCTTTACTAAAGAGTTTGCCAATAGTCTTGTAATTAAGATGAGCAAGCCTCTTGTGCCATTTGACACATTGAGAGACTGTCTCATCAGCTACAAGACAAACTGGAGAACTATTGTTCTCAACCATAATGTCTAAACAATAGACATTTCTCTTTCTATATCCTGTCAAAATGATCTCTTGATCACTTGACCTCTTGATATGACAACCATTTTTAACAAATGAGATGTCATACCCTACATCACTTAATTGACTTATACTTATAAGATTGTGTTTCAAACCTTTAACATAAGCCACATGAGTAATGGTAACTAAGTTTGAGGAAATGTTACCAAACCCTTTGATGATTCCTTTTTCAGAACCACCAAAGGTCACCTTTGGACCATTTTTGATTTGGATGTAGTCCTTCAGTAGTCCCCTAGTTCCAGTCATGTGTCTGGAACATCCACTATCCAAGTACCATGTTGGGGTATGGCCACTTGGATTCATCTGCAAAACAAATTAATGAACCTTAGAACCCAAAGTAAACTTGGGTCCTTGGTGATTGTTAGTTTGCAATTTGACATAGCTACCTGCTGGCTTTTCAACAGGTAACTTGCTACTCAACTTGACACTGGCATTGTGCCAACAATCCAAGGCAAAGTGGCCAACCTTGCCACAACACCAGCATTCAAACTTGTTGTACCTTTGCTTAGGTACAACCTTTGCTGTTTTGACTATAACAGGCTTGTTGAATGTTGGGGCTTTGCCCTTGGACTTGGACTGATCCTGAACAGTCCTAGCTGGTTTAATAAAACCCAATCCAGCCTTTCCTTTATGATGAACAAATTCATCAATCAAGGGTAGCACTGATTTAGGTTTTGAAAATCTAGCAACTAGCTCTCTTTCCTTTTGGAGATTTGTCTCCAGTCTCTTAATTTGATCATTCTTAAATGTAATAGTACCCATCTGAATCACAGTAATGTGTTTCAGCCTGGCTACTTCATTCAGTTTTTGATCATACTGCTTCTCAACATCTGTTGCAGCTGCCTTGAGATCAGCAATTTCCTTTGCCTGACTTTTGGCTAGGATCTTGCTTTTCTTATAGGCTTGCAACAGTACTTGGTATTCATCTAAGAGCTGATGAATATCTCCCTCAGATTCAGAAATACTTCCATCAATAGATGAAGATGATTCTGACTCTGAACTAGAACTTGAATCTGAACTTAGAGTTGGACATTTTACCTGACTAGGTCCAGACTGCTCCAGGATTTTGGTACTTTCAGTCAATGCCATCAGTCCTTGGCACTGAACCTCTTCTTGTCCATAGATTGATTCCATGATCTGCATAAACTCTTCTTCTTCTTCAGCAAATAGCCCTATATAGGCTTCAGCATCTGTCTCAGTGTCTGAAGAAGAAATGTCTGAAAGAGTCTTCTCATTCTTTGCAACAAAGGACTTCTCCTTCTTTCCTTTGAAGTGAGTCTTCTTTTTGTCACTGGATTCTTTCCTTCTTTCAGGACAATCAGCAATAACATGACCCTGTCTATTGCAGCAGTAACACACAATCTCAGACCCAGTTGCCTTACTAGTCTTTGTCTTTTTCTTATCCTTCTTTGAAGGCTTCTTCTCCTGATTCTGGACTTCTTTTCCTTTGGAATATGAAGGTCTGGACCTCCACTGTTTCTTCTTAAGGAATTTCTGAAAATGTCTGGTGAATGCAGCAAAATCTTCATCACTTTCACTGCTTGTAGATTTAGTGCTAACAGACTCATCAGATTCTGATTCAACTACCTCTGGAGGAGGAGTTGATGACTTAGTCCTGTTCTTTCTAGGTACTTCTGACTTAAAGGCAACAGTCCTTTCCCTGTGTTCAGTCCTTGTTGACTTTTCCTCCTCTTTTCTTACTGACAATTGCATTTCATAAGATAACAACTTGCCAAACAGTGTGGGAGGAGGAATTTCTCCCAACTTTGCCATTTCCCTTATGGCACAGATCTTGGTGTCCCAGTCTTTGGTTAGGGACCTTAAGAATTTATCATTCAATTCATAGTTAGAGAACTCTCTTCCATAGGACATGAGTTCATTAACAATTCTATAAAACTTCTTGTAGCATTCAGTGATGCTATCTCCTCTTCCTTGCCTAAAGCTCTCATATTCTTGATTAAGCAAGGACTTCCTATCTTGTCTTACTTCTTCAGAACCTTCCATGTATACAATGAGGGTATCCCACATTTCTTTTGCTGTTTTACAGTGAATAAGGTTCTGGAAGGTGGCATCATCAATTGCACTAACTATGATGTTCTGTGCCCTTTTGTCCATTGTAGCTAGGACAATCTCATCCTTGGTCATCTCAGAAAAATCCTTTGGAGTTCTCTGTGTAGCATCCAAGACTGAAATCTTCATGGGCACATAAGGCCCTTCTTTGACTGTGATGTAGATCCTAGGGTCAGAGGCCTCCATGAACAGCCTTACCCTTTCTTTCCAGATTCCAAAAATCTCTTTTCTGCATATGGGCAGTTTCATTGAACCCAATTCCTTGTGATTCTCTGAAGACCCCATGTTCTTGATTTTCTTGAAACTGTGTTTTGACTTATCCTAAATCTGCCAAACTGGATCTCCTCAGACAGTTAGTCCTTTTTGAGGAACCTCCCTCTGATACCACTTGAAAGATATGGTACCTAAACACCTAGAGGGGGGGGGGGGTGAATAGGTGACCTAAACCTTTTTAACTTTTGTTTGGCAGCACAACAGTTATTACACAGATTACTACAGCTAACAGCAATTACAGAAATCAAACAGTCAATTCACAGCACAGCACAGAAGACACACTAATTTATAGTGGTTCCCCAATCTTTGGGTACATCCACTTTCCCCCTTTGCCTATCTAGCAGTGTACTAGATTCGGCCAAACTTCTCCACTAACTCAGAACCCAACTAGGTTCCTACCTCAGGCCCAAAGCCTTACACTCAGCCAAAAGGCCTACACTCAGCCACCCAGGCCTACACTCAGCTAATTAAGGCTTACACTCAGAGTTCTTCAACTCCTACTCTCAGGCAACCAAGCCCTACCCTCAGCCTTTATAATATAGGCTTACAATTCTCTCAGATCCAATGGATCCTACAAGTTAAAATAGAAAGTACAATAGATAACTCTACAACTCAGAAAATAAGAGAGGAGTTGAGAGATTCTTGAAGAGTTCTTGGAAGAACTCAGTTAGATCCAAACTGACTTAGCTTCCTTCAAAGCTTCTTGATTAGAACTGAATTAGTCTGAATCTTCTGCAGTTGTTCCTTGACCTCTGCTTCTTAAAATCCAGATGACTCTGAATTCTTCTTCTCAGCCTTAGTTCCAAAGACTGAATACTTGATTGGAGCTCTCTCTCTCCAACTTCTTAGATCTGCCGATGCACAGCAAGATCTTCTTGTTTTGATACTCAATATACCACTTTTACAAAGATCTGAACTCTCTCTGTCAAAAGCTTTTTCAACCACTTCTATATATTACTTGATCAATCTTGATCACTCTATCAATCATCTGTCTGTAAACTATGGGTGCCTATTTATAGGCTTCCTTCATGGTAACCGGCTGGTCCGGTTCATAACAGACTTCTGATATCTCTGACAGTTGATGTAGACCGGCTGGATCGGCAGCTGTCTTGTCAACCAGTCACTTCTTGAAATTCTCTAACTGTCAGATAGTGTCGAGACTTTCTGTTCTTAAGTGTCGACACTTATAGGCCAAGTGTCGACACATGTTGTGTAAGTGTCGACACAAGTCTACAAGGTGTCGACACAATTCCTTGTATGTCTCGACACAGATTCTTCTGCATGTGTCGACACTGAAATTGAGTGTCGACACAAGTACTTGTTCTTCATTCTTCAACTGTATTCTTCTAAGTGTCGACACATGTTCTTTGTGTCGACACATCTTCATGTGTTGAAACTGTCAAGTGTCGACACTGCTTCTTGGTGTCGACACAAGTCTTCACTTTTGTTTCTTCAGCTGAGTGTCGACACATTCTTTTAGTGTCGACACTTGTACTTAGAATATTTTGTAACTTTTCTGTTCTTTGCTAAGTGTCGACACAGCTCCTTGTGTCGACACTTTCTTCAAGTGTAGAGTCTTCAACTAAGTGTCGACACATTGTGCTGAGTGTCGACACTTTCTTCAACTACTGACTCTTCAGCATAGTGTCGACACATTGTGTTGAGTGTCGACACTTTCTTCAAATACTGACACTTCAGCATAGTGTCGACACATTGTGTTGAGTGTCGACACTTACTTCAAATACTGAGTCTTTAGCTAAGTGTCGACACATTGTGCTGGGTGTCGACACTTTCTTTAAGTGTTGACTCTTCTGCATAGTGTCGACACATTGTGTTGAGTGTCGACACTTGTACTTAGATTCTGCAGACTTTTGCTGAGTGTCGACACAACTCCAAATGTCGACACTTTGTGGTGTTGACTCAGCTCTTCTAGGTGTCGACACTTCTGCTAAGTGTCGACACGGCTTTTCTGCATTCTTCTACACTGAGTGTCGACACAGCTCCAAATGTCGACACTTTCTGACTGGTGTCGACTCTTCTTCCCAGGTGTCGACACAATGACTCCAAGTGTCGACACTGCTTGTCTGGGTGTCGACACAAGCTTTCTCAAGTGTCGACACTTTCCCTCTGGGTGTCGACACATGGACTTAGAAACTTTTAGCTTCAGTCCAGTGTATTCCTAACCTGCACAAGTAACTCAAACAAACATCAAATACACTATGATGTATATCATTGAGTTAGGTGAGGCTTCTTCAAATCAGGTACATTTGACCAATGTACCCAACAAATGATACCCCTTACTACATATTGAATGGGATTACACCATACCCTGGCATGGAAAAGTGGATGTGGTTGTCTAAGAATGATCAAAAAGCTAGGAAGAAGAGCAGGAGATACTCTCCTCCACCTCAGAAGTTTCAGAGAGGTCCTCCTCCTCCTCCTCCGGCAGCAGGAGCCTCTGGATCAGCAGCTCAAAGATCTCCCTCTATTACCCAGACCTATCAAAGGCAAGACAGATCTTCAAATCCTCCTCCAGTTGGATCTTCTGATAAGCATTCATCCTCTCAAAGATCTTTTACTTCAGGAAGGTCAAAACGAAAGTTTAGTGTAGTTCCACCTCCCAGGTCTTTATACTCCAGCCAGAAACAGCAACATATAGTGTCTACAAATTTCCAGAATCAATCTACTCAGTTCAGAATTTCTTCTCTTAAGTCAGATTAGGTAGAAAATTCAGAGAGACTTCCTTCTCCTCCTCTTGACCCTAAGCTTGACCCCAACTTCAGAATGGTAAGGCTTAATGAATTAATTGGGCTCTCTCAAATAAATAAATCCAGGAAAGAAGGTCAAGACCCCTCTAAATTCACTACTATGTCATCATATAGAGAGAAAGAACTTAACAGATTGCAAGTTAGCAAGAAAGTATTTGATCCATCAGAATATATGTCCCTTCATCCTAAAGCAGTTGTGCCTAGAGCTACTTCTCAGAAAATTCTAGGAGATCAAGATATGAAGATGATAAAGAAAGAAGCAGAAGATCCCTCCAGAAAGATCATGTTTTCTAAGCCCTCTTCTGCACCTCCTTCTGATAAATCCCAAGTCATCTGAACTCCTTATGGATTAGTTGTTCTTCTTTTGCTATCTTGACTGAATTATTTGTGAGTTACATGCTATACTTTATCTGTTGACTTTATATCAGATATCTATAACACTGTATTGCTTTTTGTTATCATTTTTGTTTTTGAGTAACCTCACCCAAATAGGGGAAGATTGTTGGAACCCCATGGTTGATTTGGGCTAGGTTCACTCATAGGATGATTGACTCATTTATATAGTCAGAGTCATAGTCTAGGTCTAAGTTAGTCTTAGTAGAACAGGCTTCACAAAGACCAACATTGGATTTCATTTCAAAGACCAAGACTCAGAAGTTAAGTATGAATTTTCAATCAGTTCGACTTTCGTCGAACTCGGCTCGACGATCGTCGATCTCCGATCGACGATCTCAGAGATTAGTCTCTGACCTGAGCTCGACGATCTACGAGCTCAGGTCGACGATTTCTTTTCAGTTCTAGGATATCTCAGATCGCAGATAGTTGATCTCAGCTCGACGATCCCAGAATTCAGATCGACGATTTCCTGTCTCAGCTCGACAATCTTCTATCTCAGCTCAGCGATTATTGTTTTGTGTTCAACTGCCCTATCGCTCAACTGTCTTGAAGAATTCATTCTTATTCTGTCAATGCTATTTATGACATCAAATCTCTGGTAGTTAATGCTGATGTTTTCAAGGATTATGACCGTTTCTATTACAACATTAACTATAGTTCCTCACAGAGTTATTATATTTTATTATATGCCAAAGACAATTGAGGAAATCATTTATTGCAGTTTTTGTATCCGTTTGGTCCTCTCCTCGATTTCTGCAGAATGACAAAAAAGGAATGTTTAGGAGATAGAAAAATAATAATCCACGATCATCAAGAAAGCAGTACAGAGGATACAGTGCATGTGAAGAGGCACATATAGAAACAGTGAACATAACGACAAAAAAGGCTTTCTAGAGAAAATGAACTCTGCAGCATCAATTAGATAATCATCATCAGCGTTCTTCATCGACTCCAAGCTTTCAAGAGACAACTAATCAACATCAGTCTAAAAGCTTGCTGGAGACATCATCACTGTGAAGGCCTATCACCCTACAGCAAAGCTTCCAAATCTTCCTGAACCATTCAATATTTCAGGGGGAGCTTTTGCTAAACATCAATCCACAAGTCTTCTCAGTTTATTGAGAAAGAGAAGACAAAATCAACTCTCTCACCCCCTCCTGTATAAAGGGTTGTCATCTTCATTCAAAAGTGATTCCTGGTCGCAAGTCTCCTTACCAAAAGACTTGAGTTGGTTTTTGGGGACCTGATCAAAACCCATTGATGTCAGGCACCTGATCAAAAATCTGAGTGGATTCCTACCAAGGGTGGTAGAAGAGTGGATGTACCCAGTTGAGAGGGAACCACTATAAATTTCTTGTGTCGTCTGGTTGCTCATCTTTTTCTTTGTGTTCTTGCTGTGTGGCTGTGATTAGGATCATTAGTTTCTGTTTTCCAGTTTCTTATTTGCTGCACTTCTTCAGTTTACAGCAAAAGCTGTAACAACACTTTTATTGTGAACTAACAATTTTTAAATATACTCTATTCACCCCCCTCTAGAGTATTGTAGACCTAACCCTAACTTTCAGAAGTAGTTCATTCGTGAGAGTATGAGTCCATGTGCGGTTACCGCCCTTCTGACCCCTAAGAAGGATGGTAGTTGACGTATGTGCATTGACAGCCGCACTATTAACAAGATCACAGTCAAGTATCGCTTCCCGATCCCACGACTCGACGATCCACTGGATACTATGTCCGGTTCCCAGATCTTCTCCAAGATCGATCTCCGTAGTGGGTGACATCAGATATGAGTTTGTGAGGGCGATGAGTGGAAGACCGCATTCAAGACCAAAGACGGTCTTTATGAGTGGCTAGTCATACCATTTTGGTTATCTAACGCCCCGAGCACGTTCATGAGAGTTATGATACAGGTGTTGCGGCCCTACATGGGCAAGTTTCAAGTCATTTATTTCGATGACATGCTGATCTATAGCCAGAAATAGGCTACCCACCTCGATCACTTGAGGCTTCTCTTTGTCACCCTACACCAAGAGAAATTGTATGTGAATCTGAGAAAGTGCTCATTCCTCTCTGAGTCTGTTCATTTTCTAGGATTTATAATATCCTCGACTGGAGTATCTGTTGACCCCGAGAAGGTCAAATCCATTCACGACTGACCTGTGCCAGCGAACATCCACGAGACTCGTAGTTTTCACGGACTTGCCACCATCTACAGGAGGTTCATCCAGGGGTTTATCACGATTATATCCCCCTTCACGAGCTGTCTCAAGACGGGAGAGTTCCAGCGGACCCCCGCAACCACTAGAGCCTTTGAGGAGATTAAGGAGATACTGACAACGACTCCTGCTATGAAATTACCAGACTTTAGCCGTGCTTTCGAGGTCGTATGCGATGCATATGGTGCAGGCATTGGTGGCGTATTGAGCCAGAAGGGACACCCGGTTTTTTACTTTAGTGAGAAGCTGAACGAGGCCAAGCAGAAATACTCGAACTATGATCAAGAATTTAATATTATTGTCCAATCTTTATGCTACTGGAGACACTATCTCCTTCCCCGGGAGTTTGTGTTGTATTCCGACCACCAGGCCTTACGTTATCTCGACTCGCAGCGCAATTTGGGACACCGGCATGCCAAGTGGGTCGAGTACCTGCAGGACATTCATTATGATCTCAAGCACCGAGCTGGTGTTGAGAACAAACCATCTGATGTGTTGAGTCGTCGCGCCTCCCTGTTGCAGACGATGACCACTAGCGTAGATGGGCTCGAGCGATTGATTCTGCATTATCTGACAAGTCCAGACTTTGGTGAGATTTACACGCACTGTCCCGAGACCCACCAGACCCTGTTGAGGGATATCAGATCTTTGAGAGATACTTTTATCGAGGCTCACGCCTGTGCATTCCCTATACGTCATACCGTGAGTATTTGATTTGAGAGTTGCACGCGGGCGAATTTGCACGCGGGTGGAGCCGCAAGTCACTTTGGGCGAGATAAGTCCATAGCCATTGTCGAGGACTGACTCTACTGGCCCAGCCTTAAGAAAGACGTGGCCCGCGTTGTCTGCCACTGCCGTATTTGCCAAACGGCAAAGGGTACCAAATAGAACACGGGTCTGTACACACCCTTACTTGTACCCCACCGCCCTTAGGAGGACATTAGCATGGATTTTGTTCTCGGACTTCCCCGCACCCTGCGGAAACACGACTCCATCTTTGTGGTAGTCGATCAGTTTTCGAAGATGTCACACTTTATTGCTTGTCATAAGACGACAAACGCGACTCACGTATCGTCTATCTTTGTGAGGAATGTCTTTTGATTAGATTGCCTACCCAAGTCGATCGTGTCAGGCCGCGATGTGAGGTTCATGAGTTACTTCTGGAAGACCTTGTGGCATAAGACTGGCATCATCCTTAGGTTCTCCTCGGCTTATCACCCCCAAACGGACGAGCAGATCGAAGTAGTGAACATGAGCTTAGGAAATCTGTTGCGGTGTCTAGTAGGAGAGCATGTGGGTAGCTAGTACTTAGATCTTCCAATTGCAGAGTTCGCCTACAATAGCTCAGTCAATAGGTTCACCGGGTTGAGTCCATTTCATGCAGTATCAGGATACGACCCTAGGAAGCCCATCGACCTTATCCCAAGTCCTTTAGAGTCGCACCATAGTGAGTCTGCTGAGTCATTTGCACAACATTTGCATGAGTTGCATGATTCGGTTCGCCGACGAATAATGAGCAATGAAAGTTATAAAACTCATGTGGATAAGCGAAGGCGAGAACAAGTTTTTAATGAAGACGAAAAAGTAATGGTGTGAATCGCCCGAAGAGTCTCCCCGTGGGGCCTGTCAAAAAGTTAAGCGTCAGGCGAATGAGTCTGTACTCTATTATTAGTCGTATTGGGACAAATGCCTACCAGCTCGATATCCCGGCTAGTATAGGAATTCATCATGTGTTTAATGATGAAAATCTGACGCCGTACTATGAGCCTCACGAGTATGTAGACCCGAGCAGTGGAGATGTCAAGCCGCCCCCACCCCCACTTTCATTGCCTTACCACTCTCGTACTCCCCGTGCAGCTACCCACCTACCTGGGGACTCGTCGTCTCTGGTTTCACCATCAGCACCACCGATCTCACCAGGATCCACCTTTCGGGAGATGAGAGATTAGTGCATCACAGAGGTCAGATCCCATAAATTTGTTCCCACTAAGGACGGGTCGCGATGTCACTACCTGGTATATTGGTAGGGCCGCCCCGACGCAGACAACACTTGGATATTACCGGCAGAGCTTGATCGACTTGCCCCTGGACTTCGACTTCAGTACGATCATCTTCATTCATCAGAGATGAAGGCTTGTCAGTCAGTGGAGTTGATGGGGATCCATCGTATTGTGCACCTGGAGGGGTTCGTCAAAAGACGGGACCCACGTTCATTTATTCGCGCAAGAAAGCTTGATCGGATCGCCGATCCGACTACTCAGTTGTGTCTGGCACGTCGCCGTGAGTCAAAAACATATATTTGTTTATTTGTTAAAGTTTATTTTCATGTATTTAGTGGCCGATCCCACCGACCAATCATAGTCGTTGAGGGCGAAACCCTAGTTTGTTCTCTTCTAATAAATAGGTGTTGTAAGGGCTGAATTCAGTCATTGTAGAATTTGGAGACTTCTATTCCCGGATTTCAGCGATCACTCCCCGGTGCCGACGCCGTGGAACCCTAGATGACGACTAATAGGTGCTCAAACTCCTCCCCAATGTACTACTCATCCTTAGCCACCTACCTCCCCCACCTAAAACATCCAGCCGCAGCCCCCAGCCCCCCAAACAACCGCCGACCTCCTGTGCAAGCCGGCTACCAGCATCAGGCCGCCTCTCCATTTTCCCCCGCCTATCCAGCCAGCGGCCCTCCCCTTTCACCCGTTCGTCGGCCCCTTCATCAACCTCCACAGCCGCCCATTTCCCCTCCACCCGAGCCACCGCCGACGACCCGGTTCCCCCCCCCCCTACAGCCGGCCCTCATCCCAAGCCACTGGTTTGGCATCCTTCCTTCTTCCCCCACGTGGATCCACTCTCCTTTAGCTCTAATTCTTTGGATCCATTCAGATCTTGGAATTTCAGCCCCGATTCGTTATTCTCACCTTCTGCTCATCACCCCTCGACCCAGATCCGATCCATAAATATTTGATCTCATCTTCCCCACCCGGATCTCCCTCCTAGTGGCAGGATCTTTCCTTTTCCGGCCCGATCACACCACTCGCCGCCAAGAACAACCATCGCCACCATTTCCACTCCGCTGGTTCCACCTCCGATCACCGATCTACACATCTGGACCCAAATTCTTTAGTGTCTCAGTTCAGTCCGCTACTTTGTGAGTTTCTTGTGGTATTGACTTATTTGATTTGACATTTTCACTGTTGGATTAATACATGTGTTGTAATTCTTGCTCGTAGAAAATTGTTTTCGATACACTATTAATTTGAAGGAGTTATTCGTCGTGTGCTTTGATTTGGCCCTCCGAGCGGAGGAAAGCCGTTATAAAATTACAGAATTAACCAATTGTTTTCAAGTTTGAATATTTGCGTGGTGTTAGAATATTTTATTGCTCAAATTTATTTTGTCATCGTCGCCAACGGTTTGCATTGCATTTAGAGTTGGATTAGAGGGTCACGTCCACACCACTTCCCTAGAAGTTTAGGTTTGTCCACCCCGCAGCCTACCCTACATCACTAATACATATTACATTTGTATAAATTCATATGTAACAATTATGCGGAATATTTTTCTGATACACACGCAACACATGCATGCACACAAATGTTTAGAATTGAAAGTGTTGTGCGTTGCATTGCATTTACAAAAGTTATTAATTCAATTTGAAATAATAAGGAGATGTTTTGTGTTAATTAAACTTAAGAGTCTATAAATAAAACAATTGGGGAGAGTTAATGAAAAGCCTTACGGAAAAAATGGTTTCATGACAGAAAGATCTACTAACAAAACATTTTTCCTAAAAACCAATAAATGAATAAGTATAACAAACAAACAACAACACTCAAGCCTTTATCCAACCATATTACCACAGTGTGTTGGCTATATGGATATTTTGTCGCCATTACACCCTATCTTTCGTCATAATCTCAATAATGTCGAAGTACATCATGGTTTTCCTTATAGTTTCATTCCAAGTCTTTTTTGGTCTGCCCCTCCCCCGTTCAACATGACTAGTAGCTAAATTTTCACAAAGCCTAACAGGTGACTCTAACGATCTCCTTTGTACGTATCTGAACCATCTTAATCGAGCTTATCACATCTTCTCTACAATTAGAGTCACTCAAGTCTTATCCTTGATACATACATTTCTAATTTTATCAAGTCTAGTATGCCCACACATCCACCTAAGCATTCACATCTCTTTAACTCCCATTTCTTGCTCATGTACATAATTCACTGCCCAACACTCAGAACTACAGAGCATCGCAAGTCTAATCGCAATACAGTAAAACTTACCTTTAAGTTTTAACAAATGAATAAGTATAAATGGAAAATAAAAAAATCTACATACTTTGTTGTTCTTGAAAAGACATAATAGAGTACCATAACAATTAAGTTTAAGCACAGTAAGAAAGAAAGGTGTAAGCCAAAGGTATGTTGAAGGTACTTAACACATATACGATGGAGCATTAACTAGAATTAGAAGTAGTTGAGAAGTAATCAAAAAATTCTTAATTACAATCGGATTACATCAAGGAAAATCATTGAGTCTATAGCTTATTGCATTGTTTATGAAGATGTTTACAAAAGAATGTCCACAATAAGATGTTCTGGTGTATACTTGTTGCATATCATATAGTTTTAAATAGTGAGATGATAGCTCTGCTCAGTAGACATCCACTAAGATATATAACTAAAAATTAGAACAAAGGGGATATTCTAAAAAGATAAAGGGCCTAAAATTGGTAAAATAATAAGAGTACATAATATACAAATCTAGTGGGAATAATAATTGCAATTATCAATTTATCTTATCAGAAAATAAAAGATAGTTTGAACTGTATAAATATCTTGGATCTATCAAACAAATGGGCATACATATGAAAATATATTTTCTAGAAATGGCTGGATAGTTAAAATAGATAGATATCAGGGAAGTTACATGCGATACAAGGAAACTATGCACTAAAAGATAAATTTTACAAATAACAAATATATCATCATTGTTTGATCTACAATGTTGCGTAGTACAAGAATCATTGATACTTAAACAAGATAATAATGAGATTGTTTAAGATGGATGTGTGGTAAAATTAGAAAGGATAAATTAAAGAATTATCACGAGGGGAAACCCCTTTGTTGTGTATTATTCACCAGAGACATCTATTTATAATAGAAGAATGAGCATTATTTAAAGGTACAACCAAAAAACATGTAGCACGCATCCAATATAAAGCACTTTCATAATATGTGATATGCCTTAGCATGCAGTGGATGCGTATATGCCCTCAGAAGAGCGAACAACAAGAGAAGACTCAGGATGTCCATCTTTAATTTATATTTTATTACTAATTCAACTAAATAATATGTGTTTTTGGTCCTATTATGATTATGAATTGTCAAAAGTCTTTTAAGGTTTGTAACATGCTCTTAGGAGGAACAAGCCCTTAGAAGTTTGATCAAAACATGTCTCGAATATATATATATATATATATATATATATATATATATATATATATATATATATATATATATATATATATATATATATATATATATATATATCATAATTTACGTTCTAGTTGATGTAGGGTAGACAAGGTGTGTGTGGTTTCTAAAAGGAAACCCTAGGTTTTGTATCGGGAGTTCTATGTCCCTAGGTTACAATAAGCAACTCTTACAAGATCCAATGGACAAATCACAAACGAGTAAAAAAGGAATATATCGCAAGCAGTTAACTCAAATAGTGCACAATACTAATTTAAGCAAGAAAGCTTAGGCTGTGTGGGGGCCAAAGCAAGGTGCGTTAGCAAATATGCCCTACAAATCACAAAGAAAATCCTGGAGAAAACAACTATTAATAAAAAGGTCCAAACTAGTATGAAATCATGCACCCTTATATCAATAAAGAAGATAAAGATTCATACAACAATAAAGTACTCACAAAGTAAGGAGTGTGTCGTGCGATGGAGATCTGGTGATTCGGGTAGGAATAGTGGCAATCTGGAGGTGGAGAGTAGACTAGAAGATTGTGGGCATGCGGGTTTTGGGTGGCTAATGGGGCAGAGGGATGTAGACTTCCTGCGGGTGGAGTGGGAGTGGATAGATGATTGTGGAGGGCGACTGATAGGAGGGTAATGAGGTGGTTGGAGGGGAGTGACATTAGGTGGAGCAGATATCATGGGGGAGAGGTGCAAAGGTGATTGATGGCGAAGGAAGTTGGCGGCGTGGGGATTGAAGTGCTCTAGGGTGCAAGAGATGGTGCCCGGGATCCAGAAACCATGGGGAGGAAGAGGGTCGATGGGACTTTGTGGTTTGGGTGCAGGATCCTAGGGAGGAAGAGGGTTATATTAGGTTTTTGGAAGGGAGGTAGGCTACAGTTATGAGAAGAAACAAAAGGAATGCAAGGGAAAACCTAGGATTTGTTACCTTGAGTCTCAAAGAGTCGTCATCATGAGTAGATCGCCAAATTTTAGGAATACCATTACTCCAAAATCTGCAATACCTTAACAACTGCCCCTTGCTCTTATTTATAATAAAACAATATTAGGGCACCCTGTCATCAATGATTATGGTTGGTAGTCACTGTCAAGGGGCGGATCTCCCTAAATAATGGCTGAAAATAATTAAGTAATACATGAAAAAATGCAAGCAAAAATCCAGACGCATCCGTGGAGTCAGATCGTCAATCTGGTCAAACTCTCCAGCGTGAACACACGATTATGAACTTGTCTTGCGACAAGCCAAATGTGATGCATGATGTCCATCATCCCCCCCACAACTGAAAAGTCTTCATCTCTGATGAATAGAGACTATCATACCATAGTCGAAGTCCAATGGCGAGCTGGTCAAGCTCTGCGGGCACTATCCAAGTATCGTCTGTGAAGGGGTGCCCTCTCCAGTATAATAAATAGTGCCATAAAGGACCTTCCAAAGAGAGGGCGTACTCATGTGATACTATCTTTGTAATGCTCTAAGTGCTCAACTCACATGTCAGAGGTCCTGGTGAGATCGTTGCTGCTGACGGTGAATCCATAGAAGACATAGTAAAAGGCGGGTGGCGATCAGGGGTGGACTGAGTGTGGGACTAATAATGTGGTGGTTCATGCTCGGGAAGGCCTCGACAATATGGGTCCACATACTCGTAAGGCTCATAGAATGGCATCATGTCCTCAATATTGAATATGGGATGGATACTCATACTCTTAGGGATATCAAGTCTGTATGCATTTGATCCGATCATTCTCATGACCAGATAAGGACTCAATCGTTTAACACTCAATTTTTTAGCAGACCCCAAAGGAGCCTCGCAATGCGGATTATCACCATCGCCTACTCGCCTTTATGAAATAACTAGTCTTGCATGTGATTATCTATATGAGGTTTATAAGATTCAATAGTAGTAGTGTCCCTCCGTCATAGCGACTCGTGTAACCCATTCAAATGACGTGTAAAAGACTCTGTTGACTTACTGGGACGGGACTCCAAGAGAACGGGGGTGAGGTCGACAGACTTCCTGGGCTTGTAACCTAGTACTGCAAGAAACAGACTCAAACCAGTGGACCTATTAACTGAAATTTTATAAGCAAACTCCGCAATATGGAGTACCAAATCTCAACTTATGGGGATCATGCCACACGACTCGTGAGGATCTACTCGTGTCGACCACTGACCCAATGACGATCGGGACAGATCATTACGAGCAGATCACCAACTGTAGTATTTTATGTTTTTATTTTTATTTTATTTGTGTATTTTGGGGATAGAGCGAACGGAGTATCATGACTGTTCATTGTCCCTCCCTACACTATAAATAAGGGTAGAGGGCTCCATGAAAGGCTAATGAAAGATAGAGTAAGAGTGCTCATTTAAAAATCTAATGCCGAAGCCGGAAATCCAAGTGTGATGCTCAAACGCTATCCCACTTCTCCCCTCTCCTCACAGAAAACCACCCATTTCCCCTCTCCTCACATCCGACCGCCCATTTCCCCTCTCCACACAGCCCCCCTTTCCCCCTCCATCTCTAATAGCCAACCGCCCTTTCTCCCCCAAGCCACCAAGCACGCACCCCCTCACCCTCTCTACACTCCACAGCTGGATCCTCTTTCCTCTTCCAACCATGAAGCTGACCACCACACATCCACCACTAATTCATCCTATCGACCAACCCCCACATTCCCTCATCTTCCCCTCGCATTCTACTTAGACCCCCTCCCAAGTATGATGCCCTCTTCAAAATCCCCCACCACCTAAATTCTCCTCCATTTTGATTTTTTGGCGACCACCACCCTGCCACCACCATCCCAACTCCCAATCACCTCTCCACTACCCAACTACCTCATTATCTCCATTTCCTAAAATGTAGGTCCCCCTCCTAAAAACACTCAACCTTCCATTCTCCATCTCCTACACTTTTCCACCTCTTTACTCTTGCAAAACCCCCCTTCAAGACTCAACCGAGTCCCCCTCACTCTATTCCTAATCCGGCCAATACCTCCCCACACCCACAAAGCCTCATTTCCTCCCACTAAACCACCTCAGCCTTGTCCAGGAACAACCAATCTGATGTATACCACCTAGAATTCCCACCCAGCAGCCATCCAGCCTCTGAATACCTCCAGCAGCCCCTCAATTCTTTCCATTTTCCCCTGACCTCTAGAACACCTCCCCAGTCTCTGGCTCCTAGCAAGCGGACTCTCCATTTCCTCAGTCCTCTGCCCTACAAAGCACCCTGCTAGCCGTTGGAAGAACATTCCCCAGCAGCAACCTCCACCCGCCCACTCCCCTAATACTTGTTTTCTGTCCAGGACTATAACCTGGATTGAAAAAGAGCCCATCCTCATCCGCCTGGCCTCCTGATCTCTTTGTTTGTTGTCAGTGCCTTCAAGGATTTTCCAATTCCAGAGGAAACGGTTGTCCAGCAATTCAATCTCCCACCGGAGGCACATATCCAACCCCGTACCTCATTTCTGTCCTCCAAAATTCTCCGGATATCCACCAAGCCCTCTATTTCATAGTTTTGTAAGTTTCTAGTTTGTGGTCATTTATTTTTGTGTTGAATTTGTGTTAGTTCTCTACTTGACCCAGAGTAGTTTTCAGGTACCGAAGGATACACTCAACCACTTGGAGATGGGAGATCCGTGGAGCATGCATGAAACGACTGATTACCATAACAACAAATGATATATCATCTTCTGTAACTGTAAGATAAATTAGCTTATCTACCAATCGACGATAGTACTCCGTGTTAGGGAGGAACATATCAGAGTCAGAATCATGGGTGCAGAGCTTATGATTGACATTCATGGGTGTGTCAGTAAACTTGCATCAAGAGCAGCCAGTGTCATGAAGAAGGTCAACACAGCACTTTCGTTGAGACAGAACGAGGCCATCAGGTAGACGGGCTAACTCGATGCCAAAAAAGTATTTGAGGGTCTCCAAATCCTTAGTCTGAAATTTGACTTCACAACGGGCGAGAATGTCTCCTCATAGTCAAGGTCATATTGCTAAGTGAACCCTTGAGCCACCATGCGAGATTTTAAATGTTCAACCTCCCCATCAAGGTTGTGCTTCACGGTGAAGAACCACTTAGAGCCAACATGAGTCTGGTCAGAGGGAAGAGAAACAAGGTCTCATGTGTGATTGGCCCAAAGAGCGGCCATTTTCTCATCCATGGCAGCCCGCCACCCCAGGTGCTGAAGAACCTCCCTCTGATATCATACAACAGTATATAATAAATGAAAAGTGAAATAGACATTTTATTATTTCTTATCCAAGTCACCTTTCACAACAAAAACATACACAAATATTTATAGAGAAAATTGTGGTAAACCAACTTCATCCTATGATGTGGGGCTAAACACTAAGTATAAAAATGGGCTCTCAATGGGCCATTGGACTGGCCAAATATACAACTTATTTTAACACTATTGATATATTGTTAAGGTTTTTATAGAAGAACAAGTTTTTAATAATTCCTTTTTCCCAAGTCTTGCTAATTAGTAACTGAAACTCTACACTTTTGGAGTCGGGAAAACCGATTCCAAATATTTGGACCGACGGGCAGTCTGAGGTTACTAGTCCTGCAGCTCGGCTCTACAAGACAAGATGCAGAAGCACTAAAGAAAGGAAGGATTGTCTACAAGCACACCTCAGGTGCTACATCAGGGAGGTCCCACCACGTACCCAGAAGTTATAATAAACTTCCCCTCCACAACCAAAAGAAGGCTGAGCGAGGTACGAGCTACGTTATTAAAGGTGCGCCTGAGACGCGGGCGCACTAGGAGCACAGCCCCTTGCCTCTGCTAAGTTGAGGCGGGCGAGGTGCCTTAGGCGCACCTAAAGAGCACCTAAGCGTGCCCAAATCACTGATTATAACTGAATTGGACGCCCAATTCACTGATTTTATTTATTATGCATTTTTGCGCCTCACTTGCCACAAGTATGCGCCTGCGCCTTGCACCTAGGCTTCAGGACCGTGTTGTGCCTCGATGCGTCTTACGTCTTTAATAACATAGGATCCAACATTTGGTCGACACCACCTTCCTCAAAAAGAACGACCTCAACCCCGATATCTTTACCAAAGAGATCGTCAATTTCCTCACGCACGGTTTAACCAAGGTAGGGATGATGATTATATGGATTATCATGAGCCTCAAAGAGGTCATATTGGTGAGGATGATATCATGCGCCACATCCGTGTTGATGCCCTATCCAACGATGGTCTGTTAGATCCGAAAAACTTTAGTGATTGGATTTTAGATATTGACAATTACTTTGATTGGCACGAGATGACTGACGAAAGACGGGTTCCTTTTGCCAAGATGAAATTGCACGGGCAAGCTAAAATTAATTGGACGAGTCTTGAGCGCTCCTTAGACAGAGAGGGTTATTATTCCATCACCTGATGGGATGACATGAAGCAAAAGCTCAAAGAAAAATACCACCCTGCTTCTTCTCGGAGTCATCTTCTAGATTAACTCCAAGACTTATGGCAAGGGACCCTTTTTGTAGCAGAGTATATGATTTGCATTACAAGTTGTCGTTATGAATGATATCACAGAAAAGCATAAAGTCGCAGCCTATCGATTTCGGGACGGATTAAGGGTTGGCATTCATATGTAACTTATTGCTCATCACTTGGAATCGGTCAAGCAGATCTTCCAACTCGCCTTTGAATATGAACAATATTTACATATTTCAGGTCCAAGGCGACCTAACCCACAATTTAGCAGTTCTATGACTAGGAGGCCCCCTCCAGCCATTTGAATCTGGTGATGTTTGCAACAACTTCTCTGTTGTCCCTTCCTAATTTATGATTAGATTCAATAAGGGTATTAGCAGGTCTGCACCAATTCATCTCAGATGACTTGAGTAAATCAAGGATGTACTTTCTCTGAGAAATGAAGATCTTATGCTTAGAATTGACAACTTCAATACCCAGAAAGTACTTGAGATTTCTTAGGTCTTTCACCTCAAATTCTCTTATTTGTCTTTCCTTCAATGTCAAGATCTCATTCATAGAATTCCTTGTTATAACAATATCGTCCACATAAATGATAAAAGTAGTCAATTTACCTGCTTTGTGTGTGATAAACAAGGTGTGATCAACATTGCACTGCGTATCAAAATATCACCATGGCTTTATGGAACCTCTCAAACCAAGCACTGAGAGACTATTTCAGGCCGTATAGGGTCATTTTCAACCTGCAGACCATCCTTTTAGATCCTTCAAAAGTAAGACTTAGAGGTAGGGACATATATACCTCCTCCTCTAGATCCTTATGGAGGAAAGCATTCTTCACGTCTAACTAACTGAGATTCCATTTATTGCCTGACACACGAGAGCAGGACACCAATGGAATTCATTTGTGCTACCAAAGCACAAGTTTTCTATAAATCATTCCAGCAGTGAGTATATCCTCTAGCCATCAATCTTGTTTTGTATCTTTTAACAATCCCATGGGAGTTTTGTTTTTGCCGAGAAGAACCATTTAAAATCTACAACAACCTTTCCTTGGGGAAGGTGCACAGGATCCCACATGCAAGTTTTTTCAAGAGCCCTTATTTCCCAAACATTACTTCCTGCTACTTATAGTGCCCAAGGGATTCCCACCAAGAGGATGAAATAAACATATAGGATAAGGAGAAAAAAAAGATTTATGTGAAGCAGATTACGAATCATAAGCTACAAACCTGTAGAGGATGATAGGCAAAAATATAATTACCTCGAATACCAGAAGATGGATCTGGAGTTAAGTCGGTAATCATATGGAAGCCTGCGTGTTTATCCCGTTGATCCTCCAAGTATAAACCCGTATGAAGGGTGATGAGGAGATATCTCCTAACCATTAGTGGTAATAGGAAAAGTAGTAGGACTAGAAGGTTGATACAAGGCAGGAATTGATAGAGGAATAAGAGGGAACTAACTCCCATCGTAAAGGACTCACCTTGAAGTGAGGTTCTATAGAAAGCCTCTGATTCCTAAAAGTAACATCCATGATAACTGTTAGAAAAGCCTACTTTATGGCCCATCTAGGGCACATTCTTCTCTCTTCTCTCTTCTCTCTCTATTTGTTTTAGTCCCACATCTTGGATTGGGATTTCTCTCTTTCTTCTTCTCCTATATAAATGTATTCATACTTGTAATTATTAATTCAAGAAGTATATAGAAGGTTTAGAGATTTTTCTACAAGGTATCAGAGTCAGGTTCGAAGCATCGCGGTCTACTCTGTTCTGTCCGCACCTAGGCCTCCTGCGGCCCCCTGCGGCCTCCTGCGGCCCCCTGCGGCCTCCTGCGGCCTACCTCTCGCGATCTGCCTCCTGCGGGCTGGTTGTTTCTATCCACTTCCTTCTGCGGCTTGCTCATCTCAGTCCGCTTCTTTCTACGCTCCCTCTTGTTGCTCTCTTTTCTCCCGTGGTTCCACCCCCATCCCTCCCTTCTTATAGCCATTTCTCCTCCTCCATCCGTGGGGCCACCTTCTCCTTTATTCTCCGCTGTCCGCTGTGGACTCCCTACTTGCTGCGGCCTGTCTTCAGTCCGCTGCGACTTGTTCCAGCTTGCCGCATCCTACCTTCTCTATCCGCCTGACCGTGCAGGGCTGTTCCTCTCTCACCCGCATCTTGGTCGCGGGTTCCTTCCCCTCAGTTCGCTGCTGTGATCCGCCTGACCGTGCAGGCTGTTCCTCTCTCACCCGCATCTTGGTCGTGCGTCTCCTCCAGCTCTTCTCTTCTCTGTCTGCGCGGCTTGTCTCTGCCCGCTGCAGACTTCGTCTCCCGGTCCGCTCTCCTTCCTGTTCGCAGCTTGCTCTGCGGTCTCCCTCCTACCCGCCTACCCGCCTGTCTCCGCGGGCTCCTCTTCTGCGGACTGCGGGTCTGACCGCTCTTCCCTTATCCGCTCGGTTTTTGCGGCATTCACGTTCTGCATCCGCTTCTCCTCTGCCTCTCCGTGGTTCCACCCTCCTCAGGCTTCTTATAGCCATCTTCTGCTCTGACACGTGGGGCCCACCTCTCTTATCCGCCGCGGACTCTCCTTTTGTCCGTTGCGGTCTCTCTTCCTGTCCGCTGCGGTTCTGCTTTGAGTTGTTTTTTACTCGCGGTCTCGTGTCCTGCACGCTTGAGTTCCTAGCTCGCAGTATCTTGCTTCCCGCTGTGAGCGTGCGGACTTCCCTTTCCGCATTTTGGTCGCGATCCGCCAAATCGCTGGTGTGACCGCGCGGACTGCTCCTTCTTGATGTGGCCTGGTCTTTCCCGCTGCGACTTCCTTCGCGGTTTTTCCCCATTGCCGCTTCTCGACCCGCTAAGGCCGTGTTTACCTTGGCCCGGTCTGTTTCTATCCGCCCGGTCTCGTTCCTTATTCGTCAGGTGTTTTGCTTCTGTTGCGGTCTTCTCCTAACCGCGCAGCCTGCTTGTTTCTAGCCGCTGCGGACTACTCCTTGCATAATGATCGGCTGTCCTCCGGGCTCTGTGGTGTCTGTTTCCGATGGTGGTACCTCCTGCCTTGCTCACAGCTCATCCTGGATTCTGGATTCTGGATTCTGGCCTCTCGCCACATTACATCACAAAAACCACCCCAATATTTGAACTCTGTGCATCTCCGGTCCATTACTGTTGCTAGTGGGGACACACTTCCCGTCTCTGGTGCTGCAGATATTCACTTCACTCCCTCCATTACTCTTCGCTCGGCTCTTCATGTTCCGGGCTCTCCGTTCAACCTTCTCTCTATTGGCCGACTCACTGCTGACCTTGATTGTGCTGTTATTTTTTCTTCTAACTCGTGTGTTGTGCAGGATCGCAAGACGCAAACCATCATTGGAAAAGGGCATCTGTCGAATGGTCTCTATATCCTTAACCCGTCTCCCCCAACGGTGCTGTCGTCTATTAGCTCCGTTGACTAGCATCGCCGTCTGGGTCATGCTCCTCTAAACATCCTCAAAAAATCTCTCCCTGACGTGTCCTTCCACGAGTTCACGTGTGAGTCCTGTATCTATGGGAAACATCATCGCTCTACGTTCTCACCACATCCTTCTCGGAGTCATGCTCCCTTTGATCTTGTTCACTCCAATATTTGGGGCCCTTACAAAATTCCTATTGTTTTTGGATACCGTTACTTTGTCACATTTGTCGATGACTACTCTCGGGTGACCTTGATGTATCTCCTTCATGACCCCTCTGAATTACCCGGTGTCTTCCGTACCTTTTTTCTTGAAACTCGCAACCAATTCTCCACAACCATTAAAACCCTCCGCACCAATAATGCCCGTGAATACACTAGTCATACCTTCTCTCACCTCTGTGCGGAGTTTGGGATCATCCATCAGACCTCCTGTGTCTATACCCCCCAACAAAATGGTGTTACTGAACGCAAGAATCGACACATGCTCGAGGTCACCCGCTCCCTTATGATTCAGATGAATGTTCCAAAATAATATTTGAATTTTGCGATTTCAACCGCTTGCACTCTTATTAACCGTCTGCCTTCATCTATCCTCAATTTTGCGGTTCTCTTCAATCTCCTTTTTCCCTCCCAACCTCCATTCTCCATCACCCCACGCGTGTTTGGGTGTGTGTTTTGTTCATCATCTTGGTCCGTCCACTGACAAACTTGCTCCTCGTGTCACTAAATATATGTTTGTGGGATATTCTCGAACTCAGAAGGGCTACATTTGTTTTTCTCCCACGGGTCACAAGGTGGTTACTTCTGCTGATGTCGCCTTCCTCGAACATCAGCCGTATTACTCTCAATCTATTGACCATCCTCTTCTGCCACCTCTCCCGCGTCCTGTTATCCCCATCCATTTCACCATCCCACATCTACCTTCCCCACCCATCCCACCTAAACCACCTACACCACCAGTCATTCGTGTGTACACTCGACGTCCTCCCTCGTCTACTACCCTACGCGAGTTGCCCTGCTCTAATGATGCTTTGCAACCTGCGGATCCGACATCTGCTTCCACTGCCCACTCGATGGCCAACTTTGTCTCTTTTCACCTCCTCTCTCCGGAACTCCGTCAGAGTGCTCTCTCTTTATCCTCTATCTCCACCCCTACTTCTGTACATGAGGCTCTTCACCACCCCGGATGGCGGGCGGCCATGGAAGATGAAATGCGGGCTCTCTGGGCCAACCGAACTTGGAATCTGGTTCCTCTTCCTGCAGGTCAATCCTGTGTTAGCTGCAAGTGGATTTTTGTTATTAAACATGTGGCGGATGGCACCGTTGCGCGTCTCAAAGCACGCCTCGTGGCCCGGGGTTTTACTCAGCAACATGGCATTGATTATGAGGAAACTTTCTCTTCAGTGGCCAAATTGAACACGGTCTGAGTTCTTCTTTCCTTGGTTGTTCACCGTCATTGGCCTCTTTATCAGTTGAATGTTAATAACGCCTTTCTCAATGGTGATCTACAGGAGACTGTTTATATGCATCAACCTCCCGGATTTGAGACCACGGGGGAGTCTCGGGTTTGTCATCTTCAGAAATCTATTTATTGTCTCAAACAGTCCCCGCGCGCTTGGTTTGACAAATTCAGCACGGTAGTACGCGATATTGGCTTCACTAGGAGCTCGGCTGACTTCTCTCAATTCACTCGACACCGGCCAATCGGAATAGTGATTCTACTTGTCTATGTTGACGATATCCTCATTACTGGCGACGATACTACAGGGATACAACATACCAAGCAACAGTTGAACTCCATCTTTCAGACCAAAGATCTCGGTAACCTACGGTATTTTCTAGGGCTTGAGGTTGCACGACGGCCTGATGGTCTTGTATTATCCCAAAGGAAGTATTGTATGGACCTTCTTCATGATGCTGGCTATTCGGGATGCAAACCTACGGATACTCCAATGGACGTTAATCACAGGCTATCGGCCCATAGCTCTGACTCCGATAAGCTGCTTACGAATCCGGAATACTACAGACGCCTGGTTGGGAAATTGATCTACCTTACAGTTACTCGACCAGACATCTCCTTTGTCGTAGGAGTCGTGAGTCGATTTATGCATGCCCCGAGGACATCTCACCTTCAAGATGTCGAGCGCATTCTTCGGTATCTCAAGAACGCTCCAGGACAAGGGCTTGTGTACAAGCCATCCACATCTTTATCCCTTGTCGCATACTCTGACGCTGACTATACCGGGTCCATTGATGATAGGCGTTCCACAACAGGTTTTTGTACCTACTTCGGTGGACATCTCATAACCTGTCGTAGCAAGAAACAGAATGTGGTTCGCTCTTCTGCTGAAGCTGAGTACCGCGCTATGGCTGCTGTTGTTTCCGAGTTAACTTGGCTTGAGAGCCTTCTGAGAGACTTGGGTGTTCGTCTCTCATCACCAGCGACCCTATTTTGTGACAGTCAAGCGGCAATCCATATTGCCAAGAATCCAGTCTTTCACGAACGCACAAAGCATATTGAAGTTGACTGTCACTTTATCCGAGCAAAGGTTCAGGCAAAGAAGATAGATTTAGAGCATGTTCCTGCCGCAAGCCAAGTTGCTGACATCCTGACTAAAACTCTCTCTCAGCCACTATACTACCAGTTTTTATCCAAGCTTGGTGCCTACGACTTGTACGCTCCAGCTTGCGGGGGAGTGTTAGAAAAGCCTACTTTAGGGCCCATCTAGGGGCACATTCTTCTCTCTTCTCTCTTCTCTCTCTATTTTTTTTAGTCCCACATCTTGGATTGGGATTTCTCTCTTTCTTCTTCTCCTATATAAATGTATTCATACTTGTAATTATTAATTCAAGAAGTATATACAAGGTTTGGAGCTTTTTCTACAATAACAAAGGTAATATTGGTCACATAATGAAAGCATTTAAAACCCTTTTGCGTCGTAGACCCAATAAAGGCACACTTCAGGGCACGAGAGTTATGTTTGGACATATAATGCACATGAACGAATCATACACACTGAAAGACACGATGGTATATTTTAGTGGGACTAACTTGGAGAGTATTGAGGGTAAACATGTGATTAATGAGATAGGCGGCTGCGAGAACTGCATACCCGGAATAATATTTAGGGAGGTGCATCATTGCTACTTTAAAGAGATGTTGCGCTCATCTACCCCATTCTAAGCGAGAGTATGGAGACGAGAGGTTTGATGAATAATGCCCAGGTCACTGAGTTATCGCTTCAATTGAGACTTGAGAGCAATGTACTCACGAACATTGTCACTACTCAAGATTTTAATGGTCATGTTGAATGAAGTAGCTATCATTTTCTAGAAATGCAAAAAAGGAAGAAACACTTCATTTTTATTTTTCATCATGTAAACCTGGGTACAATAAGAAAAAAAACAGTCTATGAAAGTAACAAACCAAGAATAACTAGAGATAGAAGCAATAGGTCAAAACCCCAAACATCAATATGAATAATATAAAATGTGAAGTACTAAGTGGGAAAACATGGTTAAACGAAGTATGTCAATGTTTACTAAGTTCACACATCACAATTAAAAGTTTCAAGCAACTTGGACATGGTTGCAAAAACAATTCATAGTAGAGATAGAAGAATGTCCTACGTGATAGTGCCAGGAATTCAAAACAGAAGAATGATCCACAAGAAGAATTTGTGAAGTTGAAATAGAGCTGGAGGGGTCAACACGTAGAAGCCTTCGCACAGCCTACCAAAGCTAATCACCATGTTCAGGTCCTGAAAGATACAAGAATTATGAAAAAATTATCAGAGAGCAATTCAAAGAGTCAGATAAAGGACTAATAGAGGGAAGGTTAGGAGTAACCTTAGGAACATGAAAAACAAAAGATACGGCGAGGAACAAGGTATGGGTCCTTTACTAACAATATTAGAAATGACTCATACACAATACTCACTTTGTTTCTACCAGACAAAGACAGGTAGGACACGAAACCTGTAGTAGAGTCAGTCATGCGGTTTGTAGCTCTGAAGTCAATGATCAACTGAGTGAAAGAATGGGTGCATGCAGAATGGGCGCCTAGTATTCCCTTGTGTGCATAAGAGAATGATAATGAAGTAGGCGGCTCAGTCGGAGGCGGAGAGCATTGAAGCTTGTGACTCCCGGGAGTGTCGGGCCTTCACGCGATAATCACAAATCAATTAGTCCTTCTTCGTGGACTTCAACCTAGTGTCACGGGTCGGACGATTGCTAGAACTGAACAAGGCGGCAAGAGCAGATTCCTCTAAAACAAAGTCAGGAAGCAAGGTCTATCTTTGATCAAATTCTTGTTCCACTAGGCTGTAAACTTCTGGTAGAGAGGAAATGGGAAAGCGCACGAGAATTTGGACACTAATATGATCAAAATCCTGATGCAGGCCATGAAGGAAGTCAAATATCTGATTGTGTTCTTCGTGCGCCCGAACAAGCACTTCATCCTCAGCGGACACAAGAGTGAGCAAATTGAAGTGATCATATTCCTGATACAGTTGAGTAAGTTCTAAGTAGTAGGTAGAAGGAAGACGATCACCCTATCACAAAAGAAATATATGCTCACGCAAATTAAAGATCTGAGTTGCATTCTGTTTCGGATCCTTCGGCAGTTATCTTATATTATTATTATTAGTTATATGTTGAGTCGAGTCACTACATCGAATCGTGTTGTATTAAGTCATAATTATAGTAGTGTTCAAGTATTTGTAATATTTGATGTATAGTGTATTTACAGTTATGTCATCAGCGCCTATATATATAGGGCTCTTAAGGTTATGTAAGGTTTAGGCAAGAAAATATATCAAGTTATCTTTCTCTCCCTCAAGTTCTACTCTTTTCAACCCCTCCCTTCAAGGGATTCAGCTTCTCTCATCTCCTCCACCAGTTCTAGGATTAACAACCGTTGTATCCCAACTTTCATCGGCACCTCCCGCTCTCATCCGACAAACCATCAAAGACAGAGCTCGATATCTCCGCGCGTCCCGACGATCACTCCCGTCGACCATTGTTGCTCTCCATGTGCCCAAAACCTTCTCCATCATCGTCGGAGGCATCTCGTGCTTTCCTCGACGTCGAACCCTCTTCCCAACTATCGTTCGATCTTCCCACGCAACTCACACATGTTCTCTCTGTGTCAACCCACCACACAGTCATGTATCCCATTTTCCAGTCCTGCATCCCATCTGCCTGTTCCAAATCCCATCTAAAGCAATCCCGCTTCTTTGGCTTTTACAAATCCCTCGAGCCCAGCTCCAATGCACCGGCATCCCATCTCGATTCAACCCACCAACCTTTTTATTAACCTCCTGTAACATCTCATGTACATCACCCCTTTCTTTCTCTTTCTCTTTCTTAATTCCTTCTCACATGTATCTCTCTTTCCTCCCTAATTAATCACTCTTGATTAATTAAATGTTAAATCTCTCCCCATAATTATTGACTGATAAATTCATCATATAATTAATTTGTTAAATAATTATTACACATTTCCATCATGTCACTTAGCGTTGCCGACCGAACTAAGCTCCTCACCACCCTCACCAGGCGTGACCATCGTATTGCTAAGAGGGAAGTTCAGCTCAGCCACATGGACGTTGACCTCGACCACAAGCTCGCAGCCCTCCGCATGTCTCGCTCCTTGATGGTTGTTTTTCTACTGCCAAAAACACCAGAGCTGGAGTCGTCGGCTTTCCCTCCAGTGGTGGCCCCGCCACCGCCTTTCATTGAACACCCGCCACCACTGCCACAGCTTGGGATGCCCCGACAGTCATCGCCGCTCTACACCACTCACTGTAGTCGTCGACCGTCAACACACCACCATCGTCTACTCTGGTGCCCGTCATTCCATAGTTGTCGGACCCGTCCACCTCGCCGCCTTTTCTGTCAGTCATTACCCCGTCATCCCTGGCTCCACTTCCATAGGCCACTTTTATACCTCTCCAGTCACCCTCCCCGCCGCCTCCGGTCACCCGCCCCTCTGCCTCAGATCATCTCGATGTCTTCACTGCCGGCTCTTACTCCATCGGCCCCTTCATTGTCGCCTCCTCTAACCATGTCACTGTCTCCTTTCCTGACACTTTCTCCGTCGGCCCCTGCCTTGCCGCTTCCACTGGCCACATCACCACCTCTTCTGTCGGCACGTGCTCGGCTGACCCTGATGGATCCATTCTTGCAAGCGACCATCGTTCCTCCAACCTTCTTGTCGTTGCTGCTCACCGCCGTTCCAACAACCCCGCCGAAGCCATTACTTCTGCTACCCGCCTTTCTAAAAGTGCAACCGCTACTCGACGGCATAGCCTTCGCTATGCCCGATCAGGCGTTGTTCTAGTGGGAGATCAAGATGTCAGAAGATCCGACCATCCACGTGGAGTTTGAGCTTGCGGGTAAGCTCGATGTCAAGGACGGATAGAGTGTTACGGATCCTCCGTTAGTTATCTTGTATTATTATTATTATTATTATTATTTATGTGTTAAGTCGAGTCACTGTATCGAGTCGTGATGCATTAAGTCATAGTCGTCGTAGTGTTCAAGTGTTTTTAATATTTGATGTATGTTTGTATTTACGGTTATGTCATCGGCGCCTATATATAGGGCTCTTGGGGTCATGTAAGGTTTATGCAAGAAAATATATTAAGTTCTCTTTCTCTCCCTCAAGGTCTTCTCTCCCCCCTCTCTCCCTTCTAGGGTTTCAACCTCTCTCATCCCCACCATTTCTAGGGTTAACAACCCTTGTATCCCCACCTCCATCCTCACCTCCGGTTGTCATCCGACAAACCATCAAAGAGGCACGTAACACATTCCCACAACAAGAATAGGTGACCTCAACTCCTTTTCATAATCAATTGTTGTATTCAAGAACAGATAGTTGCGGGCAATGGATTCCAGCATAGAGTTGGTAAGCCACGACATAAATAAGGAGTTTCCAGACTCCCATTGCAGCCAATTTGTAGAAGCCAAAGCGGCTTCTTGGTGACGCAAGTGAAATCTAAACATAAGCCGACTGTTTAGGGCAAGGGCGACGGAGCGAGCCAAAAGGAGGTAGTTAGTGCCATCCAATCAAATAATGGTAATTTGGGCAGTATTGTGATCACGGTTTGCACAGATGGATCCCATGAAAGTCATGGAAGAGGATGAGGCATTTCTGTCAGATGAAATAACTCAAGAGTCAACACTCCCTGACATGGCGACCCAAGAATAGAAACAAAGGATGTAGAAAGAGGAAGGAACCATGATTAATTCTGGCAATGGAACCAAACTAAATCACAACAGGTGATAGAAATGAGGAGGAAAAATCATCCCCTCAAGAATGGAGGGACTTGGACGTCAGAGAAGAAGTTAGATCTCTATCGAGGTTTACGGCACCTGTACCTACCGAACGAATAAAAACTGGGAAGATTTGGTTGTTGCTGGCTTGCTGCCCTTGCGGGTGTGTGACAAGAAGATGGATGGGAGATGGGATGGTAGACGAGGCGCGCGGAACTGAGCAGATTCAAATGAGAGAAGATCGACGGGACATCATGGGCTCGTTGTGCTACCGAGTGCAAGAAGAAAGAGGAATGGGTCGTGAGAAAATTAGGGCTACTCTGATAGCATGTTAAGAATTAGGATCACTTGCATAATAATCAAGAGTAACACACCTATATATAGGAATGGAAAAGTACAAAACTAAGGGTCAAAAGAGTAAAAAAGAAAATATATTAAAAAGTACACAACTAAGGGGCACAAGCAGCGAGCAGCTAGCAACAACGGTCTTTCCCACCCAACCAAGGTGAAAAAGTTGTTACCTATTTTGTGAGACACCTCAACATCAAGACAGCACTACAAGAAGCTCTTCTAAAGAGAAATCAATGAACAAGAAGATGAAGACATAAAATTAGATTATAACCCTACTAATCCAAAACGTCTAATTCCCCTTCGAGCTTCAACGTAGACTCATTTTAAAGGAAAGATGAAACATCACGATCCTTGATAAGGGTCGATCCATGTGTCTAGTTAGATTTTATTTTGCACTTTAGATAAGTGTAGTAAATTATTATTTTGGGTCTTTGTAATTTTGGGAATCCTGGTAATTGTCCAATTGTTAGAACTTATTCGCAAAGTGTCTTTTGTAAGTCTATATAAGATCCTTCAAGCTATGATAAAGATAACTAGTAGGATAGAAAAATCAGATTAATCTTTAACTCCTACCCATACATGCATGGGATAGGAAGGGAACAAATTACATAAATGCCACTATATTGAAAAATAAGCTAATATCTCTAATATAACACAAGAGGTAATATATTTATTCAACTCTCCCATCAAATTGGAAGAAAGGATATCTATCATTTCAAACATGAGCATGTCATCAATAAATGTGTCACAGCTAAGGCCATTGGTGAAAACATATGTCAACTTGTCTTTGAAATGAACAAAAGGGGTAAAAATATTTCCTGTGTCCAAATGATCTTTAATAAAATATATCTCCACTTCTAAATGCTTAGTCCTATCATGTTGGAGAGAATTGTGGGATATACTAATTGTGCTCTTACTATCACAATATAATAAGATACGCATGAGTTCAAGGATCCCTAGGTCCCAAAAAATAGGTGTTAACCATAAGTCTACACAAAGACCTTGGAACATGGTCCTATATTCTACCTCTGCACTTGATCATTCTACATCATTTTATTTATTGCTCCTCTAAATCACCAAGTTGCCTCCCACAAATATACAATTGCTAGTGGTTGACTTTCTATCATCCTAACTTCCAGCCCAATCAACATCTATAAATACCTCGATCTTCAAGTGACGTTTTCTTGAGAATAGAATTCCACGACCAGGGGCCTTCTTAAGATCTCAGAACTCAATGAGAAACCTCTTGAGACAAACTCTAGAAATATGCATGTCCACTCAATATGCCCACAAAATATGTAATATTAGGTCGTGTGTGTGATCAATGAAAAAGTCTTTCAATGAATCTTTAATACCTAGCTTCTTGAGAGGCAACCCAAGTATATTTTGTTTATGCCTACTTTTATTTTTGATTACTTGTGCCTATGTTTGTTTTTTTGTTAGTACTCAAGTTTTGCGACACAACTATAATTTTGGAAGTAACCTTTCATTTTGAGCGCATGGCTTCAGATGCAACTTATAACCCGGTGACCCCATTTCCATCCTCCTGCACTTTATTTTTATTTCCCGCATCGGGGGCAATGCTCAATTTAAGTTTGGGGAGTTGTTTAAGAGTGTTATTCTAGTTCTAGTTTTAACTTTTTATGCATCCTACAATGCTATAAAAGCTTAAATTTTGCACCCATTTTTTTACGAATGTGTTATGGATCTATTATTATTATTGTAATAAGATATTAATATAATGAGTCGACCCCTAGTCGAGTCATATTGAGTCGTATAAGTCAAGTCGTAGTTATAGAATTATAGGTCTTTTAGTATTTTCTCCATTTCATTATAATTGCAGTCATGCCATTAGGGGGTATATTGACAATTAAAGTCTTGTATGAAAGGTTAAGCAATGAAATAGTCTATTTCCCGGTCTTTAAATGAGATCTTGGAAGCTCTCACTTTTGAGCATGCCCTGCTTAGGCAACCACAAGAGGTACCTGGCCTTAATCAGCCAATCTTATGTCTCCATAGGATTTTCTTCTCTACTGAAGTTGGGAGGGGCGGAGATATCTAAAATTCCTCAGGTAACAATCAATTCAAATATCCACGACGGAAAATGCAAGAGTTGGGACCGAAACCGTTGTAGGTAGGGTTATTGCCCAGGCAATTTTAGTTGCAGTTCCCGTAGGTACTAGTTTTGTTGGTAGAATAACCTCTTCCATGATAATCACAGACGTTCTATTTTACCGTGAAAGTTCGTTATGAAAAATATCAAACATTCATATGTAAAATCTAAGGATAAGATTAAAATTAATGACATTAACGTCGAAGGAGTGATTCATATGAAATCTAAAGGCTCTATGAATTTCTTGGGTTCAAAGGATCCTAAAACTGACATTGATACCAATTATAACACCCCTACATAGTTTAACATCAATTCAAAAGCCCGACCAGCACTTGTGATATAAAGTAAATTAAGTAATAGTAATAAGATTGGTGCATAACAGAAAATATTTAGAGTACACAACGAAAAAATTAAATACTAGAATTAAGGTTAAAGAAATACCTCAATTTCTGATTAACAAAGCCAACTAAAAAAAGAAAAGTGTGAAGAGTCTCAAATACTAAAACATAAAATGAGTTTATTACATTTGAGTTCATATATAGTTGATACATCAAATTGATAAGTAAAACAAACAAAAAATATAAATCCTCAGAAGCTTCGCCTACACGAATCTCTCGACAATTTCCCCCTTAAAAGAAATGTCTGAAGACAAGATCATCATAACTGCTGAGTAAGAAAAACACTTCCCCTTAGTGACATTAAAAATAACTTAAAGAAATATGTGTGCATACTTTAAAATAATATCTTAGGCTAAAGAAAAGTATACTTCAGTTTTATGCATGATTTTCTATAAAAGTATTTTTTGAACGTAAATGTATTTTCTATGACTTGATCTTATACTAAAATTTTCTATAGTTTCGGAATCATCAAAGTATATAGATTTTGGGTTCTGACTAGTATTTAGAGTTGAGATGACTTATATTCTCTTTCTTCTATACTTAGTAGAGTAAATTTGTATGTACATTCTAGAGATTTGAGTCTCTAATGGAAAACATAGGTGCCCTAGCGTGTCTCGATCACAGACAAGTATTCGCATCTAATTATCTTACATGGGGTGTCGACTCCCCCATTTGAGGCTCATACGATCTGCTATGCATTATGAGTATGATAGTGTGTCTCTATCAATCATGATAGAACCCCTCGATAGTGCCCCGTATTCATCTTCTTATAATGGTCAACATGCAGAACATATAAAAACACATGCATAAAGTCATTAATCTTAAATGTTCCATTAATCTTTTACCTTCTTATTAGTAATTGGCGTGATTAATCTTAAGAGGAAACACCTGCATAGGAGTATAACCTTAAATTACATATTACACCATGTTTACGTATTATGTCTTGCATTATTATTAATGATATTAACACGTTGAATTAACAATATAATATAGCTTTCCACTTTTAGAAGTTTAAGTTACAAAATTTTTACTTTCATATTCATATTTCTTTTCATGTGTACATAGCAAAGGTATATCTTGCAGCTAGGTGATACGCCGAAATCCTATTAAAATTCATTATAATTTTGCATGCATTATTCGCATTATCATGTTCCTTCGTAACCATTTAAAATGTGTAAGGAAATTACATAAATTGATCTAATTACATGATGTCGAACCAAAAAGAATCATATTTCTTACCTCGGTGTCGCGGTGCTCGTACACACGGCGTGGGGGCATACTTCACAAGGTTGAAATGGAAATTACGCAAGGCTTCACCGATCTACCGCCAAACGTAAGTAACTTGACATTAATCGGAAACCTACAACAATCAATATGTGAGAGGAATAAAACTAGGGATTATTTTTTCTCTAAGGTTTGATAGGAATCTAATGAAACTCCTTTTAAATAATGGAAGAAAACTGACAAAGGAATTAAATGACAAACCGATGAACAAAATGGTTTTTACCACTTCCCCAACAGTTGGACCTACAAAAGAAATAGGTGGTTCTCTGCACAAGGAAAATCGAAATCCTTGATTCCTAAAATCGAGCATAAGTGGGAGGAGAAACCATGAATCTCTCAGGAAACTCACTGGAAGGGCAGATCCGGCCCTTACCTGGCAAAAGGGCAGAAGGGGGAGGTTGATCGTGAGAAAGGGCACTCGCTTGACCGTTTAGAGCAAAGGAGAAGGCAACATTTTACGTTTTGTCGTCGAATTCGACGGAGAAAGCCGTTGTAGGCACTGTCCTGTCGACCAAATGGAACGAGAGAGGGCGTCTACAAAAGGCGCGTAACCTGCGATTTGGTTTCGACTTCTGGCGTGCAGCTGAGAGGAGTTGTGATCCATGATTTCACTAAGAGTGTTGGGGTCATAAGTTATAAGAATATAACAGCCACCCTAATTTCTCAATGAGAGGTGGGTCAAGCAATGATGCGCATATTACAAAATTGTCACTATGCATTTAAGCTTTCTTATATTAACAATAAACGCTCCCAAAAATCCCCAATTTGTGCCTAATTAAAATTCATAAACTTATTTTATTAATTAATTGACCATTATAAAGTTAAAATACAGGAGTACCTCATATGACAATTGTTATGCCAGTACTAACTTTTTTCAACCCTGAATTTAAAAAAAACAATTAAAATTTTGGATGTTAGATTTGTAATGGATGAATAACCAATAAAAACACACCTCTGAGCAGGAGGGTCGACCTTGTCCTCATGATGTTGATGATTGTGCACAAAACAGATATACCCAAAAATTTGATGTGGTAGATGAAGCGTATGAACCATGCAGTGGGTGAAGAGTTTGGCTATAATAGTATAAGCAAGACCTCTGGATGGAAGACGACTCATAAGATGAGCCATAGTTAGAAGAGCATTACCTCAATACGATTTTGGAAGATGCATGGTAATGAGTAAGAAGCGAACAACCTTAAGGAGATGTTGTTTTTTTCATTCTATTACTCCATTTTATAGGTAGTTTGACAGATAATACCATGATCAACACTGTAAGACTCAAACACTCCACGACCATCATAATCCCCTCCATTATCACTGCAAAGCATGTGAATGGTGCTTTTGAATTGATTTATCACCATAGTGTAACAAACCAGTGAAAATCATTTAAAAATAAAACAGGGGACGAACCTAAACATCAGAATGTGCAACATCAAACAGAAGAAAGCTAAGAAGAGAAACGTGAGAAAAAAATATAACGAACGTGCTTAGAGAGTTCATAGATATCACATGAAAGCTGTTAAGAATCAAGCTAACATATGCTCACCGGGAGGTGACCATAACCAAAATAATGGCTAATTACTTTTAAAAGGGTTTGTTGGCCGGTTCGGGAGACAAAAAGGAGAAAACCCTAAGGCGTGCTCTTCTCTTCATCTCCCTCTCTCGACATGGTATCAGAGGCGGTAGATCCCCCATCTCAGTCGACCTAAAGGATTGACCTCGTCCCGATCTCGCTTCTTCATCCCGATCTCGTTTCTTCGTCCTGTCGCGCCTGTCTTTTGATGCGCCTGGGCGTCCTGTTTCCCGTTGAGGAATTTTGTGGGGAGATTAGCTGAAGCAGACAGTAGTCCTCTAGTTCTTGCGGTTGTGGAAGGTCTTCCCCAGTGTTGGAAGGGTCGAAGCCGTCGGGCGCCTATCTATTCTTGATGCTTTTGTTGAAGGTGGTTACTGCGGCTGCTGTTGAAGGAGACTGCTCCGGTGTTAGGAGGTCTAAAGGCGTCAGGCTCCTAACTGTTCTTGTTGCTTCATTTGAAGGTGGTTCATGTGGCTATTGTTGAAGGAGGCTGCTCTGATGTTGGGAGGGTTGAAGTCGTCGGGCTCCTCTCCGTTTTTTGGAAGGTGGTTGCCACCCTGGTGTTTGTGTCCCCTGCCCAGGGAGGGTTTGTCGGTTCTCTCTCTTCTTCTTGGTGGTTGTTCTGAAGTAAGACGAGTTGAAGGGTGTTAATGCCTCTGAAGGGGTGGTTGATCAATCTAAACACTATAGTGGAGTCAGTCCTAACATGGACTTCAATAAGGGGGTGACTCACATCAAGCTGAATGAGAAATTCTCTTGTGGGCTCAATCTATGTGGATTTTTATTGGGAGTCATCGAAGACTTGGGTTTATCACCGGATCCAAGCCGGCCCCAAGCAAGACTGATCCCCTATATGAGGAATGGGAAGATGAAAATCTTACTGTGATCAATTGTCTTGTCAATTCTATGAAACCCAAGATTGCAAGTCATTTTTTATTTTGTCAAACTATGAAAGATCTGTGGGAGTTAATCGAACGAAATTACTCAAAAAAGTACTTGGCTAGAATATATCAACTTCAGACTGAGCAAATCCACATGACATGGATGAGTGATTTCGAAAAATATTATAGCAAACTAACTCATAAGTGGGCAAAAAATGATCAATATACTGCTATCCAGACTATAGAAGACTACAAGACGGAACTTATGCAACGGAGGATGTTTGAAATGTTGTCTGGTCTCCCCCCCCCCCCCCCCCGAACTTAAATTTCAGAGAGTTCAGATGTTGGGAAGAGATTTTGTGCCTGATTTGAAGACAGTGGCTCATAATATTCGAGGGGAGGCAAGCCGTCTAACTCTCTTCGTTCAAATGTTCATGTTGGCCATGAGAAATCTGTCCTCGCTGCTGAGCAGAAGAGGTGGCACTCTAGAAATATGAAACAAGATGATAAAAGTAAAATGAAGTGCCCTCACTGTGCGAAGAAAGGACATGGGAAAGAGAAATGTTGGGATCTTCATCCTTACCTTGTTCCTTCAGGTTGGGTCTGTGGCTCTGATGGGAAATATATGGGATCTCAAACAGCTATGTATGGCAATCTTGAGAATACTGGGTATTTTCTGGAGGAAAACGAGAGCATGACTAAAGAACTCAAGGCGCTGAAAGCCAATGCTGTTGAAAAACCTTTCATTGGTGACTTGGCGGGTACGGTTGTCATGTTCATACTACTTTTGTGTCATCTAAAGGACCATCGACCACTTAGATCATTGATTCAGGGGCATCCGACAACATGACCGGTCTTCTGTGGGTGTTTCCTCTATTTCCCCTGCATCTGGCAGTGTGAAACTCGCTGATGAATCCTCAGCTTCAGTGACTGGTAAAGGGGTTATTCATCACTCTTTGTTTCTCTCAAATCTGTGGTTATTGTTCCTTCATTCCCCACAAATTTGTTATCTATGACATTTTAACTAAATAGTTTAACTGATCTATCACTTTTTTCTTTTCTCATTGTATTTTTCAGGATCTAGCGAGTGGGAAGACGATTGGTGGTAGACATGAGTCGGGTGATGTGTATGTCATGAACAACTATCAAGCACTTAGTGCTCAGAGGCCTATCAATCCTGATCAGTTAATGTTGTGGCATATGGGATTTGGACATGCTAGTTTGAAGACTCTAAAAGCTATCTTTCTACATTTCCTTAATGTTAAAAAACTACTTTTGATTGTCAGTCTTGTGAATTAACTAAGCATTGTAGAACCAACTATGCTCCTAGTCTGAGTCGAAGTGTGAAATGTTTTGATTTGATACATTTTGATGTCTGGACATCTCCTATTTGATTTATGAATGTTTTTCAGTATTTTGTTTCTTTTATTGATGATCACTCACGTTTTACTTGAGTGTACCTCATGAAAAAGAAGAATGAGGTTTCAGAAATATTTCAGTTGTTTCATCATCATGTGCAGACTCAATTTGGGACTAGAATTAAAGTTCTTAGAAGTGATAACGAAGGTGAATATACATGTAGTGATATTCAAGGTTTCCTGGGAGACCATGGCATAATTTTTCAAACTTCCTATCCGGGTACTGATCAGCAAAATGGGGTAGTTGAAAGGAAGAATCACCATATCTTGGAGACCACTCGTTGTCTGCTGCAAGAGATGCACATCCCTAATAGACTTTGGGATGAAGGTGTCCTCACCTCCGTCTATCTCATTAATCGGATGGCCACTGGTACATTGTAGGGAAAGTACCTCCTAAAGCTTCTTTGCCCAAATATGCATTTATTCAATCTTCTTCCTAAGATATTCAGATGTGTTGCTTTTGTTCATATTGTGGGGCCTCATAAGGATAGATTAGGTCCGCAAGTGATAAAGTGTGTCTTTGTGAGATATATTGCCAACCAAAAGGGGTATAAATGTTATTCTCCTGCTCTCCGGAGAAAGTTTATATCCAAAGATGTTACCTTTTTTGAAAATACTTCATATTACTCCGATGAGAGCAAAAATGTCACATTTCAGGAGGAATGCAAAGATGAGAGTAACACGTTACCACCTCTACTTGTTCTGCTTGATGTGCTCACTCCGAGAAGTGTAGATATTCCTGTTAGAAAGGAAACTCCAACCAATGATCTTCGTGTGTACAGAAGGAGGAAGGATCTTCAAATTTACCGGAGAAAGCAAAACAAAAGGTATTGATTAAGAATGTTACATTTTTAATTTGTGTTATGACTTCGTACTGCCTACAACACAAATTATTGAAAACCGCTCCTCTGATGCTAAGTTGTGAAGACCCTGATTTCCGGGCTTCCCAAATGATTTCAAGGATCGAACATTATTTCAATAAAAAGGGTCGCAGCATGAAACCACAATACAAAAATTAAAAACACCGGCACTTTTATTCATTCATTAATCTATTTATTTACAATATTTGTTACAGAAACTATTAAGTACTTAACTATACTCAATACAAAAATCATAATAAGAATCAGTACAACAGACTTTATTCCTTTCCTGAGCTTCGTCAATGCCTATAAATATCTTCAACCATACCTTCGTCAATTCTTCTGACGGAATCCTTTTTGGTGCACTGAAAGACGCTCCTATTGCCTAAAAAAATAAGTCCATCAAGGGTTAGTCATAAAAATTATGACTATGTGAAAAAAGCATTTCGTGAATAATTATACATGCGAACAATGAGAGATAGCAATATGCACACATTACAATAAATCATCAATTTCATTTACTCTCAATATTGTCCCTTAATTTGTCACTTAATTTTAATTACATAAACTAGGAAATGCTTAGATATGTAAATTTGAATTGTCCACACCCCTGAAGGGCAAAATTATAGGCTCACCCCTACTGGCGAATCCATCAGTAAATACCTCTACATCATCGGATTCGAATCTTTCACATTTCTTTATGCAGAATTTTATCATTCTTATTTTTATCGTAATTTTCATGAAAACATGAGTTTTTAATAAAATAATTCCCTCAGAAATATGTATCGTTTTCATGTTTTTCCTCCGCCCACATTTATTCCATAGCGATATATCATTGAGTTAAACTCATATGCACGGGTACTGTTTATTTCAAAAGGTAAAACAGGAATATGAAATTACGTGAATAAAACTTAATTCAAGAAACAAGAAATTTACCAAGACCTTGCCTTTATCAGTGCTTTTGCTCGCATTATTGTCACGATTATCTTGCAACGCCATCCTCTTGTTATTGGGCCTCAGAAACCACTGAAATTGTATGCACTTTTTATTTGGGATACATCACTTGATATTTGTATCGTTAATGTTTTTAAAAAGATTTACGAATAAGATTTTAAAATCCGTTAAAATCTGAAAGTCACCATAAACGACAAAAGAATTGCTTATACGAGCTATCCAACCAAAACAGTCCTCAACCGACATTGTGAATCTCAACCTCAGCCGCCAAACGGCACAAAATAGCCAAAGAAATAGCTCTGAAAATAGCTCAAAAATAGTCTCAAACTCATCCATTTAAACATCACAAAAATAGCATCTAAATAGCACAAAAATAATTTCACAACAGTCCCCAAAATCAGCAAAGTTTAATACTAAAAGCAGCCCTAAAAAGTATGTATAATAGCTCATAAATAGGTGTTAATAGCCCACTAAAAGCAGCAAGATTAGAATACCAAAACAGTCCAAAAACAGTCCACAAAATTGTCTTAAAATATTCCTGAATATAGCTACAATAAAAGAGGAGTAATGGCCAAACAAGTAAAGGGAGGAGAGGAAAAGGGCAGCGCACAGCAGCCACACAGGAGGCAGCACAGCAGCGGAAACCAGCAAGGAACAGCAGCAGAGAGAAGGGAGTAACAGAGAGCAGTTGTAGCTCGGGTGCAGCAGCAAGGAGCAGCAGCAGTTCGGGTACAGCAGCAAGGAGCAGCAGCAGATCGGGTGCAGCAGCAGGGAAACAACAGCAGGAAGCAGCAGGTCAACAACACAAAGGGACAAGAGAGCAAGAGAGGAAGGAGTGAAGAAATGAGAGAGTTTCAGCTTTTATAACAAGAGATAAGAGGTCACAAGACAAACAAGCCAATCGAGAGAGTTATTTCACCTCTTAAAGGTCTCACCAAATAAGGCACAAAGCACATAATAGCCAACACTTGGCTAGCCAAGTGTCAAAACCAGCCAACACCACACAATCCAGCCAACACACCAAACTCAGCCAGCCCAGCAATTCAGCCAGACCACTTACACATGCCCGCATTTAAAAGGCAACCCACTTACCAAAGGCAGGCCAATTGAAATGGCAGCCCACTAATCACATTATTTGGCTATTGGCACACAAATTAAATTAAAGCAAATTTAACAAATAAAATGAAACGGATAAACGCGAAAATTATTCGTAAAAATTCGATTTGCCACTTGTTCATCATCGGGGAAAAATTAAAATTACTTAACGCATTTTTGAATCGTCACACCACCACTCTGCCAAGTCCAAGCAACAACACCACTCAGGAGTCCACTTCTGTTCTTCAAATTCATAGTGGTCGTACTAGATATCATATTGAAAAGTATGTTGGGTATCACTCTATCTCTCACTCGTTACAAGCATACCTTGCATCTGTTACCTCTACTTCTATTCCTATCAATTTTTTTGAAGCTAGCTTGAATCCCCACTGGATAAAGGCTATGTAGGAGGAGATGGATGCTCTCCAACGTCAAAAGACTTGGGAGATTGTCCTCATCCCACATGGGTGTCACACAGTCAAATGCAAATGGATATATACTACTAAATTTCGTTAAGATGGAACTCTTGATAGATATAAAGTAAGATTGGTAGCAAAGGGCTTCACTCAAGTTGATAGAGTTGACTTCCAAGAGACATTTGCTCCAGTCGCTAAACTGAACTCAGTCAGAATTCTATTGTCTATTGTTGCTCATAAGTCTTGGACTTTGCACCAGCTTGATGTAAAAAATGTCTTCCTCCATGGTGAATTGGAAGAAAAAATCTATATGACTCCTAGTATGGATGTTCCTAAAGGACATGGGTGTCGCCTTAAGAAAACTTTATATGTTCTCAAACAGTCACCTCGTTCATGGTATGTCAAGCTAAGCGGCAAACTTGTTCATCTAAAAATCACTCGATGTACTTCAGATGACTCAGTATTTGTCTACAAAAAGGAGGAATGCATCACTATTCTCATAGTCTATTTGGATGATATTATTATTACAGGAACTAATGACCACCACATTACCCTGGTTAAAGAGGAATTGGCTTCTGCTTTTGAAATCAAGTACTTGGGTCTTCTTCGGTACTTTCTTGGAATTGAGATTGATCGATCTGCAGGAAAGATTATGATCTCTCGACGCAAATATATCTTGGATCTTTCGGTGACGTTGGATATTTGGGAGTCACACCTGTGGATCCTAATTATGACATTCACAAGGAGACTTCTCCTGATCATAAGAAGAAGGCTGAATTTCAACGTATCGGGGGAAGTTGATTTATCTGACAATTACCAGACCTGATATCTCCTTCGTTGTTGGCTCAATAAGTCAATTCATGCACAACCCTAAAGTTCATATATATCAAGTTGTTCTGTGGATTCTAAAATACTTAAAAAAGGACCCCGAAAAAGGCATTATCTATCAAGATCATGGTCACCATAAGGTCCACAGGTACTGTGATGCTGATTGGGCGGGTTCTTCCCAATACAGAAGATTCACTAGTGGATATACTATCTTTGTTGGTGGCAACCTCATTTCCTGGAGAAGTAAAAAAACAAAATGAAGTCGCATGTTCCTCCACTGAAGCAAAGTATCGTTTCATTGTTGTTACTACCTGTGAACTCATTTGGGTTAAATCTATCTTGAGGGAAATGGGCTTCCCTGTTCTTGAGGCTATGTACCATTACTGTGATAATCAAGTTGTTATTTATATATCCAACAATCATGACTTTCATGAGAGAACAAAACACATAGAAATTGATTGCCACTTTGTGCGGGATAAAATTCAGGATCAGACTGTTACCATGGCATTTGTGGCATCTGAAGATCAACTTGCTGGCATGTTCACCAAGGTTGTATCTGGTAAATCTCTTCATTCTTGCTCGGGATGCAGGATACTTATGGTGTTAGCTTGAGGGGGGTGTTAAGAGTCAAGCTAACAAATGCTCATCGGGAGGTGACCATAACCAAAATAGTGGCTAATTCCTTTTAAAAGGGTTTGCTGGCCGGTTCGGGAGACGAGAAAAAAGGAGAAAATCCTAAGGTGCGCTCTTCTCTTCATGTCTGTCTCGACAAGAACAACTTAATTGCAAAAATAAAGGAAATAACTTTTGAAGATAGATGGGTGACGGTGTTTTTGAATTGATTTATCGTCATAGGGTACAAACCAACGAAAAACCACTTACAAATAAAATGGGAAATGGACCTAAACATCAGAATGTGCAACATCAAACAGAAGAAAGGTAAGATAAGAAACCTAAGAAAAACTATAATGAACATGCTTAGAGAGTTCATAGATATCACATGAAAACAACTTAATTACAAAAATAAAGTAAGGAAATAACTTTTGAAGATAGATGGGTGACGGATGTCCAAGACGCTAATGCCAACATCGAAAATCCTCGTAGTGAGATAGAAACTGGGGGTATATGAAAGAGCATAGGAAGGCAACTTCTAGTCCAAAAATATAGGCTCGTGAATCCTACCACTCTCAGGCTCTATTTGTTTGGGCGTTTCGCACCTCCGTTTTGGGCAAACGCCGCCGGAAGGAGGGTAAACAAATGAACCTCCGGCGGCGTTTGCTCCGTTTCCACCCGCCCTCCTTGAGAAACGGCTCAAAAAGCTTCGTTTGGAGCAGCCACCTCCCCCCTCTGGATCGAACTCTCCGTTTCCACCCGCCGGATCGACCCGCCACCGCCGAACCAAATGGAGCCTCAATGTTCTGCAGATACCCAAATCCAGCAAAACACAAGAATCAAGATAAAAAATTTATCGTGTAATCCAAGAATCTTGTAATATTACTAATTGTGGAGAAAACCTCAAACTTGTATATACTTTCTCAATAATCAATTACAAGGTAGGAATGCACATTTATAGGAGGGAGAAAGAGAGAAGAGATCCTTATACATGATGTGGGACTAAAGAGCAAAGAGGAAGAAAACTAAATAAATGGGCTCCAACATGGGCCTCTTTACATGGGCTTTTCTAACACTCCCTCGTAAGCTGGAGCGTACAAGTCATAGGCACTCGGCTTGGACAGGAACTGATAAAATAGGGTACTTGGTAGGGCCTTTGTGAGTATATCATCAACTTGTTTGGTACCCGAAACATGCTTCAATTCTATATTCTTCATTTGAACTTTCTCCGGAATAAAGTGACAGTCCACTTCAATATGTTTCGTTCTTTCATGAAATATCGGATTCTTTTCTATGTGTATAGCCGCTTGGCTGTCACATAACAGGATGGCAGGTGAGGGAAGTTTTACTCATAGATCGGCGAGGAGACTTTCAAGCCATGTGAGCTCAGAGATAACCGATGTCATCGATCGGTATTCTGCTTCAGCTGAGGATCGAGCAACCACAGCTTGTTTCTTACTCCGCCAGGTAACAAGATGACCTCCAAAATAGGTACAGAAACCATTGGTTGACTGCTGATCATCCAAGAAATCAGCATAATCTGCATCAGAATACGCAACCAATGTTGGAGTAGAGGATGAGGTTTTGTATACCAATATTTGACCTGCAGCTGTTTTAAGATATCTTAGGATGCGTTCAACGGCTCGAAGGTGAGATATTCGAGGGGCATGCATAAACCGGCTGACCACCCCAACAGCAAAGGATATATCTGATCTTGTGACCGTTAGGTAGATCAATTTTTCAACAAGTCGTCGATAGTATTCCGGATTTTGGAGAGGAAGATCTGTATCGGAAGCATGTGCACACAACTTATGATTAACATCCATTGGAGTACTAGTGGGTTTGCATCCAGAGTAGCCAACATCTTGAAGGAGATCCAGACAGTACTTCTGTTGGGAGAGGACAAGTCTATCTGGACGTCTCGTGATCTCAAGACCAAGGAAGTATCGAAGATGCCCCAGATCTTTTGTTTGAAAGACGGAGCTAAGGTGTTGTGTGACTGCTTGGATTCCCTTTGAATCGTCTCCAGTGATTAAGATGTCATCAATATATACTAACAGAAGAACCGTTCATGTTGCCCGATGTCGAGTGAACAGAGAGAAGTCTGATGAGCTCCGAGTAAAGCCGACTTCTCGAACTGCCTTACTGAACCTATCAAACCATGCCTGAGGGGACTGTTTGAGACCATAGATGGACTTCTTAAGATGACAAACTCGGGACTCCCCCGTAGTTTCAAACCCGGGAGGTTGTTGCATGTAGACTGTTTTCTGGAGGACGTCGTTCAGAAATGCATTCTTGATATCCAGTTGATGTAAGGGTCATTGGCGATGCACAGCCACGGAGAGGAGGATACGAACAGTGTTGAGCTTGGCTACTGAAGAGAACGTTTCTTCGTAATCAAGACCTTGCTATGGGGTGAAGTCACGAGCCACCATGCGGGCCTTCAGACGGTCAATTGTCTCATCAGGAGCATGTTTGATGACAAAGACCCATTTACACCCAACACCTGCCTGACCGGTAGGTAGAGGTACCAAGTTACAGGTCTGGTTAGCCCAGAGAGCAATCATTTCTTCTTCCATGGTCTCCCGCTAGGCAGGATGTTGGAGAGCCTCCTGCACAGAGTTAGGTACAAAAATCGAGGATAATGAAGTGGCAAAAGTTTAAAGTCGTAGGGATAGGCGATGTAAGGATACATAATTCGTCATGGGATGAACGGTGGATTCTGGTGCCAGACCAACAAGGCGCAGAATGTCAGAGGTCGAAGCTGACTACATTGGGGCAACGGTGCCAGCCTGGCGACGAGTGTAAACATGTATAAGAAGCAGCTTGGAAAGAGTGGGAGCTTGATCAGGAATTTTTAGTGGTGGAGTAGTAACGGGAATGACAAGTCGTAGGACGGGTGGTAGTAGAGGTGTTGGATCTGGAGCAGAGAAGAAAGGAAGATCCTTCCGAAAGGTAACATCAGCAGAAACAGTCACCTTGCGGGTAGCAGGAGAGTAGCATGTGTAGCCTTTCTAAGTTCGTGAATAGCCAACGAAGATGTGTATGGCCCCCCAGGGATCCAACTTGTTTGTGGATGGACCAAGAATGTGAGCGTAGCCAATGTTGTCAAGATCGAGATCTTACCTAAGATCGGTCGGCAGTGGTAAGATCGTAAAACGTGGGATCGACACGAAACGGTAAGATCTTACTTAGTATACAAAATTAAATAAATCAAATTTATATATAAATATATGTAGTAGATCATTAATCAAAAAACAATATATATAAAAGAAAAGTTCAACTGCATAGTATGATAGTAAATAATAATAGTACATTACTACATTTACCTCGTTCAAAATAAGTCATCTAAGCTAAAGTCCAAATTGCCTAATAAAGCATCTTCGTCGCATTCATCTATCCCAAGATCTTGTTCTCCTCCTTCTATGCGAGCAGCTACCTCTTCAACATCCGGAGGCTCTATCTCAAGATCTTCTTCATCATCTTCATCGGCAACTATCCACTCGTTATCGGATGGAATATCATCAAAATTATTTTTCCGAATTTTCTTTAACTTGCTATTTGTCAAACGAGAATTCGTCATCACAAAGACAACATCATTTATTGTCTTTTGCTTCAAACGATTTCTTCTTTTTGTGTGTACCTAGAAAAAAAATTTAATTATTATACAATAATATTTGTGATTAAAAATATTTAATAAATTGTAACTATACCCTTTCAAATGCACTTCAATTTCGCTCACATCCAGAAGAACTACATGTCAAGCTCAATACACGTTTTGCAAAATTTTGTAGCTCCAGATGTTCTTCTCCATAAGAATCTCACCATGCCGCCGGAATTTTGATATTAATACCATTTTTGGCTACTATAGAGCCAAAGAATTTTTTCCGATTCTTAAAATCCTCCAATTGACCATCAATCTTTGAAATTTCATCAATATCTCTCCCGGTCATTCTTTCTATGCAGTCATATAGTCTTCGCTTCACCTCATAATCAGTTTTAAATGACGGACTATAGTGAAATTGAGGGTTTAGATAATATCCTGCAGCATGTAATGGTCTGTGCAATTGTTTGTCCCATCGAGCATCAATCACATCCCAAACTGGTTGATAACTAATCATCACAAATAATAAAATTATTATATAAGGAAAAAAAATCTCATATCTATAAGACTATAATACTTTAAAAAAGGGAACTAATTGACTTACAATTTTTGCACACCATTAAAGGCATGAGCAATGTGTTCTTTTGCTCGATCCATTTCCTCATATATGTATCCCATAGAAGGCTTCTCATCAGAATCAACCAAACGAAGCACCTGCATTAACGGATAAGCACCCTTCAAGCAAATGACAATATTCTCCAAAAATCTTTATCCATCATCATCTCCTCAATTAGCTTTCCTTCACTCGAACATGCAGCTCGGCTAGCTTTTCATTCATCTGAATTGAGCATTCTTATCAAAGCAAGTTTGTTCTCATTAAGGCGGCCCAAAGTTAAGTATGAAGTGGCGAAACGTGTCATTGTCAGTCTCACTAATTCCCTGTCTTTAGTGAAGGTTTTCAATAAAGATATGAGGGATGTTCTGGAATAAATATATGTCGTGATTCTCTTTGCTTTAGGAATTGTATCATGATGTACTTGTATCTTCTTCTCAAAATCCTCTAACATCAAATCAATACAATGAGCAGCGCATGGAGTCCAATATAATCTTTTCCTCTTTAACATTAACATTTCTCCAGCAGCTTTGTAATTTGCAGCGTTGTTCGTCACCACCTGGACAACATTCTCTTCACTCCACCTCATCAACAATATCATCAATCATCTTGAAGACATTTTCTGTTGTTTTCGATATATGAGATGCATCAATGGAGTTTATAAATATAGTTCTCATTGAACTATTCACTAAGAAATTGATCAATGTTCTCCTTCTTTTATCAGTCCATCCATCTGTCATTATAGTGCATCCCATTTTCTTCCAATGAGCTCTATGTTCTGAAATATTCTCCATAGTCAGTTGATATTGTTGTTTCAGATATTTCACTCAGATATCATGATATGATGGAGGCTTAAAACCTAAGTCATGCCTTGATATAGATTCACACATCTTATGAAATTCTTCACTTTTTACCACATTGAATGGTAAAGCGTTGTTGTAGATGAATGATGCTATATCATTGCATGCTTCTTCATGCAATCCTTTCTTGAAAATTGAATTGATGGTACTTTGAGTTGTACTTGCTCCACTTCTCTTAAAAAGTTCAGTTGAGCTTCTATCTTCTCTTTTCCTCTTCAAGTCTTCAACATCCTCTTCTTCTTCCACATGGGGGATTGTTTTTTTCACTAACTTCTCTTGCAACCTAACAACAATCTCCCATATCTCTTTCTTCACTTCCGCAGGAACAGCTCTACATGCTCCAACATCTTTTTGAGTACCCGCCAAATGATGTTTCAATCTATAAATTCCTCCGGTCACTGTTTTCTCACAAATTTTACACTTTTTTTTTCATGCATCTTCTTCAACTGGGATGTCATACTTCCATCCAATATCACTCTTACTTCCAGGAGCATTTTTGCCCATTTTAGACTCATTGCTAGCGGTGGCAGGAGCATTGCTACTCCCAACTGCACTACCTGAAGCACCACTTGAAGCCATTTTTAACTACCTACTCACAAAATAAATCAAATCATAAGCAAGAAAAAAAATCAGGCAAAAAAAGCAAGAAAATATCACTATGGCAAGAAAAAAATCACTAGGGCAAGAAAAAAAATCAGGCAAGAAAAAAGGCAAGAAAATATCACTAGGGCAAGAAAAAAAATCAGGCAAGAAAAAAAACAACAAAATATTCATCACTAGGGCTGATTTCATGTAAGAGATTAGGAATGGAACCAAAATAAGGCAAGAAAAAAAAATCGTACCAGATCGGAGAAGAAGAAGAGCTCGCACCACTGCACCAGATCAGCAGGAAGTACCTTTCTCGCACCAGAAAAGCTCTACAGAACAGCGGGAAGGAGAAGAACTCGCACCACTGCACCAGATCAGCAGGAAGGACCTTTCTCGCACCAGAAAAGCTCGACAGAACCTTTCTCGGGCGAGCAAACACCAACGGTGGCGACGGAATATGGCGGCAGCGGCGTCTCAATGTCGCGTGCAGGCGGAATGGGGCGGCAGCGGGCAGCGGCTGCTTCGCAGAGCTCGCGGGAGGGGAGTGTCGGGCCGAACCCTAGGGGAAGAGGCGATTTTCTTCTCCAGACGTGCGACGGGTTCGGGTTAATAACATTGTGCCTAACTTAATATAATGTTTTTCGATGGAACGGTAGGATCGTTTAGGATCGTAGGATCGTACGATCCTACGATCCTAAACGGCGATCCTACTGTTTCTATGGTGCACGCGATCTAGGCTTCCCCGAAGATCGTATCCCCCGTAAAAATCGTAAGATCGTACGATCTTACTTGCAAAAACGTGTTTTTCACAACATTGAAAAGATGCAGGGTATGAGAGAGAATGTTGGAGTAGAGGGGAACAGGAGGCTGAACGGAGTGGCATTGTGGAGTATGGGGGAAGGGATACGGTTAATCAGATGGCAGGCCGTCGAAAGAGCAAAGTTCCAATAAGCTTTGGGAACCCGCGTGTGAAGCATGAGAGAGCAAGCAACATTGAGAAGGTGTCGATTCTTACGTTCGGTGACCCAGTTTTGTTGGGGGGCTATAAGCACACAATGTTTGGTGAATCACCCCAAATTCAGAGCAAAGGCTCGCAAATTCATGACTAGTGTATTCCCGAGCATTATTGATGCAAAAAGTTTTGATGTTCGTGGAGAATTGCGTGCTGGTCTCAAGGAGAAATGTCTGAAAGACACGGGGAAGCTTGGAGCAATCACGAAGTAAATATAGTCACATCATCCGAGAATAATCATCAATAAAAGTTAAAAAATAGCGATACCCAGAAATGCTAGTGACTTTGTACGGTCCTCAAATATCGGAGTGTACTAAAATAAAAGAAGCAGAGCTCCGAGTATAATGAGATGGAAAAGATGAACGATGACAACACACCAGCGAGTGTTTCCCGAAAATACAAGATTCGCACTGACAAGGTTAGTACGAGTGACAGATGAGTCGTTGGCAGCAACTGCGGCCTGTGGACGACGAGGAAGCCCATGTTTGCGGTAGCAAGTGGCCTCAAGGTGATCGTCCTTTCCGCAGAAGGAGCACTTAGGTCGTGGCCGGCTTCCCCGACCTCTGCCCCGAGAACCTGAACGTACCCTACGAGCAGGAAGAGGGAGAGGCAGTAAGGGCGCAGAAGTCTGCTGAAGGAGGGCCAGTGACGGAGGTCCAGAACTGTCAGGAGGTGGTGAGACCTTGAGCAACATGGAACACGCATCTGATAGGGACGGAGTAGCAGCAGAGGAGAGGATATGAGCCCGAACGCTCTGAAGATGAGGCGGGACACGAGTCATCATCATGGCAACACCGACGGCTTCTTTTTTAGCACGTTGTGCAACAAGATCCATCGTAGGACGTTGATGTTGAATCAGGCTTCAACCAGAGTCTTGGCCCGAGCAACAAAGGAGGTGAGGTCGACGGCCCCGCCAACGTCAAGAGATTGAAGATCAGTTATGATGTCATACAGGTGCTGGAGACTATCTTTAACTTGCTAATTTGTCAAACGAGAATTCGTCATCACAAAGATTCAACATCATTTATTGTCTTTTGCTTCAAACGATTTCTTCTTTTTGTGTGTACCTAGAAAAAAAATTAATTATTATACAATAATATTTGTGATTAAAAATATTTAATAAATTGTAACTATACCCTTTCAAATGCACTTCAATTTCGCTCACATCCAGAAGAACTACATGTCAGCTCAATACACGTTTTGCAAAATTTTGTAGCTCCAGATGTTCTTCTCCATAAGAATCTCACCATGCGCCGCCGGAATTTTGATATTAATACCATTTTGGCTACTATAGAGCCAAAGAAAAGAATTTTTTTCCGATTCTTAAAATCCTCCAATTGACCATCAATCTTTGAAATTCATCAATATCTCTCACGGTCATTCTTCTATGAAACAGTCATATAGTCTTCGCTTCACCTCATAATCAGCTTTAAATGACGGACTATAGTGAAATTGAGGGTTTAGATAATATCCTGCAGCATGTAATGGTCTGTGCAATTGTTTGTCCCATCGAGCATCAATCACATCCAAACTGGTTGATAACTAATCATCACAATAATAAAATCGTATATATAAAGGAAAAAAAATCTCATATCTATAAGACTATAATACTTTAAAAAAGGCAACTAATTGACTTACAATTTTTGCACACCATTAAAGGCATGAGCAATGTGTTCTTTGCTCGATCCATTTCCTCATATATGTATCCCATAGAAGGCTTCTCAAGAGAATCAGAATCAACCAAACGATGAGCACCTGCATTAACGAATAAGCACCCTTCAAGCAAAAAGACAATATTCTCCAAAAATCTTTATCCATCATCATCTCCTCAATTAGCTTTCCTTCACTCGAACACGCAGCTCGGCTAGCTTTTCATTCATCTGAATTGAACATTCTTATCAAAGCAAGTTTGTTCTCATTAAGGCGCCCAAACAGAAGTTAAGTATGAAGTGGCGAAACGTGTCATTGTCAGTCTCACTAATTCCCTGTCTTTAGTGAAGGTTTTCAATAAAGATATGAGGGATGTTCTGGAATAAATATATGTCGTGATTCTCTTTGCTTTAGGAATTGTATCATGATGTACTTGTATATTCTTCTCAAAATCCTCTAACATCAAATCAATACAATGAGCAGCGCATGGAGTCCAATATAATCTTTTCCTCTTTAACATTAACATTTCTCCAGCAGCTTTGTAATTTGCAGCGTTGTTCGTCACCACCTGGACAACATTCTCTTCACTCACCTCATCAACAAAGTATCATCAATCATCTTGAAGACATTTTCTGTTGTTTTCGATATATGAGATGCATCAACATGGAAGTTTATAAATATAGTTCTCATTGAACTATTCACTAAGAAATTGATCAATGTTCTCCTTCTTTTATCAGTCCATCCATCTGTCATTATAGTGCATCCATTTTCTTCGGCAATGAGCTCTATGTTCTGAATATTCTCCATAGTCAGTTGATATTGTTGTTTCAGATATTTCACTCAGATATCATGATATGATGGAGGCTTAAAACTAAGTCATGCCTTGATATAGATTCACACATCTTATGAAATTTCTCACTTTTCCACATTGAATGGTAAAGCGTTGTTGTAGATGAATGATGCTATATCATTGCATGCTTCTCATGCAATCCTTTCTTGAAAAATGAATTGATGGTACTTTGAGAAGTACTTGCTCCACTTCTCTTAAAAAGTTCAGTTGAGCTTCTATCTTCTCTTTTCCTCTTCAAGTCTTCAACATCCTCTTCTTCTTTCCACATGGGGGATTGTTTTTTCACAACTTCTCTTGCAACCTAACAACAATCTCCCATATCTCTTTCTTCACTTCCGCAGGAACAGCTCTACATGCTCCAACATCTTTTTGAGTACCCGCCAAATGATGTTTCAATACTAAAAATTCCTCCGGTCACTGTTTTCTCACAAATTTTACACTTTTTTTTTTCATGCATCTTCTTCAACTGGGATGTCATACTTCCATCCAATATCACTCTTACTTCCAGGAGCATTTTTGCCCATTTTAGACTCATTTGCTACGGTGGGCAGGAGCATTGCTACTCCCAACTGCACTACCTGAAGCACCACTTGAAGCCATTTTTAACTACCTACTCACAAAATAAATCAATCATAAGCAAGAAAAAAAATCAGGCAAAAAAAGCAAGAAAAATATCACTATGGCAAGAAAAAAATCACTAGGGCAAGAAAAAAAATCAGGCAAGAAAATATCACTAGGCAAGAAAAAAAAATCAGGCAAGAAAAAAAAAAAACAAAAATATTCACACTAGGGCTGATTTCATGTAAGAGATTAGGAATGGAACCAAAATAAAGCAAGAAAAAAAATCGTACCAGATCGGAGAAGAAGAAGAGCTCGCACCACTGCACCAGATCAGCAGAAGTACCTTTCTCTCACCAGAAAAGCTCTACAGAACAGCGGGAAGGAGAAAAACTCGCACCACTGCCCAGATCAGCAGGAAGGACCTTTCTCGCACCAGAAAAGCTCGACAGAACTTTCTCGGGCGAGCAAACACCAACGGTGGCGACGAATATGGGCGGCAGGCGCGTCTCAATGTCGCGTGCAGGCGGAATGGGGCGGCAGCGGCAGCGGCTGCTTCGCAGAGCTCGCGGAGGGGAGTGTCGGGCCGAACCCTAGGGGAAGAGGCGATTTTCTTCTCCAGACGTGCGACGGTTCGGGTTAATAACATTGTGCCTAACTTAATATAATGTTTTTCGATGAACGGTAGGATCGTTTAGGATCGTAGGATCGTACGATCCTACGATCCTAAACGGCGATCCTACTGTTTCTATGGTGCACGCGATCTAGGCTTCCCCGAAGATCGTATCCCCCGTAAAAATCGTAAGATCGTACGATCTTACTTGCAAAAACGTGTTTTTCACAACATTGAAAAGATGCAGGGTATGAGAGAGAATGTTGGAGTAGAGGGGAACAGGAGCTGAACGGAGTGGCATTGTGGAGTATGGGGGAAGGGATACGGACGGTTTAATCAGATGGCAGGCCGTCGAAAGAGCAAAGTTTCCAATAAGCTTTGGGAACCCGCGTGTGAAGCACATAGAGAGCAAGCAACATTGAGAAGGTGTCGATTCTTACGTTCGGTGACCCAGTTTTGTTGGGGGGCTATAAGCACACATGTTTGGTGAATCACCCCAAATTCAGAGCAAAGGCTCGCAAATTCATGACTATGTATTCCGAGCATTATTGATGCAAAAAGTTTGATGTTCGTGGAGAATGCGTGCTGGTCTCAAGAGAAATGTCTGAAAGACACGGGAAGCTTGGAGCAATCACGAAGTAAATATAGTCACATCATCCGAGAATAATCATCAATAAAAGTTAAAAAATAGCGATACCCAGAAATGCTAGTGACTTTGTACGGTCCTCAAATATCGGAGTGTACTAAAATAAAAGAAGCAGAGCTCCGAGTATAATGAGATGGAAAAGATGAACGATGACAACACACCAGCGAGTGTTTCCCGAAAATACAAGATTCGCACTGACAAGGTTAGTACGAGTGACAGATGAGTCGTTGGCAGCAACTGCGGCCTGTGGACGACGAGGAAGCCCATGTTTGCGGTAGCAAGTGGCCTCAAGGTGATCGTCCTTTCCGCAGAAGAGCACTTAGGTCGTGGCCGGCTTCCCCGACCTCTGCCCCCGAAACCTGAACGTACCCTACGAGCAGGAAGAGGGAGAGGCAGTAAGGGCGCAGAAGTCTGCTGAAGGAGGGCCAGTGACGGAGGTCCAGAACTGTCAGGAGGTGGTGAGACCTTGAGCAACATGGAACACGCATCTGATAGGGACGGAGTAGCAGCAGGGAGAGGATATGAGCCCGAACGCTCTGAAGATGAGGCGGGACACGAGTCATCATCATGGCAACACCGACGGCTTCTTTTTTAGCACGTTGTGCAACAAGATCCATCGTAGGACGTTGATGTTGAATTCAGGCTTCAACCAGAGTCTTGGCCCGAGCAACAAAGGAGGTGAGGTCGACGGCCCCGCCAACGTCAAGAGATTGAAGATCAGTTATGATGTCATACAGGTGCTGGAGACTATCTTTGCCAGAATAGAGAGAATGGAGCTCATCCCACATCGCCTTAGCCGTTTCGTGATACATGGTCATGCGATAAGATTCGTCATCAAGGGAGTTGAGGAGCCACTTCTGAACTCGACCATTGTTGCACAACCTCTTTAGTAGGAGCAGTGGGAACAGCTTGGGTCAAGTGATGTAGAAAGCCTTTGGACTGAAGAACGCGGCGAATAGAGAGCACCCACTCCACAAAGTTCTTCTTCCCAGCTAAAGAAATAATAGTGATCTATAATTCATCCCGGAGTTCAGGGGCAATGGTCGGGCGGCCTGCAGAAGAGGAAGCTGTCTGTCCGGTAGAATCAAGGGAAGACTCCATGTCCAGGCGGTCAGGAGGCTAGATCGGCGGCAAGAAGACCAGCGGTTAGAGAGGAGACCGAGCGAGCAGATCGGACGATCAGAACAGCGAGCAGAAAGAGGCCGCACAGTAAACCGTGCAAGAAGACCGCACGGTCTCGGTGACAGCGCACCAGCGGCAAGTAAAGAAGAGGTCGCAACCAAAATGCGGAGCGCTTAGCAAGGAGAAGTCATCTCGACTAGAGAACGGGAGAAGCTACACGATATCGGTGACAACACACCAGCGGCAAGGAAGGAAGAAGCCACAACCAAAATGCGGAGTGGTTAGATAGGAGAAGCCGCCGCAATTAGAGAAGTCGTAGCGACCAAGCAGCGAAAAAACCTCGCGAGAACAACGCACGGTCACGGTGACAACACACCAGCGATAAGGAAAGAAGTCGCGACCAAGATGCGGAGCCCACGGCGGTTAGAGAAGCCACAACGACTAAGCAGAGAAGAAACCGCGCAAGAAGTCTGCACGGTCACGGTGAGCACACCAGCGGCAAGGAAAGATATCGCGACCTAGATGCGGAGCTCGCAGCAGTTAGGGAAGCCGCAACGACTAAGAGAAGTCGTGGCGAGAAGAGAGGGGAGAAGCGAGAAGGCGGGTAGAAGAAGCACGCGGCGAGAACACGAGAACTAGGCGGATAGACTAGGAGACCGCAGCGAGTAGTCGGGAAGCGGGTAGACGGGAAGAAACCGCGCGGTTAGAGGGAAAAGAGAAAAGGCCCCACCTGATAGAGAGAGAGTTATAAAAGGGCCAAGAAAGAAGAAGGGGAGGTGGAAGCCACGAGAGAGAAAGAGAGAGGAGGAGCGGTTAGAGAGGACTTAACCGCGCGGGAAGCAGAAGTTAGAAGTTAAAAAAGGAGTTAACCGCACGGGAAGCGGTGGTTAGAAAAGGAGTTAACCGCACGGAGGACCTGTTCCCTCTGATACCATGTGGAGAAAACCTCAAACTTGTATATACTTTCTCAATAATCAATTACAAGGTATGAATACAAATTTATAGGAGGGAGAAACAGAGAAGAGATCCCTGTACATGATGTGGGACTAAAGAGGAGAGAAGAAGAAAACTAAATAAATGGGCTCCAACATGGGTCTCTTTACATGGGCTTTTCCAACACTAATAAAAAGTAAATTATGAGAAAAAGTAGAAACATGCACTGTGCAAAACGTATTCTACAAGAAGTCAGAGAAGCACACATGGGGAATGGTTGAACCAAAACATAGGGAAGTCATTAGGCAGAACTCATAAGGACCTCGCAAGGTCCTCACATGCATCACGTTAACAATTTAGTGATTTTAGGCAAGGTGGGGAGAGCTTGTGGATGAGTTCAGGGACCTCTAACAGGCGTGGACCCCACCTTATGATAACAGGGCACCTCCCACAACAGTTTCCTATAAACACAACCTCAAATGATAGGTGGAAGACAGAGATAACGAGTTCTTGAGAAACTCACATAAATTTTCATGTGAGCACGTGTGCCTTCCCACAACGATGCATAACATTTGGTTTAAGAGGGGGAATTCCTTACACTCATGGGTAAGTGGTGGGTCCTCCTAGTTGTATCCCATCTGATTCATTTTGAAGAAGAGAATATCAGGTCCTTTTCCTTCTCGTATTAAGCTCGGGGTAGACTTTGGCGAGCAAGTAGACCTTCAATATCTGAGTTCGAACTTTGGAGTCGAATTTTCAACACCAACATACATGAAAGAGAGATAGTGGGACAGCAAAGAAATTGGCCCTTACGGGCAACAAGGGATAAGGACCAATTAGCATAAATAATTTTTTTAACGACCGGACAAACTGGGGAAACAAAACCTGAAAATGATTGGTAATACCTCATTCAATAATCCATTCAGATGAAGAGGTGGAAACAGTATTTGCATTGGTTACACCTAAAGGTGCAAAAAATGCTCGAATTGAATGTCTGGTTCGGGTCAGCTCAGTTAGGCCCGGGGCCAAGAGGGCCTCACCAAGCCCGCTTCTTTTGCATGGGCCCGGACTGCTGCCTGGCCTGGCCTGGTCCTAGGCCTGCCTGGGCACTAGGCTTTAATGGTGTCCAGTTTGCAAAAGGCGTTGCCCAGAAATAGTTGGGTAGCACCCAGTTATAAATCTGGGAAAGCAGTCCAACTATAATGTTGGGAGGCCTCTGGCTGCCTAGCCTATCCTCTCCGGTTTCGGTCGTCCGGCAAGCCCAAATAGGTACCCCCTACCATTTCTAAGGGGAGCCCGGCCATGGGTGGTTTGACCTGGACAGGGCTAGGCCCAACAACAATAAAGCCTAGGCCTGGAGGGACTGAACCGACCTAGGGCCGCCAGGTTTATTTGCATGCATGGGTATACCTGAAATGGCAAAGACAGTGAAGGAGACATCCGTAGAGAAATCACTCTGAGATTATAGAAGATGTTTGAGATCATCAAGCTCAGTTGGACGTGTTGCAGCTGAGGAGTGTGCACTAAACTGATTATTGCAACCACGTTCTAGGGCACGGGGACGTCCACTTGTTCCCCTACCAGGTGGGGCAATGTGAGGTTATAGTCTAAAACAAGACTCAAAAAGATGGTCATTCCTTCCGCAAAAATCGAATACAAGAACAAAAGTGTTTGGTGTTACACAACCAAAGCTAGTAAGAGCAGAACGATCTATAACAACTGTAGAAATCAAAGATCTCTATCGCTCCACGTGACTCAAGAGCACACTGAATGTCTCTCAGAGTGAGGAAACTGGAGAGCGATGCAGGACGTGAGTGCAAATAGTATCAAAGTTCATGTTTTACTCCATCAATAACACATTGACTCTGGAGCGATTTTTCTTCTTTCATAATTTAGCTGCATCTACAATGCATACATGAGTGAAATCCTCAAAATAATCTGGTTCTTAATACAACCTTTCAAAATCAGAGAAGAGGAAACAGACATGGATGTTGCTTCAGTTCAACAACTCTACAAATTCATACATATGGGCAAAGCTTCTAATCTATAAGGTATTTAACATAGACGAGTCCGGATCTCGTAGGCAAAGTCCATAAGCATATAGCTTCGATGAACAGAGAATGACAGAGGGGAGAAGCCATGAAGCCACCAATGAGTTATCTAATTCCCACTTTCTCCATGAGGGATCAATCTTTGTGGCACAAACAATGTCTCATCAATGTATCTATATAACTGATGGCTGCATATTGCATATTAAGTTGTTCATGATCATTCAAGATAGTAACATCTAGCGGCACAATTGTGATCTTCATAGATCCAGAGTTGCATTGAGCCTTAGAAGGTCACTCAACTGTGACAACTAAATATTGGACGAAGAATATGAAAAATCACACATGGAAAGATGAGAAGAGCGACACTAACGAATTCAAGAAGAACAAGAAGGTTAGAGAAACACCTCAATATCTAACATGACCTAGAATTTCTCTTGTAAGAGAGGGTAGCATGTTGTGGATCTCATAAGACAGCTCTGACTGCCGCCTAAGTAGAGGAAGTAATCAAAAAGCCTAGGTGAGCAAAAAATAGGGCTTCTAGAAGACTGATTGAAGAGAAATTAGAAGCAGGAAGATCGGTCTTGTTTTGGAGTGGCCTACTAAGGATGAAAAAGGAATGAAAATCGTCGGCGAGTCCTAATGCAGAAGAAGATGAACTGGTGATGTAATTGTCGGGGCATAGAATGCCCTCGAGAGGTTACTTGGGGCAATTGCCCTGAAGAGGCTGTCGAAGGCCTAGGATGTACCGTCCCTCGCCCCAGCACACATGGGTTGGTCAGGTTCTGTTACCGGGCTGCACCCCAACCCCGTCTTCGTACATGTTTCTCAGAAGTGGCAGGTTGTTGAGGAGGGGTCTCGAACCAGCAACCTCCTTGATAAGGAGCATTCAAACCACTCATCATCACAAATTGAGTTGTTCTCTCTGCGCATGTTTCTCAGCAACGGTAGGTTGTTGAGGGGGTTGCAGCCCAGTAACAGAACTTGACAAGCCCATGTGTGCTAGGGTGAGGGCCATTACAAAGAATGTCCCTGACAAGAGTGTCTAAATGTGAACGGAGATGCAGATATCTAATCGAGCACGGTCAAGAAATGGGAATGGGATTGGGACGCAGAGTTGTTCCTCGGCTCTAATATCAAGTACAGAATAGGAAAATTAGATTCGTCACTTAGAAACTTCTACGCATACATATATATGGGATAGGAAAGGAACAAATTACATAAATGCCATTACATTGAAAAATAAGCTAATATCTCTAATATAACACGACTTGATAGAGTTATTCAACTATCTCAGCTTCCCCACTTTAGTTTTCTCCTTAGCTTAATTAGGAATTGTATTATTATGATCTTTGTATCATATCCTCTAGTTACAAATCTATGTCCTGCTTCCACGCTTGATACTTCTCAAATACCCTTTTGTTTTAAACCTTATCCAATCCAAATTACCATCAATTAATTACGTAGTCATAATTCTTATGTTGACTCAGTAGGTTCAAATGTACACCTGAGAAAAAGGCAAGCTTGGTTACTCTACAGGAGATGATCGGGTTCTGAAAAAAGCAGATCCAACATATGCAACCTGCAATGCTGAAAAAAGTAATGGTAATGACTTGACCTTTAAAAATTTTATGAAGTACATCATGCACACTCTCTAGAATGCACATTGACAAAGATAAAAAGAAGTTAGCTGGAAAACCTTTCGAAGTTAAATTACACCAAAAAGGCATGGAGAAGTAAGCAAAAACAAGAAACATGAGCAAAGCATTCAAAATCTGACAAAAAGAAATATATTTATTTACATAGAATAGTAGCCAAGTACCGTCCTCTTTTTCCAATTTACAGTATATTCTTTTGAAGGCCATTAACATTTGTCCCATTGTAGCACTTCAGAGATATTTTGTTATCTTCTATTTATAGAATTACAACAAAACATAAAGTTCCGGCAATAAATAAATAAACTCAAACAATCACTAAAAACCAACTATTATTGGAAAACATACCTGACCTCCTAAATCCCACAATACAAGTTTAGCATTTGAAACTTCAATACGACCAATGTTAAGCCCAACTGTTGGCACAATACGATCAGGTGGAAGACCTTCTGAGTTTAAGTATATAGCCTTCAATTTTTCTAGCAAAGACTGGATGTTTAGCAGAATGTTTATCAGTGCAATCTCAATGCCAAGCAAAATACTTATGAAGCATAGATGTTTGCTTTATCAGTAAGACATACAGGAGTAATAAGTAACAGATGCAGTGTACAAATATATTGCATTAACTTCCATGAATGGTAGAAGCCAGAATAATTAGAACAACATTTATCTATCTTTATATAGGTGGGGGGAATGGTAAAATGTGTGGACTTTGTGTGCAGCAAAACCTCAATTTCCCTGCCTATTCAGGTATAGCATGTGATCTCCGCAGCAACGGTGAAGTTACCAAAATAAAAATGACTCTTTTTTGTCACTAACTTCGTTGTCAGCTTCACATTCTTGATCTTCTTGATCGACTCCCTAACCTCCAAATTCTTTTGTGGTCCCCAGAGCCGTGTTCTTTCACAGTGCATCCTTAGTGATAGTTGGGTTTTGGCTTCGTGAACTTAGTGGACGCTGATGGTTTAATTTTGCGAGCACTGCCTTTGTTTTAGGCTTGTTACAAGTCACAGCCATTGTCATGTCTTCTTTTTATACTTGCCAACCATCATTGTTCTATCCTTTGTTGCAGTCTTCATCTTAGGCATTCCTACACCAATCCTAGACAACAGAAGATGACTTGGCCTTCTCTGGTGCAACAGTGTCAGTTTATACAAGTTCATCCGATAAACTTGAGAAGCTTTATAACAGCAAGGAGCATGCGGAGACGGAAGAGGTCGATACGAAGCGGTTTTTGATGTTTTGTTTACTTTGCTTTTTTCCTCACTTTTGATGCATTATTTAAAATACCTAATTTTGGATTTGGGATCCACTTTTACTTTGATTATAGTAGTAAGAATGATAAGTAAAACATCATCTGCATTTTTGTAATCTCATTCTCTATCCATCTATCATAAATTTATTTTTCAAAACTGAACAAATAAACAAATATACCCATAGTTTTTCTTTACTATAAGTATGAAATGATGATGCATCTGTGCATCTTTTGTTGCAGAGTTTATGTGATTCACGCTAGGAAACACGGATACGCCAAAAATAGGCTCGAACCCGTATCATGCGCGTTTCCGGTATGGGTATGCGTACCGGACAAGCGGACAAGTGATATTGGGTTAATTTTGTCGCGCGCGGCTCATTTCTCATTCAATCCTGCACCGCATCCGCGGTTCTTCTACAGCATCTGTTGCTGCCGACGACCAGCCCTGCTTATGTTCTTCCGTCGATTGAAGCCCACTGTCGCTTTTGTTCTTCCGTCAATCGAAGCCCCCTGTTGCTTCTATTCATCCGTCGATCGAAGCCCATCATCGCTTATTTTCTTCCGTCGATCGAAGCCCACTGCCGCTTTTGTTCTTCTGTCGATCGAAGCCCAGACTTGCGCCTACTCATAAGTTCTTCTTCTGTTAGCTCTTTGTATTCTAGTAAATCAAAAAAATTCTGTTAATTCATATTCTAGCAAATTGAAAATATATTCTGTAAGTTCTTTATATTCTAGCAATTGCTGAACCAATATCATGATCCCCTCTTAGCAAATCGAAAATATTTCTAGATGTTCAAATCAAATCAAAAATATTTCTAGATATTCAAATAAAATCAAAAATATTTCTAGCAGTTCAAATCAGAATTAGATGTTTTCTTTAATAATTGAAAATATTTATAGCAGTTCAAAACAGAATTAGATATGTTTCTTTAGTGTGTGCTCATAATTCAAATCTGTTAGTTCTTCATATTCCAACATTTTCAGTCTGTCTTCTAAATTAAATTGAAGGTTAACTAATAGCTGTTATTCATAATTGTAGAAAGCAATGGACAAACATTGTAAATACTTCTTCATTAATTAAATACAAGAGAGAATACAAATATATAGGAGAAGAGAAGAAGGAAGAATCTTATACAATAGATGTGGGACTAAAGGAGAAGGAGGAAAGGGGTCTATAAATGGGCCTTTACATCATTTTTCCTTATGTCTTCTAACACTCCCCCGCAAGTTGGAGCGTACAAGTCGTAGGCACCAAGCTTGGACAAGAACTGGTAATACAATTTTTGAGGTAAAGCCTTGGTAAGGATGTCAGCAACTTGCCCAGACGCAAGCACATGTTCAAGATTTAGCACCTTTGATTGAACCTTTTTCCCGAACAAAGTGACAATCAACCTCAATATGTTTACTCCGCTCATGGAACACAGGATTCTTCGCAATATGCATTGCAGCTTGACTGTCACAAAACAATGTTGATGGTGAGGACAATTTAACTCCCAAATCCATTGGAAGACTTTCCAGCCTGGTTAGTTCAGATGTAACGGCTTCATCATCGCACGGTACTCAGCTTCAGCAGACGAGCGAGCAACCACCGCCTGCTTCTTACTCCGCCATGTGATAAGATTTCCCCAAAAGTAAGTACAAAAACTAGTTGTTGAACGTCGATCATCCAACGAGCCCGCATAGTCCGCATCGGAGTATGCAATAAGAGAAAGGGAGGAAGATGGCTTATACACAAGTCCTTGCGCAGGAGCAGTCTTCAGATATCTGAGAATCTGTTCCACTGCCTGAAGTGAGAAACTCGTGGGGTATGCATGAACGGACTAACCACTGCAATCGCAAATGATATATCTAGTCTCATAACGGTTAGGTATATCAGTTTTCCCATAAGACGATGATGGTATTCTGAATTTGGAAGTAGAGAGTCAGCCTCAGATCTCTGAGCACACAACTTATGGTTGACTTCAATCGGGGTTTTCGCTGGTTTGCAACCCGAGAGACCAGCATCTTGCAGAAGGTCAATGCAATACTTACGTTGGGATAAGACAAGACCAACAGATCGCCGTGCTACCTCTAGTCCAAGAAAATATCGAAGATTTTCAGATCTTTGATTTGAAAGATAGAATTTAAATGCTTAACATGTTGTATCCCAGCGGAGTCACCAGCAGTGATCAGAATATCGTCCACATAAACCAGAAGTATTGTAGTCCCCGTTGATTGGTGACGAGTGAAGAGAGAGGAATCTACCGAGCTTTGTTTGAAGCCAACCTCACAAACATCCTTGCTGAATTTGTCAAACCACGCCCGTGGAGACTGTTTGAGAACATAAATGTATTTGCGAAGTAAACAAACACGAGACTCCCTCGTGGTCTCAAACCCGGGTTGTTGTTGCATATAGACAGTTTCAAGAAGGTCGTCATTCAAAAAGGCATTCTTGACATCCAGCTGTTGGAGGGCCATTGGCGATGAACAGCTAAAGAGAGCAAGATCTGAACCGTATTTAATTTCGCGACTGGGGAGAACGTTTCCTCATAATCAAGCCCGTACTGTTGAGTAAAACCCCGTGCCACAAGTCGCGCCTTTAAGCGATCAACTGTCTCATCTGCGGCATGTTTGATTGTAAAGATCCACTTGCAGCTAACACAACTGTGGCCAGGAGGAGAAGACACAAGATCCCAAGCATGGTTACCCCACAGAGCAGTCATTTCTTCATCCATGGCGGCACGCCACGCCGGATGCTAGAGAGCTTCCTGCATAGAGTTAGGTATAGAGATAGAGGAGAGAGAGAGCAAAGGTAAGAAGAGGTGGAGAGAGCCGATGTAGAGATACATAATTGGTCAAGGGATGCGCCTTCGAGGAGGAGGCCGGATCAACTGGCCGCGAGATCACATTGGTAGAGGGAAGTCGTTGCTGGGCAGCTGGACGAGGAGGATGACAAGTGTAAACTTCAATGATAGGAGGTTTGGAGGGGACGAGTTTGGAGGGTACTGGTGGTATAGGAATCGGAAGCAGAGGAGGAGTATGGAGAAGTGGTGGAAGCGGAGACGTTACGGGAATGATGGGTTGAGGTAGCGGAGGAGGAGGAAGGGGATCAGAAGGACTTATGTGATATGGTTGGTCTTCATGAAAGGAGACATCAGCAGACACAACCACCTTTCCAATGATATGATTAAAGCAGACATACCCCTTCTGAGTGCGGGAGTACCCAACAAACATGATTTTGGTAGCACGAGGGGCTAGCTTGTCATTGGAAGGACCAACATGGTGGACACAACAGGTACACCCAAAAACACGAGGTGTGAGAGAGAAGAGATTCGTGAATGGGTAAAGGAGAGTAATGGGTGCCACAAAGTAGAGGACAGACGAAGGCATGCGGTTGATGAGGTGGCAAGCAGTAGAGACTGCAAAGTTCCAATAGAGGGAAGGAACCTGCATTTGGATCATAAGAGATTTGGCAACATCAAGGAGGTGGCGATTCTTCATTTCTGCGATGTCATTTTGTTGAGGAGTGTAGGCACATGAAGTCTGATGTATAATACCGAACTCAGCGCATAGATTGGAGAAGGTGCGACCAGTATATTCTCGAACAATGTCTGTACGAAGAATTTTGACACATGTAGAGAACTGAGTGCGAGTTTCCGTAAGAAATGTACGAAACGTGGTTAGGAGTTCTGTTCGATCACGAAGTAAATACAACCAGGTTATCCGTGAGTAATCATAGATAAAAGTAACAAAGTATCGATACCCAAAAATACTAGGGACCTCATAGGGCCCCCGGATATCAGAGTGAACTAAGAATACAGGAGCATCGCTCTGGGTACAGGAAGGAGAAAATGAGACACGGTGTTGTTTGTCGAAAATACATATTTCACAAAAGAACTTATGAAGGGAGACAGAAGGAAGAGCTTTCTTGAGAATTGGAAGAGGGGCATGCCCAAGACGACAATGTCAATCAGTGGTGGAGACAGTAGTAAGACCAGTGGGAGGAACATCAAGAAGATATAGCCCGTTAGACAGTCGCCCTCTACCAAGTATATTCTGCATGAGTCGATCATGCACCACAAAATAAGAGCGTGAGAAAGTAACACAGCAATCAAGGTCTTGCGTAAGACGGCTAACAGAAAGGAGAGTAAAAGGAGAACCCGGAACATGAAAAACCGAGGATAAGGAGAGAGAAAGAGTAAGAGGCAGATAAGCAGCGCCATAAACCAGGATCCTGTCACCATTGGCCACAGTGATGTGTCGGGGTAAGCAATATCTATGTATTTGGGCGACACCTGCGGAGAGAGATGATTTGTAGCACCCGAGTCCACAATCCAGTGAGAGTTGTGTGAGAAGCACGATATACCTTCCTGGAAGATCGAGGCCACGGAGCCAGAGGAGTGACGAACTATCTCTTGAAGCTGATGGAGTTGAGCACGCATCACAGCAATATCATCATCAGTGGTGGAGGCAGAAGCCATAATTCTGATTAGCGACTAGCCATGGAAACCGGGCGGCAAAAAGGCACGCGGCTTTTCGGACATATCCAGTGGTTACTACAGAAGAAGCATTGAGAACAACGAGAACAAGCAGCCGCGTGAGAACAAGCAGCGGCGAGAACAAGTCACAGCGGCGAGAACAAGCCGCGCGAGAATGGGCAACCGCACGAGAAGGGGCAACCGCACGAGAAGGGGCAGCAGTGCGAGAAGAAATAGCGGCGAGAACAAGCCGCTCGAGAAAAGAGAAACCGCAACCAGAAGAAAGCGGAGCGGAGCATGGAAGCCGCCTGGTCTCGGTGTCAACACACCAGCGGTCAAGAGCCCGCGACCAAGAGGCGGAGCCCACGACCAAGAGGCGGAGCCCGCAGCGGGTAGAGAAGCCGCAACGTCTAAGAGTAGGCCGTGAGGGAAGTCGCAGCTGGTAGGGAAAGCAGCAGCAGCAGGAAGGTAAGCTGCACTAACTAATTAAGGGAAGAAGTCGCGCGAGAAGTCTGCATCGATCACGGTGCGCACACCAGCGGCAAAGGACGATGTCGCGACCTAGATGCGGAGCTCACAGCGGGTAAGGAACAACCCGCGGCGAGAAGAGAAGAGAATTCATGGCGACTAAGTGAAGTCGCGGCGAGCAGGGAGTAAAGAAGCGAGAACAGAACAAAGGAGGCCGTAGCGGAGAGAATAAGTCGGCAATCCGGCAATCCGGAAGAACAGACTGTACGGATACAGAAACTGCAGTGAGCAGCAAAGCGGCAGGGCGGAAAATCGGCAAAGCGGCAAAGAGAGGAAGGCTAGAAAATAGCGGAGGAGCAGAAGAGGAGGTGGATCCATGAAAGGAGGAACAAGCCGCAGCGAGTAAAGGGAGAGGTGAGAAGGCGGGTAGAGAAACAAACCGCAGCGGGTAGAGAAACAAACCGCAGCGAGTAGAGGGAGAGGGCCCCACCTGCCCGAGAGATTTATAAAAAGGGGGGGAGAGGTGGAAGCCACAAGGGAAAGAGAGAGGCGGATAGAAATTTAAGCCGTGGTTATAAAAGGAGTGTCGCCAAACTAAGTAGTTAAGCAGAGAAACAAGCTGCCCGGTTAACCGGAGGAGCGGGCGGTTAAAGAGGAATGAATCCACGGAAGGACCAAGCCGCCCGGTTAAATAGAGGACCGAGCGGTTAGGGAAGCAGAGAACCAAACGGTTAGGCACAGGCCAGACCGGTTCCCTCTGATGCCAAGTAGAAAGCAATGGGCAAACCTTGTAGATACTTCTTCATTAACTAAATACAAGAGAGAATACAAATATATAGGAGAAGAGAAGAAGGAAGAATCATATACAATAGATGTGGGACTAAAGGAGGAGGAAAGGGGCCTATAAATGGGCTTTCACATCATTTTTCCTTGTCTTCTAACAATAATGAAATGTACAGAAGTTATGAAGTGAAACATCAAAATGAGATCTAAGCAAGATTAATTACGGAATGAACGTCATATTATATTGCAATAACTATGGATTTGTAATTTTGATGATTTATGAGATTATGCTTGATCTTTTATTGGTGTGAGAACTTTTAATTACGTTTGTGAGATATTTATATATATATATATACATTTATTTATTTTATTTAATACAAGGTATTCCACCGTACTTGTATCCCTACTATGAAAATTTTGTCGTTCAGCAATACCGGATACGTATCTTACATTCTTACCCAGTACTTGTACCGATACCGGTGCTTCCTAGGATCCAGGGGCATTCCTTGATGTCTTCTCTAGTATAGCAAGTTAGCTTTATCAGTGGGGCCACCATATTTTAAAGTGGTATATTTATTGCATGTTATTTGTATGAAGCTCCATTTTTTCAAGAAAATATAGTTTCAGATTTTTGGGAAACAGAAAATTATATAAATAAATTTTATTTTCTAGATACCTTATGGGGGTACCTGTTGCATAAAAATCACTAGTGGACAATTATTGTATCAAATAATATACATAATCTAATGAAACAATACACACGCAAACACACACAATCAAATAAATGCAATTGTATTACATAAAAAAATTTTACTGAATCACGTGTATTTACTGAAAGTAGTGGGGCTGCTGGTACTCGACATGATCGAGGTAAAAATCGTGGGCATGGTGGATCTCTATCACAACCTGGATAGACTATATTTTTTCACTGCTCGAAACTAGGCCATCTTATTGGGAGATGATTTAGCATGCACGTGTTAGAGCATGCGTTTCACGCTTCTTTGGTTTGCTAATAACAAATCTTGTTTGTATTTGATCTTTGGGTGTTTATGATGTGCAGATATCACAGGTCTAGCTCTAATGGCTTTTGGATGATGTTTCGGGTCAGAACAGATGAGTTTAGGAGATATCGCCAGACGATATTGCGTATTGCCGGAAGGCGACAGCGACGATCGACAAATCTGCGTTCGACGATCGACGAATTGCGTTTGACGAATCTGCAAATGCGAAAATTAGGAGTTCGTGGGCCACGTGGGATCCGTTATCCCTATCTCCAGGTGGCGATACCCAGTGTCGCCAGGCAACAGTGCACGTTCGACGATCGACGGATCTGCGATGCGAAAATGAGGAGTTTGTGGGACACGTGGCAGCCGTTACCGATATCGCCAGGTGGCGATGCCCAGTGTCGCCAGGCGATATCGCCAAAGTATAAAAGGCATTCAATTTTCTGAGGAGATCGCAAATTTTCATTACATGGAGTACACCTTCCTGTTTAGACGAACCAGAGAGCTCCAGATTTCAGATTTACTCCATACTATCAAGAAGGCCGAAGCGCAAAAGATTGACGGCACGTACACAGCATTCAAAGCAACTCTGGCTAGGATTCGTCATCATCTTCAATACTTTTTTTGAAGGGAGTTTTTATTCAGAAGTTTTTAATTTGTTTTGTTCTAATTTCTATTGTAAACCTATTGTAATCGAGAGGAAAAATCGTCGACTTGTGCGCAGCGTCGAAGTCTTTGCGTGGCTTAGGGGAAATCGCTGCATTGTGTGTGGCGTCTAAGTCTTTGTGTGGATTTGGGGAAAATAGCCGTCTTGTGTGTGTCGTCCAAGTTCGTGTGTGGCTTAGGGAGAAATCGTTGTCTTGTGTGCAGCGTCTAGATCGAGATAGATTTAAGGGAGGCTAGTAGCAAAATCTAGGGAGAGATACGCATTACCCTGTCGGTTCTTGGTAGAAGGACCGGCGAAAACAAAAGTATATTGTATTTTTCATAAGCCTTGATCTCTAGCTCTATAGAGACATCTTGTATTCATTTTTAGCACTTTTGAAATAAATTGTTATTATTTTCGTTTTTCTATATTTCAGAGTATTTAAATTTGCTTATGAAAAATTAGTCTTCATTCCAGAATTTTGAATAGCATTGTTTTATTCATCAAGTAAAGTTTGTTTAGCTTAAGAAAAATTAATTAACTCTTATTCATCCCCCCTCTAAGGGCGCCGTAAGATCCAACACTTGGTATCAGAGGCAGGTTACTCCGAAATCGGTTTCACCACCGGGAGTAATGGCGCAAAACACTCACGTGTTTTCTGAGGGGCAAGGTATAAGTAGACCTCCCTTATTCACGGGCACTGACTACAACTATTGGAAAGCTCGAATGAGATGCTTTCTAATAGCGCTAGATATCGACGTTTAGGGCATGGTAGAAACATGTTACACCTCTCCTATAACTGTAGTAGGAAGTGTCTCAATGGAAAAACTAAAGGATAAACAGGATGAAGCTGATAAGCTTCGCTGCAAAAATAACGTTAAGGCAATGAACGTCTTATTCTGCGCATTAGATAGGACTGAATTTAATCGTGTTTGTGCATGTGAAACTGCGTATGATATATGGAATCTCTTTGAAGTTACTCATGAAGGTACATCGCAGGTACAAGACTCGAAGTTTTTCCAGTTAGAGTCAGAGTTTGAGAAGTTCAAGATGGAAGTTGATGAGGATGTAGACTCCATGTACACAAGGTTCAGTAAGATAGTGAACGACTCGAGGATCCTTGGAAAGAGTTTCTCAAACTGAGATTTGGTGAGAAAGATACTAAGATCGCTTCCCCCGAAGTTCAATCCAAAGGTGACTGCCATCTCGGAGTCACACGATATAAAGTCTCTACAAATTGAGAATCTGATAGGCAATCTGAAAACTCATGAAGTAGAGTTGAGGATTCAACAACAGGAGTATAGCCTGAAGCCTAGAAAGAAAGCTTTGGCGTTGAAGTCCAAGAAGGAAGTGGAAAGTGAGTCTGATGAGAGTGATGATGGAGATGAAGAGAGCTGGAGATGAAGAGAGCCTGTTCGTAAAGAAATTCATGAAGTTAATGAGAAATCCTGAAAGGAGAAATTCATTCAGGAAATTTTTCAAGAAGCAAGAGTCTGGATATAGGAAAGGAAAAGCCCAAGCTGAAGGAGAGGATGATGAAGAGAGATCACCATCTGAGTGTTATCACTGCAGGAGAGTCAGCCACATTAAGAGAAATTGCTCAAAATATCTGAAAGAGCAGAAGGATAAGCGGCACAAGAAGAAAGACAAGAAGAAAGTTCTGAAGGCAGAAACATGGGATGACACCACTTCTGAGGAGTCAAGCGGTTCAGGTTCAGAAACTGAAGAGGCGGCCAATATGTGTCTGATGGGAAAGAGCATTTCAGTGCATGATGAAGAAAGCTGTGTCTAGAGAGACACTGAGGTAACTCCTGAATCTTATGATAATTTATATTCTGAATTTTTAAGAATCTACAAATATTTAGATAAAAAATTGGATGAAATTCAAGTACTTAAATCTGAAAATAAACATTTAATAAAAGAAAATAAAGTTTTAAAGAATGAAGTAAAAATACTTGGGAAGGAGAAAGAACCTTGTCAAGAGGATTGTCCCTCTTCGACAAGGATACTAGAACTTGAAAAAGATCTCTCTAAGTCTCAGTCTTAGGTTGAATCTCTTACAAAATAGAAAGATGTCTTAAAGAGTTCTCTAAGGCTTTCTCAATCTCAAGTAGAAGGCAATAAAAAGTCCTTCATAAACCGATGTGGCACCATAGTTGCCGAAAACACTGCATTGAGAGGACGAGTCCGTGATCTAAAAATGCTCACTAACAAGTTTGGAATGGGCCAAAAATCACTGAACATGATTTTAGGGAGCCAATGCTATGGTTCTGCAAGATTCGGACTTGGGTACTCTCCATAACACTATCATCCGGCGACATCCACTGTCGCCGGCAATAAGGAAAAGTCCAGAAAATCATTTTTTTAAAATTAAAAATAATAAATCTACAATCAATGTTGCTCCCAGAAAGAATTCAAATCTTATTTTGAAAAACTCGTCGACTTCTTTCATCACGTGTGTCAAATGTAATAAGTTTGTTCACACAACGCACACTTGTAAGAAGGCGGGACATTGTTCTGTTAAACAAATCTGGGTACCTAAGGTTTCCACCTATACTATGGTAGGAACTACTTGGGTAACCGGATATTTACTCTCATCCTCTTTCTAGGTGTGTTGGCAGGCTAAGGACAAAGAAGACATGTGGTACTTGGACTCAGGATGTTCCAAGCACGTGACGGGCAACAAATCAAAGTTTCTTATCCTAGAGATGAAGAAAGGAGTAGTTACGTTTGGTGATAACGGAAAAGGAAAGATCATCGGCATCGGAGTAGTAGGTAACAAATCATTTACTATCTCAAATGTTTTGTATGTTAAAGGTTTGAAGCATAATTTAATTTCTATAAGTCAATTATGTGACATTGGCTTAAATATTTTATTTGATTCATTTTCAAAAACTTATGCAAAATTATTGATTGCAAAACTAACGATACTGTTCTTACTGCTCCTAGATTTCAAAATGTTTACATGATTAAATTTAATGATTTGTCACATTCTTCTTTAATATATTTTATTTCTAAAAATGATGAATTAGATTTATGACATATGCGTCTTGGACATTCTACCTCCAAGCTAATTGTAAAATTATCTCAAAATAAACTAGTCAAAGGTTTACGTATTTCGCATGGAAATTTATCTCCTTTATGTTCATTATGTCAAAAAGGAAAATTTTCAAAATCTTCATTCAAGAGCAAAAATGTTGTTTCCACTACTAGGCCTTTACAGTCGGTTCATATGGATTTGTTTGGTCCTGTTAATACACTAAGTCTAGGTGATAGAAAATACACTTTTGTTTTTATTGATGATTATTCTTGTTTATGTTAGACAATTTTCTTATCATCCAAATCTGATGCATTTTTAGAATTTTCCAAATTATATCTTCGTGTTCAAAATGAACTAGATTTAAAAATAAAATGCATTCGTTCTGATCATGGAGTTAAATTTGATAATGAAAAATTTGTATCCTTTTGTAATGAGTTAGATATTAAACATGAATTTTTTGCTACTCACACAGCGCAACAAAATGGTGTGGTAGAGAGAAAAAATAGAACTTTGCAAGAATTAGCTCGTACTATGTTATCAGAATACAAATTACCTAGATTATTTTGGGCAGAAGTCATTAGTACTGTTTGTTATGTTATTAATCGCGTAATGCTTCGACCTTTCTTGAAATTAACACCTTATGAATTATACTTCCAAAAAAACTGAACGTATCTTACTTTAAAGTTTTTGGTTGTAGATGTTTTATTTTGAACACTTAGGATAATTTGGGCAAATTTGATGAAAAGTGTAATGAAGGCATTTTTATTAACTATTTTTCGACTAGTAAGACTTATAGAGTTTACAGCAAACGGACAAAAATGGTTGAATAAACTATTCATGTTATATTTGATGAGTTCTTCTCTTGTGTAGAAATTAATAATACAGGTCAAGATGAAGAGTCCTTCCCTATGTTGTTAAAGGCGCAAGGCGCACCGAGGCGCAAAGGGGCCCTGGAGCCTAGGCGCGAGGCGCAGGCACACGCCTGAGGCACGTGAGGCGCAAAATTGGAGAAAAATGAAATTGTGCGAATTGGGCGCCCAATTCGCTGAAATTGAGCGAATTGGGGGCCCAATTCGCTGAAAATTCGCTGATTTTCAGCGAATTGGGCCCCCCAAGTGTGCCTATGGGTGCCTTGGGTGAGTCTAAGATCATAATTATGCTCATCTCCCCAAAAAAAGTTGAAAAAAACATCTTGAAAGGCCAAGACGCGCCTTTGGAGCGTCTGGGAGCCTGTAAGGCGCGCGCCTAGGCGCGCCTAGGCGCGCTTAAGCGCGCCTGGGTGCGCATGGGGCATATCGCCCGCCTCAGCCATGCTGAGGCGCGGCAGGCTGCGCCCGGTGCGCCCGGCGCCTCAGGCGCGCCTAGGCGCGCGCCTTGACAACACAGGTCCTTCCCCCCTACAAAGGTCGGATGATGATGAAATACTTGGAGACAAAAAAGAAGAAGAAAAATAAGATGAACAAGAATAAGAAGAAGTGCAAGAATATGCGCCTCCAAGCGAGCTAATATTCTCAAAATATCATCCACAGAATTTAGTTATTGAAGAACCGTCAAGAGGGGTAAGTACTCGTTCATCATTATATGATTTATTTTCAAATATGTGCATTATTTCGGTATAAAACTTAAAAATGTTGAAACCGTTTTGAATAATAATTCTTGGTTTTTAGCTATGACTGAAGAGCTTAATCAATTTGAACGTAATAAGGTTTGGACATTAGTAGAAAGACCATCAAATCATCCTGTTGTAGGTGTTAAGTGGATCTTCAAGAATAAAATGAATAGTGAATTTAGGGTCACTAGGAACAAAGCGAGACTTGTAGCAAAAGGTTATTCACAAGTTGAAGGAATAGATTTTGATGAAATTTTTGTACACGTAGCATGGTTAGAAACAGTTAGAATATTTCTTGCATTTGCTAGTTTTAAAAGATTTAGGCTCTGTTTGGTTGGGTTGTTGCTGATGGAAAGTTGCTGACGAACTGTTGCTGATTGAAAAAGTGCTGATTCTGGAAAACAGAGTTTTGTTAAAAAATTATTTTGGGTGAAGCAGAGTTTACAAAATGGAGTTTTCGAGAAGTTGTTTGGATTCAAAACGGAATTTTTAGCCAAAAAAAATTTTCAAATATGAAAGTGACATCACACAACACTAAACAAAGATTCATTCATAACACAAAATTAAGGTTCATTGATACAATTTTTTACACTCTACGCTCTTGCTTCATACAGCTGATTCGCAATAATATTGTGTAGCGCAATCATCTCCTCTACACCACCTGCAGTGTCAGTACATGACTCTTGTGGACCTTGTGAGGACATCGCATGATCTTGAACCCTTTGCTCAGACTCACTAAAATCAATGTCCACACGCGATGGATGTCGACGAATGAAATTATGTAAACACATAGTGGCGATCATAATAGCTACTTGCTTGTCGAAACGATAGCTTGGCATGTCCCTCAGTATGGCCCATTTCTTTTTCCAAACATCAAACGATCGTTCTATCATACTTCTTAGTGATGAGTGTGCGTGATTGAAAATCTCTCGATCTCCTTCGGCTCGACGACCACCACGAGCAAAGTCTGGCAGATGATACCGCGTATCTTGATACGGTTTCAAGTATCCTCTTTGCAGAGGATAACAAGAATCTACCAAGTAATATTTTCTTGAAAATTATTTAATAATATCTATCAGCAGTTATTTTGTGTAGTAATAAATAATATAACAAAATTTTACATAGTTACTTAGAGGTGGATGCGGGAAGGTATAACGTGGATCACTTATCGTAAAATTGAAAATGCGGCTATCGTGCGCTGATCTCTCCCAACCCTGCATAACGAAAGTGAAGCACATATTAAAATCACAAGCAGTCATGACATTTTGAGTTGGACTGCCACGACTCCCAATATAAGGTACTTGACTTCCAACTGGTATGCACGCGTGAACATGTGTTTCATCAATTGCTCTTATGCAATCTTTAAAAAATGGCATGTAACGTCTGTCATACATAATCTCTGGGGGAGTACTGCTGAAAGATCTATCTGATGGTTGAATCACTTCTTTCGCTAACTGCAGCAAAGCACGAAGACCTCGAGAAAAAAAATCTGCTAGTTGTCTTCGTTAAATGCTGAAAGCGCTCAATTGTTTTTCTCATTGATTCATTATGCGATAATATATATATTGTCAGCGCCAGGATTTCTCGGGATGCAGTACTTCTTGTTCCCCGAAATCCACACTTCTCTTCCAGAGCATGCAATAAGTCCATAAAAATTTCTTGACTCATCATGAAAGAGTCATGGAACTTCACCCGTGACCCGCGTAGTAGCTCTACCACTCATTTATCACATGTTTGCTTTGAAGTCATTCGTGGTACCGGACAAAGCATCTTGGAGGTATACTCGGTTACCAAAGATACAGCTGCTACCACATTCTGATGATGGGCAAGCACATAATTTCTTCTTGTAATCTCCTGCTCTTCCGTCGAATTTTCAGATTCATCGCTAGGCATATTCTGTATGAGAAATAAACTACCAATAATTATTACATTGAAAGAACAATAATAAAACATCACAAACATAATAGTGTCCACCACATAACAAAATCACAAACATAATATTCGGATAAAACATCACAACATCATAAGCATAATAGTGTCCACATCATTTATCACCAAGACCATATTCGGATACAACATAACCACATCATAAACATAATAGTGTTCGTCACATAATAGTCTACACTGCAACATAAAAAACAAAACAGAATATGATAGTGGGTAATATATCATAGTAGAACTCCACTACCCCCCACGGAGGAAGCGATTACGCAGCCACTTTACGTTCATCCCATCTGGTAAGCACAAAAAGGTTTCCCTGTGATTTTTGTCCATAAAATACGTGATTGCAAAATCATGCAACTCTTCATCAGACTGCACTTCCTGGTACGTAGCTAATTTATCTATTGCCTGGCGGATGCTAAACTCGGAAGTAGCTTTTTTGGTGCCTCCTGGATGCATCGACTAATCGTTCTAGAAGACTCCGCCAAGTCTTCTAACACGGAACTAATAACTTTGTTTTTCCATTTCTTTCGCTTCTTGTCAGGTGCTGATGTAGCTGTGTTCTCACGTGGCGCTGGATCACCAATGACATCAATGTCCTCTGGATTACCATCTGACATTCCTCTTTCGTCAACTGACTCGGGGATCTCGTTAATGGTGTTCGGGGTGCAAGCATGATGTCCAATTGCGACAACAGAGCTGAACATCATATTTAGTTTCTCCTTTAACTCTGGATGTATTCCTGAGTAACGAAATTTTTTGGTCACAGGGGCAACCTAAAAAACACATATATTTCACGTTAGATGTTTCTTTTTTAAAAAAAATCCTAAACAAAAATGTTATGGAAAATGAGTACCTTCAACCTTTCATCCCACCACTCGTCAGAAGCGTCTATAGTCTTCCTTGAAGCATTCCAACTCAATCCGGTCTCACCACGTTTTAACTCCGTCCATAATTTCCACTCTTTCAAATGATCTCATTTATTTTTCAACTGAACTTTATCGTATTGTTTTCTAGTGAGTTCTTCAAAATTCTTCATAACGTTGCTCCAACCCTCTTTATTAAAATGTGTGGTTGGTCGATTCCAATTTTCTATCTCCTTAATGCAACACACACACATACCATATATATAACACACACACATATATATAACTATATAACTCACACAACAACATACATACAACACAACAACATACATACAACACACACAACATACATACAACACACAAGACATACACAAACACACACATACAACTCACACAAACACACCCACACATGTACACACGCATACAACTCACACAAACACACCCACACATGTACACACACATATATATAACACATAAAACAAACACACACATACACACACAAACAAATAACTCACACACACACATACAAAATAAAACACATACAACTCACACAAACACACCCACACATGTACACACACATATATATAACACATAAAACAAACACACACACACACACATATATTTATATAACACATATAAAACACACACACATACATATAACAACACACTCACACAAACACAATCATACATATAACAACACACATACACACACACATACACAAACACACACACACATAAAACTCACACAAACACACTCACACATGTACACAACTACATACAACTCACACAAACACACCCACACATGTACACACACACATATATAACACATATAAAACAAACACACACACACATATATGTATATAACACATAAAACACACACACATACAACATATAACACACACACACACACATATATATAACAACACACACACACACATATAACAAATTAACAACACACACACAACACACACCAACATAACCCTAAACTCAAACAACACAACCTGCCAACAATGTACAAAACCCAACACACACAATACACACACCTACACGCTCAACACACACACCAAAAACAGCCACATATGGTAAACATATCCAAAAATAGAAAACACACAATAGAACTAACCAAGAAGTGAATCATCAACAAACAATGTTGCAATTAGGTGTAAATCAACAAAAGGGTACCTGAAAACTGAAAAAGAAGATCTGGTGTGCCTGCAGAAGCCAACAATGTACCTGAAAAACAAGGAGAACGAAATCATCAATGTGATTGGCGAAAAGAATAGATTTTTTTTCCTGGAACAGCTAGGGCTCGGGAACAATGTGCAAGCCGACCGGGGAGGTGGATGCGGAAGAAAAAGGTTTCAATTTTTTTCCCGTGAAGAAAACCCTGCAGATCGAGGAAGATGGGAGGATCGAAGAAGATCGGGAGATCGAAGAAGAGAAGGACCGAGACATACCAGTGGATCGAGGATTCCGCGGTGGCCGACGGGGACGATCGGGATTTGGCTGCTTGCAAAGACGGCGATCGGGAAAGCTATCGGGCCCTAGGTTGCAGCGAAAGCGCGATCAGGCCTAAAACCAGCAAAAAAGGCGATGGCTCGTGCTTTTGCGGCTGACCGCAAAAAATAACCGCGGCTGGGGTTATGTATTAAAGAGCGGTAGAAGTAAAATGGAGTTTTTAAAATAAGTCGTGCCAAACACAGCTTATGCTGAAAATAGCGGTGCGTTTCAACCTCACCGCAGGTCATAAGTACAACCAAACGCCACCATAAACTATTTCAAATGGATGTTAAAACAGTTTTTCTTAACGGGTATATTAAGGAAGAGGTTTATGTAAAACAACCTCCAGTTTTTGTTGATGTAAAGTTTTCTGATCATGTTTTTAAATTAGAAAAAGCATTTTATGGTTTGAAACAAGCACCCCGAGCATGGTATGATAGATTGACTGTTTATTTATTAAAGAATGATTACTAAATGGGTAGTGCTGATTGTACTATATTTATTAAACATGTTCATGATAACCTTATAGTTTTACAAATATATGTTGATGATATTATTTTGGGATCCACTAATGAACAATTGTGTGATAGTGTTATAAACATTATGAAAAATGAATTTGAAATGAGCATGTTAGGCGAACTCATTTATTTTCTTGGTTTTCAAATTACTCAAAAGCATGATGGAATATTTATTTGTCAATCTAAATATATTCATGATGTGTTAAAAAGGTTTGTATTTGAAAATCTAAAGCAAACAAATACTCACATGAGTGTCTCATTGAAATTAGGAAAGAATGAAAGTGGTATCTCTATAGATCAAACGTTATATAGAGGAATGATATGATCACTGCTATATTTGACTGCATTCAGACCTGATATTATGTTTGTTGTATGTTTATGTGCTAGATTTCGAACTAATCCCAAAGAATATCATTTAAAAGCGGTTAAACGTATTTTTAGATATCTTATTGGCACATCTAAGTTAGATTTGTGGTATCATCACAACGACGTTTTTATTTTACATGTCTTTTCTGATTCTGATTATGTTGTCTGTTCATTAGACCGTAAGAACACGAGTGGCACATGTTACTTTTTAGGTCCTTCGCTAATTTCATGATCGAGTAGGAAACAGAATTCTGTTGCCTTATCCACCACCGAGGTCGGGTACATTGCACTAGGTAGTTGTTGTGCACAGGCCCTTTGGATGAAGCAAACTTTAGAGAACTTGAAATTATTCATGAAACAATTGAATTAAAATGTGATAATAAAAGTACAATTGACTTAACATATAATCCAGTTCATCATTTTAGGTACAAACACATTGATGTGCGTCATCACTTCATTAGATACCACATAAAGCAAAATACAATTAAAGTCAGTTTTATAAGCACCGATTCACACCTTGCCGATATTTTCACAAAATCACTTCCAGATTCTCGTTTTTCATTATTAAGATTAGAACTAGAAATCATGGACATTACAAGCTAATGAATTGACATAATAAGTAAACAAAAAAACTTTAATTACCAAGAAAGTGATGATTAAGCATTAACCATAAATGTTATGAGTTAATAATAATATTACAGCAGCACTACGTCGCAATATTACAGCATAGTAATCTTAGACAATAAGATGAAAATTTAAATAACTTCACTGTCGCCGGCAACAGTGACTGTCACCGGGTAATAGCGCCAACTTTTCAAATCACCCCGAAATCTTCAAAAATTTCTGTTGTCACCTGCACTTGTGTCTCCTTGATCATCAGCTGAACTATGTTTGTTGCTTCTCGTCCAGCGAGGCCGGCGAATAGATGTTCGGGGAGGCTCCATAACCGGATTCTCTCATTCTGCCGCTTCTGCTGGAGTGGGCATCAATTTAAGGCTTTCGGTCCAAAATTTAAAGAATTGCTTCACTTCCCGCTTATGTTCTTCGAACGACGGCAAGTCGTTCAACCCTTCTCGCAACGATCCACTATTGGAATTGGCGGGTTACGGATAGTGGACACAGGTTCACTACTCTTTGTTGACCCTACTCGTATTGATCGGCCGATGGAAGGTGTTCCACTCGTAGCAAATATTAAAGGCACACAATCATTGAAATACAAATCTGGATCTATCCAAGTGTATTTCTTATACAAAATACGTTGGATAACAGCTCCAAGTGGTAATGTGTTTAATTTCTTCCAAGTAGGACTCTTTAGCCTATATGCATAGCGTATTATCGATAGGATAAAGTTTGTCATATCGAACGGCTCCCGCTCCAAGATCATATATGTGACATAGCTCAATTGAGCCGTTATCTTCCGTGTAAAACAGTGTGCCTCAACATATCTTGCACTAGTTGTGCATCCTCAGTGAGAGAGGTTGTAGATTGAATAAGAGTTTTGATGTAATTTCCATGCAAAACCATATTCAGGAGTGATCAGTCTCTATCTTTTCGATAATTCTCTACTGCATCAATGTTATTTTCATGTTCTATTAACCCAAATTCCTCTCTGGGATCATAATGGGTTATCTCTACTATCTGTCTTTGTATCTTTGATCGTACTGCACCATTTAATTCCGTGAATCGAGGATCTTTTAGAAAATTGTAGAACTCCCTAATTAATACAGATGAAAATATATTCGGGATAATGATAGACGTTATTCCAGTCATTGTTAACAGGTCGTGAATGTGTGCATAACGGACGGGATCGAATTCGATCACTCGTCCAATCCCTATGTTAGCATTTTCTATCTCAGGAAACATTTGGTAGGAGGAATATGAATCATTGTTTGTACTTCTGCGGGCTTTAGAACTGGAAGTCATTGCTGCAGATAAAAGTTTTTTTTTTAACCAAACACAAAAAAACAAAATAAATTTTTTCAGTATCGCCAGCCGGCGACACCCGTTATCGCCGGGCGATAGCGGAAATTGATCTCATCCACTTTCCGACTCCAAATTTGGATTTTCACTTATTTTATTTACCAGATCTGACATTTTTACACGTTTCTTATTACCCAAATCTCTAATGACTAATTAAGACATATTTCCTCGGCACACTATTCATTATCTTCTTCTCTAAACCTTCTTCCCTAAAACCATACCTCATGAACAATAGATCTAAATTTAGATTTTTCAAATTTGTAAACCTATGCAACATTTCCTACACATCGATTTCTAGTCTATTCCTTCAAAAATGCAAGTCTTAAAACTTGGAAACTCTAACCATGATCAATCTTATTTCAAAACATGGAAACTTTTCCATTCAAGAGTTCAATGACATACCCTATGATAGATCTACAAATTCTAAGGAATCAAACAAAAAAAAAACCATGACTCTTACCTTGATCCAAGTTTTTTTGTTGTCGTCCAGATCGCTGCCGCTCCATCTCTGGGCGAGGACACCCCCGGCAGGCGAGCTGGGAAGGAGGTCGCCGAGGAAGGAAGGGGATGCGAGCTCCCCGGGCGCGTGCTCTTCCCCGGCTCGGCAAGCGGAGGCCGGTTCGGCGAGTTGGGGCAGCGAGATGTGTCAGCTCGCCCAGTAGGGGGGGAGCCCCTTTAGCGAGTTGGTTTCTTCTGCCCCGGTTCTAGAGGGGTTCAGGGAACCCGAAATGTCCTACTATACCGGGAAGGGGGACCCGGTCCAACACGTCCGATGGTTCGAGGACGTGGTCTCGATCCGGCAGATGTCGGATGGCTTCAAGTGTCGGCTCTTCGCTATCATCCTCGAGGAGAAGGCAAGGGAGTGGTTTCACCAGTTGTCGGCCAGCTTCATCTACTGCTTCGAGGACCTGCGCTGGGGGTTCATGTTGAGGTTCACCATCTCGAAGAGGAGGAAGGAGTCGGAGTCTCTATTCCACATCAAACAGGGAGTGAATGAGACCCTGGGGAGCTATGTTGACCGGTTCCAGGAGGAGGTCACCCAGGTACAGGAGATGTCGGGTCATACTCTGATGATGGCTTTCACCCTGGGGCTGCAACAGGGATTCTTTGGGATGGAGCTGAAGAGAGTGCCGCCCCTCTCCTACGAGGAGTTGGAGAGGGCGGCGAGGGAAGTCGACGGGGAGGCGTCAAATCCGGAGTTTGCCCGGAAGCTGGCCAGGTGGGCCACAGAGGAAGAGAAGGAGCCGAGAGGCGGAAGGGGTCAGGAGGAGAGGAGAGCCGAGCCCCGGCAGAGGGAGCAAAGGCAGCTCCAGGGGCAGCAGCAGCCCAGGTGGGGCCGTCAGGAGCCGGACCGTCGGTTGGGCTGGAGGCCCGAGTGGCAAGACCAGGGGCCACGAAGAGGATACCAAGGAAGGGATCACCACCAGGGGGGCCAGGATCAATTCCACCCCCCGGGTTGGAGGCAGGCGCAAAGGCCTCCACTCCCCAATCAAGACCAGGCTATGGCCATAGCCATGGGGGGAGGAGGAGAGCAGCGCGGAGGAGGAGAGAAGGGTGGAGTTGCCCTACTGTGATTTCCATCAAGAGGAAGGGTACGCTACGGCCACGTGCCCGGAGTTCCTCGAGATGAGAGAAAACAGGGAGCAGCTACAGCAACAGGGGCGCCAGGAGGTGAGGATCGAGGAGGTCCTGCCTCGGGTGGAGGAGGATCGATGTGAAGACCGGGTGGACGTCGGGACCCGAGGAGGGACCGGAGTGATCCATGGGGGGGTGGGGGTAGAGGCCTCTCGGAGGGCGAGCCTCCATACTATGTATTGCCGGAGCGTCGGCTCCACATCCCAGACCTCACCCCTAGAAGAGAGGATTACCTTCTCAAGGAGTGATCTGTCGGATCATGAGGATCCCTTTTGCGATGCGCTGGTCATCCAGACAGACATCGAAAATTTCACCGTCTCCCGGATCCTCATCGACAACGGAAGCTCCGTCAACGTCGTCTTTAAAAAGGTGTTCGACGCAATGAAGGTGGAGGCGAAGAGGGTGTTGGCCTCGGATGGGCCCTTGTTTGGGTTTTCGGGAGAGAGGAAAGAGGTAGAAGGAGGAGTGGGGCTCCATATCACCCTGGGGGGCAGTCCCGGAAATGCAGGTTTGTCATCGTGGATGCCCCCAGCAGCTACAGCGCCATCTTCGGGAGGCCCCTCATCAGCGCCTTCCGCTGCGTCCCCTCGTCGTTCCATCAATGCTTGAAGTTCAACGTCGAGGGGATCCAGGTCCGGGTCCGGGGTGACCCCAAAGTAGCAAGGGAGTGCTACGTCACCGCCGTGAACTCCATCTCTTGGCAGGAGTGGGCCGAGGAGATGGAGCGGAGGATGGAGGCGGCGGAGCAGGAGGCTGGCAAGGAGGAGATGGAGGTGGAGAATGGCACCGAGGTAGAGGTGGCAGGAGGAGACTGGGAGGAGTTGGCCGAGGCAATGGCCGTGGAGGAAGAGGTGGAGGCGGAGGTTCTCGTCCCAGAGGAGAGGGACGTCGGAGAATGGGAGGAGCAGTCCAGGCTGGAGGCTGTAGAAGAGGTGGTGGAGCTGGAGGTTCTCACCCTTGGAGGCAGGGTGGAGAAGGTTCGCGTCAGCGGGGGGCTCACCCCGGAGGTTCAAGGCAGGATGCTAGCATGCATCCAGAAGAACGTGGACATCTTCGCATGGAGCGCCGCGGAGATGCCGGGGGTTGATGCAGATGTGGCTTGCCACCGTCTCAACTTGGACCCGGGAACACGCCCCGTACAGCAATAAAAGAGGTCCATCGCGGACAAGCTGGCCAAGCCCAGCAGAGAGGAGGTGGCAAAGCTTCTCAAGGCCGGCTTTGTATCCGAGATACAATACCCCGGCTGGGTCTCCAATGTAGTCATGGTTAAAAAAGGAGACGGTCGGTGGCGTATGTGTGTCGATTTTTCTTTGCTTAGTAAATCGTGGCCTAAGGATTGTTATCCCTTGACTCGGATCGACGCGCTGGTTGACTCAGCCGTCGATTTTTCTGTAATAAGCTTTTTAGATGCGTTTTCAGGTTACCACCAAATCAGGATGCACCCCCCGGACGTCAAGGAGGTCTCATTCATCACGGGGGATGGATGCTACTGCTATAAAATGATGACATTCGGGCTAAATAACGCAGAGGCAACCTACCAAAAGATGATGGACAGGGTCTTCAGGAGACAGAAGAGGAGGAACCTGGAGGTGTACGTGGATGACCTCATGATCAAGAGTTAGGACGTGGACTCTCACCTCCAGGACCTAGAAGAGACCTTCGCCACCCTGCGCAGGTACAAGATGAGATTGAACCCCCTGAAGTGTGTCTTCGGGGCCAGCAGGGGGAAGTTCTTGGGGCATCTCCTCACCCCCGCGGGGGTCGAGCCAAATCCTAATAAGGTCAAGGCTATCATGGAGCTGGGGTCGCCGCAGAATACTAATGAGGTGCAACGATTGACAGGGAAGCTGGCAGGGTTAAGCAGGTTCCTCTCCCGTGCGGGGGAGAAGTGCTCCCCCTTCTTCAAAACACTGAGGGGCCAAAAATTCAAGTGGACCAAGGAATGCGAGGAGGCATTCCAAGCTCTTAAAATGCAGTTGACGCGGGCTCCGTTGCTCCAAGGGCCAAAGGAGGGGGAGGACCTATTTTTGTATCTCGGGGTTGGAACGGGGGCCATGAGCTCTGTCTTGGTGCGTGAAGAGGGGAAGAGGCAGCTCCCCATATACTACGTGAGTCGGGTCCTGAGGAAGGCCGAGCTCCGATATCCAATCTTGGAGAAGCTGGCCTTCGCCCTGATCATCTCGGCCCGAAGGCTGCGGCCCTATTTCCAGGCATACTCCATCCGAGTGGTGACTGACCATCCCCTTCGCAACATCTTTAAGGGGGTGGAGCATTCGGATAGGTTGGCCAAGTGGTCGGTGGAATTGAGCGAGTTCGACATCTCCTTCGTCCCCCGCCTCTCAATCAAGGCTCAAGCGATGGCCTACTTTTTGGCCGATTATGTGATCGAGGTGGCGGAGGAAGAGCTCACTCGTCCGACTCCATGAAAGGTGAAGGTAGATGGCGCTTCGAGGAGGCATTCCTTGGGAGTAGGGGTGATCTTGGAGAGCCTCCAGGGAACTAGAATTGAGCAAATGGTGGTGGTACACGTTCCCATCACTAACAATCAGGCCGAGTACGAGACCGTAATAACAGGGTTGCGTCTGGCCAGGGAGCTAAGAGTGTTGGACGTAGAGCTCCTCACTGACTCAATGGTGGTAGCTTCTCAGATCAACGGGGAGTTTGAGGCAAGAGAGCCTACAATACGGCTATACTTAGCCAAAGTAAAGGAGGTCGTCGGCACGTTCCAAACTTTTTCCATCTGACACGTGCCCCGGGAGGAGAATGAGCAGGTCAATCAACTAGCGAAACATGGTCCCCGGGTGGGGGGAACTATCACCGATCTATTCCGCCCTTCCATCGAAGAGGGAGAGTTCATGGAGATAGATCAGCGGCCCTTGTGGATGGACTCGGTCACAACTTTGCTCTCCACGGGAGAGTACCCGGAGGGGGTGGACAGGAAGAAGCTCAGGTACAAATCGGCATACTACCTCCTCCGGGACGGGCAGTTGTACCGGAAGACTCTCTCGGGGATGTTGGCCCGTTGCGTGGCCGAGAGGGAAGTGCAAAGAATCTTGGAAGAAGTCCACTCCGGGGAGTGTTGGAGTCACTCCGGGAGTCGGACCTTGGAAGGAAGGATCGTCAGGCAAGGGTATTTCTGGCCGACCCTGTGCTGTGATGCTGCGGAATTCACAAAGAGGTGCCACAAATGCCAATTGTTTGCCCCCCTCGAGCTACAGTCGGCACAGCGCCTCAAGAGCATCACAGACCCCTGACCCTTTGCAATTTGGGGGATGGATTTGGTTGGGTCATTCCCCCAGGCCAGTGGGCAAAGAAGATTCCTGTTGGTGATGAATGATTATTTCTCTAAGTGGTTGGAGGTGAAGGCGCTGGCCAAGGTGACTTCCCAGGTCATCAGGAACTTCGTTTGGGGGAGATCATCTGTCGTCACGGGCTGCCCCAGGCCATTGTCACGGACAACGGGCCTCAGTTCGCCAGCGCAGAATTCACCAGCTTCTGCGGGCAGCTCGGGATCGACCTCAGGTTTGCCTCGGTTCACCATCCCAGAAACAACGGGCAGGTGGAAGCCGCGAATAAAATTATTGTAAACCTCCTAAAAAAGAAAGTAGAGAATCTGAAAGGGAGTTGGGTGGAGCAACTTCCCGCGGTTCTCTGGGCCCTGAGGACCACCCCCAACACAGCTACAGGAGAGACTCCTTTCAAGCTCTCCCATGGGTGCGAGGCAGTACTCCCCGTGGAATTCGAAGTTCAAACGCTCGAGTTGTCGCAGACGGGGAAGGTGGGGAAGAATGGCAGGCCGAGAACGAGGAAGAGCTGCGGCTCTCCCAGGATATGGTGGAGGAGCTGCGTGACCTCTCCGCCATCCGACAAGAAGAGGTGAAGAGGAAAATGGTCAAGTACTTTGACAAGCACGTCAGAGTCAAACAGTTTGCGGAGGGGGACTTGGTGCTGAAAAAGGTGGATGCAGCGGGAAGGTCGGCAACCGTGGGGAAGCTCAACCCCAGCTGGGAGGGTCCGTTCATTGTAAAAGAAGCATTGAAATCAGGATGGCATCGACTTCGAAATGTGGAGGGCGAGACCCTAAGTCTCACCTGGAGCGGTGACGACTTGAAGCGTTTTTTTCCTTAAGACATGTAAGTGGTGTTTTGTTCTTAATAAAGTCTCTTGATGTGCCAATTCTGCTGTAGCAACTCGTATGATAGATGTATTCATTTGATAGACCCCGAGCGGATCCCGCTCCCAGGCTCTCACCTAGCTGGCATGGTTGGATGTCACTCGATGGCGTCTACCCGGACCCCGAGCAGATCTCGCTGTCAGGCTCTCACCTAGCTGGCAGGGCTGGATGTCACTCGATGGCGTCTACTCGGACCCCGAGCAGATCCCGCTGCCAGGCTCTCACCTTGCTGGCAGGGCTGGATGTCACTCGATGGCGTCTACCCGGACCCCGAGCAGATCCCGCTGTCAGGCTCTCACCAAGCTGGCAGGGCTGGATGTCACTCGATGGCGTCTACCCGGACCCCGAGCAGATCCCGCTGTCAGGCTCTCACCTAGCTGGCAGGGCTGGATGTCAATCGATGGCGTCTACCCGGACCTCGAGCAGATCCCGCTGTCAGGCTCTCACCTAGCTGGCAGGGCTGGATGTCACTCGATGGCGTCTACCCGGACCCCGAGCAGATCCCGCTGCCAAGCTCTCACCTAGCTGGCAGGGCTGGATGTCACTCGATGGCGTCTACCCGGACCCCGAGCAGATCCCGCTGTCAGGCTCTCACCTAGCTGGCAGGGCTGGATGTCACTCGATGGCGTCTACCCGGACCCCGAGCAGATCCCGCTGTCAGGCTCTCACCTAGCTGGCAGGGCTGGATGTCACTCGATGGCGTCTACCCGGACCCCGAGCAGATCCCGCTGTCAGGCTCTCACCTAGCTGGCAGGGCTGGATGTCACTCGATGGCGTCTACCCGGACCCCGAGCAAATCCCGCTGCCAGGCTCTCACCTAGCTGGCAGGGCTGGATGTCACTCGATGGCGTCTACCCGGACCCCGAGCAGATCCCGCTGTCAGGCTCTCACCTAGCCGGCAGGGCTGGATGTCGCTCGATGGCGTCTACCCGGACCCCGAGCAGATCCCGCTGTCAGGCTCTCACCTAGCCGGCAGGGCTGGATGTCACTCGATGGTGTCTACCCGGACCCCGAGCAGATCTCGCTGTCAGGCTCTCACCTAGCTGGCAGGGCTGGATGTCACTCGATGGCGTCTACCCGGACCCCGAGAAGATCCCGCTGTCAGGCTCTCACTTAGCTGGCAGGGCTGGATGTCACTCGATGGCGTCTACCCGGACCTCGAGCAGATCCCGCTGCCAGACTCTCACCTAGCTGGCAGGGTTGGATGTCACTCGATGGTGTCTACCCGAACCCCGAGCAGATCCCGCTGTCAGGCTCTCACCTAGCTGGCAGGGCTGGATGTCACTCGATGGTGTCTACCCGGACCCCGAGCAGATCCCGCTGCCAGCCTCTCACTTAGCTGGAAGGGCTGGATGTCACTCGGGAAGTCCGGTACTCTCCAGATGTTATCCAAGAGGTTTGGCATTTTTCCTAAAAACAGGGGAGAAACTCTTAACAGGCGAGTCGAGACTAGCCAGCTCATCTCGGCCTCGGCATAAGGGTGGCGAGCCGGGCCCTTAGATCCCGCTGAAGGGAAGCGGGTTCTGGCCGGACGCTTTACACCTTCTCTTTTTTACTTGTGAATTTTTTTGATTTTGGTATTATATTGATGGAACTATACGCAGCTCGCGAGCGAGCTGGGGGTTGGTGCGCCCAGTGCGACGGGTAGTCCACCCCCGGGACATCTAAAAATTGGCGAGCTCTCAAGGTCTAACTCTCGGGAACGAGTCCTAATAACCATCCTAATCGCAAAATCTACCTACGCGAGGTCGCCAGGGGAAGGGCTTGCGAGCAAGCGGGATACAGCAAGGAAACCCAGAAAAAAGATGGAAAAAAGTAGACAGATTATATCAAAAGTGTATTCAATTACATAATGAGTTACATGGTGAGCTTGCCTCGGCGAGATTACAAGAAACAAAAAGAAAATACAAGATCAGCATTTGCCCCCCTCGCCGGACTGGCGATCCCCCCCCCCTTCACCGGACAAGTCCTGGAAGCCCTTCCCGAAGAGCGCGTTGAGGCTATCTTCCTTCTCGCTGGGCGGCGTCACCGGGAACAGGCTCGGCATGAGGTCCCGGACTGAGATCTCCTCGCAGCCCTCCACCAGCACTCCTGTATCCTTCATCATCTGGAGGGTACATTCGGCGGTTTGGATCGAGTTGACCCGCAGCTTCTCAGCGACGTCAGCCTCGCCGAAGATCCTCGGGCTCTTGTACGGGAAGGAGGGCTCGACATCGCGAGCTGGGAAGAAGATCTCCGCTTGGCGGCGAACCTCGCGGCTAAGGCTCGTGTTCTCCTCCTTTAGCTTCGCGTTCGACCCCTCCAGCTCGGCAAGACGGGCGCGCAGCTGGCCATTCTCGTCTTCCAGCCCGGCAGCGCGAGTCCGTAACTCCCCGGCAGCCTCGGCATCCTGAAGAACAAAGAAACGCATTTATGAGGGCAGAAATTTCTATGTACAAAGGAAAGGAGGCAGCCCGATGCTTACCAGTCCGCCGGCGGCTTGGGAGAGAAGGTTCTCAGCAATGTCGAGCTGCTTCGCCAGGTCGACGGTCTTATCCTTGGCGACGTCGCGTGCCTGCTCGGCTTTTTGGAGATGGTTGTTGAGATTGAAGCTGCAGCGGACCATCATGCGGTGGAGCTCCATGGCCCGCATGTGGGCCTGCATACCCTCATGGCCAAGCTGTCGCAGGGTCATGCCCTTGTAGGCCTCGGCGTCCTCGCGGCCATAGAGGCCGAAGCCGAGTGCGTAGGCGTGACCGGTGGAGAGCTCGCGGTCAGCCCAAGAAGGGTGGAGGGTAGAAATGGAGACTCGGTGGGCCAGCGCATCCCACTGGACCATGGGCTCGCCAGCCGAATCCTTCCACCTCCCCCCAAAGCCGAAGAGGGGGTGTTCCTTCGGCGTGGTAGGCTCGCGAGCCACCTGCTTCACGGCAGGGGGAGCAGAGGTCTCGCCACCCTTCTGCCCCTTTTTCGTGATCTCCTTGAGCGGGCTCTCCGGCAACGCATCTGGAATGACCTCGGGCGAGCTCATGTGTTTGGGGCTTTGTTGATGTCTCGCCCGAGGGACCACCATTGCCCTCCTTATTTTCTTTGGCGGTTGACGACGGGGCAGGCTTGACCCCGCATCCTCAGGTCGCCTCTTGTTGGAGGAGGGTTTGGAGGAAGCCGCCTCGTCTCGGCAGGCCGCCGTCGCCGCCTTCTCGTGAGCAAGAGGGTCCGCGTATAACCCTGAGTCCGCGAATGGCAGGTTCACGGGGATCAGCAATTCTCCTGCATAGAAAAACTTAGAAAATTTCCATGATGATATGCCAAACTGAGCAATGGGAAAGAGGACAATACCTTCGCCGGGCAGAACAGGGCGGAGCGAGTCGAGGCCCCTTCGCAGGAAGGCGACATCGAAGTCTTTATGGAGGAAGAACTTGTGGAGCTCGACATCGTTGCCGGACACGGTCGGCGGGCGGTAGACGTCCTCGCCTTTCTGCTGGGGCGAGTAGGGGATGTTGCCGAGATTGCCCTTGATAAAGGCGATCTTGGTCATCCAGTTGTGGTGTTTGTTCAGAATCTCGCGAACCTTGATGAGCGAGCCCCCGAAATAGGCGATCCCATCCGGAGTCGCCTTGTAGGAGAAGAGCTTCCTGAACACAGTCAGGTTGAACTCTATCCGCTCTCGGCGGAGGTAGCAGGCAAACGCCACCATCATGGCGATGGCATTCGAGTTGAGTTGCGCGGGTACAGCGCCATAATACTTCAGGATCTGGCGGACTTCCGGCCAGAGGGGCAGGCGCAACCCCACCTCGAAATGCGAGATGGGGAAGGCGAGCTCGTCGTCGTAAAAGGTGTTGACCGCCTCCCCTTCTCTCGGTCGGTGCGCCTCAAAGCCGGGCGGAACATGGTCGCTGATGAATTCAGCGAGCTCCGTCTTGGTCGTGTTCCCGTCAAAGAAGCAGTAATCCCTGAAGTACTGGGCGCATTTGGAGCAACCGTCGGCATCAGAGTTAGTTTTGCCCATGCTCGCAGAAGGGGTTGGGGCACGAATGCGAGAAGAAAAAGCGCGGGAAGAGAGAGAAAGTAAGCAGTTATGACGGTGGTACGGGGTTGGTGGGGGGGGCTATTTATAGAAAAAGAAATCTGGGGCCAAGCTGTCCAATCGGCCCAACTCGCCATCCCAGCTCGCCGACTTCTGACACGTCTCATCCTATGCCGAGTTAGATATAAAGTAATGCATATACCATTATTCGAATACCAGGCATTGGTCTAAAAAATGTTCAAAGTTATTACAGAAATCAGACAGAAATAAAAAAACAAGGCGCGCGAGCAGAGGGGGACTAGGAGGCGAGTGTCGGTCGGCTCGGCAATGGAGCCGCCTTCTATCTACCCTGGCCTCGCATCCCCGGCCCCCCAGACTGCCGCGAGCGAAGAAGCTCGCGGATCCGCCCCGAATTCCTCTTCGCCACCGAGAGGCCGTCGTCGATCTCGTCCCGAAGCCGGGAAGGAGACATCACCTCGCCAGCCGGGTTGCCCCTCACCTCGTAAGCAAGCCGCACGTAGTCGCGCTGAAGCGCCTCGTTGACCTCCTGCACCTCGCGCAAGCCGCGCACGAGCTTCTTGAAGAGCTTGATCCCCCTCCTCGTCAGCTCGTCGTTATCCACTTCAGGGCCCAGATAAGAGTCCAGCGAGCTCGGGGAAGGGAGGGGAAAATAATGGGCTGTCCGCGAAGACTCCTCGGCCGCGGACTGGCTGGGGAGAGCGGTGAAGACAGAAACATCAGCAAGGAGAGTTGTCCCGGAAAACCACATGACAAGAATCCAAGACCAAGCTTACCTGACGAGCTCGGCATCTCCCAGAAGGTGCGGGGAGGGACGAATCTCAGGTCCTTCCCGCGGCCTGGGCGGCGCGTTCCCGGCGAGAGGAGGTCGAAACCCGGAATAGGGATGGTTTCCACACCTGCCCCCATGGTCCCGACAGGTCGCTGAGGGGAAGGGGCGCGAACCAGCGAGTTCGGCTTCTGCGAGTCCACCCCCATGGTCCCAAAGGGGGGTGACGGGTCCCGGGGACGATTCTCCGGAGTTCTGAATCGCGAGTCGCCAAGTACGTTCTTGGCTCGCGGGGTGGAGTCTCGCGGCGTGGTGCCTTCAATGCCATCCAGCTGGCTGTCTGGGCCGTCGCAGAGGTCAACAATATTTTTGCCCTTGTCAAGGGCAGGCAGATTGGACGAGCCAGCCCCATGCTCCAGGGCTGTCTTCAGGTCGTCAAAGATGGGCTCGGCCGCCGGAGGAAACGGCTTCGCCCTCTTGGCGGAGTTGGGCTCGGCCGAGCCACTCTGCGGGACGGCGAGTGGAACCGCAGTCAGGGCAGCTACGCGAGCAGCCGAGGTCTGGCGAACCCGGGCGAGCCGCTCTTGGATCTCCTTTGGGATCGACATCTCGGCACGGCTAGAGCAAAGGGAATGGCAAGAGTCAGGCAGGTATGCAAACGTATATATATAGTCACAGGTGGACCCCACCAGAAGATTCTCTCTGGTTCCCCCCGCACTCGCCGAACACTTAGGGTTGGATGTTTTTTTCCGAGCTTTGCCAAGCTCAAAACGAGCGGGGATTGTGCACAACCCCGTATCCGGCGAGTGGGCCCGACAGAAACCAGACAGGCGGCCCCCCTTTTTTCTGAGACGGGCGAGCACCAAGAGAGACGCGGGGCTCGGCAACACCCAGCTCGCCCAGGCGAGACCGGCGCATGTCGCGCGAGTTCGGCCAACATCGCGAGCTCGGCGTTCGACGAACTGAGCTCGGCGTTCGTCGAACGGAGCTCGACGTTCATCATTTTCTCGACCTTCTTGTCAACCTCCAGATGGCTCGCCGAGTCCGGACAGCATGGCGGGCTCGCAGCTCGCGAGCAGGGCAGTCAGTGCCCGTGCTCGCCGCCCTTGCCGAGTAGAGACTGTCGGGGGCTACTCGCCCATCGATCTATGAGGTATGTTTACTATTTTGCCCCCGCTGACCGGTCCATAACCTCTCAGAACAGCGGAGTTACGCTGTTGGCAGGCCAACCTGGACTGCACATTGCCGTTCAGGACAGCGGAGGTTGGATATTTGCAGGCCATTTTCAGAAATCTATAAATAGGACCCAAGGGGTACCTCAGAAAGCATGCTTCTTGTGCTCACTTGTTCTCTGATCTTCTAAGCGCTTTCTGAGGTTACCTTAGCTCGGCCTTTGGCTAAGGAGGGGAAGCGCTCTAAGATCTTTCGGGTGTGTGGTGGGTCCTTCACGCCGAGCCCTTGGGTCAGTTCTTCTTTGCTTCCTTTGTTGTTTTGCTTGCAGGAGAGAAGTAGGTGCGCGATCACCCCTTCCCCAAGGGTAAACTCCACAAGAGACCGAGTTTTCGGTTTCAACATACACAACATTATCTTCTCTAAAATTTCTTCTTATGATAATTGGACCGAAAATGTTTTCAATATAGTCTTCACTGGTGTATGTGTCTGTGATATGGATGGATGAACGTTGTACTTGTTCGTGTTTACTCCTTTACTTCTTTCCTATACATTAATTCACATGCTTTATCCTTCATTTCTCCTTTGTGTTTTTCCCTCTTTAGCTTTCGCACCACGCTGCTATCTCTTTTGACAATACCAAAGGGGGAGAATTTACTAAGGAAATCATTCATACTATAAGAATTCAACGTTATTTTCTAAGGAAATTGAAATTAAAAACTATGCTCAGATTTAGGGGGAGTACACTTGTAGGGGGAGTGTTTCATCCAAGAGACATTTGTGCACTTACAAATGTTTAGTCTTGTTACCACAGTACTCACTGTTTCAAACACTTCTTAATTCATTCATGATTTCTTTCTCAGTGGATTTGTTATTATCAAAAGGGGGAGATTGTTGGGGCATGCGTTCCACACTTCTTTGGTTTGCTAATAATAAATCTTGTTTGTATTTGATCATTAGGTGTTTATGATGTGCAGATATCGCAGGCCTAGCTCTAATGGCTTTTGGGTGATGTTTCGGGTCAGAACAGATGAGTTTAGGAGATATCTCCATGCGATATTGAGTATAGCCGGCAGGCGATAGCGACGATCGACGAATCAGCGTTCCACAATCGACGAATTGCGTTTGACGAATCTGCAAATGCAAAAATTAGGAGTTCGTGGGCCACGTGGGATCCGTTATCGCTATCGCCAGGTGGCGATACCCAGTGTCGTCAGGCGACAGTGCACGTTCGACGATCGACGGATCTGCGATGCGAAAATGAGGAGTTCGTGGGGCACGTGGCAGCCGTTATCGATATCTCCAGGTGGCGATACCCAGTGTCGTCAGGCGATATCGCCAAATTATAAAAGGCATTCAATTTTCTGAGGAGATCATGAATTTTCATTACCTGGAGTACACCTTCTTGTTTAGACGAACCAGAGAGCGCCAGATTCCAGATTTACTCCTTACGCTCAAGAAGGACGAAGCGCAAAAGATTGACGGCACGTACACAGCATTCAAAGCAACCATAGCTATGATTCGTCGTCATCATCAGCACTTTGTTTGAAGGGAGTTTTTATTCAGAAGTTTTAAATTTTTTTTGTTCTTATTCATATTGTAAACCTATTGTAATCGAGAGGAGAAATCATCGCCTTGTGCGTGGCGTCTAAGTCCTTGCTTGGCTTAAGGGAAATCGTCGCCTTGTGCGTGGCGTCTAAGTCCTTGTGTGGCTTTGGGGAAAATCGCCGCCTTGTGCGTGACGTCCAAGTCCTTGTGTGCCTTAGGGAGAAATCGTTGTTTTGTGTGCAGCGTCTAGATTGAGGTAGATCTAGGGGAGGCTAGTAGCAAGGTCTAGGGAGAGATACGCTTTAGCCTATCGGTTCTTGGTAGAAGGACCGGCGAAAACAAAAGTATATTGTATTTTTCATAAGCCTTGGTCTCTAGCCCTATAGAGACACCTTGTATTCATTTTTAGCACTTTTGAAATAAATTGTTATTATTTTAGCTTTTCTATATTTTAGAGTGTTTAAGTTTGTTTATGAAAAATTAGTCTTCATTCCATAATTTCTACTAGCATTGTTTTATTCATCAAGTAAAGTTTGTTTAGCTTAAGAAAATTTAATTAACCTTGATTCACCCACCCCCTAAGGGCGTCGTAAGATCCAACAGCACGCTCATCTCATACCTCCTCTCCAAGCATACAATACTTCTGCGGAGTTCACTAGTACTGATCAGGATCATCATTATGCTGGTTTTTTTGAGTTTTGTGCATTCCACACGTTACAACACCCTGACCATCCTCAAGAACCTCGTGATGCTACCTCCACTACACCAACAGGTATATCAAATGTTACTTCTCTCATTGCTAGCATTGCAAGCATCACTTCCTCGGCTACTGGTTGGATCACAGACTTTGGTGCTAATGATCATATGGCAGGTGTGTTATTCCCTCAGTACTCACCATTTAGTAAGCATACCCCGTGTGTATGGCCGATGGCTCATTGACTCCCATTCGGAGGTGGGCGCTTGTTTTTTATCTCCCAATATCCTGCATGTCCTTAATTTACCTACTAATTTATTATTTGTTCGGGCATTGACTTGTGCAATGAATTGTAGTGTAATCCTTTTTCTACAAGTTGCCATTTGCAGGACCAATGTGGGAAGAAGATTTTTGGCAGCGCTAGTGAGATTTGTGGGTTTATTACTTTGAAGCATCAGATGTTACTCCTCATCCACAAATCCCGCCTGAAACTCCCTCCTATTTTATTGCTTTACCTATCTTGTCTTATGTTACCAAGGATGATATTATTTAAAGGCAAGCACGTTTAGGACACGTGAACTTTGATGTTCCTTGTACATTTTGCGTATTTTCAAAACTAGTTTGTTAGATATTGTGTTACATTGTGGTGTTTGTTATCGCACTAAACATATTAGAAGTTATTATCCCTCGAGCAATACTCATAGTACTCATGTGTTTGAACTCGTCCATCCTGGTATTTGGAGACCTCCCGTTATTTTTGTGGATGGGTATCAATATTATGCTACATTTATTGATGATTTCTCTCAAATGTCATAAGTTTTTCTCCATAAGTCACATGATGAGGTCATTTTGATATTTATTTTTTTTCATGATATAATTATAACTCAATTTCAAACTCATGTTAAAATTCTTTGCACCGACAATGACAGAATATCTTTCTTCTCAGTTTGAAGATTGTTTGCAAGATCACGAAATTATTAAGCACTTGTCTTGTATGTGTCCCAACACAATAGTATTGTAAGGCAGAAAGACCAACATCTCATGGAACCACTCGTTCCCTTCTCGCGTACCATATTGTTCCTCTGTCATTCTGGTCCAATGTTGTTTTTACAAGTTATTGCATCATTAATAGGTTGCCTACATAGGTTCTAGGTGGCATTTGCCCTTTGTCCATCTTGCATCCTACTATCCCACACTATCTCTTTACCTTTTACATATGTTTGGGTATGTTCATGATAAACAAACATCATGACATAAGTTAAATGATAACTCCCTACTTTGTATCTTTGTAGGATAATCCAATCAGTCCAAAGGGTATGAATTTTATCATCATGTCACTCGTCGTCTTCCAATTAGTTCGGATGTGACCTTTCATGAGCTTGTTCCTTTTCTTCTCCCCTGTCCTCTACTCATTCACTTGTTTTTGCTTAACATGCAGGAACTTGTTTAATCATGTCCTTACATACCATGCAAGACCCTCCCAAGTACTCCTCTCTAGAGCCTACCCAGTAGCCCGCTAAGACTCCCCTTCTAGGCCACCGACTATCTCACTCTTCTTGCCAGAATCCTCAATCACAAGGTCAGATATACCACTTCCTACACATTGGTATGGTATTTAGTTCAGTCTCATTTACTGACCTTCCATGCATCTTCCTATTGCCACTTGTAAGAGCATTCACAAATGTGTGACTGCATGCCATGTTGCCCTCTGATGTAGTGGTAAGGCGGACTCGAGGGTGAACTCACTAAATGCAGTCCTAAATATGGTGAATATGTTGATGATGCAAGAGAAGGTCCACACTAATAAATTGGAACAATAATTAATTATTATAAAAAATAGCAGAGGCACATACAGTTACAAAATATTAATTAAGAAATATCAATTATCAATTCTACAAACGATAGAGGCGCAAATATACTTTTAGCGCAAACAGAATGAATCCTACGAATCGCACAACGAAGGGACTAGTAGCAAATTAAATTTAAGAATCCACAACATGTAGGTTACCCAAGTACACAACAATAGAGAATGATAACTCCAAAAACGACTTACACGCGCTTGCGGCAAAAAACAGTTATATGCAGGCTTTAGGGGTTGCTGTCGGGAGTGGAGATGTCGGTCAAGAGGTCGAGGCTGGTGGGGATGTAGGAAGATGTATATGGGGGCTGGTGGGTTTGACAGAGGCGCACAGTGTAGGGGAGTAGGCGGGTGACAGTGGGAAGGTTGAAGGGAGCGGTTTATAGGGAAGGAGTTTGGTTGTGGGGGAAAATGTGGGGTTCAGGCTCACTGGAAGCCCAGGGGGTGGATGTAAGGGGAAGAGGTGGAAAAGGAGATTTGCACGGAACTACAGTGGGCGGAGAACCTGGTGTCGCACCATTGTCGGGTAGGTTGTGAGTAAAGGAATTACCGGCGGGGGATTGTGGAGGGATAGGGGAGGACTCGGATTGCGAGGAGAAGGCTTTACGGTGGAGGAGGGGCGGAAGAGGGGCGGAGCACCCCGGGCGTCGCACCAACGGGAAGAAGAAGCCTCAGAATCACTTTGATGGCACTGACCAACGGTTCAGAAAAAAAACTAAACATCCAATCCCCTCCCACGACCGGCATCAGCCCTATTTAAAGCCTGGGCATCATAACCGTGACCAGCACTATAAACAAAATCATTAATCCAACATAAACGCTCGTATCAGACGGCTCAAAATGTATGGGTCGATCGAGCGTCAAATACAACTCGAAATAGAAAATATAAAATATGAAATCGACTCGGATCGACCGTCTGGACAAAATTACGGACTCTGATCGTCCATCAGGGCAACGGATCACCGCCGCCTGCGGGAATATACGCATGTCGGTCATAGAGTGTCGTCAACTCCCCCCGACTTGAAAACACTCAACTTCGGTGAGTGAAGATGGTTGTACTCATTGTGTAGCCATGGGGCAAGTCTCTCGAGCTCCTCTGAAGATATCCAAGTAGCATCGTGCAAAGGCCGGCGGCTCCAACGGACAAGATAGTGCATAATATCTCGCCCGCCCGCGGTGTAGAAGTCGTGGTCGATGATCTGAAGTACGCCGTCTGTAGAAGTAGGTGGCTCTGGCTGCAACGTATCTTTGTCTAGCAATAATGTCTCTGTCTGGCAGCGATGTATCTCTGTATGACTGCTGTGTCGGTGGAACCGTCGATGGTGCAATGCGATCCTGAGGGCGCGACTCTGCGGGTGGCAACAAAGAGGGACTAGTGGAAGCAATGGGAAGCGAAGGCTCGGGTATATGGGTTATGGGAGATGAAGGCTCGTGTAGAGGTGTGGAAAAGGGGTCCACGTACACGTGCTCCTCATAGTAAGGAGTCAAATCCTCTACGTTGAATATTCGGTTGATGCTCATACCATGAGGGATGTCTATCTCATATGCATTCGTACCAATCCGTCGTACAACTGGATAGGGTCTCATTCTGCGTGCGTTTAATTTTCTTGTTGCTCCTTGCGGGAACCTCTCAGATCGACTGTGAATCGTTACTTGTTCTCCCGCCTCAATGATTTGTTCATTCCTTTACTGGTCTGCACGATTCTTATAATAATCGTTACAAACTGCAATTTTGTTACAGACCGACTCATGTAGTGCATGCAAATGATGAACAAGTTAGTCAACCGACTCATAAAAATGAAGCGAATGATGCAAATGGAGCACAACATAATCGACACAATTCCTAAGGCAAAATCTGGTCATGACTTAGGTATCACTAATATGGGGTGGCCTATCAAGAGGCTTACCGGGAGGTCGATAGAAAAATCCGGCGTGACCGACGTCATCACCTGTGGAGATGTCGTAGATGGTGATAAAATAGTGTGAAACGCTGGTGTGATGGGTACCTCTCAAATGATAAAGCCCATCAAGTGGCTCACCAAGGGGTGTATACCATGTCATTTCGAGTAATATTTTGCTTAATTTAATGTGATTATTTCTCTTTTGGTAGACATGTACCACAAATTCGCCTTGTATTTAATTTCAATGCAATCTCAATTCTTTGGCTGCGTGCCAAGAAGTTGATTTCCTTTTCTCATTGTCGGGGCGCAAGACCTCATTCCACTCTGACCAAGAACTAGTAAAAGTTCGCCTAGCGACCGTTATTATTATATGTTTGCTTGACTTGAACTATTTGTGATCAAATGCGACATTCGCATGAAATTTTAAAGTTCATTACTTAATTATTTTATCTGACAGAAACAATCATGTGTGACTGACACATTTGCATCGCACTAGGATTGTGGTTAGCGGGTATTTTATTCATTGAATTACATGCGTGCTTTCACATCATTATAGGGTTGGTCAAAGGTCCAGTGTATTCATCATATGCTCGCTTGGATTGCATTTAGGATTAAGGTATTCTCCTTTGGTCACCTGTAGATTTGTCCTGCGTCAATTGGTATTAGATCAAGGTTCGGGCTTTATTTTGATATGCAATCGTTGAGTTTATAAGATCCTTCATGTGTTATCGTCGTTGCTCATATCCTTTATTTGAGATAATAGAGTTTGTTTATACTCGACCATTTAGAGCTTCACTTAAGAGATCATCATATTATTACAATTATTATTTTTGTTCACAACACACCGGTTGCATAGATCGTGTCGACCCTTCGACATGATTACAATATGCTAGAGAAGATCACTATGATGATGATGGTGTCCGCATCTCGGTGCACGTACAGACCATGTTGAATCTTCGACATAACTTGATTATCTTAGGGACGATTACTACAAAGTTCATCAATTTGAGAATGATCTAAAGTATAGGTTTCGTGGTTTGGCACCATTATTTGATGATTCATCGAGTCTTGAGTCTTTTAGTTATTGACTCGTGGACATGGAATATTACCTCGATCATTTTTAGTTATTTGGTGATTGTGTGTTAGATTTGTGAAACATAGACTCCTTGATCAGGGGAAAGCTCACTAAGCTAGCATTGAGAGGTTTCGCGAGTGAGATCGTCTTCACCCTATCACGAGTTGGGTGGACATGAATCAGAGACTATGCCTACAGAATTTATCAACATCATATAAAAATTACCACTTTAAGCAATTACTCTATCTTCGTCAAGAATCTATGTTTGTTGCCGACTATATGATTAGTTGTAATGACTAATGAGTTAGTAGTGATAAACGATATCTGAGAGAAGCCTACTGTTTCCCATTTTTATATGGGTTTCAATCTGAGGTATATACTGAGTTGAACTATCACTCATAGAGTCTAACGAGCAAGCATATCAACTTGCCCTCCACTATTAACAGCCCTTGAGATCCGCTAAAATTACTCAAGTATACTCTCACTCTGACCGCCCCATCATAAAGAGTCCTCCACATCCCAAGGCTACCACCATGTCTACTCATGTTCTTATGGATACAAAAGATGAGAAACTTGATATACAATTCTCTCACCCAAATAAGGTACCTTGTCCGGTTAGTGATCTGTCATTTGAGTCTGTCTCATACCCTATGAGCCTAAAAGAATGTAGTGTGAGCAATTTGGTGATTCTAGACTTATATGTCCTATTATAACGATAGACCTTTCCCTTTTCCTAACCCCATGTATTGACTTAATTGTGACCTCAACCATAGACTAGCCTTTGAATCCACCTTAATTTGAGTGTACTCACGCTATGGTGATGAGTCATTTCCTGAGTGAAGGCCAAGGATCTAGCATTGACTTTGTTGTTGGCGTCCCACTTATTTTCACCAGTGTTGTAGATATCGGCCGACATGTCGAACACGTCGGCCGACATAAAGGTTTTGGGTGCAAACCGCAACGAAAACGATTTGTTTGACAAAAATATCGTTTTGTAAAAAAACGGCGATATATCCCGATATATCGATATATCTCTAACCCGATATTTCGGTTATTATATTTAATATATAAAAAAACAAAGTTCACGTGACCCATATTTTTCTACTTCACGAGTCCATTTCACGCATTCGGCATTTCTCGCTCTACCCTAAATTTTTCGGGAGAGTCGCTCTGGCGGAGTGGTCGACACTCGACAGCTCCTTCTTTGGTGACGAGGCAATGGATCGGCATCGCAGGCGAGGAGTAGACGACGACGTCGGGCTTTCTACAAATTGGCCTCGCAGGCGAGGACGCGAGGAGTCGATGTCGGGCTTTAGGGTTTCTGCTACTTCACTCCACTGTAAGCCCCCTTCTTATTTCTTCTTCTTTCTCTTGTTTCTGCGACAATTGAAAGTTTTATTTGGATTTATTATATTGATCAAGTCATAAGATCTAAAAGTTTTATTAAACTTGTGTTACTGTAAAATTATTACTTATGCTATAGTTAGGTTTCTTTCTTGCAATAGCTAAGTTTATACCTTTCCTTGTGTAAATCTGCAATGATTTTTGTTTCTCCTATGCTAAGAAAAACTCCCCTCCAACTTTGCATAATTACATGGGCTTCTCATTTATCTTTCAAAATTATTTCAAATAAAATGTTATAAATACTAATTTGTCTATACATTGTTATAGTTATTTGTTTGTACATTTTTACTTATTTGCAAAAAATATGTTTATAAATACTGTAATCTTTATTTAAATATTAAAATCTGATATTGTAAAATATCCCCAATATATCCTCTGCAATCTGACATACGACATTTCAAACCCAAACCGACATGAACCCGACATCCGACATCTACAACCTTGATTTTCACGAACATTGTCATTATTAAAAACTTTCTTTTGGAGGACCATCCATCCATTGTTAACCCCTTCGGGGATCCCTTCACTGAGTCCCCACGAGACCTATTTGACGAGCCTTCCTTTATGGGGAGCCTTAGTATGAATGACTTAAGTCTTCACACGAGTGATGATCGCATTCACGGTGAAATTTCTTATATATCTCCTGGAGAGCAACTAGGCGGGCTTTACCCTTTTAGAGATGCTCAACACACTCCTGAGTTGCATTCTTCTGTCATCGTCTTTGACATTCCTTCGGTTGATGGAAGCATTCATGAAAAAAATTTCAATCTACCTCCTGATGAGTGTCAAGATAATTCACATCCCTTAGAAGGCATTCGGCATACCATGATTTGTAGCTCAGTACCAATGTCTCATACAGTCACTTAGATCTTTGTGGCACGCTCGATTAGTGTCTCAACACCCCACCTAAAGAACCTTTAGATAAAATGTCCATCCTGAAGGACTTTCATCGCCATATAGAATATGTGCTTTGTCAATATGTCGTGTTGGTCATCGTTCATTTGCATTTGTCGCATGATTTGCATAGCATACTACGACGTAAAATTATATTAAATAATAAAAACTTTACAACTTACGTGGATAGTCATATGAGAGAGTAAATGTTCAATGAAGATGATGGGTTATAATTTACGGATCATTTAAGGTTCCTATTGAGGACAGTTTTGAATGTGAGTGCTAGGTGAATACGTTCACACATCGTCATGAGAAACACTGAATCAAATTTCTATGAGTTTGATATCACCAGGAATATGATTATTCATTTTGTACTCAATGTAGAGAATTTAATTCTAGATGTGGAGCAACCTAATTTTGGTCTGTTAGCCTTACTGATCATCAACAGTTTCCACCATCACCACAATCTTTCCCATACCTTCAGCCTCCACTATGCCCTAGCCTTCATCTCTACAACTACTGGTCTTTTGCACGGGGACCTCAGCTACATCAGCTACACGATAACCATTTAAAGAGACGCTTCCTGCTTGGAGAAACAAAAAGTCTTGCCGAATTTACATCAAGAGCATGTAGTCTACATTCACCAGAGATGAATATTTCTAAGATGAGGAGATTGATGGAGTGATGTGTCTGTTTAACATGTGTTATATATCGGCGAGTGTACTGATCTTTTAAGTGATAAAAGTGATGAGAAAGTACAGTCTCCATGGGGATTTTGTACTGAACTGCGACAGTTAACTTAAATAAAACTTATCCAGATAAAAAATTGATTTAGGGTTATTTATATTTAAAAGAAAATCATAAAATAAATAAACCATTAATTAACTTAAAATGTTAAGAACAGATAATCAAGTTTAGGATTAAAATTTATGAGGTTTAAAGTTAGGGTGATTATTTCATAGTACGAATATTAACTATGATTAATGATGGGTGAAGTGATATGATTTTATAAAGAGTTTTGTATAATTGACGATGAGATTTCCTGGACACGGCCAAACCCCTTGGTTCGGGCAAATCGATTATAATTTCCTAGCACACAGCACATTGTGGATTGAGCGTGTCTAGAATGATAGTGAAAGCTTTAATGCACTGTGAAAAATACTAACTACATTCAATATTTAGAATGCAGCTAACACATAGACCAATATCGTGTGGCATGTAAGTTTAAATTTATGGCGCTATTCACCGGATTCGTAAATTAATTGATTCAGGGTCCGATATCAATGATTACACACGAAACTAGAGCAATGGACAGCTAAACTAGAGTACGCAATAGTCAGATGAATAAAAAAATACTTAAACAAAATTTAATTGAAATTTAACACATTCACTCATAAAAATCTCAATATTAATTCCTATTACTACACAATTACCCCAACAAGAGAGCAAGTCTCATATTGTTAGGGAAAACCACATAATGATTACAACAACACTCAAGTCTTTATCTCACTATAGTGGGGGTCGACTATATGGATCCTTTGTCGTCATTGTGTTATCTTTTGTCATAATCTCACCAATGACTAAGTAAACCATGTCTTTGTTATGATATCGGACGAGCCGGACCCACGCTGGGGTCGCATGTATCAATGTTGTCCACGCGACACGGCCGCATGAGTGTCGGGGATGTTTCTTTATTTTTTATGCACTTGTTTAATTTTATGCATTGCAGTTTCTATTTGTGCCCGCATGTTTGAGCTTAGGTGGAGGACGAAATTTGGTGAACCGGTTATATTTCGGGTGGACCCTTGGTTTGGAAATTAAGCAAGTAATTTCCTCCTTACCTACGCTCTCTCTAAATCCCGATCTCTCTCTCTCTACCCCCTCCCAATTCCGTCGCCCTAGCCGCAAGTCGCGGGTTCCGCGATTCCGCAGTCGCCGGCGTCAGGTTCCCTGCTCCCCCCTTCTTCCCTTCTCCTTCCATCCTCTTTTTCTCTTCCTCTCCTCAAACTCGTTCATCCCTTTCGTCGGGTATTCCACCATCGTCAGTCATAGCACCATCGGGCTCCAGGAAGGGTTCCGCGGATCCTTGGTGGGATTCATCCCTCGTCGGCCCCGTCACCAGATCCCGATCAGGGGGTCATAACAACTTGGTATCAGAGGCAAACACTGGCGTTCCACTCTCCAGTACCTACCGCGCCGCCGTCTCGGCACCAAGTCGCCCGCTCGCGCACTCACCGCCAGCCAGCTTGTCTGCTGGTTTGCTGCCTGCGTCGGCCGTGAACCCCTGGCAGCCACCCTACATAGCCAACGGTGGTCCCTCGTTCACGCAAATCATGGAACTTTTTCAGTTCATGTTCGCCACCCAGAACGACAAGATGGAAGCTCTCAAAGCGTGTTTAGACGCTATGCAAGGTGATCCGCCGCCGTTGACAAACCACGCGGCCTCTCACACCATGACTCAAGTCGACTCTCCTCATCATCGCGGAGACAACTTCGCTTTTCCTCACTCTTTTAGGATGGATTTCCCGATCTATGAAGACCATGAGGATCCGCTCCCGTGGCTCACACGATGCGAGTTCTTCTTCACAAATCAACATATCCCGGACGAGGAACGTGTCGGCATCGCTTCCTTCCACCTATTGGGACCGGCACAGCTATGGGTGACTCAATTGCTACGGGAACACCCTAGCCCTTCTTGGGGGGATTTTTGGGCAGCATGCACACTTCGGTTTGGACCGGCCATGCTTGGCAACCCCCTTGGCGACCTCATCGCCCTCAAGCACACAGGCCCTATTGAGACTTACTTAGAGCAATTTCAACTGTTACTATCACGCGCCACATCCGTTTTACCATCACAGTAGGTTCCCCTCTTTACAGTTAGGTTGCCCGAACGACTGTGGTGGGACGTGGTGTTTCAGAAGCCGCGGGATATCACCACCGCTACGAGCATGGCCCGCTCTTGCGAGCGCCGCCTACTGCTTGACCGGCCGCAGCGACCCACTTTCCGACGCAGCGACCCGGCCACCATCCGGTTTCTCCACTTCCAAACCACCAAGTGGGGATGAACCGCAGCGACCCACTTTCCGACGCCGCTTGCCCCGACCCGAGATGGTCGCGCGTTGTGAGAAAGGGTTATGCTTCAATTGTGATGAGCCTTTCACCCCCATTCACCGGTGCAAACGATTATTCTGGTTGGAGTTTGACAACCCATCCAAGGATGAGGACGATGGACCCGACAACTCTGGCACGCCACAACACTCTCAACGCTCTAGCGGGGCCACAGGACTGCTGCACCATCCAAATGTATGTGGACGTGGAGGGGTCATCCCTCCTAGCCCTCATGGAAACGGGAAGCACCCACAGTTTCATTTGTCGAGGCAGGGCCCATAGTCTCCACCTTCCTTTCGTCTCCCGTAGCCATGTCAAGGTGGCAGTGGCAAATGTCGTGTCCTGGTGTGTGTCGACGTGTTGCCTTTGCTGTGGATGGCTACCGCTCACAGACATATCTCTTCTTAGTGGACCTTCGGTGTTTTGATATTGTATTGGGTGTTCGTTGGCTGCGCAAGTTGGGACCACTCACGTGAGATTTTGATCGCCTCACCATTTCATGGCAGGCGGGTTCTTGTGGCCCAATGCCACGCACTTGGGCAGTCTCTTTCCTCATTTTAAGTTCTACGCCAGCAGACCACCCTCCTGACCTGGACAACCTTCTGCAGCTCTTCTCCGGGATATTCAGCTCGCGCTTGGGCATTCCCCCGCGTCGCCAACAGGACCATCGCGTCTTCCTCCTTTCGGGCTCAGCCCCGGCGATGGTGCGACCATACCACTACCCTTTTTCATCAGAAGGATTAGATCAAGCGGCAATGCGACCTTCTTCTCCAACAAGGTCTCATTCTCCCCTTGTCTTCCCCAGTCCTATTGGTGCACAAGAAGGATTGTTCATGGAGGCTCTGCGTGGACTATCGGGCCCTCAATGCAATCACAGTAAAGGACAAATTTCTTATTCCGGTGGTGGAAGAACTCCTCGACGAGCTACATGGAGTGTGCTTCTTCTCAAAGCTTGACTTGTACTCTGTCTATCATCAAGTTTGTATGGCGGCCGACGACGCAGAGAAAACTGCGTTCCACATCCACATGGTCATTTTGAATTTTTGGTCATGTCGTTCGGTCTCACGAATGCTCCTTCAACCTTTTGGACCCTCATGAACGAGGCATTCCACCCTTTCCTTCGCAAGTCTATTCTTGTTTTCTTTGACGACATTCTTGTCTATAGCAAGTCATGGGCGGAGCATCTCCAACATCTATATGTCATTCTCAGCTTGGTGCACACTCAGCAATTGGTCCTTAAGGCCTCTAAATGTTCGTTTGGGCAACGCTCTGTCATTTTCTTGGGTCATGTGGTGGACAATTTGGGTGTTTTGGCTGACCCGGCAAGCTCCAAGGAGTGGTGTCATGGCCTATACCGCAAACCCATACCAACCTACGCAGTTTCCTTGATCTCACGGGATATTACTGTCGTTTTATTCACAATTACGACATCATCGCAGCTCTCTTGATCAGTTTACTCCGGAAGAACGTCTTTGCATGGATTAAGCCGCGACTCAGGCCTTCCACTCTTTACAAGCGGCATTGTTCGCTCTTGTTCTCCGTCTACCGAATTTCGCCCAACCCTTCCTTGTGGAATGCTATGCCTCGGAACTCGGTTATGGTGTCGTCCTCCAACAAGAGGGGCATCCAATAGCTTATTTCAGTCGTCAGACGGCCATCCATCATTGCAAACTACCGGCCTACGAAGAAGAACTCATTGGGCTCGCCAAAACAGTTTAGCACTAGCGCCTTTACTTATGGGGTCGCTCCATCATTCGGACAGATTACTACAACTTAAAGTACTTGCTCGAACAGCGGTTATCGATGGTGCCACAACAAAGATGGGTGAGCAAACTTCTCGGCTTCGACTTCCAGGTGGAGTACAAGGTCGGTGTGCTCAACCACGCCACTGATGATCTTTCTCGCCGCGACAACCCACCCGTGGCCGCGCTCCTCGCCATCTCCTTTCCCACGACGGATCTCTCCACGCTGCGCCACAAAATCCAACAGTCTCCCAGCCTTTCAGAACTCCTCCACCGGGCGGCAACGGGCCTCACGGATCAGCATTGGACCGCCCGCGACAGACTTATCTTCTATTGTGATCGTGTGTACATGGACACGGCATCGCCTCTCAGTTCCACCATTCTAGAGGATGTCCATTCTTGTAGTCACAAGGGCGTTCACCGCACTCTCCAACGCCTGTGAACGGAGTTCTATTGGAAAGGGATGTGAAAACATGTTCATGCTTTCATTGCAGCGTGCACAGTTTGTCAAAAAAACAAGACCGATCACCTCCTTCCTGCGGGGCTGCTCCAACTCCTACTGGTGCCCACACAAATTTGGGCAGACCTCTCTATGGACTTTGTGGAAGGGTTGTCTTCGGTCCGCGGGAAGTCGATCTTGATGGTGGTGGTCGATTGGTTCTCCAAGGGGGCCCATTTCATCGTCTTACCTTGGCCACTAGTCGCCGAGAACGTTGCTCGGATATTCTTCCAAGAAATATTTCGCTTACATGGCATGTCAAAGACTCTTGTTTCGGACGGGAATAAGATGTTCACGAGTCAATTTTAGAAGGAGCTCTTCTCACTCAGCGGGACCAAGCTTGCTTTTTCTTCCGCTTACCACCCGCAATCGGATGGTCAGACTGAGGTGATCAACCGCACCCTTGAGATGTATTTGCAATGTGTCACAAGTGATCATCCTCGGGATTGGCCACGCTGGCTCCTTGGTTAGAATATTGCTACAACATCGCATACCACACAGCATTAAAGACTACGCAATCGTCGGTGTCGGGTTCCTCGCTCCCCCCTTCTTCCCTTCTCCTTCCTTCCTCTCATTCTCTTCCTCTCCTCAAACACGTTCATCCCTTTTGTCGGCTATTCCTCCATCGTAATCCATAGCACCGTCGAGCTCTAGGAAGGGTTTTGCTGATCCTTGGTGGGATTCATCCCACGCCGGCCCTGTCACCAAATCCCGATCAGGGGTTCATAACAGTCTTTTCTTATAGTTTCATTCCAAGTCTTTATTGGTCTACTCCTCCCACAAAATGATTATAGCACTCAAGCCTTTATCCCACTATAGTGGGTCCGGCCCTCCCACAGAATGATTAACGATGAAAAAAGTGAATTACATGATTTCAGATAAAAAGTTTACAAAATAGAGAATAGAAATGCAAACGCTACGAGGGTCATCAATCTTGTAGAACATCCACAAGCCAGACTTCAATTCGGACTTCTAAATATTGGTCGTTTAATCATCTATGGTTCTCCTCTTCAAAATCTCTCTAAATATTCTACAATAATCTTAGGAGATGAAAAAGGATGAGAAGAAACTCTGAGGGTAGGGAAGAAATCAGAAGTAGACGAAAGAGCCCCTGAAGAGATCTTCTTAGAATGAAAATTCTAAATTTATATAAGAAATGAAAAAATGCACATGCATGCGTTTGTTATAACAGTATCAAACTGCATACGAAGTGGAGGAAACAGCCCAAACTGCCCAAGGGGTGAATATAATTGTTGTGGGCGCACGACTGTGAGTTCAAACACATGATAGTGTTATTTTTTGTAACTGCCAAGGAGATAAGGAAGTTGGGAAGAACACGCGGGCGTGCCTTTGTAAGAATGCACGGGCGTGCCTTTGCAAGAATGCACGGGCGTGCCTTTGCAAGAATGCACGGGCGTGCCTTTGCAAGAATGCACGGGCGTGCCTTTGCAAGAATGCACGGGCGTGCCTTTGCAAGAATGCACGGGCGTGCATTTGCTTTTGAACTAAGGGCACACGGGTGTGCGTTTGGACGCATGATCCTGTTGAAGCTTTGTGCACGTTCATGTTGAAGCTTGCGCACGTGCGTATGGACGCACGGTCGTGCGGTCGGCCGTGTGTTTTCTGATATCGCTCATATGCCTTTGACAGTGCTTTCTTCTAATCTCAAGTCCCTCCATTCGCTCCAATTAACTCTACATGATTTAAATTGCTCTTTCCTTATTCTCTAACAAAGAAATACAAAACAATGTGTAAATTTATCACTATCACATAAAAACAAATAGGACTTCAATGCAACGTAGGGTGAAAATAAGGAGAATAAATACCACTTATTTGATGTTATCAAATGCCCGAATTAAAAATTGTTATTCCATAGCAAAGATAATCTTAAAGTAAGAATATGATGAGAGATACATACTTATACTATGTAATATTTAACTAGAATTCTTTCCACCCACTCATGTGCAAGATAATCACACATGACTTCAATAAATCTAAATTTTTGAAAAGCATAAAATACAAACAAATATAAATACAATATAACTTAACAAAAAATAAACTTCCACAATGTTAAACGTAGCCATGTGAATGTGCATTGAGTTAATATGATCATATTAGAAGAGATTGTCTATTACTAAACTTAGAGTGGCTCCTCTAAAATGCATTAGATTCATCATCCGTAGACACTCCTTTTAATAATCTCTCCACTCTCATAGGATTCAATTCAATTTAAAATCAAAAGAACATAATTAGGATGAGTTTGTTAGCTTGTGTATATAATATAAGAAATAACAAAACATGAGTGCTTCTTAGATAATGATATTGCTTCTACATCATCTTCTCCATTTGGCATATAAATTTTTTCTAGTCATGCACATGCAAACAAAATATTTTTTTATCTCTTGTATTTTCATTTGATAGCTCATCTAATATAAACACGTATTTTTTCTTCCCTTTTTTTTGCTCAAACACCACATAGTATTTGTGCTTTTTATATCACCTTCAATCCAATATAGTTAGAGTGTCCCATGATTTGAAAGTAGATTGGGAATTTTTTTGACCTTCTGAATAATGTAATGAGTTTCACAAAGAAAATTATGATTAATCTTAAAGGGGTAACTTGTGATAAAATTGTTGAGATAGGCTGCAAATGTGAAGATGGTGAAAACAAAAAAAAACACATTAATCGTGTTTTTAATTGAATCAGCCTGCTACCATTGTTTTGAGATTAAATAAAAAAATTCTATATAACAAGATTGGCAAACCAACCTAGCATATTAATAGTCCTTCTTTAATACTTCACATACAACACTCATATACACAATATGCTTTATCATTCTTCAAAGAAAAGATTAATTTAAGATTGTTACAAATGGATTTAAATATATAACTAAGTGATATTTATAAAAAAAATTGTTTCAAATCAATGCATGTGCAAATATTAAGTATTATGAATTTAATGTAGAGAAACTTTTAAGAAAATATGCTAGTTAATATGTCATCAATTCAAAAGTTTCAAGACTTAAATTAAAAAGTAGTAGATTCTAAGATACATCAATATAAACTGACACTAATTTTTATCATTTCATCAGGCTTACATTATGCATAAAATGTGATGAATTAAGCAATATAAATATTTCAAAGAGAAACAACTGGAGATTAGAAACAACCGGGGTGTGTGAATGATTGTCATTCCTAGTGCTTCAGATGAATATATGTTCTTCGATCAATCTTTAAAAAAAACACATTAAAGTATATGCAAACAAGTACAAAAAAACAAATAGGTGAAAGAACTAAATAAATCATTCATGAGAACCATCTATAGATGGGTGTCCACTTGAGGTTTTATAGACCAATATTTCAAATTATTTTTCAAAATAAAATATACTAGAAATGCGGTGGTCGTGAAGAAATATAATGCATGTGCCTTCCAATCACTCTCGTGGGAGTTGGTCTTGTTGTTCTTGAGGGAAGGCTCATCTTGGTGGTGGAGACATAGGCACCCCCAGCTGTGAGGTCATGTCATAAATTGACTACTCGAGACAACCGCTGGACACCTCCAACCTCTGGAATCCCTAATCCACTACCTCCCATGATGGATAACCGGCACCTGGATAAACTGTTGTTGATGCTCTCCTACTCTTCCCTGCTCTTGCTCCTCTGTTTGCACCTCCGCTCCATCCTCATCTCCCTGCTCCTAAGGCGCTTCCGACAGCGCATAAGTATATGCACCTCCAACTAACACCCGACGGCAAATTCTGATCACCAACAAACAAGTATAACTCATAGGGGTCATTATATTCACTAAAGTTAGCCGCAAAAGTGAGTTGAAAACTCCAGTTCTGCGTGAAAATATAGTGACATATGGCACTATACAACTAGTCCATGTGTAGGGAGCCTTCGCCTGGTGTGAAAAGGATCTGGCAAGGGCTACATCCAGGTGTGTGGGCACTCTGCTCCGAAGTTTGTACATGAATAAGTCTAAGAGCCGCACTACTCTGCATCTCTTTCCTAGTTGCACAGTGAGTGGGCTAATAGGCAGTGTAAGTATCTCAAAGTAAGGCTATGTATGGTGGACTGCTTCGATCGGGCTTTATATTCAAGCTCCTAAAAGTAAATACAAACAATAAGTATATGCAAGCAAGTATAATAAAAACAAATAAGTGCAAGAACTAAATTAATAACAAATGCGAACCATCCATAGGAATCAAATAAGTCCACGAACTAAATAAATCCCATATGTGAACCATCCATAGATGGATGGCCGCTTAAAGTTTGACGGAACAATATTTTAAATTATATTTCAATATAAAATACTAAAAATATGGTGGTGGTGGCGAAGATATAATGCATGTGCCCTCAAATCACTCTTGTGGGGGATGGTCCTACTGTTGTTGGTGGTAGGCTCGACTTGGTGGTGGAGACATAAGCACCTCCAGCTGTGAGGTCGTTCCATAAATTGCCTCCTCGAGCCAAGAGCTGGACACCTCCAACCGTAGGAATCTCTGATCCACTACCTCCCAGGATGGATAATCGGCACCAGGATAAAACTATTATTGTTGCTCTCATACTCCTCTCTACTCTTGCTCCTCTATTTGCATCTCTTCTCCCTCCTCATCTTCCTTCACCTGAGGCGCATTCGTCAGCACATAATTATATGCCCACCAACTAACACTCGGTGGCAAACCCTGATCGCCATCAGACAAGTATAACACAAAGGGACATTATATTCAATAAAGTTAGCCACGAAAGGGAGTTGAAAACTCCAAGTCTGCATGCTAGTCTAGTGGCTTATGGTCCAATACAAATAGTCCATGTGGGGTCTTCGTCTGGTGTGAAAATGATTTAGTAAGTGCTACATCCAGGCGTGTGGGCACTTTTCTTTGAAGTCTGTACAGGAAGAATAAGTCTAATCATCACACTAGTCTGTGGCTCTCTCCTCAGTTTCACAGTGAGTTGGCTAATAAGCAGTGCATGCATCTCAAATCAGGGTTGCAAATGGTGGATTGCTTCGACCTCTAGGCTTCATATTTAAGTTAAGTGATGAAGGAGACCCAGAGAGCGGTTGGACTAACGCTACGAGTAAAGTCTGTAATGAGAGCATATTTCGGGGTAAGAACATAGTATTCATCATAGAGTTTCATATAAAATCAGAAATGTGTAATAGACATTGTGTAGACGCCGCAGCATACAGAACTCTATGGTGGTGGGGTGATCTCAACCAAAAGTGTTTTCATCCATTGTGAAAATACACGAGCACAAAAGTGAGCACTTTGTGGGTGCTCTCCACAATGGAGAAAAAATGATCCCACCTCGGAAAGTCGACCATCAAACCTAATTAGCTCAAACCAAACTAGCTCCAAGGATCCCAAACAATTCATTTCAACTCTTATGAAAGCTCTCTAAATACATCATACCTTGCTTAATGAATTATAACTGGAAAATTCAAGATTAGTTCATATATTGTTTGCAAAACTGTTGGTGGATTACTCGACTCCCCTTTCCCAGCAACAGCGTCAAAAACTTCATGTATCCGCTTAACACACATGATATATATTAGCAAGTACATTGGTTGCATAAGTAATAAAAGTGATAAGAAAGTAACATCTTCACAAGGATTATGCATTAAACTACAATATAATTAACTTAAATAAAACTTATCTAGATGACCGATTGATTTGGGGTTAATATATTTAAAAGAAAATTATAAAATAAGTAAACTAATGTTAAAAACGGGCAATTAAATTTAGGAATAAAATGTATGAGATTTAGAGATTGGGTGATTGTTTTATAGTACTAATATTAATTAGAATTAATCATGAGTGAAGAGATGAAATTTTATAAAGAGTTTTGTATATTTGACGGTGAGATTTTCTAAGCATGTCGAAGCTATTCAGTTCAGATGAATCAATTATAATTTCCTAGTAGAAGGCACGTCGTGGACCAAAAGTGTTTAGAATAGCAGCAAAAGCTTTAATGCACTATGAAAAATATTAACTATGTTCAATATTTAGAATCCAGCTGCCGCGTAAACCAGTACCATGTGGCCCGAAGGTACTTCAATTTATGATGTTATTCACGACATTCGTAAATCAATTGATTCATGGTCTTGTATTAATGATTACACACAAAACTAAGGTACTAATAGCTAAACTAGAGTATACAATAGACACATGGATAGAACTCTAAATCATAAAAAATATAATTGAAATTAAACACATCCACTCATAAAAAAACTAATATTAATTCATATTACTACATAATCACCTCAACAAGGGAGCTAGCCTCTTATTGTTGGGCTAACCACAGATAGATTTAAAAAGAAGAAAAAGAATTGCATGATTTCAAATAAAAGTTCACAAAATAGAGAATAGGAATCCCAACGCTACGAGGATCGTTAATCCTGTAGAACATTCAATTCGGACTTCCAAATATTGTTCCATCAATCTTTTATGGTTCTCCTCTCCAAAATCTATCCAAACACTCTACAATATGCCTAAGAAATGAAAAGGGACGTGAAAAAATTCTAAGGGTGGGGAAGTAGTCGGAAGCAGTCAGAAGAGGCGCCAAAGAGATCTTCTAAGAATGAAAATTCTGAGCATATATAAGAAATGGTAAGAAGCACAGGTATGTGTTTCTCGTAACGGTATCAAACTGCTTGTGAAGTCGAGGAAACTTCCTAAAACTAATGGAGAGGTGAAGATAAATGATATGGATGCACAATCGTGCATAAAAACGCATGGGCGTGTTATTTCTTATAACTACCAAAGAGGTGGGAAAACCGGGAAGAACACACGGGCATGTTTGAGGACACACGGGCATGTTGAGGACACGCGGGCGTGAGTTTGGACACACGAGTCCTTTTGAACTAGGGGAGCACGGGCATGGGTTTGGACACACGTTCGTGTTTGTATGCATATGTATGGACGCACAGTCGTGCGGTCAACCATGTGTTTTCACATATAGCACCTATACCTTCGTCAATGCTTTCTTCTTGCCCAAGTCCCTCCATTAGGTCCAATATGCTCTAATATAATTTGAATTGTTGCTTCCTTAGTCACTTACAAAGAAATACAAAATAATGTATATATTCATTTCTATAACATTAAAAAACACAGAAATTCAATGCAACCAAGAGTGAAAATGAGGAGAATAAATACCACTTATTTGATGTTATCATAGAAATTGTTTGTGCAACATTAAAGTTGTCGACTAGGTCGTATTTTTGGATCGTCAGATGGGCGATCGAAGACAGTGATCACATCCAGCTTATTTTTCTACATTTTTTGATGTATTTGTTTTACTTATTTGGACTTGTATCTGGTGACGTATGGTATATGATCCATTCAGACGATCTAAGTCGTCGGAGGCATTTGCCCTAATTCCTCCTTGTATTGAGTTACAAGTGCAGCCTAGATGGAATCGAAAGTTTTTTTAGAAAAAAGAGGAAATTTGGTCTGAGGGGTGTGACGCCTCTCTCTTGCTCGGTGTGACGTCGAGCGGCTCCCACCGCCTTCATCTCCTCCTTCCAAGGTCCTGCAGTTCCGCTCCATTTCAAAACCCCTCAACCACCAACCACTGCTCCTAACAATCCCTGATTCCTTCTCACCACAGCCCACCTAATCATGAATCGGTTGAATTGTGCATGGGACTGAAAATCTCATATGTCAGCTCTATTCTTGTGCCTGGCAAACGTCATCGATCCCCGTCAGACCTTTGCAAGTTCCCCAACTCCTCATCCTCTTATGTCCACCTTCCCAGCCACCGCCACCTACCTCCCAACCTGTTGCCCCACACAGCAACCCATGTCCAACCAAACACAACTCTATGTAATGGAATTCATGCCTCTGCCACTCCATTTCCCTACAGACGGCAATAGTACAACCCCTCCCATTTCATCTCACCTCATTTCCCCATTAACCTCTGGACAGCCACCGCTACTTAGTCAAATTGCATATGCCATGCTGACATCCACCGGATTTTTCCCTTACACTGACGGCTCCTCTATTTGGTGAGATCAACATTTACTTACATTATTTTGCATTTGTACAAATGTATCATGTTATTTCAAGTATTTAATGTGATTGATTCTTTTTTGGTAGATGTATAAGCCCAGTATTTAGTTTTAGTGCAATCACAATTTCGTGTCATTATTATTAGCTAACTCAAACTGAATTATCTGTGATCAACTACGATCTTTGAGTGAAATTTTAAAGTTCGCTAGTTAATTAATTTATCAATCGGAAGCAATCATGTGTGTGACTAACACATTTGCATTGCATTAGGATTATGGTTAGCAGGTAATTTATTCAATGGATTGCGTGTATGCTTTCATGTCATTCTATGGTTGGCCATGAGTTCATTGCATTTGTCGTGTGCTCGCTAGCATTGCATTTAGGGTTATGGTATTTTCCTTCGGTCACCTGTAGATTTGTCCTGCAAGACTAGGTCTCTTACTTGCCAGGGGGAAGGAAAAGTATGTCATCTCTGAAAATTCATTTATGGGCTACGTAAGCCTCGAGCATGGTTTCAACAGTTTACTATACTTATATGTGATATGAGATTCACACAATTGCAACTAGATCACACTCTACTTACACATGCTACTAGATGAACTATTCTTTTAGCATATGTGTATGATACTATTGTGACGGGTGATGATCACATGTTTAGTTCTCATGTGAAGAAAGCACTAGGTGCTTCCATTTATATTAAAGTTATGGGCAACCATTGATATTTTCTAGGTCTAGAGATCTCTAGATCACCAAAAGGAATCTTTGTCAATCAATGGGAGTATGTCTTACATCTTTTATCTAATTTTGATGAAGTTACGTTAGGTTGCAAGCCCTCACATACTCACACGGATCTCCGTATCCCGCTTTTTGTTAATGATGGTGATCTTCTTCATGATGTTCGCATGTCCAATAGTAGATTGGTTGGAAATTTATTTTACTTGACGATCTTCTTTATGATGTTCGCATGTCCAATAGTAGATTGGTTGGAAAATTATTTTACTTGACGATCACCTGATCAGATATAGCATTTTTCGAGAGCATTGGGTCACAATCCATTCAGTCGGTCATTTTTAGTCTCTTGGAAGCTATATACAGGATCTTCAGATATATTAAGGCTCATGCTGGAAGTAGACTTGTGTGGAGAAGTCATGGAAATTTGAAAATCTGCAATTTTACTGATGTTGATTTGGGTGGATCACCATTTCATAGACATCTGGTTCTTTGTATGTTTGTTGGTGGAAACATGATTTCTTGGAGTAAGACACAAAGGTTATTTCCCACTCCAATGATGAAGCATAATATTATGCTCTGGCTCAAGGAGCATGTAAGATTGTGTGACTTAGATCTCTCATCGTTAAGTTGGGTCTTAATGTGGCATTATCACATTACCCATCAATGCCATGTGCTAGTCAAACTGCAATTCAAATTTCAAGCATTTTTGTTATTTATGAGAGGACTGGGCATATTGAAATGGATATTCATTTTGTTCGCGAAAAGGTTCAAGACGGGTCTCTATTGGTTCCCTTTGTTAAATCTACCGATTAATCAGCAGACCTCCTCATCAAGCCCGTTAGATTTGTTGTCTTACAGAATTTGTAGACTTGGTCTCTATGATAAAGCTGAAATTTCAGGAGTCTTTCAATTCCAGCTTGAGCTGGTGTCGGATTATTTTTTAGTATATATGTTGCATTGTTTATTGTATAACCCCTTAGGGTTTCTCATAGATATATATTGTGGAAGATCAGTAAATTTTGAATAGTAGTCACATTTTCCCCGCAACAAGGATAATATTTTCAATCTATATGCTATAGGTGCATAAACTGTCAAACACAATTAAGTACATGGTAAAGCTGGACTTAACACTAATCAGAAAAGTTACAAGTCAGGTGGTCATTTAATAAAGGGAATGACTTTGAGAATGACAATAGTGAATTAGCACATTGAAGTAGAATAAACAGCTTGATTTTCAAGGAAAAAAATGAGGGCACTAAGGAACAACTAGAAAGTAGAATGAGTCGTGCAAACAATCCATCTGATGAAATACTAAAAAAAACAGGGATTACTGTTTTTCCAGCCTTGTGAACACCAAGGATGAGGACATGAAACTCTATCTTGCTGAACACATACTTCCAGAGTCCGTAAAACAAGGAGAACATCACTAACTTTTGGTTTGTCCTGTTGATACTCACTGCAATTTATTCACCAACGATTCTTAGCTGATTCAACAGTTCCATCTAGCCTTGCAATATCCTGCAGGAAAGGAACAAGTGACCTTAAATAGTAGTTAGGCTGAGCAACTCCTGAACTATGAATGAAGTGATCAAAAGTTAAGCCAAGTCAGCTCAAGCATTGCATGATATTACGTATTTAAACGTTTTTGAGCCTCTATTATTTGTTGGCAGAATGCAGATAGATTAGTTATAAAATGTTGCTTCTAAATAGCGAAGAATAACGACGCAAGATTGCATGATTTATTTCAAAACTGCATCTTAGATTCAGGAAATTCTTGCATTTATAAAAGAGAATACAACCTAATTAAAGGAGTTGGAACTGTGTTCAGAAACAACTGCGACGATCAAGAAACCACTGCGACGATCAAGAAACCACGAACACAAAATGATGAACTTGCATTGCATAGAACGAAGGATACAAACTCGGAAGACAAACTCTTGTCAAGCACATGTTGGCTAGGTCCTCCAAAGCACCTATCTCTCCAAAGAGAGCCCACAAGACTGATTCCTCGAGATGATCCTATAACCTCAACCCCTCCGCCTTATATAGATGAGGGAGGAACACATAATTAGAAAATATGAATTAACTACAAAATTATATTCTTATATATGAGCATTCAAGGCGGCTTCAATATGAGCTTCTGGTGGCTCCTCGGAGGGTCCACTCGTGTGGATGTCTATTCGTAACACTATGTTTTCCTTGAAAATCAACCTTGCCCTCAAGGTCAAATCATCGGCAAGTCGCGAGATCCTTAATAGTGGCAGCAGCGTATACGAATATTTGTCCGGCTCTTTAAAAATTTAGAAGCATTAAAAATTTGGACGAGCAAAGAGGAGGAGAGATACTGCTCGGTGAAATTATAAAGAGAGGTGGGTGTAGCGGTGGGTGATATCGTAAGGTCCACGGATGATTGTTGGGGGAAAAGGGAGAGGGTAAGTAAAGGAAGGACAAAATAGGTAATATAGGCTTGGGCAGAGAAAACATAAGATGGCAACCCATGTGGGGTCCAAGAGGTGAGGTAAAAAAAGGAAGAAATTGAGGGAGGAGGGGGCAAAGGGGCATGGGGCTAGACGCCACGAAAGTGCGTGGGGCAGAGGCACGTGGCCCAGATTCCTTGTTGTAAATGGGGCAGCTTCTATAGACGGCATGGATGGGGCTAGAGAAAGGGGTGTGGAAAAGACAACGTGGTGGGAACGAGGGGGAGAGCAAGGGAGCAGCCGGCAATTCGTGACAAGGGGGAAGAGAAATCGAGCAGTGGAGCTGGCATAAGCAGGGATCAACGACACGTCAGAGAGCAGGAAGGTACGACTGTTGCAGGATCGTTGGGTGACGCGGGATGGCGGGCTGCTCTACAATTGATATGGAGGCGCTGGGAGGGGAACTAGTAGCAGTCGTGGCCAGAGATCGTCAGCAGCAACTGAGGAACCCTAGGAAAGGGTGACTTCATCCTGCTTGTCAGGTTCCATGGCAGTCGAGAGAGGCGCACGGGAAGGGGGGCTCGCAACAAGTATTGGAAACTAGTGAGGGTTGAGCGCGTCTTGCGCCGTAGGCTTATCCTGTTGGGTTGGAACTGGGTCGGCGACAGCGAAATCCGGGGAAGTGCCAAACGTCCATTGTCGCCGGAAGCCATGGCGGAGGACCCATGCACAAAGGTTCAAATAGTAACAGGGAAAGAAAATCCATCGGGGGCGTCCTATTGGTCGCCAGAGTAAACGAGGGTGACTGTGAGGATATGGAACCCCTACGCTAGGGACTGTGGGGAAATCTATTAGCATTCATGACCAGAGATCGTCAACAGCAGTAGCAGAGGAACCCTAGGGAACGGTGACTTCCTCCTGTTTACCAAGTTCCATGGCAGTAGAGAGATGCGCCCGAGAAGGACTCGCAGCAGGTATTGGAAACCAGTGAGGGTTGGATGCGGTTTGCGCTGTAGGCTTGTCTTGTTGGGTTGCGACTGGGTCGGCGGCAAAGGAGTCGAGGGAAGTGTAAAACGTCCATTGTCGTCGGAAGTTGTGGAGGAGGACCCCTGCACGAAGGGTCGGATAGTAACAGGGAAAGAATATCCATCGGGGGAGTTCTGCTGGTCGCCAGAGTAAACGACGGTGACGGTGAGGATGTGAGACTCCTACGCTAGGGCTGTGGTGGCGTGGTTGTGGCTGCGGCTAGGGAGAAGCCTATATCCCATGCATAGACGATGACAGAGGAGTTGATGGTCGGCGACACGAGGGAAGAAAACTAAAGGGAGATACCACTACAACAATTCGATCAAGGTCGTCGAGTAAATCGAGTTTGGCCTCGAGTTGGCGTGTCATGGAGAGGATGGATGTGAGCATAAGTTGTGACGATCGAGGTTCTCGTGGATGGTGGCGGCGGTCAAGGACGTGGAAAAAAATGAAGTGTAACATCCCAAAATCCTAACCCGACCAATTGAACCACCTAGGGGACCTAACTGGTTCAATCGACATCTTCTGGTGAGCCTATTCAGGGCTAGTGAGACCTTGTTGATCCGCTAATCCGACTACAACTTGGTTTCCACAAGAATTGAACTTCAATGAATCAAACAGGCTTTTTGAGCAGATAGATTCAAAATGGATTTCAGTCAGTGGTGTTACACTCGTAAGATCAATACGAACTTGTTGAAGAATGAAGAATCAAAGCCCACAAAATAACCATATTTCTTGTTCATTGTATTTGGCCCATGTTAAGGCTTCATTTAGTTTAGCGGTGACGGTTGTAAAAGGAGCTGTTGTAAAAACAGGTTTGTAAAGGGAGCTGTTGGAAACTGGATGCTGGAAATGAAGATATGTTTGGATAGTCTGTGTTTGCAGAGCTGTTCCAAACAGAAAATCGTTTGACAAAACTGCGGTGGCGGTATGGATTTTTAAAAAAAATTGTTTAAATTTTTAAAAATATGTTTGTAATATACTCCAATATACTGCCCAGTTGAAACATATAAAGGTACTCCAAATACTCCAATATACTGCTAAACATTAAATTTCGAAAACTCGAAATACAATTGCTTTCTATGCAGATACAGCAAACACATTCAAGTTCTGAGCAGTTGATCGGCAATGGAGTCACGTAATGTCACCATCTCATCCACCCCTACTCGAATCCCTCTAACATGGTCTCCACTTGAGGTTTCATTTATCTATCATGTTCTTCTTTGAAGGCCCGCCGGGTAAATAAATTGCTCGTCTTCATCGCAAGCACAAAAATGAGTGTCTAAGCGGGATGGATGTCTGCGAATGTAGTTATGGAATGTCATTGTTGCAATCACAATGTCTCTTTGCATTGACAAACTGTATGGTGGCATATCTCTGAGAATCTTCCACATCTTTTTTCAAACTCCGAATGAACGTTCAATGGCACTGCGTAAAAACGAGTGAGCCTGGTTGAATATTTCTCGGCGCCCTTGTATAGGTCGACTGCCCCTTCTAAAATGTGATAAATGATACTGTGAACCTGAATATGTTTTAAAAAATCACGTTGAAGTAGATATCCGGCATCTACTAGATAATATTTCCCTGCAAAATTGTAATTCGTTTATTGGTGTGAATAATAGTGAATCTTACGAATTCGTAATAAGAAATGGTCTGAAGATACAAAAGGCTCACCTGGCGGTGGATACGGAAAATTATAACTCATGTCCGTAAGAGCACTCTGAAAAATACGGCTATCATGGGTAGAACACTCCCAACATGCTAATGCGAAAGTGAAACACATGTTGAAATCACAAACCGCCATCACATTTTGTGTTGTTGTGCCACGCCGACCAATGTAGGAAACCTGTAGATCAGCTGGAACTCGAGCATCCACATGTGTTCCATTAATAGCTCTTATGCAGTTTTTAAAGAAAGGCATGTATAGAGGATTATTTAAATTTTTTGGTGGAATAGTAGTGAAAAAATGATCTAAAGGTCTGATGACATCAGAAGAGAGTCTCTTAATTGCAGTGATACCCTTTGAGAAAAATCTACTTATCGTTTCTGTAGAATGTTGAAAGCGCTCACTTGCAAGTTGCATGGATAGATTATGGCTCAAACTATACAGTGCAACTGCAAGCACCTCACGTGGTAGAGTTCTCCTGGAACCTTGAAATCCATAATAAAGTGTGAGTAGTGAAAGCAAATCACCAAAAACCACCTTCAACATTCTGAAGGCACTGAAAAACCTCATCTGGTGGCCATCTAGAAGTTCAGCTACCAATCTAGCACCTGTCTGCCCCGATGTCATGCATGCTCTACTATTTTATATAGCTGTCCTATTTATTTGAAAAGTTGAAGTTGTTACAAACTGATGCTCATCGACTCTTCTATTATGATAAGTCAAATCAACTACTTGTTGTTGAATTTCCTCATTATAATTGTCTGAGAATGACATTGTATATCTGCGACAAATAGATAAGAATTCAACATTGCATCATTTGCTTTGAAATAAACATAAGTCCGAAAGTAAACAAAGTAGCATCGCAGCAAATTAGAAAATAAACATAAATTTCAAAGTAAACAAAGTAGCATCGCAGCAAATAAACAAATAAACATAAGTCCCAAACTAAAAAACAAAACACACAACAAAGACATAAAAATCTCCAGTCCGAGCAGAAAGACAAAACTCAAACTAATCCGCTCGTTTTTCGTAACAAGCCTACAGCCACCTAAGACGCCTCTTCTTGTGTATGCTCATAAAAGTTTCTCGATTTTGCTTATCCTTCAGAAGCAGGGTAGAATAGTCGTAGAAATCAAATTGTGACTCATCCATAACCTCTGACATACTTTCTAGCTCTGAAATGGTCTCAGGAATGGTGAATAATGCTGAAGATATTTGGATGCAAGGCGGCTCTTGCATGCATTGCCCAATAATGCGTGATGTTTCAACCAGCTCATCTAATGCCGAACTTTTTGTCTTCTTTGCAGTAATCTTTCTTTTGCCCTTACTTGTTTGTTTCTCCTTAGCTGCGGTGAAATGTAGAGACTCGTTGATGTTTTGTGTATCATCTCCAGCAGAAACAACCTGTTCATCGACCGACTCGAGTTCAAAGTTTCTGGAATTTGGAGCTCATGCTAGATCTTCAGTTGCAACGACATGTCTAAACATCATATGAAGTTTCTCCTCTAACTCAGGAGATATCCCAGAAAACTGAAACTTTCTTTCACTAGGAAGAACCTAATAAGAAGAAAAAAATGGATTAGACATATCATCCAGCAAAGTATTAAAAAAGTGTTGTCTCAACTGTAAAGAATCTACTTATTTTCAAACGTTCTTTCTACCAGTCTTCTGAAGCAGCTATAGTTTTGCGGATTGGATCCCAGCCAAGACCCGTCTCACTCCCCTTTAGCTTTCTTCATAATTTTCAATCTTTCTTTAGCTTATCTCACTTATTCTTCATTTGATTTCGATCATATGACTTTCTCGTACGTGCCAAAAAACCTGTTGTTAGATTTGTCCACCCATCCCTGCTAAAATGCGTGGTTGGGCGATTACCCAACTCAATCTCTTTGAGACACAGGTCACAAAAAATCATAACATCATTGGTCTCTCAATTTGCACTAACACAACCCTCTTTATGTTTACCGATAACACGAACTGGATAAAAGAAAAATAAAAATAAACATAAATAACCACAGAAGTGCGTATAAAAAACTCAACACATACACACACACACACATAAAAAAGCGCACACACACACATAAATAAGGATACACACACACACTCAGGTACAAACACACACACAGTACATAGCACAAACACACACACAGCACATACACACACTCAACACATACACACACACAGCACAAACACACACACACACACACTGACACACAGCGCAAACACACACAACACAAACACACAACACAGCACATAATTCACATACACACACAGCGTATAAAAAACTCAACACATACACACACTCAACACATACACACACACATACATAAATAATCAACACACATATATACAGTGTTTTAAATGTCGGCCGACATGTCCGACATGTCGGCCGACATGTCTGTTTTGAAGGGAAAACGATCTAATTTTTCAATCGAACACAAAATTAACGTTTTTAATTATTTCGGCCGACATTTCGGTAACAATCCGAAATGTCGGCCGAGTCCGATTTTTAAAACATCGCCCGTTTTTAATACATGTCGGTTTTTTTTATTTTGTATAAAATCAAAGCTTTAGCAGCCCGTGCCCTAACAGCCGCGGCCCTAAATTTCCTCTCGAGTTGTAGCGCGGCGCTGAGCAGAAGCAGAGCAGGAAGTTCGCTCCTCCCTCCTCTGTCGGCGGTGAGCTGCGAACGAAGCAGCCATTTCTTGCTCTTCCTCCCTCCACCTCCGTCGGCGTTGAGCAGCGAACGAAGCCCTGCTCCTTCCTCCTCCTCTATCGGTGGTGAGCAGCGAACGAAGAAGTTTCTGCCCCCGTCGACCTTCAGATCCCGCATGCTCGACTCCTTCATGTCCTAGATTTATCTTCTTCTCCTCGTTGGAAGTTTCTGCTCCTCGCCGGAAGTCTCCGCTCTCGCTGAAATTCTCCGCTCTCGCTGAAAGTCTCAGCTGCTTGCCGGAAGTTTCTGCTCCTCGCAACCACTCGCCCCCTTGGCCTTCGAAAGAGCATTTCAGGAGCTGCTCTTCTCCGCACGTCCTATTTCTAGCTTCTACCTCCTCAAATAGGTAACATTTTAAAGGAATACAACTATTCCTTTTATAAACCTACAGTCATTTGTACCAAATTGCTTATATTTAGTTGTGGATTCCAGTATAATCACCTAAGATCTATTGTTAATTTGTTATATGTGCTGGAATAGTTATATTTAGTTGAGACCTATACCTATTGACAAGTTATGTTGTTGACAGCTTACAACACGTTCCATAATTATCCAAAATGATGCAAGTTGTTAAAATCTCCTGCCATGACATTCTATTGTTAATTTGTTATATGGGCTGCTTGAATTTATTTACTTCATTGTAATTGTACTAAGGTAGTGAAGAAACTTATGAGCACATGAACCATGCACCCTTTTAAAATTGTTATTTTTGACATTACATTACTTTTTTTTAACTCCTCCAAATATGTTAGAGAAGTCTTATCCTGTTGGCCTTTACATTTGAATCTTTCATTGCCGCACTTGTCAAAATAAATTTACTGTTCTTTATACCTTATATTTTTTTGATCATTTGATTTTGCCCTTTTAATTTGCATATATACAAATTGCTCAAAGTCAAAAGAGCAGGTGTTTATTTGTAAGTTGTAAGTTATTCTATTTTGGAATATTACATTTATACTTACATTTCTTTCATTTTTTTGATCTTCTTTATTTAGAATACTCGTGATGTCGTCTGAAGCTTCCACAAAGGAATCAAGTACTAAGCTAGGTAGAGATCCTTTTTGGTCTCACGGTGAGAAGGTTGATGCGAAGGACACAAATAGGGTTCGATGTCGGTATTGCAATCAAGTACTAAGTGGTGGGGTGAGTCGATTGAAGGCACATCTAGCTGGGATACGAGGCAATGTTAAACCATGCCCAAAAGTACCAACTGAGGTGAAAATTCAAGCTGATGCTGCTTTAAAGTCACAGCTAGCACTGAAAGAAGCCAAAATTGCTAGATTGGAGGCAGACCGTGATGAAGTAGTAATTGGAGGTGCAATGAATTCAGAAGACAACTCTCAATCACATGGAAGTTTGTTTTCTAAAATGAAGACAAAAGGACCGTTGGATATACATTTCCAAATACCTGCGGATAGTGTTGGACAAACAAGTAAAAGTGGGAAGTTTGCATTAGGAGGAGATAGGTGGAAGAAGAAAATAAGGGAGGAAACAAACGCATATATCGCAAGATGGATATACGAGGCCGGTGTTTCCTTTAATTCTGTGACGCTTCCTTCCTTTGATCACATGGTACAAGCTATTGGGCAGTGTGGGCAAGGGTTGAAAGGCCCTACACCATATGAGTTGAGTAACAAACATCTCAAGATTGAGGTTGAGCGAACAAAAGAATCATTAAACACATTCACCGCTACTTGTAGGTTGAGTGGTTGTAGCATTATGACTGATGCATGGAGTGACAGAAAGGGAAGGAGTATTATGAATATTATGGTTCACTGTGAAGCAGGAGTAGCATTTTGGATGTCAAGGAATGTCTCATCTGACGTTCATGATGGAAAATTCATTTTTGATTTTGTTGACGAGGCTATCGGATCTGAGTCTGGACCGGGAGAAGACAATGTGGTGCAAGTTGTCACGGACAGTGCATCTAATAATATGTTAGCGGCAAAGATGCTATCTATTAAAAGACCTGACATATTTTGGACATTCTGTGCAGCCCACACAATTAATTTATTACTTGGAGATATTGCAAAAATAAGGCAAATCAAAAATGTCATCACCCTTGGTCGTATTTTGACAGTGTTTATATATGGACATACCATTTCTCTTGATTTGCTGAGGCAATTTACAAAAGATTTAAATTCTCATGAACTTATTCGGCCAGGAGTGACTAGATTTGCTACTGCATTTCTATCTTTGCAAAGCATTTTAGATAAGAAGAAAGAGCTAAGGAACATGTTCTCATCGCAAAAATGGGAAAACTCAAAGTTAGCTAGCACACCAGCTGGAAAGAGGGTAAAATACAAAACTTTGTTTTATAATTAAATTATGATTAACTTGTGTTACTTCTTACTTCTTAGTTCTTAAACGGTTATGATCAATTTTGCTTTATTTAAAATTACAGGTCGTTGCAATTGTATATAATGTGAAATTTTGGAAAGATGCGGAGATTGCTGTTAGTATATTTGCTCCTTTAGTGAAGGTGTTGAGAAGAGCTGATGGAGATACGCCTTCTATGGGGTGGATATACGGAGATATATTAAAGGCTAAAGAAGAAATTGGGATTGCTCTAAATCGTAATGAATCTCGATATCTTCCCATATGGAAGCTAATTGAAAGAAGGATTGATAGTAAGTTGAGCACTCCCCTTCATATTGTTGGTCATTACCTTAATCCATACTTTTATTTTGCAAATTGGGAAAAAATGGAGAAAGACGGAAAATACATGGATGCGGTAATTGATTGTATGTCTAAGATGTATGGGAGTGATGTGGCTCTTCAAGATCGTATTGCTGATCAAATATGTCTCTATCGAAATAAGAGAGGATCTTTTGGAAGAGAAATTGCAAAGAGACAAAGTCTCAATAGTTCTCTTGATCTTGGTATAAATAATTTTAAATTTCTTAAATTATTCACTTTTTTTACTGAATAGTTTTATTTATAATTTCATGTTGCTAATTTTTTTATTACTATTTTGTGTTTAAAAATAATTAGTGAATTGGTGGAAGTTTAATGGGAATGACGCACCTGATTTGAGAGATATGGCTGTACGTATTCTCGGATTGACTACTAGCTCTTCAGGTTGTGAAAGAAATTGGAGTACATTTGAGTTGGTAAGTTATTATTTATTTATAATTTGTAATTAAATTTGTATATATTGATTATCACAAATTTTATATTAATTGCATTGATTGACTTTATAAATTACAGATTCATACAAAAAAGAGAAATAGACTTGATCATAAAAAATTGAATGATCTTGTCTTCGTAAAATTCAATGCTACTCTAAAAACAAGGTCAATGGAAGCTAAAAGAGATCCAATAGCTGCAAAAAACTTTGAAGATGGAAAAGTGACAGAGTGGTTGGTGGGCTCCAGTTCTTCAAAGAAATCAATTGATGATGAAGATGATGAGCTCTTTCCTGGAGAGGGGTTAACTTGGCAGCAAGTGGCAGAGTGTATGGATGTTGATACAGAACCAAGAAAAAGCTCTCGTGAGTCTCGTCAATCTTCAATGACTCCAAATACTAAATCATCAAAGAAGAAAGGCAAAAGAAAATTAGATTGTGTTGATGAAGATGAGGAAGTAGAGTTTTCTACTTCATCAGAGGAGAACCTCATTGAAGAGGAGATTTCAGAAGGTGATTACGAGACAGATAACGATGAAACAAATCAAACAATGCATTCAGAAGGGATCGGGGATGACTAAGGTGAGACCGTGAGACCAACTTAAGTAAGTCATTCAATAGTTTAAAATATTCAATTTTTACTGATTGAAATTTGCATAGACGCATATACTTGTTGCGCACAATAAATGTTATGTTTTCCAGGTTAATTAGTATACCTAGCACTTAACAAACCAGTATTGTACTATTGTGAAATTACATTTTCATCATATTCATTTGCTGTTCTATTTCACTGTTATATGTCTGCAGAAATATTTTCTTGATAGCCCTAACAAACATGCAAATAAAAAAAGTTAAATATTTATCATTTATCATTGTTTTAACAATATAAATAATAATAAAAAACTGTAAAAATATAAAACCCGACATTTTCAAATGTCTCCGACATGTCTCCGACATCCGACATTTAAAAACCCAATCCGATATGTAACCGACATCCGACATTTAAAACATTGCATATATATACATAAATAAGCACACACACACACATAAATAAGTACACACGCACACACATAGCACAGGTACAAACACACACACACAGCACATAGCACAGACACACACACACACACATAGCACATACACACACTCAACACATACACACAGTCAACACATACACACACTCAACACGTACACACAGTCAACACATACACACATAACACATAGCACATAGCACGAACACACACACAGCACAAACACACACACACACACAGCACAAACACACACACACACAGCACAAAATTCACACACACACACACACACACACAACACATACAAACAAACTCACACAGCACACACAACACAAACACACAACACAGTGCATACAACACATACACACACACAACACAAACACACACATACACATACACATACACGACAGAAGCACACACAGCACACAAACAACCTCTCAAAACAGCACACACACACACAACACAATCAATGCACACACACAACACATACAACACATATGCACATACACACACATTACACACAAATTCAACATCTTGAGCATTCCCATAAACCGGAACAATCCAACCTCTAATCACCAAAAAAAATTGGAAGGGGAAGGAAAGGTATACCTGCTGGTGTGGCTATTTCCAAGGTGGGGGGAACACGAACAAGACGAGATCTGCAGTTCTCTGCACAAAACAGGAGGGGGGTGAGGGGAGGGGTGAGAAATCTGGAACAGAAAAAGTCCAATCCTAATAACAGAGGATATTACCTGTGAAATCGTCGGGCCGTCGGAGATGAAGGAGCACACAGTCGGAGAAGAAGCTGTGGATTCGATCGGGAACTTGTCGTCGTCGTCGCGCAAACGTTGCCGTCGGAGAAGAAGCAGGCACCGCCGGAAATCCAGCACGGGAAGCGACTACAACCCAGATGCGGCCGGAGAAGGAGGCGGGATCAACTCCGAAGCGGCAACGGGAGAAACAGCGCTCTGCCCTAAACGCGATAAAACGAAGCTCTTGACCTACGGTTTCGTTCCGCCGGGTTTTGAATAGTGATAAACGCCCTGCGATTTGAAAGCAAAGCGGAAAAACAAATGGCGCCGCACCCGCATTGTGTATTGGAATTACTGTCTCCCCATATATAGGGCATTGTTGTACATTGTCTACAGAATATGACATTTTACAACACAATAAAAACAGAAACAATTTGATCTCAAAAATGAACTAAAAAAAATGAACAATCTTAAGAAAAACATGAACAACCCTTTTGATATCAATAACTAGAAGTTGATACTACAAATGAAATAATAAGAGGGATGATATACCTACTGACTAAACTATTAAAGGATGATAAACAGAGATTAGGACTGCTCATAACAGATATCGGTACTCCACGGAACAGAGAACTGGATTACTTGGCGTCGTCTGCTGGATCTTGAACTGGACTGCTCGGTACTGGCGACAATAAAACGGCGATTTTGATCTGCACTACTAGGATCCAACAAAGACGGAGAAGAAAGGAGTGGAATCTGGACTGCTCGGTGACAATGGAGCTCCTTGGCGTCGGCGGCAAGTAGCTAGAGGGAGAGCTTCTCGCAAAACAACCCGTCAGAATAGAAAGATTGGCCCGGCGGATGACGGAAGGGGCAAAGAAATTTTAAATATGACCAAAATATCATCTCTGGAAAAAAGGAAAACACCCCTTTGAGAAATTAGAAAAATCTCAGTTCTTACAATTTTTGTGTTCCTTTTTATTTAAAAAAACTCTCGTCACTCTATAAAAATGAACAATGTACGGACCATATCACTCTGGAATTTACGAGAGAGCGGAGCGTCATCACACCCAGACAATGTCGTGGCCAGGATAAAGTCAGTCGCGCTGAGCACAGGGGCCCTCGTGCACTGTAACAATTGAGGTATTGTCGCGATTGGCCTTAGGGGCGGAGCCCCGTGCCTGTCACTCGTCATTATAAAAGCTCTATAGTGCAAACTGCAAAGTGCCAAGATAATTGTATTGGAGGTTCTAAATTGTCAATTTAGAATTTTGAAGGTGCAAAATGTCAAGAAATGAATATTAGATGTTAAACTATCAAAAAGTCATTATGATTTTAACCTAATTCACAATTCATCTCCTACTTTTTCACGATTCAACAAACCAGCAGTCGCAACCCTTCTCCATGGCTGAAATGAAGCTCCTCCACCGTGAAGCTCCAACTCCGACCCCCATGGGCGGATCGAGAGGGGGGCCAGGGACACTGCCCCCCCCCCCCCATTATTTTTTGAAATTTTATATAAGCTTCGAAAAATTTGGATATTTGCGCACTTAAAGGCTAATCGCACACCATTCTAAAATAAACATATCGCGTCGGCCGGCAGACCGCAGAGGCGCATACATCGCTAGCCTTTCTCTCGACGACATCGTTATCACTAGGGCTTTCTACAATTCTCTCGACGACATCATTATTCTGTATTCGCTACTGCTCCTCCCCTACCCGTCATGCTCGACTCCTCCAACCGTGGGCCACCGGCCGCCAGGCGCTAGCATTCAACAAGTTTTATCCTCCTATCCTCCACTCTCCTATCTTTACAAGTCCAGGCTCCAGCAATCTAGCGGCCTCCGGGCTCCAACGGTCTCCTGGCTCCAGCTCCACTACTCTAGGGTTCATTCAGGTTCAGTCTAATGTTTCCATTACTCCTAAAATGGTAGGATTTAGTCTGAGTAAAATACCATGAAAAATGGAAATGCCTCATACCTCATTCAATCATTCAGCCGATGTTTCTAGGTTTATGAATTGAAGATGTATCTCTATTATTCTATAAACTATTTCTTTTGCATTATAAGATCAGATGACGATGTTGTGAAGTTGATGTTTGTGTATATTAGAGGATCAGATCACAAAAACATTAGTGCATATCTCATTATTTTCTAATATGGTTGTCACACTTTCTAAGATTTGGAAGAGTAAAGCAAATGATCGGGTGAAGACACAAGGTGTTTTATTCGTACTAGAATCATTTGATTTTGTTTTAATGGTTCATGTGATGATCACTATATTTGGGTATACACACGAGTTAAATCTTGTTTTGCAAAGAAAAAATCAAGATATTGTTAATAATGTCTTTTATTAGTTCGACAAAAAATAGTTACAAATTTTGAGAGATGGTGGATGAAAACTTTCTGAATTTTACTGTTTTCCCTTCCATCGTAGCGAAAACTTTCATTACATCACTAAAATCAAAAGCACTATAGAAACACAACCCAACATCGAACTTGAAATCATATGCATTCGCATTGACGTGGTAAACTTAAAATAGAGAGGTTTTGCCTTTCTAGGAAGTTGACAAAGACCGACTATCATACTCTCTAATCTGTATTCCAACGTTTGTACTCTATTTAGTTTTTGGTCCCTCCCTTGTGTCAACCAATTCAATTTCATCATCGATATTTTCATCAAACATAAGATCATCGAATTCAAAATCAATATCCATCAAATCACGACGAATCATTGTCATCAGATTCTTCCCCAATTCTTGATGGACCACTACTACTATTTAAATCAAATCTCTCTTGTGAATCATTTTCTGCAATCAACACATTCTCACAATTCATGTCTACAGAATATGACATTTTACAACACAATAAAAACAGAAACAATTTGATCTCAAGAATGAACTAAAAAAAATGAACAATCTTAAGAAAAACATGAACAACCCTTTTGATATCAATAACTAGAAGTTGATACTACAAATGAAATAATAAGAGGGATGATATACCTAATAACTAAACTATTAAAGGATGATAAACAGAGATTAGAACTGCTCATAACAGATATCGGTACTCCACGGAACAGAGAACTGGATTACTTGGCGTCGCCTGCTGGACCTTGAACTGGACTGCTCGGTACTGGCGACAATAAAACGGCAATTTTGATCTGCACTACTAGGATCCAACAAAGACGGAGAAGAAAGGAGTGGAATCTGGACTGCTCGGTGACAATGGAGCTCCTTGGCGTCGGCGGCAAGTAGCTAGAGGGAGAGCTTCTCGCAAAGCAACCCGTCAGAATAGAAAGATTGGCCCGGCGGATGACGGAAGGGGCAAAGAAATTTTAAATAGGACCAAAATATCATCTCTAAAAAAAAGGAAAACACCCTTTTGAGAAATTAGAAAACTTTTCAGTTCTTACAATTTTTGTATTCCTTTTTATTTAAAAAAACTCTCGTCACTCCATAAAAATGAACAATGTACGGACCATATCACTCTGGAATTTACGAGAGAGCGGAGCGTCATCGCACCCAGACAATGTCGTGGCCAGGATAAAGTCAGTCGCGCTGAGCACAGGGGCCCTCGTGCACTGTCACAATCGAGGTATTGTCGCGATTGGCCTTAGGGGCGGAGCCCCATGCCTGTCACTTGTCATTATAAAAGCTCTATAGTGCAAACTGCAAAGTGCCAAGATAATTGTATTGGAGGGTCTAAATTGTCAATTTAGAATTTTGAAGGTGCAAAATGTCAAGAAATGAATATTAGATGTTAAACTATCAAAAAGCCATTATGATTTTAACCTAATTCACAATTCATCTCCTACTTTTTCGTGATTCAACAAACCAGCAGTCGCAACCCTTCTCCATGGCTGAAATGAAGCTCCTCCACCGTGAAGCTCCAACTCCGACCCCCATGGGCGGATCCAGAGGGGGGCCAGGGACACTCCCCCCCCCCCATTATTTTTTGAAATTTTCTATAAGCTTCGAAAAATTTGGATATTTGTGCACTTAAAGGCTAATCGCACACCATTCTAAAATAAACATATCGCGTCGGCCGGCAGACCGCAGAGGCGCATACATCGCTAGCCTTTCTCTCAACGACATCGTTATCACTAGGGCTTTCTATAATTCTCTCGATGACATCGTTATTCCGTATTCGCTACTGCTCCTCCCTGACCCGTCATCCTCGACTCCTCCAACCGTGGACCACCGGCCGCCAGGCGCTAGCATTCAACCAGTTTTATCCTTCTATCCTCCACTCTCCTATCTTTACAAGTCCAGGCTCCAGCAATCTAGCGGCCTCCGGGCTCCAACGGTCTCCTGGCTCCAGCTCCACTACTCTAGGGTTCATTCAGGTTCAGTCTAATGTTTCCATTACTCCTAGAATAGTACGATTTAGTCTAAGTAAAATACCATGGAAAATGGAAATGCCTCGTACCTCATTCAATCATTCGGCCGATGTTTCTAGGTTTATGAATTGAAGATGTATCTCTATTATTCTATAAACTATTTCTTTTGCATTATAAGATCAGATGACGATGTTGTGAAGTTGATGTTTGTGTATATTAGAGGATCAGATCACAAAAACATTAGTGCATATTTCATTATTTTCTAATATGATTGTCACACTTTCTAAGATTTGGAAGAGTAAAGCAAATGATTGGGTGACGAGACAAGGTGTTTTATTCGTATTAGAATCATTTGATTTTGTTTTAAGGTTCATGTGATGATCACTATATTTGGGTATACACACGAGTTAAATCTTGTTTTGCAAAGAAAAAATCAAGATATTGTTAATAATGTCTTTTATTAGTTCGACAAAAAACAGTTACAAATTTTGAGAGATGGTGGATGAAAACTTTCTGAATTTTACTGTTTTTCCTTCCATCGTAGCGAAAACTTTCATTACATCACTAAAATCAAAAGCACTATAGAAACACAACCCAACATCGAACTTGAAATCATATGCATTCGCATTGACGTGGTAAACTTAAAATAGAGAAGTTTTGCCTTTATAGGAAGTTGACAAATACCGACTGTTGAAACCAGAATCCGGCCTCCTGTGGAGTTCGACCCTTGGGGAAGGGGTGGTCTCGCACCTACTTTGCTCCTGCAAGAAAAACAATAAAGGGGACAAGGAGAAACAGACCCAAGGGCTCGGTAGGGAGGTCCCACCACAAACCCGGAAGATCTCAGAGCGCTTCCCCTCCTTAGCCAGAGGCCGAGCTAAGGTACCCTCAGAGAGCACTTGAAAACTGGAGCAGGGAGGTACAGTGAGCCTGCTCTCTGGGGTACCCCTTGGGTCCTATTTATAGCTTTTGAAATCCGGACTGCCAATAACCAAAAGAACCGACTTGAAATTACCATAAAACCCTTGGCTGGGTCTGCTAACAGCCAAACTCCGCTATTTTGAAGGGCTATGGGCAGACCAGCAGGGGCAAAACAGTAAAAAGTACCTCACACGTCCGGGCGAGCTGGGGAGTTCTGGCCACCTCGGCATGTGCTGCTCGCCTACCGCTGCCGAGCTCCACTGCGAGGACGCGAGTTGCGTGTCGCTCGGCGAATGCCGAGCTCGGGGTCGCTGACCGTCGATCTCTGGTCGACGGATGCCGAGCTCGGGCTTGCCCTCTTTTCTGCCGAGCTCTCCTATTGTCCTCAGCCCGATTTGCCTGGCCCCTGGTGACCTTGCTCGCCGGACACGGGGTTGTACACAATCCCTGCTCTTTTCGAGCTTGTGAAAGCTCGGAAAGAAACATCCAACCCCAAGTGTGCGGCGAGCACTGGTTGGCGAGTTGGAGGGAATCTTCTGGTGGGGGCCACCTGCGGCTATATATATGTGCACCTGCCCAGCTGCCTGGCTCTTGCCATTCTTCCTGCCGCTTTGCCAAGATGCCTCTTCCTAAGGAGATCCAAGAGCGCATAGACCGAGCTAGCCAGGCCTCCGCGGCTCGTGTTGCCGCTCTGACAGCGGTCCCTGCGAAAGCTCCCCAAACCGATCCTGCCGAGCCCAGTTCAAAGAAGTCAAAGCCGTTCCCTGAAGCGGCCGAGCCCATTTTCCACGACCTGAGGGCCACCCTGGCTTGCGAGACCGGCTCTTCCACCCAAACCATTTTGGAGAAGGATAGGGAGATCGTCGTGGTCGGCGATGACCTGGACGGCCAACCAGATGGCGAGGGCGACGTGCCGCGGGGCACCGCGCCGCGAGGCGAGGTCACGCTTGCCACCTCGCGATTATCGGCACCGGACAGCCATCCCCGGGATCCGCCGCTTCTCTTCGGGATCCTGTCGGTGAGCTCGCAGAGGCCAAATTCGCCTGCGGGTTCCCCCCCTCCTCGCCAAATTGACGCGGCCGCGGGGGAGGGTCTGTGGAACATTCCCACCCCGGGATTCGAGCTCATCTCGCCGGGGGCTCGCGGCCCTAGTTGCGGGAAGGATCTGAGGTTCATCCCTCCCCGCATCTCTTTTGAACCGCCGAGCTCTTCAGGTCGGCTTTGCTTGACTCCTTGCTACATAAGCTTTTGCTCTTTTTGCTAATACCTGTCTTTACATCTCTTCCCAGTCAATCGACTGCCGAGGAATCCTCGCGGGCAGCCCACTACTCTCCTCTCCCCTCCCCGAGCTCGCTGGACTCTTACCTGGGTCCTGATGTGGATCAAGGCGAGTTGACGAGGAGAGAGGTCAAGCTCCTCAAAAAGCTGGTGTGCGGACTGCGCGAGGTTCAGGGGGTCAACGAGACGCTGCAGCGCGACTACGCACGTCTTGCTAACGAGGTCCGTCGCGGCCAAGCTGGCGAGCTGATGTCCCCTTCCCGGCTCCTGGACGAGATAGACGACGGCCTCTCGGTTGCGCAGAGGAATTCCGGAAGGATCCGCGAGCTACTCCGCGCGCGGCAGCCTGGGGGGCAGGGGTCGCGAGGCTGGGGTAGGTAAGTCAGCGGGCTCCTTTGCCGAGCCGACCGGCACTCGCATCCTTATGCCCTCCCTGCTTGCGTGCCCTGCTTCTTTGAATCCCGAACTTTATCTCTGTAATGAATAAATCTTAGAATATTCTCAATCATATTGCTGAATAAAATGTCGCGATGTTCGACTTAGCCTCGGTCGGGATGTGCCGGAAGTCGGCGAGCTGGGGTGGCGAGCTGGGGCGGCGAGCTGAGTTGATTTGATGGCCCGCCCCAGATTCCTTTTCCTATAAATAGCCCCCCACCCTCACCTACCCCCCGTACTGCCTTTATTGCTTTGCTTCCCTTTCTCTGTGCTCTCCTTTTTCCCTGCTCGCGTAGTGCTTTCTTCTCGCGAATATGGGCAAGACCAACCCAGATGTCGATGGCCGCTCCAAGTGCGCGCTGCATTTCACGGAGTACTGCTTCTTCGAAGGTCATACCAGCGAGGAGGAGCTCGCTGAATTCAAGGCCGAGTATGTGCCGCCGGGCTTCGAGGCTCGCAGGCCGAGGACGGGCGAGGCCATCAACACCTTTTACGAAGATGAGCTCGCCTTCCCCATCTCGCACTTCGAGGTGGGGCTGCGCCTTCCCCTGTGGCCGGAGATCCGGCAGATCTTGAAGTACTACGGGGCCGTCCCCGCGCAGCTGAACTCCAACGCCATCGCGATGATGGTGGCGTTCGCGAGCTACCTCCGGCGGGAGAAGATCGAGTTCAACCTGACGGTGTTCAGGAAGCTCTTCTCCTACAAGGCGACGCCGGACGGGGTCGCCTACTTTGGCGGCTCCTTGATCAAAGTTCGCGAGATCGCGAACAAGCACCATACCTGGATGACCATGATCGCCTTTATCAAGGGCGATCTCGGCAACATCCCTTACTCGCCGCAACAAAAAGGCGAGGAGGTGTACCGCCCGCCGGCCGTGTCCGGCAACGACGCCGAGCTCCACAAATACTTCCTCCATAAAGATTTCGAGGTCGCCTTCCTGCGGAGGGGCCTCGACGCGCTTCCCCCCGTTCTGCCCGGCGAAGGTATGCTACCCTCCTCATCTTGCCGAGCTCGCCTGCCCGTCGAACTCGGCACATCATCTCTGAATTCCTAACTTTTTTAAGTGTTTTCCTGCAGGGGAGCGAATAATCCCCGTGAACCCGCCGTTCGCGGATTCGGGGCTCCACACCGACCCTCTTGCTCGCGAGAGGGCGGCGGCGCTGGCCTGCAGAGATGAGGTGGCCCTCTCGCAGCCCTCTTCTAGCAAGAGGCATCCCGAGGGCGCGGGATCGAACCCGCCATCCGGCCACCATCAGATAAAGAAGATGCGGAGTGCCCTTCTGGCTCCGCGGGGGTAACAACAACAGCCCAGCCCCAAGTACATCAGTTCGTCGGCGACCCCTCCTGACGCGTCGCCGGAGAGCCCGCTAAAGGAGATAACCAGCAAGGGGCAGAAAAGTGGCGAGGGCCCCTCTTCCATGACGGCGATCTCTCCTCCTCCAGCGGCGAAGCGGACTGCCCGCGAGCGCGCGCCGCCGAAGCAACATCCCCTCTTCAACTTCGGCGCGCGCTGGAAGGATTCGGCGGGCGAGCCCATGCTGCAGTGGGACGAGCTTGCTCATCGAGTCTCCGTCTCCACTCTTCATCCCTCCTGACACGACTGCGAGCCTGCTACTGGTCACGCCTACGCCCTCGGCTTCGGCCTATATGGCCGGGAGGATGCCGAGGCCTACAAGAAGACGACCCTCCGGCAGCTCGGCCATGAGGGTTTGCAGTCCCACCTGCGGACCCTGGAGCTGTACCACATGCTGGCGCGCCGCAGCTTCGCCCTCAGCCACCAACTCAAAAGGGCTGAGCAGGCTCGCGACCTCGCCAAGGACAAGGTCACCGACCAGGCGAGGCGGCTCGGCATAGCGGAGGGTCTACTCGCCCAAGCCACCGACGGGTTGGTAAGCGCCCAGCGCTGCTCCTCTCTTTTACTTAGAAAATTTTTTATGCTGATGCTAAATGGACTCTTTTCCAGGATGCCAAGGCGGCGGGCGAGCTTCAGGCTCGCAACACTAAGCTGGGGGAGGAGGTCAGTCAGCTGCGCGCACTACTGGCCGCGGATGCCGACGCTGCAGGGGAGCTCCAGGCTCGCAACGCTGAGCAGGGGGAGGAGATCGGCCGGCTGCGTGCACGCCTTGCCGAGCTGGAGGGCGCGAACACAAAGCTGAAGGGGGAGAACCAGCACCTCCTTGGCGAGGTGCGCCGCCAGGCCGAGATCTTCTTCCCGCCTCACGACATCGATCCTACCCTCCCCTACAAAAGCTCGCGGATCTTTGGCGAGGCCGACCTCGCCGAGAGACTGCGGATCAACTCCATCCAAACCGCCGAGTGCACCCTCAAGATGATGAAAGATTCTGCGGTGCTGGTGGAGGGGTGCGAGGGGATCTCGGCTCGGGACCTGATGCCGAGCTTGTTTCCGGCGACGCCGCCCAGCGAGAAGGAGGACAGCCTAGACGCTATGTTCGGGAAGAGCTTCCAGGATCCTTCGGGTGACGGCGGGGATCAGTCCGGCGGAGGGGGCGAGGCCTGAGGGCAGCTGGCACTTTTGTTTTCTTCTTTCCTTTTTCTTTGTTCGCTCGCCGAGGCGAGCCCCCCATGTAACTACTTTTTGCATATAATGAAAGTTTTTTGATCATACCGGTTTCATTTCCTTTCCTTTCTTTACTATGCTTGTTGTGCTCTGAATTTATGCAAGTGCTTCTCCCCGTGACTTCGCCGAGACAGGTTTCACGAGTAGAGCGGTTATGAGAGCGCGCCTGCGAGTGGACGCGTTTTGAGTGTTTGCCGAGCCCCAAACGATTCGGGGGCGAGTTGCTCCCCGCCCTTGTCACGCTACCACAATTCGCACGCGAGCCATCCAAGTTGAGCCCGAAAACAGGAGGAAATTTCTCCAAGTCTAGTGGTCAAGGGGAGCGAGGTGCCCCTGTCCGGCTTGCTTTCTATTGACGAGGCCCGGGCTCGCGTCCCACTCGCCAATACCGAGCCGGGATTGACGAGTGCACATTCGCTCATGCCGAGTCCTCCAACCTGGCTTGCCTTCTTGATCCTATCGAGCTGGGCTTGCCGAGCCCGAGCTCGCCCTGACAGAACCTTTTCTCCTTTGCTCCCTGGCACTAAGACTTTGACCCGTATCTGGCGATTTCTAGGTCAACACCATCGAGTGAACTCTGGCCCTGTCAGCTAGGTGAGCCTGACCGCGGGATCTGCTCGAGGCTAAGGATGACACTGAGTGACTTCCAGCCCTGCCTGCTAGGTGAGAGCCTGGCAGCGGGATATGCTCGGGGTCCATTACTTATACCATCGAGTGACTTTCAGCCCTGTCAGCTAGGTGAGAGCCTGACAGCGGGATCTACTCGAGGCCAAGGATGACACCGAGTGACTTCCAGCCCTGCCAGCTAGGTGAGAGCCTGGCAGCAGGATCTGCTCGGGGTCCACTAATAACACCATCGAGTGACTTCCAGCCCTGTCAGTTAGGTGAGAGCCTGACAGAGGGATCTGCTCGAGGCCAAGGATGACACCGAGTGACTTCCAGCCCTGCCAGCTAGATGAGAGTCTGGCAGCGGGATCTGCTCGGGGTCCACTACTAACACCACCGAGTGACTTCCAGCCCTGTCAGCTAGGTGAGAGCCTGACAGCGGGATCTACTCGAGGCCAAGGATGACACCGAGTGACTTCCAGCCCTACCAGCTAGATGAGAGCCTGGCAGCGGGATCTGCTCGGGGTCCACTACTAACACCATCGAGTGACTTTCAGCCCTGTCAGCTAGGTGAGAGCCTGACAGCGGGATCTACTCGAGGCCAAGGATGACACCGAGTGACTTCCAGCCCTGCCAGCTAGGTGAGAGCCTGGCAGCGGGATCTGCTCGGGGTCCAAAATACATTACATTCCACTATGCAGGCTAGTTACGATAATATCAGAGAGTTGAAGGAATTTACTATAATCAAAGTGCTGCTTACATGCTTCAGGGGAAAAATCGTTTTAGGTCGTCACCACTCCAGGTGAGACTCAGGGTCTCTCCCTCTACATTTTGGAGTCGATAGCCCCCTGACCCCAAGGCTGCCTTTACAATGAATGGTCCCTCCCAGCTGGGATTGAGCTTCCCTACGGATGCTGACCTTTCTGCTGCATCTACTTTCTTCAGCACCAAGTCCCCTTCCGCGAACTGCTTGACCCTGACATGCTTGTCAAAGTACTTGGCCATTCTTCTTTTCACCTCCTCCTGCCGGATAGCGGAAAGGTCTCTCACCTCTTCCACCATGTCAAGGGAGAGCCTCAGTTCCTCTTCATTCTCTGCTTGCCATTCTTCACGGCCTTCTTTTGCTGCCACGACTCGCGGTGTTTGGACTTCGAATTCTATGGGGAGCACTGCCTCGCACCCGTGGGAGAGTTTGAAGGGGGTCTCTACCGTAGCTGTGTTGGGGGTGGTCCTTAGGGCCCAAAGAACCGCAGGAAGCTGCTCCACCCAGCTCCCTTTCAAATTCTCCACCTTCTTCTTGAGGAGGTTGACGATGATCTTGTTTGCGGCCTCCACATGCCCGTTACTCCTGGGGTGATGGACCGAGGCGAACCTGAGATCGATTCCAAGCTGCTCGCAGAAGCTGGTGAACTCGGCACTAGCGAACTGGGGCCCGTTGTCCGTGACAATGGCCTGGGGCAGCCCATGGCGACAGATGATCTCCCCCCCAAACGAAGTTCCTGATTACCTGGGAGGTCACCTTGGCCAATGCCTTCACCTCCATCCACTTCGAGAAGTAGTCAATCATCACTAGGATGAACCTTCTCTGACCGCTGGCTTGGGGGAACGGCCCAACCAAATCCATTCCCCAAATTGCGAAGGGCCATGGGGCCGTGATACTTTTGAGTCGCTGGGCCGGTTGCAGCTGGAGAGGGGCAAACATCTGGCACTTATGACATCTCCTTGCGAACTCAGCGGCGTCTCGGCCCAGTGTGGGCTAGAAATACCCTTGCCTGACTACCCTTCCTTCCAGGGTCCGACTCCCGGAGTGACTCCCACATTCTCCGGAGTGGACTTCCTCCAAGATCCTTCGTGCTTCTCCTTCGGTCACGCAGCGGGCTAGCATCCCTGAGAGGGTCTTCCTGTATAGCTGCCCGTCCTGGAGGAGGTAATAGGCTGACTTGTGCCTCAGCTTCTTCTTATCTACCCCCTCCGGATACTCTCCTGTGGAGAGGAATACCACGACTGGATCCATCCATGAAGCTTGCTGATCGATTTCCATGAGCTCTCCTTCCTCGATGGAGGGGTGGAACAGGTCGGTGATGGTACCCCCCACCTGGGGACCATGCATCGCTAGCTGATCTGCTTGTTCATTCTCTTCCCTTGGTACGTGTCGGATGGAGAAGGTTTGAAAAGTGTCGATGACCCCCTTCACCTTGGCCAAGTACGATCGCAGGGTGGGCTCCCTCGCCTCGAACTCCCCGTTGATTTGGGAAGCTACTACCATGGAGTCAGTGAGGACCTCCACGTCCGACACCCCAAGCTCCCTGGCCAGGCGAAGCCCTGCTATCACGACCTCGTACTCGGCCTGGTTGTTGGAAATGGGAAAGTGTACCACCACAGTCTGCTCAATTCGGGTTCCTTGAGGGCTTTCTAGGATCACCCCCACTCCAAGGGAATGCCTCCCTGAGGCTCCGTCCACCCTCACTTTCCAAGGAGTAGGGCGGGTGAGCTATTCCTCCGCTACTTCAACCACGTAGTCGGCCAAGAAGTCGGCCATAGCTTGAGTCTTGATTGAGAGCCGCGGAACGAAGGAGACGCCGAACTCGCTCAACTCCACCGACCACTTAGCCAACCTTCCTGAATGCTCCACCCCCTCGAAGATGTTGCGGAGGGGATGGTCGGTCACCACCCGGATGGAGTGTGCCTGGAAGTAAGGTCGCAGCCTCCTGGCCGAGATGATTAGTGCAAAAGCCAGCTTCTCCAAAATCGGATACCTGAGCTCGGCCTTCCTCAGGACTCGACTCACGTAATAAATAGGGAGCCGCCTCTTTCCCTCCTCACGAACCAAGACGGAGCTCAAGGCCTCCGCCCCGACCCCGAGATATAAAAACAGATCCTCCCCTTCCTTCGGTCCTTGGAGCAGCGGGGCCTGTGTCAACTGCACTTTGAGGGCCTGGAACGCCTCCTCACACTCCCTGGTCCATTCAAACCTCTGACCACTCCTTAGCATTTTGAAGAAGGGGGAGCACTTCTCCCCTGCCCGTGAAAGGAAGCGACTCAGCCCTACTAGCTTTCCCGTCAGCCGTTGGACCTCCTTTGCATTCTGCGGGGACCCCAGCTCCAAGATAGCCTTGACCTTATCTGGCTTTGGCTCGACCCCTGCGGGGGTGAGGAGGTGCCCCAAGAACTTTCCCCTACTAGCCCCAAAGACACATTTTAGGGGATTCAATCGCATCTTGTATTTGCGCAGGGTGGCGAAGGTCTCCTCCAGGTCCCGGAGGTGGGAGTCCACGTCCCGGCTTTTGATCATGAGGTCATCCGCATACACCTCCAAATTCCCCCCCCTTTGCTCCTTAAAGACCCTATCCATCATCTTCTGGTAGGTTGCCCCGGCATTCTTCAGCCCGAATGACATCATCCTGTAGCAGTAGCATCCATCCCATGTGATGAACGAGACATCCTTGATGTCTGGAGGGTGCATCCTGATCTGATGGTAACCTGAAAAAGCATCTAAAAAACTCATCACAGAAAAATCGACGGCTAAGTCAACCAGCGCGTCGATCCGAGGCAAAGGATAACAGTCCTTAGGACAAGCTTTATTAAGTAAGGAAAAGTCGATACACATCCTCCATCGGCCATCCCCGTTTTTAACCATAACCACGTTGGAGACCCAGCCGGGGTACTGAATCTCAGACACGAAGCCAGCCTTGAGGAGTTTCGCCACCTCCTCCCTGATGGGCTCCGCCAGCTTGTCCGCAGTGGACCTCTTCTTCTACTGAACGGGGCTTGTTCCCGGGTCCAGGTTGAGGCGGTGGCAAGCCACATCCGCGTCAACCCCCGACATCTCCGCGGCGTTCCAGGCGAAGATGTCCACGTTCTTCTGGATGCACTCCAGCATCCTGCCTTGGTCCTCCGGGGTCAGCCCCCCGCTGATGCGGATCTTCTCTATCCTTCCTCCTTGGGTGAGTACCTCCAGCTCCACCACTTCCTCTGCTGCCTCCATCCTGGATTGCTTCCCCCATCCCTCGGCATCCCATTCCTCCGGAACGGGGACCTCTACCTCCATCTCTCCTCCCACGGCCCTCACTTCGGCCACCTCCTCCAGATCTCCTCCTGCCGCCTTTTATGCGCAGTCCTTCACTCCCAGCTCATCCCTTCCTGCTTCCTGCTCGACCTCCTCCATCCTTCGCCCCATCTCCTCGGCTCCCTCCTATCAGGAGATGGTGTTCACCGCGGTGACATAACACTCCCGCGCCACCTTTGGGTCCCCCTAACCCTGACCTGAACCCCCTCAGCGTTGAACTTCAAGCACTGATGGAAAGATGAGGGGACGCAGCGGAAGGCACTGATCAGGGGCCTCCCGAAGATGGCGTTGTAGCTGCTGGGGGCGTCCACAATGACGAACTTGCAGTTTCGGGACTGCCCCCCAAGGTGACATGGAGGCCAACTCCTCCCTCTACTTCCTTCCTTTCTCCTAAAAACCCGAACAAGGGGCCATCTGAGGCCAGCACCCTCTTTGCCTCCACTCTCATCGCGTAGAACGCCTTTTTGAAGACGACGTTGACGGAACTCCCGTTGTCCACGAGGATCCGAGAGACGGTGAAGTTCTCGATGGCCGCCTTGATGACTAGCGCATCACAGAATGGATCCTCGTGGTTTGGCATATCGCTCCTGGAGAAAGTGATCCTCTCTTCCGGGGGTGGGGTTTGGGACGTGGAGGCGACGCTCCGCCGATACATGGTGTGGAGACTTGCCTTGCGGGAAGCCTCGATCCCCCCCCCCCCCGTGGATCACTCTGATCCCTCCTCGGGTCCCCACATCCACCCGGTCTTCGCACCGATCCTCCTCCGCCCGAGGCAGGACCTCCTCAATTCTTACTTCCTGTCTCCCCTGCTGCTGCTGCTGCTCCCTATTCCCTCTCATCTCGGGGAACTTCGGACAGGTGGCCGTGGCGTGCCCCTCTTCCTGGTGGAAGTCGCAATAGGGCAGCTCCACCCTGACCTCTCTTTTTCTCCTCCTCCATGCTCCCCTCCTTGCTCCCAGGGCTATGGCCATGGCCTCTTCTTGATCGGGGAGTCGGGGCCTCTGGCCCTGCCTCCAGCCCGGGGGGGTGAAACTGGTCTTGCCTCCCCTGGTAGTGGTCCCTTCCATAGTACCCTCTCTGTGGCCCCTGCCCTTACCACTCAGGCCTCCATCCCAGCCGCCGGTCGGGCTCCTGACGCCCCCACCTCGGCTGCTGCTGCCCTTGGAGCTGCCTTTGCTCCCTCTGCCTGGGCTCCCCTCTCCTCTCCTCCTGTGCCTTTCCTCCTCTCGACTCTTTCTCTTCCTCTGTGGCCCACCTTGCCAACTTCCTTGCAAATTCCGGGTTTGACGCCTCTCCGTCGACCTCTCTCGCCGCCCTCTCCATCAACTCTTCGTAGGAGAGGGGAGGAACTCTCTTCAGCTCCATCCGGAAGAAACCCTGTTGCAGGCCCAGGGTAAAAGCCATCATCAGACTATGGCCCGACATTTCATGGACTTGAGTAACTTCCTCCTGGAAACGGTCCACATAGCTCCCCAACGTCTCGTTCACCCCCTGCTTTATGTGGAACAAAGACTCGGACTCCTTCTTCCTCTTCTTGGAGGTAGTGAACCTCAGCATGAACCCTCGGCGCAGGTCCTCGAAGCAGTAGATGGAGCTGGCCGGTAGCTGGTGGAACCACTCCCTTGCCTTCTCCCGGAGGGTGATGGCGAAGAGTCGGCACTTGAATTCGTCCGACATCTGACGGATGGAGACCACGTCCTCAAACCATTGGACATGCTGGACCGGATCCCCCTTTCCGGTGTAATAGGACATCTCGGGTTCCCTGAACCCATCTGGAACTGGAGCTGAAGAGACCAGCTCGCTGAAAGGACTTCCTCCCCCCACTGGGCGAGCTGGCGAGTCTCGCGAGCCCAGCTCGCCGAACCGGCCTCGGCCCGCCGAGCCGGGGAAGAGCTCGCGCCCTGGGAGCTCGCACCCTCGGCCCTCCTCGGCCACTTCTTTCCCAGCTCGCCGGCCGGGGGCGTCCTCGCCCAAAGAGGGGGCGGCCGCGATCTGGGCTGCCGGAGTCGAGCACTCGGCCCGCGCGCCGAGTGCGAACTTGACGAGGCCCAGCACCTCGTTCCTGAAGTCTTCAAACATCCACACCGTTGCGAGTGGCGGGGGGGGGGGGGGGGGGGGGGCGAGTCTGACCTGTCGGATCCTTGTCCTCCCGTCATTGAGCTCGCCGAAGCCTTTCTGCACTGACCACTTTCCACGCTCACCGCACCAAAATGTTGAAACCGGAATCCGGCCTCCTGTGGAGTTCGACCCTTGGGGAAGGGGTGGTCTCGCACCTACTTTGCTCCTGCAAGAAAAACAACAAAGGGGACAAGGAGAAACAGACCCAAGGGCTCGGCAGGGAGGTCCCACCACAAACCCGGAAGATCTCAGAGCGCTTCCCCTCCTTAGCCAGAGGCCGAGCTAAGGTACCCTCAGAGAGCACTTGAAAACTGGAGTAGGGAGGTACAGGGAGCCTGCTCTCTGGGGTACCCCTTGGGTCCTATTTATAGCTTTTGAAATTCGGACTGCCAATAACCAAAAGAACCGACCTGAAATTACCAGAAAACCCTTGGCTGGGTCTGCTAACAACCAAACTCCGCTGTTTTGAAGGGCTATGGGCAGACCAGTAGGGGCAACACAGTAAAAAGTACCTCACACGTCCGAGCGAGCTGGGGAATTCTGGCCACCTCGGCATGTGCTGCTCGCCTACCGCTGCCGAGCTCCACTGCGAGGACGCGAGTTGCGTGTCGCTCGGCGAATGCCGAGCTCGGGGTCGCCGACCGTCGATCTCTGGTCGACGGATGCCGAGCTCGGGCTCGCCCTCTTTTCTGCCGAGCTCGCCTATTGTCCTCAGCCCGATTTACCTGGCCCATGGTGACCTTGCTCGCCGGACACGGGGTTGTACACCGACTATCATACTCTCTAATCTGTATTCCAACGTTTGTACTCTATTTAGTTTTTGGTCCCTCCCTTGAGTCAACCAATTCAATTTCATCATCGATATTTTCATGAAACATAAGATCATCGAATTCAAAATCAATATCCATCAAATCACGACGAATCATTGACATTAGATTCTTCCCCAATTCTTGGTGGACCACTACTACTATTTAAATCAAATCTCTCTTGTGAATCATTTTCTGCAATCAACACATTCTCACAATTCATGTCTACAGAATATGACATTGTACAACACAATAAAAACAGAAACAATTTGATCTCAAGAATGAACTAAAAAAACTGAACAATCTTAAGAAAAACATGAACAACCCTTTTGATATCAATAATAAGAAGTTGATACTACAAATGAAATAAAAAGAGGGATGATATACCTAATAACTAAACTATTAAAGGATGATAAATAGAGATTAGGACTTCTCATAACAGATATCGGTACTCCACGGAACAAAGAACTGGATTACTTGGCGTCGCCTGCTGGATCTTGAACTGGACTGCTCGGTACCAGCGACAATAAAACGGCGATTTTGATCTGCACTACTAGGATCCAACAAAGACGGAGAAGAAAGGAGTGGAATCTGGACTGCTCGGTGACAATGGAGCTCCTTGGCGTCGACGGCAAGTAGCTAGAGGGAGAGCTTCTCGCAAAGCAACCCGTCAGAATAGAAAGATTGGCCCGGCGGATGATGGAAGGGGCAAAGAAATTTTAAATAGGACCAAAATATCATCCCTAAAAAAAGAAGGAAAACACCCCTTTGAGAAATTAGAAAAATTTCAGTTCTTACAATTTTTGTGTTCCTTTTTATTTAAAAAACTCTCGTCACTCCATAAAAATGAACAATCTACGGACTATATCACTCTGGAATTTACGAGAGGGTGGAGCGTCATCGCACCCAGACAATGTCGTGGCCAGGATAAAGTCAGTCGCGCTGAGCACAGGGGCCCTCGTGCACTGTCACAATCGAGGTATTGTCGCGATTAGCCTTAGGGGTGGAGCCCGTGCCTGTCACTCGTCATTATAAAAGCTCTATAGTGCAAACTGCAAAGCGCCAAGATAATTGTATTGGAGGGTCTAAATTGTCAGTTTAGAATTTTGAAGGTGCAAAATGTCAAGAAATGAATATTAAATGTTAAACTATCAAAAAGCCATTATGATTTTAACCTAATTCACAATTCATCTCCTACTTTTTCACGATTCATCAAACCAGCAGTCGCAACCCTTCTCCATGGCTGAAATGAAGCTCCTCCGCCGTGAAGCACCAACTCCGACCCCCATGGGCGGATTCAGAGGGGGGCCAGGGACACTGCCCCCCCCCCCCCATTATTTTTTGAAATTTTCTATAAGTTTCGAAAAATTTGGATATTTGCGCACTTAAAGGCTATTCGCACACCATTCTAAAATAAACATATCGCGTCGGCCGGCAGACCGCAGAGGCGCATACATCGCTAGCCTTTCTCTCGACGACATTGTTATCACTAGGGCTTTCTACAATTCTCTCGACGACATCGTTATTCCGTATTCGCTACTGCTCCTCCCCGACCCGTCATCCTCGACTCCTCCAACCGTGGGCCACCGGTCCCCAGGCGCTAGCATTCAACAAGTTTTATCCTCCTATCCTCCACTCTCCTATCTTTACAAGTCCAGGCTCCAGCAATCTAGCGGCCTCCGGGATCCAACGGTCTCCTGGCTCCAGCTCCACTACTCTAGGGTTCATTCAGGTTCAGTCTAATGTTTCCATTACTCCTAGAATCGTACGATTTAGTCTGAGTAAAATACCATGGAAAATGGAAATGCCTCGTACCTCATTCAATCATTCGGCCGATGTTTCTAGGTTTATGAATTGAAGATGTATATCTATTATTCTATAAACTATTTCTTTTGCATTATAAGATCAGATGACGATGTTGTGAAGTTGATGTTTCTGTATATTAGAGGATCAGATCACAAAAACATTAGTGCATATTTCATTATTTTCTAATATGGTTGTCACACTTTCTAAGATTTGGAAGAGTAAAGCAACTGATTGGGTGAAGACACAAGGTGTTTTATTCTTATTAGAATCATTTTATTTTGTTTTAATGGTTCATGTGATGATCACTATATTTGGGTATACACACGAGTTAAATCTTATTTTGCAAAGAAAAAATCAAGATATTGTTAATAATGTCTTTTATTAGTTCGACAAAAAACAGTTACAAATTTTGAGAGATGGTGGATGAAAACTTTCTGAATTTTACTGTTTTCCCTTCCATCGTAGCGAAAACTTTCATTACATCACTAAAATCAAAAGCACTATAGAAACACAACCCAACATCGAACTTGAAATCATATGCATTCGCATTGACGTGGTAAACTTAAAATAGAGAAGTTTTGCCTTTCTAGGAAGTTGACAAAGACCGACTATCATACTCTCTAATCTGTATTCCAACGTTTGTACTCTATTTAGTTTTTGGTCCCTCCCTTGAGTCAACCAATTCAATTTCATCATCGATATTTTCATGAAACATAAGATCATCGAATTCAAAATCAATATCCATCAAATCACGACGAATCATTGACATCAGATTCTTCCTCAATTCTTGATGGACCACTACTACTATTTAAATCAAATCTCTCTTGTGAATCATTTTCTACAATCAACACATTCTCACAATTCATGTCTACAGAATATGACATTGTACAACACAATAAAAACAGAAACAATTTGATCTCAAGAATGAACTAAAAAATGAACAATCTTAAGAAAAACATGAACAACCCTTTTGATATCAATAACTAGAAGTTGATAATACAAATGAAATAATAAGAGGGATGATATACCTAATAACTAAACTATTAAAGGATGATAAACAGAGATTAGGACTGCTCATAACAGATATCGGTACTCCACGGAACAGAGAACTGGATTACTTGGCGTCGCCTGCTGGATCTTGAACTGGACTGCTCGGTACTGGCGACAATAAAACAGCGATTTTGATCTGCACTACTAAGATCCAACAAAGACGGAGAAGAAAGGAGTGGAATATGGACTGCTCGGTGACAATGGAGCTCCTTGGCGTCGGCGGCAAGTAGCTAGAGGGAGAGCTTCTCACAAAGCAACCCGTCAGAATAGAAAGATTGGCCCGACAGATGACGAAAGGGGCAAAGAAATTTTAAATATGACCAAAATATCATCTCTAAAAAAAGGAAAACACCCCTTTGAGAAATTAGAAAAATTTCAGTTCTTACAATTTTTGTGTTCCTTTTTATTTAAAAAAACTCTCGTCAGTCCATAAAAATGAACAATGTACGGACCATATCACTCTAGAATTTATGAGAGAGCGGAGCGTCATCGCACCCAGACAATGTCGTGGCCAGGATAAAGTCAGTCGCGCTGAGCACAGGGGCCCTCGTGCACTGTCACAATCGAGGTATTGTCGCGATTGGCCTTAGGGGCGGATCCCCGTGCCTGTCACTCGTCATTATAAAAGATCTATAGTGCAAACTACAAAGTGCCAAGATAATTGTATTGGAGGGTCTAAATTGTCAATTTAGAATTTTGAAGGTGCAGAATGTCAAGAAATGAATATTAGATGTTAAACTATCAAAAAGCCATTATGATTTTAACCTAATTCACAATTCATCTCCTACTTTTTCACGATTCAACAAACCAGCAGTCGCAACCCTTCTCCATGGCTGAAATGAAGCTCCTCCACCGTGAAGCTCCAACTCCGACCCCCATGGGCGGATCCAGAGGGGGGCCAGGGACACCCCCCCCCCATTATTTTTTGAAATTTTCTATAAGCTTCGAAAAATTTGGATATTTGCGCACTTAAAGGCTAATCGCACACCATTCTAAAATAAACATATCGCATCGGCCGACAGACCGCAGAGGCGCATACATCGCTAGCCTTTCTCTCGACGACATTGTTATCACTAGGGCTTTCTACAATTCTCTCGACGTCATCGTTATTCCGTATTCGCTACTGCTCCTCCCTGACCCGTCATCCTCGACTCCTCCAACCGTGGGCCACCGGCCGCCAGGCGCTAGCATTCAACAAGTTTTATCCTCCTATCCTCCACTCTCCTATCTTTACAAGTCCAGGCTCCAGCAATCTAGCGGCCTCCGGGCTCCAACAGTCTCCTGGCTCCAGCTCCACTACTCTAGGGTTCATTCAGGTTCAGTCTAATGTTTTCATTACTCCTAGAATCGTAGGATTTAGTCTGAGTAAAATACCATGGAAAATGGAAATGCCTCGTACCTCATTCAATCATTCGGCCGATGTTTCTAGGTTTATGAATTGAAGATGTATCTCTATTATTCTATAAACTATTTCTTTTGCATTATAAGATCAGATGACGATGTTGTGAAGTTGATGTTTCTGTATATTAGAGGATCAGATCACAAAAACATTAGTGCATATTTCATTATTTTCTAATATGGTTGTCACACTTTCTAAGATTTGGAAGAGTAAAGCAAATGATTGGGTGAAGACACAAGGTGTTTTTTTTGTATTAGAATCATTTTATTTTGTTTTAATGGTTCATGTGATGATCACTATATTTGGGTATACACACGAGTTAAATCTTGTTTTGCAAATAAAAAAATCAAGATATTGTTAATAATGTCTTTTATTAGTTCGACAAAAAACAGTTACAAATTTTGAGAGATGGTGGATGAAAACTTTCTGAATTTTTCTGTTTTCCCTTCCATCGTAGCGAAAACTTTCATTACATCACTAAAATCAAAAGCACTATAGAAACACAACCCAACATCGAACTTGAAATCATATTCATTCACATTGATGTGGTAAACTTAAAATAGAGAAGTTTTGCCTTTCTAGGAAGTTGACAAAGACCGACTATCATACTCTCTAATCTGTATTCCAATGTTTGTACTCTATTTAGTTTTTGGTCCCTCCCTTGAGTCAACCAATTCAATTTCATCATCGATATTTTCATGAAACATAAGATCATCGAATTCAAAATCAATATCCATCAAATCACAACGAATCATTGACATCATATTCTTCCCTAATTCTTGATGGACCACTACTACTATTTAAATCAAATCTCTCTTGTGAATCATTTTCTGCAATCAACACATTCTCACAATTCATGTCTACAGAATATGACATTGTACAACACAATAAAAACAGAAACAATTTGATCTCAAGAATGAACTAAAAAAATGAACAATTTTAAGAAAAACATGAACAACCCTTTTGATATCAATAACAAGAAGTTGATACTACAAATGAAATAATAAGAGGGATGATATACCTAATAACTAAACTATTAAAGGATGATAAACAGAGATTAGGACTGCTCATAACAGATATCGGTACTCCACGGAACAGAGAACTGGATTACTTGGCGTCGCCTGCTGGATCTTGAACTGGACTGCTCGGTACTGGCGACAATAAAACGGTGATTTTGATCTGCACTACTAGGATCCAACAAAGACGGAGAAGAAAGGAGTGGAATCTGGATTGCTCGGTGACAATGGAGCTCCTTGGCGTCGGCGACAAGTAGCTAGAGGGAGAGCTTCTCGCAAAGCAACCCGTCAGAATAGAAAGATTGGCCCGGCGGATGACGAAAGGGGCAAAGAAATTTTAAATAGGACCAAAATATCATCCCTAAAAAAGAAGGAAAACACCCCTTTGAGAAATTAGAAAAATTTCAGTTCTTACAATTTTTGTGTTCCTTTTTATTTAAAAAAACTCTCGTCACTCCATAAAAATGAACAATGTATGGACTATATCACTCTGGAATTTACGAGAGGGCGGAGCATCATCGCACCCAAACAATGTCGTGGCCAGGATAAAGTCAGTCGCGCTGAGCACAGGGGCCCTCGTGCACTGTCACAATCGAGGTATTGTCGCGATTGGCCTTAGGGGCGGAGCCCCGTGCCTGTCACTCGTCATTATAAAAGCTCTATAGTGCAAACTGCAAAGTGCCAAGATAATTGTATTGGAGGGTCTAAATTGTCAATTTAGAATTTTGAAGGTGCAAAATGTCAAGAAATAAATATTAGATGTTAAACTATCAAAAAGCCATTATGATTTTAACCTAATTCACAATTCATCTCCTACTTTTTCACGATTCATCAAACCAGCAGTCGCAACCCTTCTCCATGGCTGAAATGAAGCTCCTCCGCCGTGAAGCACCAACTCCGACCCCCATGGGCGGATTCAGAGGGGGGCCAGGGACACTGCCCCCCCCCCCATTATTTTTTGAAATTTTCTATAAGTTTCGAAAAATTTGGATATTTGCGCACTTAAAGGCTAATCGCACACCATTCTAAAATAAACATATCGCGTCGGCCGGCAGACCGCAGAGGCGCATACATCGCTAGCCTTTCTCTCGACGACATTGTTATCACTGGGGCTTTCTACAATTCTCTCGATGACATCGTTATTCCGTATTCGCTACTGCTCCTCCCCGACCCGTCATCCTCGACTCCTCCAACCGTGGGCCACCGGCCGCCAGGCGCTAGCATTCAACAAGTTTTATCCTCCTATCCTCCACTCTCCTATCTTTACAAGTCCAGGCTCCAGCAATCTAGCGGCCTCCGGGCTCCAACGGTCTCCTGGCTCCAGCTCCACTACTACTAGGGTTCATTCAGGTTCAGTCTAATGTTTCCATTACTCCTAGAATCGTACGATTTAGTTTGAGTAAAATACCATGGAAAATGGAAATGCCTCGTACCTCATTCAATCATTCGGCCGATGTTTCTAGGTTTATGAATTGAAGATGTATATCTATTATTCTATAAACTATTTCTTTTGCATTATAAGATCAGATGACGATGTTGTGAAGTTGATGTTTCTGTATATTAGAGGATCAGATCACAAAAACATTAGTGCACATTTCATTATTTTCTAATATGGTTGTCACACTTTTTAAGATTTGGAAGAGTAAAGCAAATGATCGGATGAAGACACAAGGTGTTTTATTCTTATTAGAATCATTTTATTTTGTTTTAATGGTTCATGTGATGATCACTATATTTGGGTATACACACGAGTTAAATCTTATTTTGCAAAGAAAAAATCAAGATATTGTTAATAATGTCTTTTATTAGTTCGACAAAAAACAGTTACAAATTTTGAGAGATGGTGGATGAGACACTCTATTTTAAAAGGTCTTGCATTTTATGTCAAATATGATATTCATATTCTCAATATGGATGATCGGTATATTTCTCGTAGAAAATCGAGAAGGTTTATTGAAGACAACACAAATTTGCATAATTATCGAGTTTTAATTTTCTTAAAGGTTGTTGATCAACAACTACGAGAGTTAAATAACTGGTTTGAGGAGGCGAGTATGGAATTGTTTTAATATATGGCTTACTTGAATCCCGCTAACTCATTTGGTTGTTTTGAGAAGCAAAAAAGTGATGAGACTTACAGAATTTTATCCTAAAGACTTTTAAGTTTAATGTTATTTAATTTAAAATTTAGAGTCGACAATTACATTGTTGATATGAGAAATAATAAGAGATTTTTTTAATTTGAAGGACATTGGTCATCTATCCTTGAAGCTTGTTGAAACCGATAAACATGTTGTTTATCAATAAATCTACAAGTTTTTGAAGTTTGTATTTATTCTTCATGTGGCTATTATAAGTGTGGAAAGAGTATTCTCATATATGAATTATGTCAAGAACAAGTTGTGCAATAGTTAGGGCGATCAAATGTTGAATGATTGTATGATTACTTTTATTAAACGAAAAATATTTTTGAATGTCAATGATGATGAAGTTATCGGTCGTTTGTTTATGGGGTTTCCCCCTAAAAATTGTTCAGTCAAGCCCGAGGACCACCCCGGCCCGACCAGTGCAACCGCTAGGGGTGTAGGCAAGCAACCATTCGACCGCAAAAGACTATGCACGCGGGCGCCCCAGCCTGCACTGAGTTTCTGGCCAAACGCGAGGCCTGGGAGGCCCACTCCCTGGGAGGCGCGCACCCTGGGAAGCGCGTGTAACACCCCAAATTCAAGAGTTGGGAAAAATTGGGTAACACGACCTGGGACACTGGCATGTCCCAGGGCGTGTCCTTCTTGGGTGAGCAGTCGACGAGTGGTCGACAAAATTCGGTCAACGATTGTCGAGTGCAGAGTACACGTCCTGTGACACGGGCGTGTCACAGGGCGTGTCCTCGCGGGTCGATGAATTTCAGGTTGACGAAGTTGATTCGATCGATGATTGCCGAGTGCAGAGTACACGACCTGTGACACGGGCGTGTCAGAGGGTGTGTCCTCGCGGATCGACAAATTTTAGCTCGACGAAGTTGAGATGGGGCGTGTCTAGTGCCGTGTATGGGCACACGGCCTGGGACACGGGCGTGTCACAGGCCGTGTCCCTCTCGAGTTGATCTCGATTTTGTGCAGCCTGAAGAACACGGCCACAGACACGGGCGTGTCTGAAGGCGTGTCAGGTGACACGGCCCGTGACACGGGCGTGTCACATGGGTGTGTACTGGATTGGATAAGTCGGTTGAGCACCGCTTGAGGTACACGGCTTGGGACACGGGCGTGTCACAGGCCGTGTCAGGCAAAAATATGATTTTATGGCAAAATCGTGGCTGTCCATTTCTTCAGCTGTGATCCAAGGGCTGTGGTGCCTCCCTGCTTCCTTATGGCCGTGGATGAGAAGGGAATTCTCATTTATCATTTGGCCTTTATCCTTTTAAAATCCTAGAGAGAGAAGGAGAGGAAGAAGGAGGAGGAGGAAGAGGAGTTGGCCACTGGTGGTGCTGCGGAGTTCTGACAAGAGATCCGAGGCCAGCGTTGCGGAGGAAAAGCCGTTGCGGTTCTTTCCAGCCAGCTAGGAGCTTATGGTGCTGAAGCGGTCTTCGAGGGTAACGACTTTTCTTCCTAGCCATGTGAAGGCTTCCTTTTTGGCATGTGCATGAGATTCCCCCACCAGAGGGTGGCTTGTTGTGGGAGTCCTTTGGGTTGATTCATGAAATCTCCAATCATTTGGCATATAGATACGAAAAAGGAGTACAGAATAGGCATGCTGTGTGAAGCCCATCTAGACAGGTTGGTATGAATTGGTGATGTTGCATATACGCACCGGAGAAGACTCCGTGATAAACGTGTTGTTTAGGAGTCGATGGGTTAAACCTGTGAAGGGCAGTAGTAGGAAGTACTGGAGTGGTAGTCCAGGAAAATACCCTTGTGATGCTTGTGATATTGGGTTCTACCTGTGAAGGGGAGTAGCAGGAAGTACTGGTGTGCCCAGGAAATACCCTTTGTAATGCTTGATGTTCATGGGTGGTACCTATGAAAGGGAGTAGCAGGAAGTACTGGCGTGGTAAGTCAGGAAAATACCCTTGATATTTGTGATAATTGTGGGGTTGTGCCTGTGAAGGTAGTAGCAGGAAGTAATGGTGTGCCCAAGAAAGACCCTTTGATGTGTGATATGAATGGGTATGATAGTAAGTACTGGTGTGCCCAGGAAAACACCCAGGCTTTATGCCATACAGAAACGGTGAAACCGACCCGCGCCTTTTATTTAGCCGCGAGTACGCCGTACTCGGTGATGGCAAGGCAATTTGAGCAACGGGGGGGGGGGGGGGGGGGGGTGGATGATCTGACCTGCGTTATGTCCGTCCGACGTGAGACCTGAAAGTGCGGTCTATTGGAGCGCATAGCGAGAGTCTTAGGCCTGCGCACCGTGATACAATGGGGGGCTTCGGGCCAATCCTGGTTCACTAAGACTATAATCTCCGGCTGCACGCCATGGAGTAAATGCTTAATAGTTACCGTTGGGTTGTGACCCTGATACGGTGGTAGGACCCTGGTTCGCCGGTACACCAAGAATGTGCCCTGAGTGCACGGATCGTCGGGCCGTGTGGCTGACGGTTGTGACGGCATGTATGCGCGTGAGAGCACACTGTATGATACATATATTTGCTTGTGAAATGCTATGCCTATAGGGAAGGAATACCACCGCCCCAGGAAAGGGGTGGGGTCGTTATAATTTGGTCAGCTGAATGCTGACCGTTGCCTGTTTGCCACCGTTGGGTGGGTTGTCCCTGTGCAGGTATTGGAGAGCCAAGCAGGACGTATAAAGGTTGAAGTTCCTGCTGCTGCTGCTACTGCTAGCCCTCGAAGGCTAAATGAAATAACTATGTTTGATTATACGTGGTCAGCCTGCGCGCCAATGTTTGAGGCCACTGTTGTGTAAAGCCCTGTAAGGCCATAAGGCCAGTTGACATTGTGTTTGCTACGATTCCTATTTATAGAAATGTGGAGCTTTATGGTGGACATTCCTGCGTGTGAGTTCAGCTTCGTGTTATAGGCTTCCGCTAGAATGCAATGAGTTAGGATGCGCAACTCTGGTATCACTATGTGACTTTTCTGCATGTTTTATGGTATATGTTGTGGGGCCCCGACCGGACCTTCTAGTATATACCTGTGAACGGATGGAGTCGTTACATTTTTGGTATCAGCTTTCTACGATCTTTCCCTTTCGAATTTGTGGTCGAATTATTTTATTGGGTGGCGAGCACGTGTCTGTGCGAACCAAGTTAACACTAATGAACTCGTGAATGTCCACCTTAGGAATGCAAATACATGTGTTTGAGGAACCTGCGCGTTCCTATTTTGTTGTTTTGCTTGTGTGCAGTCGCTAAGGTGCGTGTCTTGTTCACCTATAGGTGACGCGGAGTGGTGCGGGGCAATCAGATCCCCAACGTTCTGATGAAAGTACGGCACCAGCTGAGGTGCCTACACCTCTGCCTGCTGCGGAAACTGTACGATTAGTTGTTGAGGCATTGTTTGCCATGATCCAAGCACATCCGATTGGCAGGAGCAGCCGGCATTGAGGCCAGAACAGGTTGCGGCGAGGCCAGAACCTGTAGCGGCTGTGGATCCTCGAGTAGCTGAGAAGCAGTTAAAGCAGCTCATGGGTTTCAACCCGCCTACGTTTACGGGCCTGGGATTCCCTACACAGGCCGAAGACTGATTGTCGCGCGTCAAGCGGATTATGACGACAATTGGAACGGAGGAACAACAAAAAGTCACCTTAGCCACCTTCTTACTGGAAGGAGAGGCTCGTTTATGGTGGGATGAGATGGAACTACACCACTTAGCGGGTCGACCGTTACACAAGTGTCGATTGCGGAATTCTCTTGCCTCTTCCTGGCAAAGCACCTCCCGGCGGCACAACGCATTGCCATGGAGAATGAATTCCAGAGGCTGACGCAAGGTGAAGGCAGTGTTGAAGCTTACCTGCATGAGTTCACGAGGTTGGGACAATATGCGAGTTCGATCTTTGCTGATGAGCAGAGGAAGATGAATAGGTTCTATGAAGGACTGCGGGACGAGTTGAGGTTCCTGATTTCTAGTTCTGTGAACCAAGGCTTCCAGGCATTGGTCGACACTGCGTGCGCGCTGGAAAAGGACATAAAAAGGGTGCATGGGAAGAGGGCCTTGGCTGTGACACAGGCGGAATTCAAAGTGCCCCGACCAGCAAAGTCATTTTTCAAGAAGAGATGGGGCAAGAAGTCCAAGTCGGCTGGACAAGCCCCTTCTACCGTTGCATTGGGAGCAACGTCGGGGGCCACGTCAAAGCCGGAGACTCGTACATGCTTTAATTGTGGACGGGTGGGGCATTTAGCCCGTGATTGTCGGGTACCATCAAAGAGTGAAAAGAATACGGGAGTGTCATATGCGGAAAAAGGAAAGGCAGTCGTAGAGTCCTCTGCCTCGTAGGCGCAGCCCCGAGTCTACAATCTTGGCCTGCAGGAGGCCATTAAGCAGAGTGACATCGTCACAGGTACGAGTTAAGTTATGGCATTGTTTTGCTTATTGTATGCTTTGTATTACATATTTGTATGTTGCTTGTGTGTTACATGATTGTCACAGGATTTGTGATGATTCGGAACACGCTGGTGCGAGCACTGTTTGATACAGGTGCTTCACATTCTTTTCTGTCTAAGGAGTTCATAGCGCGGCTTGGGATACCTAGTCGTGTGAAGACAGATATCATCAGGGTGGTGTTGCCGAATGGTTGTTTGATGCTCGCGAATTGAGCCTGCGATGTGACGGTCCAAATAGGAAGTCGGGACTTCTGTTTGACTGCATCTGTTTTACCGATATCGGAATTCGACGTGATATTTGGTATGGATTGGCTCGTGGAGCATCATGCCTTGATTGATTGTAATGCCAAGGAGATCACGTTGGGCCAGAATACCGAGCAGGAGACGAAGTTCGCGGGTATGCGAGGAGTGGGCGGGACGTTGATGTCTGCACTCCAAGTAGTCAAGGCTGTTCGGAAGGGCGCAGAGTGCTACTTCAAGCTGATTCAGGTTGTGGAGCCTAAGGTCGGCGTGAGCGATGTTCCGGTGGTATCGAAATTTGCAAATGTATTTCCCAAGGATCTCCCTGGGCTACCACCCCAGCGAGAGATTGACTTCATGATCGAGTTGGTGCCCGGTGCGAAACCTGTGGCCCGCTTGCCATATCGCATTGCACCAAAGGAAATGGCGGAGTTGAAAGTCCAACTGTAGGAGTTGTTGGAGCAGGGTTATATTCGCCCAAGCATGTCACCTTGGAGCGCGCATGTTCTGTTTGTAAAGAAGAAAGACGACGGCTTGCGGTTATGTATTGATTACCGCGAACTGAACAAATTCACCGAGAAGAATAAGTATCTGATCCCACAGATTGATGAGTTGTTCGATCAGCTAGTGGGATCAACCGTCTACTCCAAGTTGGATTTGAAGTCTGGTTACTACCAGTTGAGGATTCGGGAAGGTGACATCCCCAAGACCGCATTTGGAACATGGTACAAGCACTATGAGTTCACAGTGATGTCGTTTGGGCTGTGCAATGCGCCATCAGTGTTCATGGACTTGATGCACCGAACGTTCCGAGAGTACCTGGACCTGTTCGTGATAGTATTCATTGATGATATTCTGGTCTACTCTCGATCTGAAACCGATCATGAAACCCACTTGTGGTTGGTGTTGCAGACGTTGAGGAAGAATCAGCTCTACGCCAAGTTCTCGAAGTGCGAGTTTTGGCTATCGTCGGTGGCTTTTCTGGGCCATGTGGTGAACGGAGAGGGCATAGCAGTGGATCCGACAAAGATAAGGGTCATACATGAGTGGCCAGTGTTGTCTTCTATGGCAGAAGTCAGGAGCTTCTTTGGACTGACGGGATACTATTGAAGATTTGTTGCAAACTTCTCGCGGATCGCTTTGCCTCTAACCACACTGACGAGAAAGGATCAAAAGTTCGTTTGGACGCCAGAGTGCGCACGAGCTTTTGAAGAGTTGAAGTGTCGGTTGACCACGTCGCCTGTGTTGACATCGCCATGTGCTACTGATGGATTTGAAATCTATAGTGATGCGTCAGGAAGCGGCTTAGGCTGCATTCTTCTGCAAAATGGGAAAGTGATTGCTTATGGCTCTCGCCTGTTGAAAGTGCACGAAAGAAATTATCCCGTCCACGAATTAGAGTTGGCGGCGGTGATCTTTGCACTGAAATTGTGGAGACATTATCTGTATGGCGTGAAGGTGGAGATCTATATGGACCACAAGACCCTAAAGTACCTGTTGGAGCAGAAGGACTTGAATATGCGACAACGAAGGTGGTTGGAGTTCCTTGGGGACTACACCTTTGCGATTCATTATACGCCCGGAAAGGGAAATGTTGTCGCAGATGCCTTGAGTCGGAGAGCTCCGACAAGGGCAAGCTGGTTGTAGAGGCATGATGAACGTCTAATCCAAGAGTTGGAAGCGTTAGAGATTTCTTGTGTTGACAAGAATGCTACAACCGATGCATTTTTGAACTGGACGGAGGTGCAGTGTGACCTTGCGGACAGAGTTTGACGAGCAACGGAGCTAGATGAGAGTCTCCAACTCTATGCCAAGGATGGGCTAGAGGGCAAGTTCTCCTGTGATGACAACCTTTTGCGGAAAGATGGCCGTTTGTGCGTCCCGAGTTTGGGCAAATTGAGGGAAGAGTTGATGTACGAAGCACACTATACGAAATACTCAATTCACCCTGGGAGCACAAAGATGTTCAGAGACATGAAAAAGATGTTCTGGTGGCCAGGACTGAAGAAAGATATCGCTCAGTATGTGGCCAAATGCCAAACTTGTGTTGTGGTGAAGGCAGAATGCCAGAAACCTAGCAGTTTCTTGAAGTCGTTGCCGATTCCGGAGTGGAAGTTCGACGATATTTCCATGGATTTCGTGCACAGGTTGTCGAGATCACAGCGCGGAAATGATTCCATCTAGGTAATTGTCGATCGACTGACGAAAGTGGCACACTTCCTTCCGAATAGGCGGGACGATTCAGTAGAAAGTTTGGTAAAGCTCTACGTTGAACAGATTGTACAGCTACATGGTGTTCCTCAGAGCATCGTGAGCGATCGAGATGGGCGATTTACTTCGAATGATTGGAGGTTGGTTCATCAGCTGTTGGGCACAAAGTTAACATTCAGTACCGCCTTTCATCCCCAAACAGATGGCCAAACTGAAAGGACCAACAGAACGATGGAGGATATGCTCCGGATGTGCCCCCTGGATTTTGGGAAGAGATGGGAAGATCATCTCTACATGATGGAGTTTGCCTACAATAACAGCTACCAAGCGAGCATTAGTATGACACCATATGAAGCTCTGTATGGACGGAAGTGTCATACTCCTTTGTCTTGGGTAGAAGCAGGCGAATCCAAGTTGTATAGGCGTAATGAAGTCGATGAAGCGAACTCGACGATACACACTATTCGAGAAAGGCTACTGATAGCTCAAGATCGTCAAGCGAAATACTACAACGTCAAGCACCAGAATGTAGAGTACGTGGTGGGCGACTGGGTATACTTGAAGATCAAACCATTCAAAGGCGCATCCAGGATTCGATGTCTGAAAAAGTTGAGTCCACGGTACCTTGGTCCATTTGAAGTGGTAGAGCGAGTTAGGGAAACTGCATATCGGCTAGCTCTGTCGGCAGACTTGAGTGGATTACATGATGTGTTTCACATCTCAGTGCTGCGGAAAGCCGTGAATGATCCAGCTCAAGTGATCGAGAATGATCGTGTGCTGGTGGAGTATGGGCTAATGACAAAGGTTAGGCCCATTCAGATCGAGGATAGTGCCGAGAAACAGTTGCGGAACAAGACGATCGGGATGGTCAAAGTCCGGTGGGACAATTGCGGCCGTGAAGAACTCACATGGGAGCGAGAGCAGACCATGCGAGCTGAGTTTCCCGAGCTCTTTGTGTAACTGTTATGCAGTGTGTATAGAGTTGTAATGAACGTTTGTGAAATAGAATCCTTATATTTGAGTCCTTACTTTTTGCAAATTTCGGGGACAAAATTTTTGTAAGGAGCGGAGGGTTGTAATACCCCAAATTCCTGAGTTGGGAAAAATTGGGTGACACGTCCTGTGACACGGGCGTGTCCCAGGGCGTATCCTTCTTGGGTGAGCAGTCGACAAGTGGTCGACAAAATTCGGTCGACGATTGTCAAGTGCAGAGTACACGGCCTGTGACACGGGCGTGTCCTCTCGGGTCGATGAATTTCAGGTCGACGAAGTTGATTCGGTCGACGATTGTCGTGTGCAGAGTACACGGCATGTGACACGGGCGTATCACAGGGCGTGTCCTCGCGGATCGACGAATTTCAGCTCGACGAAGTTGAGCTGGGGCGTGTCGAGTGCCGTGTATGGGCACACGGCCTAGGACACGGGCGTGCCACAGGCCGTGTCCCTCTCGGGTTGATCTCGATTTTGTGCAGCCTGAAGAACACGACCACAGACACAGGCGTGTCTGAAGGCGTGTCAGGTGACATGGACCGTGACACGGGCATGTCACATGGGCGTGTACTGAATTGGATAAGTCGATTGAGCACCGCTTGAGGTACACGGCCTGGGACACGGGCATGTCACATGCCGTGTCAGGCAAAAAATATGATTTTGCGGCAAAATCATGGTTGTCCATTTCTTCAGCTGTGATCCAAGGGCTGAGGTGCCTCCCTGCTTCCTTATGGCCGTGGATTTGAAGGGAATTCTCATTTGTCATTTGGCCTTCATCTTTTTAAAATCCTAGAGAGAGAAGGAGAGGAAGAAGGAGGAGGAGCAAGAGGAGTTGTCCACTGGTGGTGCTGCGGAGTTCTGACAAGAGATCTGAGGCCAGCGTTGCGGAGGAAAAGCCGTTGTGGTTCTTTCCAGTCAGCTAGGAGCTCATGGCTCCGAAGCGATCTTCGAGGGTAACAAATTTTCTTCCTAGCCATGTGAAGGCTTCCTTTTTGGCATGTGCATGAGATTCCCCCACCAGAGGGTGGCTTGTTGTGGGAGTCCTTTGAGTTGATTCATGGAATCCCCAATCATTTGGCATATAGATCCGGAAAAGGATTACGGAATAGGCATGCTGTGTGAAGCCCATCTAGATAGGTTGGTCTGGATTGGTGATATTGCATATACGCACCGGAGAAGACTCCGTGATAAACATGTAGTTTAGGAGTCGATGGTTTAAACCTATGAAGGGCAGTAACACAAAGTACTTGAGTGGTAGTACAGGAATATACCCTTGTGATGCTTGTGCTAATGGGTTCTACCTATTAAGGGGAGTAGCAGGAAGTACTGGTGTGCCCCGGAAATACCCTTTGTAATGCTTGATGTTCATGGGTGGTACCTGTGAAAGGGAGTACCAGGAAGTACTAGCATGGTAAGTCAGGAAAATACCCTTGACATTTGTGATAATTGTGGGGTTGTGCCTGTGAATGGAGTAGCAGGAAGTACTGGTGTGGCCAGGAAAGACCCTCTAATGTGTGATATGAATGGGTGTGATAATAAGTACTGGTGTGCTCCGGAAAACACCCAGGCTTTATGCCATACAGGAACGGTGAAACCGACCCGCGCCTTTTATTTAGCCGTGAGTACGTCGTACTCGGTGATGGCAAGGCGATTTGAGTAACGGGGGTGGATGATCCGACCTGCGTTATGCCCATCCGACGTGAGACCTGAAAGTGCGGTCTGTTGGAGCGCATAGCGAGAGTTTTAGGCCTGCGCGCCGTGATACAATGGGGGGCTTCGGGCCAATCCTGGTTCACTAAGACTATAATCTCCGGCTGCACGTCATGGAGTAAATGCTCAATAGTTATCGTTGGGTTGTGACCTTGATACGGTGGTGGGACCCTGGTTCGCCGGTACACCAAGAATGTGCCCTGAGTGTACGGATCGTCGGGCCATGTGGCTGACGGTTGTGATGGTATGTATGTGCGTGAGAGCACACTGTATGATATACATATTTGCCTGTGAAATTCTATGCCTGCAGGGAAGGAATAACACCGCCCCAGGAAAGGGGTGGAGTCGTTATAATTTGGTTAGCTGAATGCTGACCGTTGTCTGTTTGCCACCGTTGGGTGGGTTGTCCTTGTGCAGGTGTTGGAGAGCCAAGCGGGACACATAAAGGCTGAAGTTCCTGCTGCTGTTGCTGCTACTGCTAGCCCTCGAAGGCTAAATGAAATAACTATGTTTGATTATATGTGGTCGGCCTGCACACCAATGTTTGAGGCCACTGTTGTGTAAAGCCCTGTATAGCCATAAGGCCAGTTGACATTGTGTTTTCTACGATTCCTGTTTATAGAAATATGGAGCTTTATGGTGGAGATTCCTTTGTGTTAGTTCAGCTTCGTGTTATAGGCTTCCGCTAGAATGCAATGAGTTAGGATGCGCAACTCTGGTATCACTACGTGACTCCCCCCCGTTTTATGGTATATGCTGTGGGGCCTCGGCCGGACCTTCTAGTATATACCTGTGAACAGATGGAGTCGTTACAGCGCGCCCCTTTGCGTACTCAGGGAAGCACGCGCTTGGGCGCACAGAGCCAGGCCGCGCGCGCCTGCGCGCGTCCTGAGCAACGTGCACCTGTGCGCGCTCTGTGAAACACGCACGTGCGTGCGCAGGGCGCGACCTTCTTCCTCGACCATCTGGCCCTCTGCCGCAGGAGGCGGGCCACCGCCTTACTGCCCATCAGAGCCGCTACCCTTAGTAGGGCGGCCCGTGCTTCGCCCAGATCGACAACTTTGCCGCCAATTCTTGCTGCCGCCCCTCACAGGGGCGGCCTGTGTTTTGCACAGAACGGACGAGAACTTTGTCGACCGTTCTGGTTGCTGCCCCTCACAGGGGCGGCCCTTATTTCTCCCGAAATGGGCGACAATTTCTGGTCGCCGCCCCTCACAGGTGCGGCCCCCGTTTCGCCCAAAACAAGCGGCAATTTTGCCGCCCGTTATGGCCGCCTCCCCTCACAGGGGCAGCCCCCAATTCGCCTAGAACATGCGGAAATTCCGCTGTCCTTGCTTGGTTGGCGCCCCGCACAGGGGAGGCCCCCGTTTCGCCCAGAACGGGAGGCGATTCCGCCGTCCGTGCTCGGCCGCCGCCCCTCATAGGGGCGGCCATCCTTGGGCACGGAACGGGCGGCGATTTGGCCGCTCGTCCTCCTCCGCAGGCCCCTATTAGAGGCATCATTGCCTTCCACTCAGATGGTTGGCCTTTCGTTGGCGGCCGACCATATTCCTTCGGTCGAGCGTGACCTTCGCCGGCGTGCAACCTTCCCCGTCATCACCGCCGCCGCCTGTCGTCTGTCATGTGTATTCTCCACCGTTTGATCGCGCTCTGACGATTGCTACCGTCGGTTATGTAGGTAACAACCCACGTAACCACTCGCATGACCTCCCGTAGTAGCTGAAATGTGTGGCTAAAAATAGAGCGGTCTACATATAACAAGATTAATACACATATTAAGTTATAAATCCCGCGAAATATTATAAAAATAATTATAATAGTTCGGCCTATTCATAGCAATCATGGTGGTTATGAGATGCAGATAACCGCATAACCTCCATAACCACCCATGAAGCCAATAAATAGGGCCCCAGATCCCCATTTAATTCTCATTCTCTCCTTCATCGGAAAATCCTCGTACGGATTTTCTCTCTCCTTCCTCCTTCATCCCCTTCTCCTTCTTCAAAGATCTTCAAGCGCTCCTTGAAGATCTCCTTCATCTTCGATGCCTCTTTTGAAGATCTTCACCTTCTTCATCCGGGAAATCCACCTACAGATTGTATCTCTCCTCGATTTATCTTCCTTGTGCTCTCCTGTGCGCGTTGCCTTCCTTGCGCGCTCCTGCGCACGTTGTCTTCCTTGCTCGCTCCCGCATGCGTCCTCTTCCTTCCGCGCTCCCGCACGCGTCCACGTCCTTGCGCACTCCCGCGCACATCGCCTCTTTGCGCGCTCTAGCACGCATCTCTTCCTTGCGCACTCTCTGCTAACAAGCACACCATGCACTCTCCACCAACAAGCGCTCTGCGCGGTCTCCTCCAGCAAGTGCCCTACGCGCTCCCCATCAGCCAGCTCTCCGCACGCTCTGCCATCAAGTCCGCCCCAATCACACCTTCGTGTGTTCCGCTCTCAATATTGTTGCAAGTATTCAACGCATACAGCTCAGCAACAAACCCACCAAGCGTCAGCAAGTCAGAAATTCTCGTGTCCTCCATGTACAACAAGAGACATTCCACAGAGGATAGGACGCGCTCGACGTGTCTCACGAGCTTCCAAGTCCCAGACATCAGAGTGAGTACCACAAGCTGCCCCCTGCCTCTAGGAATTATAAGAAGACTCCAAAATACAACAAGCGCATCGCTCCCCGCATCACACGAGGAAATAATTAGCCCTGCGAGCGGTGGCTTGTCACCCTCTAGGCTTTCTCTCTCTCTCCAATAATTGTAACGAGAGGTGGCCTGCACTCAGATTTAGTAGAGGTTTGGTCGGCACAGATCCGACCACGTAGTTTTTCACCTCTTTCCGGGGTTTTCACGCCAAAAAAATTACTTTGTCAGTTTTCTATTTTCATTGACGTGTACGCGCTCGGCTGTTTCGAGAGCTAAGGCGGTTCAGGTTATTCTGATCTAACCGAGATGCCGAGTTTGACCGCAACATTTTTAAAACATGAAAACTCTTCTGGACAATTGTAATAATTTACTCAAGTATTTTTATATTTTTCAATGTTATGTAATTGTGTATGTCTTTGTAATGTCATATATTTAATATTGACTTGTTATTTCATTTGAAATATTTTGGGCAAAAACATGATTTCAATCCTTAACCTTTAGAACCTTTAAAAAATCAGTCCCAAACTTTTAAATTTGAAGATTTTGGTCCCAAAATTTTTATAATTCTAAAATTTCAGTCCTTGCCGTTAGAGCTAACAACATGACAAGCTGAAAGATGAAGGCACCTTCTCCCTCCCGCGTGCGTCTGCCATTAAATTAAGGAGATTGTTAACCGCAACCCATTATTGGATAGTCGCACCCCAAAATCGCCTAACTTTTCGCACTTTTTCGAAATACGTCTTATACATGCAATTTCAGGAAAAGTATTCAACACGAAAGTTGTAGATCTCGACGAGATCTACAAATTTTGTGTTGAACACTTTTCCTGAAATTGCATGTACAAGGTGTATTTTTGAAAGATGCAAAATTTAGGCATATTTACAAAGTACGCCTTGTACATGCAATTTTAGGAAAAGTGCTCAACACGAAAGTTGTAGATCTACAACTTCCGTGTTGAGTACTTTTACTAAAATTTCATGTACAAAACGTGTTTTGAAAAGACGCAAAAAATTATGAGATTTTGAGGTACAACTAGTCAATAACGGATTCCCGTTAACTATCGCCTAAATTAAAATCAAAAGCGGAACTAAATCAGAAAAAATTGAGAACTCCACCCCATTAAATAAATTAAAATGAAAGAAGAGCCTGGAGATGCATCGAAGCCTCTCATATTCTCCATATCGCTGTTTTTAGAAATCTCTTCATTCCAGAATTGCTGCAGAACTCTTGCAATCCGTAACATTCAAACTAAGTGGAACAGAAAGCCAATCCATGTAGAGGCTTGGTAGAGAGAAGTTGAATTTTCTGATGTTGACGTTGCAGCGGGGGGGGGGGGGGGGGGGGGGGGGGTGGGGGCTCTTTCGGAGAAGGAACCGTGATCTTGAGCTTGTCTTTCCGTTAGCTCTAACGGCAAGGACTGAAATATTAGAATTATAAAAATTTTGGGACCAAAATTTTCAAATTTAAAAGTTTGGGACTGATTTGTTAAAGGTTCTAAATGTTAAGGACTGAAATCATGTTTTTGCCAAATTTTTTGTGTGCCCCCTCATTGCCATTTTCCTGGATCCGTCCCTGAGACCACCTTAAGATCTGGCGAGTGTTTCTCCTATCCATCGGATGATTTATCAAGCAGCTGCATCTTCTCCTACGGTCGACCAAGGCCCTACCTGAGAGCTCGAGTAACCCAGCTACCCTCTCATTCCCTAGCTCTGACAGTGAGCTCCTCTCCCTCTTTAAGGACAACGACTTTCTCGCTTCTCCAAGGCCCAAATTTTTGGCGCCCTCTCATTCTTCCTCTTTGACATGATTTACTCTCGTGAAACCCATCTTCGTGAACTTATCCATTTCCCCAGCCGGCGAACTTTACCTCTTCCAAAATGCCGCCAACCTATTCCTTCTCTAACGAGCAACACCACAAACCTGAGCATAGCTCACTCTCCAAGCTCTCATCTTAATACCCAAGCTTCTTCTCTAGCATAAAACAGAGAAACCTCTCTGTAATCCTAAATATAAAATAATAAAAATAGAAAAATGGTCATGGATGGGTGGCCGAAGACAAGGGAGAAGACGAATGGCCGAGATGGGAGATACAAAGGGTGGGCTGAAATCTGGAAAAGAACTGTTGGGGATGACCCCCATTTTATAGAAATTGGGTGTGGACATACCCATACACCCATGATCCTCACCTCAAAAGAAGTGAGATCAAGAGATTGACTGCATGCCTGATCACAGTGTCCGATCCCCCGCGCACCGATCTCATTGCGCGTAATGGGCTAACCGCCGCGAGCCCCACCTCGCCGGCGGCGGGCGGCCGGCCTCCTCCTCGGATATCGCCCGCCCGCCCACGCTAGCCGCACCAGCCCCAACCGCGGCCGAGGAAGCGACCGCTGAGCCGCGCCTCCATCGGCCGCCGGTGCGACCGAGGGGGCGGCCGCCCGGGCCGCCCCCTTCCTCGGGAACCGGAGCGGCCGAGGGGGCGGCCGCCTGGGCCGCCCCCTGCCTCGGCCGCCCGGGCCGCCCCCTGCCTCGGCCGCTCCGCACGACCGAGGGGGCGGTCGCCCGGACCGCCCCCTCCCTCGGCCGTCGGCGCAGCCCAGGGGGCAGCCGCTCGGGCCGCCCCCTCCCTCGGCTGCCCATGCGGCCGAGGGGTCGGCTGCTCGGGCCGCCCCCTCCCTCGGTCGCCGGCACATGACCAAGGGGAGCGGCCGCTCCGCCCTAGCCGCCGTCGGCGGTCCTCCCCTCGCTGGCGAACTTAGCGGCAAGTTCGTCGGCCGCCTGCGGAGTCCCGCTCCCGTCGTCCAATCGATGGGGAGCATTCTCGGCCGTCCAATTTACGCGTAACCACCCACTAACCACTAGGTTAGTGGGGGGATTTAATTAATATTTTATAATTTATTTATGTAGTATCCAAATAGCGAAATACGCGCATTTAAACTATACCAAAAATAATCATGATGACGGTTATGGTGTGCGGATAGCCGCGTAACCACCATAATCACTACCCGGAGCCTATAAAAGGAGCCCCAAACCTCCTCATTTCTCACCTTTTTCCTCAGGGTCTTATTCTTCCTCAGGTTGAAGCTCTGCTGAATTCCTCCTACGTGTCGCACCAGAGCCACAACCGAGCTACAGACGAGTCAAGTCAAAGCCACCCGACAAAGCCAAATCTCTTAAGTTTCAAGTGACCCACGTAATCGCTAGTTCAGGCGCTCCCCTCCCGCATTCAGAATTGGCAAGCCACTATCCGAAGACCACCAGCGCGAAGCGTAAATTGTAACAACTCCCGACGAGACGACTTGTCGTCCGTCGTTTGCTAAGTGTTCTCTCACCCCCAAAACTGTAACGAGAGGTGGCTTGTCACCCTCGACTTCACAAACAAGCTCTAACAACCCGAAGAATAGTGTACTTTGACCGGCACAGTCCCGGTCACATGGTTTTTTTCCCAGTTGAGGGTTTTTCTACGTTAAAACTGCCTGTGTACAATCGACCTACTCTATTGACTGTATGCACGCTCGATTGTTCAGTGAGCTGAGACGGTCCACGTATTCCGACCCGATCGGGACGTCTAGTTAGACCACAATAATTTGGCGCCGTATGTGGGAAATGAGTTCCCAACATCCTCAGAAGATAGTACCCTCAACACAACGGTAATCGTGCCTAGAGACTATGTCGGGAAAAGTTACTTGTGTTGGGTACATTGGAAAATGTGTACCAGATTTGGAGAAGCCTCACCTAACTCAATGATATGCATCAAGTTGTATTTGATGTTGTGTTGAATTATCATGTGCAGGTTAAGTAAATGGAAGAAAAAGTTTCTATGTACAAGTGTCGACACTTGGGAATGACTGTGTCGACACCAAGGGCCAGATTGTGTCGACACCCAGAATTTGTGTCGACACACAGAAAATCTGTCGACAACGCTGTGTCGACACCAAGGGCCAGAATGTGTCGACATCATCAGGATCTATGTCGACACACAGAGAAGCTGTCGACACATTCCAGAATTCTGTCGACAACGACTGTGTCGACACACAGAACTTGTGTCGACACACACCAGAATTCTGTCGACACCAAATTTGTCAAGACAAGGAGTGTTTGTGTCGACACACAGACTTGTGTCGACACATTCCACAGAAGTTGTGTTGAGAAGTAAAAGTGAAGATGTGTCGACATCATCAAGACTTGTGTCGACACATGGACTATGTGTGTCGACACATGTGAAGTATTCACTCAACATTCTCTGTTGCTGAGTCAAAGTCCAATGAAGGTTGAAGTAATACAACTGGAGACTTGATAGCTGTCATTACTGACATTACTGTCACATCTGTCAGAGGTGTCAGAAGACCGTTTGAAACCGAACAGTCGGTAACCATGGATGAAGCCTATATATAGATATGCTCTCTTAATAATTGAGACACGATAGAGAACACAAAGCTAATCAATTATCTATTGTGAAGAAGTGATCGTGAACACAATCAATGAATAAAGAATATTCTCTGAAGGATTTAGGATCCAGAAGAAGAGAAAGAAGAAACAGTCAACAGATTGTAGAGAGAGAAAAACAAGAAGGAGAGAAGTCCTCATCCAGTGAAGGCAGATCTTGAACAGTCTGCCAGAAGAATTCAGATCAATTCTGAAGAAGAATTCAGATTAACTTCTGAAGGAAGCTGATTGAAGATTAACTCCAACACCAAGAAGATCAACCCTACTTTGTTCAGATTCAAGAAGCTTTGAAGAAACTAAGACAGGTTGATCCTTAAGTAATCAGTTCTATCAAGAACTGATCAAGAAGCCTTCAACAAATTCTCTCTCCATCTGGTTGAAGATATTATTGTTATCATTTTCATCAAATAACTTTTGTAGGATCTGTAATAGATCTGAGTGTAGGAGATTTACTTCTCTGAGTTGTAAGCCTAAATTATAAGGCTGAGGTAGGGCTGAGTGCCTGAGGTAGGGGAACCTGTTCCCTGAGTTGTAGGCCTGTGAAAGAGGTTGAGGTAGGGCTTTTTCCTGAGTTGTAGGAGTGAGGTGTCACTCTGAGTTGTAGGCCTGTGGAAGAGGCTGAGGTAGAGGCTTGTGCCTGAGTTGTAGGAGTGTGGATTCACTCTGAGTTGTAAGAACCAGTCTTGGTTCTGAGCTGTAAGATCTGCAGATCTGAGAAGAAAGAAGGAAGTTAGGCCGAATCTAGTAAACTGCTAGATAGGCGAAGGGGGAAAGTGGATGTACCCATCATTTGGGGAACCACTATAAATCTGGTGTGCAATCTGTGGAATGCTGTGTGTATGTGAATGTTGTGCTGTGTTTTCTGCTAAATTAATTGCTAAAGTAGATAGATTTATCTGCCTAAGTCAGAAAAAGAATTGAACCTATTCACCCCCCTCTAGGTGTTTAGAACATCTTGAAACCAATTCTTTCAAATGGTATCAGAGGGAGGTTACTCAAAGAATAGACTTAACAGTCTGAGTAGATCTCTAAGGCAGAAATCTATTAGGCAAAGTGGGTTCCATTGAGAATCATAAGGAGTTTGGTTCCATGAAGTTACCTATATACAGGAAAGAGATTTTTGACATATGGAAAGAAAGAGTTAGACTGTTTATGGAAGCTTCAGATCCAAGAATCTATATGACAGTCAAAGAAGGGCCATTCATCCCAATGAAAGTCTCAGTTCTTGATGCAAATCTCAGGACACCAAAGGAGTATTCTGAAATGACAAAGGATGAGATCATCTTGTCTACTATGGATAAGAGAGCACATAATATAATAGTACGTGCTATAGATGATTCAACATTCCAAAATTTGATTCACTACAAGACCTCCAAAGAAATGTGGGACACCCTGATTGTCTATATGTAGGGTTCAGAAGAAGTGAGAGAAGACAGAATGTCTATGCTGAATCAGGAGTATGAAAGTTTTAGACAATCTAAAACAGACAGCATAACTGAATGTTACAAGAAGTTCTTCAGAATAGTTAATGAACTGATGTCATATGGAAGAATATTCAGCATATATGAGTTAAATGATAAGTTTCTGAGATCATTAACTAAGGACTGGGACACCAAGATATGTGCCATTAGGGAAGTGGCCAGACTAGCAGAAATCTCACCTCCAACATTATTTGGCAAACTTCTTTCATATGAGATGCAGCTGATGGTCAGAAAGGAGGAGGAGAAAAGTAATAAAGTTGATTATAGAGATAAATCAGTGGCTTTCAAGACAGAAGCCATAAGAAAGGACAGGAGGATGTCTCCATCTCCTCCTAGGAAAGCTGCAGAAGTAGTTTCAGAAAGTTCTAACAGTCACACATCAGATAGTACAAATTATGATGAAGACTTAGCTGCTTTCTCAAAACAATTTCAAAGGTTCTTGAAGAAGAAACAGTGGAGATCCAAGTCATCCTCCTCACAATCCAAGGATGATTACTATCAGAAAAAGAAATCCTCTAGGAAGGACAGATATGACTCTAAACCTAGTAAATTATCTTCAACTAAGATTGTTTGCTATTGTTGCAACAGGCCTGGACATATGGTAGCTGATTGTCCCGACAAAAGGAAAGAATCTAATGACAAGAAGAAACTAAAAAATAAGGGCAAGAAGGAGAAATCCTTTGTTGCAAAGAAGCAAAAAAGCTGGTCAGATTCATCATCATCAGATTCTGAGGCTGAAGCTGAAGCTGAAGCATACATATGATTGTTGGCAACTGAAGAGGATTCAAAAGAGGCTGAGTTCTTGAAATTGCTGGACTCAGTAAATGGAATTGAAGAACATTGTTGTAAAGGGCTGATGGACTTGACAGAAGAAGATCAGTGCCAGGATCAGCCTGGTCCTAGTAAGGTAAACAATTCTTCAATAGTTTCTGATTACTATACTGGATCAAAATCAGAAGCATCTGCATCAAGAGATGTGGATGAATCTGAATCTGAAGGAGATGTTCATCAACTTATTGATGAATATGGTGATCTGCTGCAAGCACTTAAGAAAAGCAGAATCCTTAACAAAGCACAGGCCAAGGAAATTGCTGCTCTTAAGCTGGCTACATTAGATTCAGAAAAAATGCTGGATCTAAAGATGAATGAAGAAGCCAAACTGAAAAACATAACTATTATTCAGATGAGTACTATTACATTCAAGAATGATCAAATCAAAAGTCTGGAAGTCAAACTTCAGAGGGAAAAGGATCTGGTGGCTAAATTCTCTAAGCCAAAATCAGTCTTACCTTTAAATGATGACTTTATTCCCAAAAAGGGTAAGACAGGATTGGGCTTTAAGGGAAATGCAAGGGCTGCCAATTCCAAAAGAAAAAAGCAAAGCCCCAGTACATCCACTAGCCTTCAAACCCCCCAATTCCTTAAGAAAAGTGTGGCAGCCAACTAATAGATATGATCATGATATCATACATGGTTATGGTAAGCCTGATATTCTGAATGACAAGGGTGTAGATCCAGCACTCAAGCAAAGAACCACTGTACCAACAGTGTTAAGAACAACTGATAGCAATGCTGTTAAAACTGTACCTAAGAAGAGGTATAATAGATATGAGTGCTGGTGCTGTGGTAAGATAGGGCATTATGCCATGGATTGCTGGCACAACACTAGTGTCAGGAAGAATGCCAGCTTACCTGTGAGGAAGGCTGCGGGTAAGAATATCAAGTTTCAATCTAACTTGAACCTAGAACCCAATAAACATTGGGGTTCTTAGGTAAGAATATCCGATTTATTTTTAAAACAAACCAGATATTTGTACCCAAAAGTCATTTGTCTCTTTGTCCTAAACCCGATCCCGCAGCGTAACCCGTGTCGCTTCTTCGCTCGAAGACTCTCACCGTCATTCGCTCGCAGACGCTCGTCGACGTTCCTTCCCGCCCTCACCAGCCGACGCCCCCTCTCTTCGACCGTCGATTTAAAGTATAATTTTTGTCATGAGTTCTGCCGCCGATTTATGTTGTGATTAAGGGTGTCACAGAAATTTATGTGTTCAGCAACGTAGTTCCAGACCATTATACACATATGAGATCAAAAAAGTATTTTTCTTATGAATTATTATATATGAGTACAAATATCAAAAAAGAGTACAAATATCATATTTGGGTACTGTTGAAACCGAAAATTCTGTCTATTGTGGAGTTCACTCAAGTGGCTTATGTAAAAGGTTTGAAACATAACTTGATAAGTATAAGTCAGCTGAGTGATCTTGGGTATGACACTTCATTTATTAAGAATGAGTGTCAGATTAAAAGGACAAGTGATCAGAAGGTGATCTTGTCTGGTTATAGAAAATGGAATGTTTATTGTTTAAATTTGGATTATGATAACATGAACTCTCCTGCATGTTTAGTTGCAGATAAGAAAGCATCTCATTATGTCCAATGGCACAAGAGGCTAGCTCATCTGAACTATAAGACTATAGGCCAACTCTATAGTTTAGAGTTAGTGAGGAATGTTCCTCAGTTTAAGTGCATAAAAGAGGATATATGTTCAGCTTGTCAAAAAGGCAAGCAGACAAAATCCTCTTTTCATAGTCTTGATACCAAAGACTCTGTGAGGTGTTTGTACCTCTTGCATATAGATCCATTTGGTCCTATGCAAGTTCATAGTCTAGGTAGAAAAGTCTATACTTTTGTGGTAGTAGATGACTATTCTAGATTTACATGAGTTTTCTTTTTGAGGCAGAAATCTGAAACCCCTACTGTCTTTCATAACTTTGTTAAACAAAATCAGAATGAACTTAACAATTCAGTGGTCAAAATCAGAAGTGACCATGGAACTGAATTTCAGTCTGATTGTATGACAAGGTTCTGTGAAGAACTAGGGATTCATCAGGAATTCTCCTCACCTAGAACACCTCAGCAAAATGGAATTGCTGAAAGAAAGAATAGAACTCTTATTGAGGCTGGTAGAACTCTACTAAGTGACACTTCTCTCCCAGAATATTTCTGGGCTGAGGCAGTAAATAATACTTGTCATGTTCTCAATACAGCATCTATAACTAAGAACCACAAAAAGACACCCTATGAGATTATGAATGGCAAAAAACCAAACATATCCTACTTTAAGATCTTTGGTAGCAGGTGTTATGTGCTTAATACTGGAAAGTCTCACCTAACTAAATTTGCTGCCAAATCTCAAGATGGGATATTTGTTGGGTACAACAATAACAGTAAGGCATATAGGGTCTACAACTTGGCTACACAAGTTGTAGAAGAATCTGTTCATGTAGTGTTTGATGAATCTGAGCTAATTAACTATGAGTTGTCTAGCAATTCTTGTAGCTCAACAGGTTTAAAAGAAAAGTTGGACATGGTGACCATTAATGAAGACCAAACTACAAGGCAGGATGTGGAAAATGATGGTTGCTGTCTAGGGGGAGTACAAAGTCCACAAGCTGACATTAAAGACAATGAAGTTCAGCATGGTGGAGAAATTGAAGAAGTTCAAATTGCTGATAGAATGCCTCCAGCAATAAGGAATCTAAAGGATCATCCAGCACACCAAATTATTGGTGATCCTAGACATGGTGTGCAAACCAGAAGCAAACACATGAACACAGTGCTTTGCTCAAGTTTCCTGTCACAGATGGAACCAAAGAGATTTGAAGAAGCCATACAAGACTCCAACTGGATTGATGCAATGTAGGAGGAGCTGAATCAATTCAGAAGGTGTAAAGTATGAGAGCTGGTTCCAAAACCAAAGGATCATAATATTATTGAGACAAAGTGGATCTACAGGAACAAACTAGATGAAAATGACATCATAGTGAAGAACAAAGCAAGACTGGTTGCCAAAGGTTATAGACAGGAGGAGGGCATTGACTTTGATCAGACATTTGCCCCAGTGGCAAGGTTGGAAGCAATAAGGCTATTCCTTGCCTTTGCTGCTTTCCAAGGGTTCAAAGTTTACCAAATGGATGTCAAGTCAGCATTCCTAAATGTTAATTTGAAAGAAGAATTCTATGTTGTACCGCCCTCAGGTTTTGTTGATCCACTTTATCATGATTATGTTTATAGGCTTAAGAAAGCCTTATATGGTTTGAAACAAGCCCCTAGGGCTTGCTATGAAATATTGTCTACCTTTCTCATTGAAAATAAATTTTCAAGGGGGAAAATAGACAAGACTTTATTCCTTAGGGAGTCAAAGGGAAAGATGATCCTAGTACAGATTTATGTTGATGACATAATCTTTGGATCTACAAAAAACAACCTTTGTAGGAAGTTTGCAAAACTTATGCAAGGGAAGTTTGAGATGAGCAGTATGGGTGAGCTCACATTTTCTTGGGACTCCAAGTAAGACAGACTGATGATGGCCTGTCCATATCACAGTGTAAGTTCACCAAGGAGTTAATTAAGAAATATGGTATGGAGTCATCCACCACCATGAGAACTCCAATGGGGACAAGTATGCCTTTAGGCAAAGATGATGCAGGAAAACCTGTAGATGAGTCTTTGTATAGAGGGATAATTGGCTCCCTTCTATACTTAACTGACAGTATACCGGACATTATGTATGCTACATATGTCTGTTCTAGGTACCAAGAAAGCCCTAAAGAATCTAATTATACTGCAGTTAAAAGAATTTTGAGATATCTTAAGGGCACACCTAATCTTGGTCTTTGGTACCCTAAGAATAGAGACTTTCTACTGACTGGTTTTTCAGATGCAGACTTTGCAGGTTGCAAAGAAGATAGAAAGAGCACCACTGACACATGTCAGTTTTTAGGTGGTAGATTGGTGTCATGGAGCAGTAATAAGCAGACAAGTGTGACAATTTCCATTGTAGAGTCTGAGTATGTTGCTGTAGGCAGCTGCTGTGCTCAGCTTTTATGGATTCAACATCAACTTGAAGACTATGGTCTCAAGGTAAGTAGAACTCCACTATTTTGTGATTCTACAAGTACTATTTCTATTGCTAAAACCCTGTATCACATAGCAGAACAAAGCATATAGAAATTAGATTTCACTTCATTAGAGAGCATGTTGAAAAGAAGATATTTGTTTGGAATTTGTCACCACAAATAATCAAATTGCTGACATGTTTACTAAACCACTAGATGAAACTAAATTCAATTATTTCAAAATTGAATTAGGCATGTTAAAACTAGAGTAACTTGGTAAATCTGGCTAAGTAATTCAATGCCGACATATAGTAGTTAATGTCGACACAAAAGGAAATTTGTGTCGACATATAGTAGTTTGTGTCGACACATAAGGAAAGTTGTGTCGACACAACAAAATAGTGGTGAGATAGTGGTGTCGACACTCAGAGTTTGGTGTCGACACATAGAAGTTCATTCATTTAGATAGTAGTGTCGACACATACAGTCATCTGTGTCGACACGCAGATATTAGAGTCGACTATTAAGAAGTCTGTGTCGACATATAACGCCCCGAAACTCAAAGGAGCAAAGGGGACGTTTTGGGCCAGTTTGGGTTCTAGCTGCAGGCACACGGCCTGGGACACGCGCGTATCCCAGGGCGTGTCAAGCCTGTGTCGACACTGAGACGGGAAGTTGACACTTTGGTCTCGACATTGTGTCGCGATTGGGCACACGGCCTGCGACATGGGCGTGTCGCAGGGCGTGTCGACCCGTGTCGAAACTTAGCCCGCGAAGTCGACACTCTGCATTCGACGAAGTGTCGAGACATGGCACATGGCCTGCGACACGGGCGTGTCAACCCGTGTCGACACTCGTACAGGGAAGTCGACACTTTGGTCTCGACATTGTGTCGAGATAAGGCACACGGCCTAGGATACGGGCGTGTCCAAGGCCGTGTCAGTAGGTCGACGATCTTCGCTCGACGAAGTGTCGAGTGTCGAGACCGTGTACATGGCCTGGGGTCCGGGCGTGTTGAGGTGACACGGGTAAGGACACGGGCGTGTCCTAGAACCCGTGCAGTGCTCGGGTTGTTTTCAGGGAAAAATGATGGGGGTACACGGCCGGCCACACGGCCGTGTCAGGTGGAACACGGGAATGTCAGCTCGAACACGGGCGTGTTCGATACCCGTGTGTTGTTCCAGGTGATTCAATTTTGACGGCGAATGAGGCACACGGCCCTGGACACGGGCGTGTGCCAGGCCGTGTTCGGTCCAGATTGGGCATTTCAGTCCCGAATCAAAGCCGTTCGTTTCCTTATTTTGAGATCCAATGGCTGGGGGTTGTTCCTGAAGGGATATACCCGGGATTGGACTTAGAAACCCTCACGTTTCATAAGTTATCTTCTTTCTAAAACCTTAGAGAGAGAGGAGAGCCAAGGAAGGAAGAAGGAGTTAGATCCGGTCATTGGAGGAGCTTCGAAGCTCCGAATCGCGAGCCGACTCCGGATCCACGGAGGTAAATCTAGTGCGGTGCTTTTCATCCATTTACTTTTCAATGGCGCCAAAGAGGAAGGCTAGGGTAACGATCCTCATCTTGAGCATGAGTAGCTCTCTTTCTTTGCATAGGAAGCCCGCTCTCGCGAGTTTGCAGAGAGTTGGAGGCGTTCCTTCGGGCAGATATGTGAAGTCCCCGTTGTTTAGAGTCCATAAGCGAGAACGGACATAGGCATGATGTGTGAAGCCTACCCGGACATGTTGGTCTAGATCGGTGATGTTGCATTGCATAAATGCCGGAGAAGACTCCGTGCTATGGTTTGTTTTTCGGGTTTTCTACGCGGTAGATTGCAGCAGGGAGCCTTGGGGACTAACCCAAAGGTGCACCCGGAAAACTGGGCGGATACGAGATCTTGCCAACATGGAGGCCTGAGAGCGAACTTGAACATAACCGAGTTATGTGAAATTGTGTGACGAAAATGGGACTCAGGAGAAGTTTGACCTGCGCAAATGGCTTAAATTGTCGTTGCGACGTGAGCACGGATTAGATGGAACCGTACCCATATCTATGTTGTTCGGGTTAAAGAGACCTAAGGTTACGTTGCACTTGCCGTTGGCATAGATGAGAGTCTTCGGCAGTCAATGGCTTAAATTGACGTGACCCATGCCGGGAAGACAAATTGCTCATATGTTTGGCCGTCAAAGTGGCGGTGGTGCGTCCGGAATGTCCATGGCTTTAACTGACTTGTCATCGACCGGTTCACCGAGAATGTGCCCTGAGTGCACGGGGTGTGTGGTCGTGTGAGACTACGCCTGTGATGAAATGAATACTATTATATTGCTCGCTTGTGCTAATAAAACTGCAGGGAAGGAGCATTGCCGCCCCGAGTTGGGGGCGGGATCGTTATAATTTGGTCAGCATTGCTGACCGTTGCCTTTTTGTTCGCCACCGTGCGGTGGTTATGTTGCTTGCAGGTGCTGCTGGACCATGTGGTCAATAGCGGGCTAAAGCCCAAATTGCGAAGCCGGCCCTTGAGGGCCTATTTGGAGTGTTTACTGTTTTATTCATGTATGACCGGCCTGCGTGCCGTGGTTTGTAAATCATGTAATATTAAGTAAACCTTTTTGTAAGGCCTTAAGGCCAGTACTGGTGTATGTACTTCATTCCTGGTTGGCTATTCTAGTGGACATTCATGCTTTAGTGCTGTGTGAACACGTTGTGTGCGTCATCGTTATAACAGTAAAAGAACCCATGAATGTCCACTTAGGAATGAAAATACACGTGTTTGAGGAACCTGCGTGTTCCTATAATTGTTGTTCGTAATTTTATTTGGTCGCTTAACGGTGTTTTGTACCACTATAGGTGACCGGAAGCGGTGCTGGACAGCCAGAATGTCCGGTTTCTGAGGAGCATAGTGCACCCGGTGAGGTGTTTGAGCCTCCTCCTTCGTATGAAACCGTTAGAAGGATCGTAGAAGCGGTGTTCGCTGTGACGGGTGCACAACTTGGAGGAAATGTACAACCCTGCGCCCCTGTTGTGGCTTCAACGCCGGTGGGCGTGATGCAGTAGATGACCTTTGGTAGACCATTGGGGCAGCAGCTGAATATGCATTTAGTGCAGGGAGCGCACACAGTTGAGGAATATTTGCAAGCATTTCTTCTGATAAGTCGCTACCCATGCTTCGAGTTGGATAACGAGCAAGCTACAGTCGATAGATTTTATAATGGCCTGCGTGCCGAGTTACGAGTTCTACTGCTAGGACCAAAGTTATTGGGATTCCGAGCCTTGGTGGAATCAGCTAGATCTTTGGAGGCAGATTTGAGGAAGTCCCTCCCGATGCCAGCGACCATGGCATCGAACTATACAAACCCCATAAGAGCTGTATCCGGCAGAATGCTGGAGAAAGGGGCTATGAAATCGACTAGTAAAGCTACTTACACTTGTCATACTTGTGGAAAGAAAGGGCACTTTGCCCAAGACTGTTGGAATGGTGCTCGAAAGGGTAAGAAAGCTATGTCAGGAGCAGTCAAGGATGTAAAGCTATGTCAGGAAACGACATTCAAAGTGCCGAACACCTCAAAGTATGTATATCGAAAATGGTATAAGAAGCATAGGACTTCGGGTCCAGCTCCTTCTGGTGCTTCTGGGGCGACTACGGGTCAGACCCCGGGCACATGTTTCAACTGTGGGGAGCCGAGGCATTATGCTCGTGAGTGCCTAAAGCCCTGGAGGAAGCACGCCGTCGTGACGACATGTATGGTTTAAAGATAGTTTTGCCCTAAACACTTGTCGCCCTTGTGCATGTTAGCTTAGAACTACTGGTGCTAAGCCTTGTTATGACTTCACTTTATCTGCAAGAGCACCGTTCTTTTAGGGAGCTTCGCATTCCTTTATTAGGAATTATATTGTGCATCGGCGTACCTCCTTCGATGCTAAGAGACAAATTGGATGCGTTATAGTCCAATGGTGCTCATTGTGCGCGGGTAGATTTGGTTGCGCTTAGTTTTGGATTGGGAATCAGGAGTTTGATCTGCAAGCGTCGTTACTACCGCTAGGGGAGTTCGACGTAATATTTGGCATGGACTGGCTCTCGGAGCAGCAAGCCTATATCGATTGCGGTAGCAAGGAAGCCAAGCTGGGAGCTAGTCGTGAGACGACCTTTACGATCTCGAAGAGGTCGAGCAAGACGTTGGCGTCTGCTCTTCAGGTGGTGAAGGCGGTTCGTGCTGGTGTAGAGCTGTTCTGTACACTAGTGGAGGTTGTAAAGCCGAAGCCCGCTTTGGTTAATAATTCAGTGGTACTGGAGTACCCTGATGTGTTCCCTAAGATCTTCCTGGAGCCCCGCCTCGACGGGAGATAGATTTCATGTTTGAGCTAGAACCAAGTGCAAAGCCTGTGTCACGCTCTCCATATCGGCTAGTGCCTAAGGAAATGGCGGAACTGAAGGTGCAACTTCTAAAAGTTATTGGAGTAAGGGTATGTGCGTCCAAGTCCTTCGCCTTGGAGCGCACCGACCCTCTTTATTAAGAAGAAGGACGGAAGCTTGAGGCTATGTATTATTTATCGGGAGCTCAACAAGTTGACGGAAAAGAACAAGTACCCAATCCCAAGGATCGATGATCTTTGTGATCAGTTGTTCGGGCCAACGGCGTACTCTAAAGTAGTTAAGGGAGAGTGATATCCCTAAGATAATGTTCAGTACAGGATACAGACGCTACGAGTTTACGGTCATGCCGTTTGGGCTGACTAATGCGCCGTCAGTGTTCATGGATTCGATGAACAGGACCTTCCGGGAGTACTTGTACCATTTTGTGATCGTCTTCGTCGACGATATTCTGGTGTACTCGCAGCGTAAGGAAGATCACTTCAAGCAGCTTCTTTTGGTTTTGGAGACGTTAAGGAGGAATTAGTTGTATGCCAAATTCTCGAAGTGCGAGTTTTGGTCATCTTCAATGGCGTCCTCGATCTTATAGTGAGTGGGGAAGGTATTGCAGTGGATCCGACGAAGATTGTTGCGATGCGGGAGTGGCCTGAGCTTTATACGGTAGCGGAAGTCCGGAGTTTTCTGGGGCTTGCCGGCTAATACATGCGCTTCGTAGAGAACTTCTCGCGGATAGCGTTACCCCTCACTACTTTGACGAGGAAGGAGCAGAAGTTCTTTTGGACGCCGGAGTGCGCGCGAACTTTTGAGGAGTTGTAATGTCGGTTGACCACGGCGCCTGTGCTGACTTCGCCGAGTGGAACCGAAGGCTATGGGATTTAACAGCGACGCTTCGGGCAGCGGGTTGGGTTGCGTGCTACTGCAACACGGAAGTGTAATAGCTTATGGCGCTAGAAAGCCAAAAGTGCACGAGAGGAACTATCCGGTCCATTACTTGTTGTTAGTGGCCGTGAGTTTTGCCTTGAAGCTGTAGAGGCACAAGTTTGTATGGTGTGAAAATGGATCTCTACGCCGGTCACAAGAGCGTGAAGTATCTGATTGATCAGAAGGAGCTGAAAATGTGGCAGCATAGATTGATGGAGTTCTTGGGAGACTATACATTCAAGATCCACTACGTGCCTGATAAAGGCAATACGGTTGCGGATGCGTTGAGTCGCCGAGCCCCAGCTCAAGCCAATTGACTATCGATGCATGATGAGCGGTTGGTGCGGGAGTTGGAGGCGTTGGAGATTGTTTGTGTGGATAGGCAATCGAGTGCTGAGGTGGTACTGAATTCTACTGAAGTCCAATATGACCTGGCTGATCGGATTCGGCAGGCTTTGGATATGGATGTCCATATGAAGCAGTTCATGGTAGAAGCTCTGGATGGGTCAAATTACCAATTCGTTGTGGAGGACGGATTGCGTTGGAAAGACGGTCGTCTGTGCGTCCCAAGTGTGGGCAATTTGTGGGTGGAATTGTTGTACGAGTCACACCATACCAAATACTCGATTCACCCGGGGAGCACGAAGATGTACCGCGATGTAAAGAAACAGTTTTGGTGGCCGGGTTTGAATAAAGTTGTGGCGCTATGCGTAGCGAAGTGCCAAACTTGCACCTTGGTGAAGGCAGAGTGCCAAAAGCCAGGAGGATCTCTTAAGTCCTTGCCTATTCCGGATTGGAAATTCGACGACAGCTCTATGAACTTTGTGCACGGTTTGCCAAGGTCGCAAAAGGAGAACGACGCCATTTGGGCGGTCGTAGATCAGTTGTCGAAGGTGTTGCATTTTATTCCGCATAGGAAGGATGATCCGGTGGAGAAGTTGGCAAAGCTTTATGTGGATAACATAGTACGGCTTCATGGTGTGCCTCGCAACATCGTGAGTGACCGAGATGGGCGGTTCGTGTCCAATGATTGTAGGCTTGTGCAACAAATGTTGGGAACAAAGCCGAAATTCAGCACAGCCTTTCATCTGCAAACGGATGGGCAGACCGAGATGGTCAATAGATGGAAAGCATGCTCCGCATGTGTGTCTTGGACTTTGGAAAGCAATGGGAAGACCATCTTTATATGGTAGGAGATGTCGCACGCCGTTGTCCTGGCTGGAAACGGGTGAGTCAAATTGTGTAAGCGATTCGAAGTGGAGAATGTTACTTTGTCGGTGCGAAGCGTTCGGGAGAGGTTGTTTATCGCTCAGGACCGGCAAGCGAAGTACTATAATGCCAAGCGCGGGAACGTGGAGTTCGCCGTGTGCGACTATGTGTACTTAAAGATCTTACCGTCCAAGGGTGCCTCGCGGGTGCGGTGATTGAAAAAGCTAAGCCCGAGGTACCTTGGGCCGTTTGAGGTTCTGGAGCGGGTTGGTGAAGCGGCCTATCAATTCTAGCTTTCAGTGGAGCTTAGTGGTCTACATGATGTATCCCAAATATCAGTGCTACAGAAGGCGGTGCCAGAGCCTACGCGAGTGATCGCGGTCGATCAATCACCGGTTGGTAGTGGGTTGGCCACAAAAGTAAAGCCCGTACGGATTGAGGACTCGGAGGTCAAGCGGCTACGCAATAACGAGATCAGGTTGGTCAAGGTCCGGTGTGAAAGGGGAAACTAGATCAGATATACTCTAGAGGGGGGGTGAATAGAGTATATGGTGCTTTTAAAACACAAAGGAAAACTTTTGCAAAGCTTTACAACAATTGTTGTAATGAGTGTAAGCAGGGAAGAAGAAATAAAACTAATCACAAAACCAAGCTATGCAGAAACTAAGCACAAGAAAATTTAGGCCAGAAACAAAAAGAAAACATGCAGAACCAGATGACACAAGGAATTATAGTGGTTCCCCAAACTTGGGTACATCCACTCTTCTACCACCCTAGGTAGAAATCCACTGCAGGATGAGTTGATCAGGTGTCCTGGGCACCAATGAGCTTTTGATAAGGTGCTCAAAAACCAAAACAGATTTTTTGATCAGGTGTCTTGCCACCAATGAGCTTTTGACAAGGTGCTCAAAAACCAGATTCAAACTTTTGAAGGGAGTTTGAAAAACCCTTTACAGAGTGGGGGTGAGAGAGTGATGGCAGTCTTCTCTTTCTCAATCAACTGAGAAGACTATGTGGATTGATGTCAAAGCTCCCCCTGAATCCTTGAAATCTTCAGGAAGAAGAGCTTTGCTGAGGGTGATAGGCCTTCAAAGGTAGAACTCCAGCAAGAGATGATTTCAGTAATGACTGAAATGTTGAGTGTCTGGAGTCTTGAAATGATGTTGGCCTTGAACACTTTAAGAGCTGAAGAGATCTGAAGATTTTTGAAAGCTTGATCTCTCTGATGAGTGTTCTTCAGAATTCTTGTTGACAGAATATTTTCAAGGAGTCTCTGTGTACTGAGTTGTGTCATATTCTTGTTAATCTCTTTTTTTTGTTCTTATCTATTCTCTGTCTTGATTCAAAAGCATTCTGTCTTTTATTCTCTGTGTCTGAATAGAATATCACTCTGTCAAAGATAGTCGTTGGTCTACATTGATTACAGCCTTAATTGCATAATTTGTTCTGAAGGAAAGTCCACTGAATTGTTCCTTGAAAAATCCCTTGAAACTTGCTCCAGAAGTAAATGAAAACGGCTGGCAGATCTTCTGAATTAAATGCAGAATAACTTCTATCTGATTTAAATTTGAATTCTGAAAGATAACTGAAATCGTCGAACTGAGCTCTGCTATCGTCGAGCTGAGCTCAGCGAATTGGAAAGTGCAAGCAGCAAAGAAATCGTCGATCTGAGCTCAAAGATCGTCGAACTGAGCTCAGAGATAAGGATCCAGTGCAGAGTCAAAATCGTCGACCTGAGCTCAGCGATCGTCGAATGGAGTTCGACGATATTGAGAAGTTGAGCTCAGCGATCGTCGAGTGGAGCTCGATGATATTATGAGGTTTGAGCTCAGCGATCGTCGAATGGAGCTCGACGATCTGTCGAAGTTGAGCTAGACGATCGTCGACCGGAGTTCGACGAAACGTCGTGCTGAGCTCGACGATTGGACTTAGTCTCCAGAAAAACTTTGGTCTACAGGGCAGCTTCCAAACCTAGACTCCTGATCCCTTAGACTCAATTCTAATTGACCTATTAAGCTATACAGAAGGTCAAACACAGATTCCTAGAGACATAGTGATCCTGACCCAAATTAGTAATAGGGTGTTCCAACAATCTCCCCCTATTTGGGTTAGGAAAACTATTTACAGACTTTGGAAAATCAAACAACATCATACAATCAGAAAAACATAAAAACAACAGTACCTAGACATTACAGAACCATCACAGAGATATATAAATATGATATCCAGAAAGCAGTCAGAAAAACCAAGAATTGTCACCTAACAGAGTTACTCTTTCTCTTTGCCTTTTACCATTTTGATTTCTCTGTTAGGATTTAAAGCTTCTTTGTTGGATCTAGTATCATCAGCTGCACCCAAATATGTTTGCTTTGAAGTCCTGGGAACCACTGCAGCAGGATGCAATTGCATGTATCTGTCTGCATCAAAAAATTTACTGGAGGCATATCTTTCTAATTCTTTCTGTCTTTGTTCTGACATTGTAGATATATTAGAGGTGTCTAGGCCTTTCTCTCTTGCTTTCTTTATCTGGTCTAAAACAGCCAACTCCTTCATTCTAGCAGTCCAAGCAACATGATTCTTCTCAGGGTCCTCAAAAGGAACAGGTGGCTCATACCTGTTGGAAGAAGTATCTTGAGGAGTCCTGGCAGTCACAGTTTCTTTGAGCTTATAGGGGAATGGACCAGAAGAAGTATCAGATGAAGCATGTCCTCCCCTGGAGTAAGGGTGCTGCCTGGAATGCCCTTTAGAATATACTTGAGTCTCTCTTTGATTTCCCCTATATCCTCCCCTTCTAGAGTAAGAGCCCCTAGACTGGCTTTCCCTTTGATATGTTCTAGCATGGGGTTGGTAGGGAGCCTGGCTTCTAGCTGGGCCTGAACTTGCAGAGCTGCCACCTGCACCTGTATCAGGTGGAGGTGGTGGAGGAGGATGAGGGTGCTTGGACTGGGTGGAACCTTTCTCATACTTCCTTTTCTTCTTCATTGCCTTTAGCTGATTTTTAGAGAACTGCATCCAATGTTCAGTAATTGGGCAGTTGTGCAGAATATAGTAGGGAACATCATTGTCATCTCTAACTTTGGCAGGTGGAATCCTTTTCATTGCCTTACTTCTTGCCTTCCTTTTCCTTGCAATGGTGGCAGAAGAATCATCAGAGGCAGTGTTGTAGTCATCAGATTCAGAGCTCTGAGCATTATATAAAGCATCAATCCTTTTCATCAAATCTTCTTTTAGTTGAACAGTAGCAGATGGGGCAGAAGCAGGAGCAACAGAAACAGATACAGCAGTAGATATAACAACAAATACAAGAGCAACAGCAGAAACAACACTGGTTACTTCAGGAATGAGGGCAGCAGCAGCTTCAGAAACAACAACAACATCCTCAGCAGGCTCAAAAATAGCAGCCTCTGTCATCAGAAATTCCTAGGAAATGGGCTCATCAGAAACAATTTCATCAGCAGTAGTAGGAACATTTTATTTAGCAGCAGCAAGAACAATTTCAGAAGCAGATTCAGCCTTTTCTTTATCAGCAGCAGCAGCAGTCATCACTGAGAGTACAAAGGATGAAAGAATGTTGGGGTCACAGCCAGAGAAGGGCACCATTGCCTTAGACAGATCTTCTGAGGGCTGGACAGCAATAGCTTCTGGAAGGTAGCTGTAATATGCAGTATCAAATGCAGATAGCAAAGACCTTAGGTCTATTGCTAAGACTGGAGTAGCAGCAGCAACTGGAGCAGAAGAGGCAGCAGACACAGGAGCAGCAGCAGCAACATGAAGGCTGGCTTCATAGGGCATCTCCCCCTGCCTGGATGCAGATACCTCTGTATCAAGGCAAACTGCTGGTGGGGCTGCTTGAGGAAGAAGAGAAGAAAGCCTGGCCGAGAGGGCTGCCACTGACAAGTGTAGAGGAGCCAAAGAGGTCTCCAAGAGAAGGGAGAGCCTGGGGGCAATGAGCTCATACAACTTGTCAGCAAGGGCTGAAAGATCTACTTGCTCAAGAAGAGGAGCAGAGGTAGAGGGTACAGGGATGGCTGAAGAAGCTGGAGGTGGAGGGCTGAATGGTGGAATGAATGGCTCAGGAGAGGGGATTGTGGAGATGGAGGACAAAGGGAGGGATATGGAGGGAGTGAAAGTGGGTTGGTCAATGATGTGGTGGAGAAGGTCTTGGAAAGATGTTGAAGAGGATGGTAATTCTGGAGGAGAGGAGGGGGAATCATCCATGTAGGATTCATCCAGAAGTGTGAAGGATGGTATGGATGGGGATGAGGTGACATCTGGTGGTGGATATGAGAATAATGGGTGGAAGTGGTCTACTGGTGGAGATGAAATGGTTGCTGGAGATGGAATAGAGGTTGGAGATGGGCTGGAGATTGTAATTGTGGATGGAGCTGGAGTGGTGGATGAAATAGGTAGGGTTGGACTTGGAGGAGGAGGAGAAGCAGCACTAGCAGCAGGCAGGTCTTCTGCAGGAGCAGAGACCTGGGGGGAGTGACTCTTTGAGTCCTGGTGCCTGAAGGGGCAGTTGAAGAGGGCCTGCTGGGCTTGCTAATTTGCCTGTCCCATTTCCCAAATAGGGCACAGGTGAGTCTCTTGGAGGCATTGATGTGCACTCCAGAGGAGACCAACAGAGCAGGGCACCTTGCTTGAAGGAAAACTCCCAGAATTCTTCCAAAATTCACAAAGGTTTTGTTAATCTTTTTCTTTATCAGGTCAAAGAAGACCTCTCCCCAGTTCAAGCTTTTCCTATCTACCAGAGCTCCCATGAGGCAGAGCTGATGTCTGGAGATGGTGTCATGTGCAGAATGCTTGGCCAACAGCACCTTGCCTACAACATCAGCTAGGAACCTATATTCAACTGACAAGTTCCTCTTAAACAACTTGCTAGGGTTTCCCTCTGGATGACCCATCCTGGCAAGTATCTCAGAAAATTCTTCTCCAGATAGTTCAGCAGTGTCTTCACCATTTCTCAAACCAAAAACTTATGTTAAAACTGTTGGGGTCAGAGGTACCTGGGTTCCAGCAATCGAACCAACTATGGTGTTGTTGTCAAGGTTGTGTGCAGTATAGACCCATTCTTTGATTTCATCTGAGGCAAGTTTGATTCTTGTGGTCATGAGGGCAGACAAATGCTGATCTTTGAATAAACTCAGGATGTCCTGGAAGATTTGATCAGTGGTGTTGAAGGAGTCCAGATCAATGTCAAACCCTGCATCAAACTTCATTGCGGCGAGTACAGCGACTGAGACGGCCATGGTACCTGCAAAAACTTAACAAACAAACCGAACAAGCGTAGAACTGTTTGGAGGGAAGAAAATTTTTTGCAGAGAAATTGAAAGCGCAAGAGAGAACGACGGCGAAAAATGAGTTTTATATTAGGGTTCGACGCAGAAATGGAAAGATCGTTGAACTCAGTTCGACGATCGAGGCTTCTAAAGGAATCTGAAGAGACTCCAACATCGTCAATCTCCGTTCGATGATCTGGAAAGGCGTCGAGCTCCGTTCGACGATCGTTCAGTGAACAAAATCGTCGAGCGCCGTTCGACGATCGTTGACCAGAAGAGATAGTTCATACTATCTAAGGAGCGCTGAACTCCGTTCGACGATTCAGGAAATCGTCGAACTCCGTTCGACGATCGTTGGGAAAATCGTCGAGCGCAGTTCAGAGATCAGAAAATTCTAGACACTAAGGAAAATCAGAATTTTTGCCTAGTCTTGGTCAATTTTTAGCTTTCAAAATCTTGGATATTATTTAAGACTTCCTCCATCTAACATTCCTAACTGATTTAGGAAGAAAGTGTGTTTCTTTTCATCCAAGGGCTTGGTGAAAATATCTCCCCTTTGTAAATCAGTTGGGATATAATGCAGTTTAATTTTATTCTTTTCAACATTGTCCCTTAAGAAGTGATGCCTAATCTCTATGTGTTTTGTCCTACTATGGAGGACTGGATTTTGAGCTATGGAAATAGCACTTGTATTGTCATAAAATATTTTTGACTTCTCTAAGTTGTAACCATAGTCTAGGAGTTGATTTTGAATCCACAATATTTGTGAACAACAACTACCTGCAGCCATATATTCAGCTTCAGCAGTTGAAGTTGACACAGATGTTTGTTTCTTGCAAAACCAAGAGACAAGTCTATCACCAAGGAACTGACAAGTTCCACTGGTGCTTTTCCTGTCAATTCTGCATCCAGCATAATCAGCATCAGAGAATCCAGTTAACTCAAATGCTGAATCTTTTGGATACCAGAGACCTAGATTTGGACAACTTTTAACATACCTGAGAATCCTTTTTACTAATGTGAGGTGTGACTCTCTATGGCTAACTTGGAACCTAGCACATATACATGTAGCAAACATTATATCTGGTCTACTAGCTGTAAGATACAGTAAAGAGCCAATCATTGCTCTATATGTTGTCTGATCAACAGGTTTCCCATGTTCATCAACATCCAATACAACATTGGTAGGCATGGGTGTTTTCATACAAGATGCCTCAGACATACCAAATTTCTTAACCAACTCATTGGCATATTTGTTTGAGAAATAAAGATGCCTTCAGCATGTTGTTTGACTTGCAATCCTAGGAAGAAGGATAGCTCACCCATGCTACTCATCTCAAATTTAGAATGCATTAGGTTAGAAAACCTTCTGCACAATTGTGAGTCAGTAGAACCAAAAATGATATCGTCTACATAAATTTGTACTAGTAGGGTATGGGACTTATGGGTTCTAGTAAAAAGAGTTTGGTCTACTCTACCCCTTATAAAACCATTTTCCAAGAGAAAGCATGCTAGGGTCTCATACCATGCTCTAGGAGCTTGCTTGAGACCATATAATGCTTTATGTAATCTAAAAACATAATCAGGATGAGTTGGAGAGATAAAACCTGGAGGTTGTCTGACATAGACTTCCTCTTTGATGTCTCCATTTAAGAAGGCACTCTTGACATCCATCTGATAAACCTTGAAGCCTTTGTGAGCTGCATAAGCTAGAAAAATTCTGATGGCTTCCAATCTTGCAACAGGTGCAAAGGTCTGGTCGTAGTCAATTCCTTCTTCTTGAGAATATCCCTGGGCAACTAGCCTTGCCTTGTTCCTTATTATTACTCCTTGATCATCCAGTTTATTTCTGAATACCCATTTTGTTCCAACAATGGAATGAATCCTTTGGCTTTGGCACTAGTTCCCATACTTTGTTCCTCTCAAATTGATGCAACTCCTCTTGCATGACAATGATCCAGTGTGGATCTTGCTCTGCATCTTGAATGGACTGAGGTTCAATTTGAGAAAGGAAGCAGGTGTGCAACAGGTTTTGGTTGACCTGATTTCTGGTTTGCACACCAGCTGAGAGTTCTCCAATTATTTGGGAAATTGGATGGTCTCTTGATGTTACTAAATCAACAGGGGTTGTTGATTGTTCACCAACCTGTGTTGTTGTTTCCTCTTGTGGTACAACAACTGGCTCTTCATGTTGAGCTTCAATGTGTTGAGCATTCCCTTCATCTTCACTGCTTTCATTCTCTTGAGCAACCTGCAACTTGTTCATATCTTCAACTAGAGAGTGTTCCTGCAAAGGTTCTATGGTAGAAGAAATCTTCTCCTTGAAAGACATGTTAGTTTCATCAAAGGAAACATGAACAGATTCCTCAATTTTCAAAGATGATTTATTATAGACCCTATAGGCCTTGCTGATCATGGAGTATCCCAGAAACACTCCTTCATCAGCTTTGGCTTGAAATTTTGCTAAATATTTCTCATCATTATTGTGAATGTAGCAAATGCAACCAAAAATTCTGAAATAATCAATTTTAGGTTTCTTCCCTTTGAGTAATTCATAGGGAGTCTTTCCCTTCAGTTTATGTATCAGACTTCTGTTCAGCACATAGTTGGAGGTGTTCACTGCCTCTGCCCAGAAGGATAGAGGTAGATGAGCATCTGACAACAATGTAGTGGCAGATTCAATAAGGGTTCTATTTTTCCTTTCAGCTACCCCATTTTGTTGAGGAGTTCTAGGAGCTGAGAAAGTATGCCTGATCCCTTCACTCTGACAGAACTCTTGCATAAGAAGAGAATCAAACTCTGTCCCATGATCACTTCTGATCAGGGCAATGTGAGTATTGAACTCAATCTTTATACATTTGAGAAACTCTGTCAGACACTTAAAGTTATCAGACTTCTTCCTTAGAAAGAACACCCAAGTGAATCTAGAGAAGTCATCTACAATCACTAAAGTGTAGGATTTCCCTCCTAGGCTTTGTACTGTGATGGGTCAAAATAGATCCATGTGTAATAGATACAATATCCTAGGTGAATCACTCTTATTAAGTGACTTAAAACTGTTTTTAGTTTGCTTGCCTAATTGACAAGCCTTGCATAGTCCTTCCTTCTTGTAGGGGCCAGAAGGTAGTCCTCTAACAAGGTTGTCCTTGGAGAGCCTAGCAATAGTTCTAAGGTTTAGGTGTCCTAGTCTCTTATGCCATAAAACATTTGGTTTACAAACTGAATTGAATAAACAGATATCTATAGTAGTTGAAAGAAAATCTACTAGGTAGATGTTACCTTTCCTTTTACCTATCAACACAGTTGTGTTGTCCTCTGACTTGATTTTGCATAAGGTTTTGCTGAAGGTCACCTGGTAGCCTTCATCACATAGCTGACTGATGCTGATTAAGTTGTGCTTCAGTCCTTCCACATATGCTACCTTCTTGAAGGTTACAGAACCAATCTGGACTGCACCATATCCTTTAGTTTGTCCAAAGTTGGAATCACCAAAGATAACTTTGGGTCCAAACTTGGCTCTAAAGGAATTGAGATTGTCCTTGTTCCCTGTCATGTGCTTAGAGCACCCACTATCCAAATACCATTGCTGGTTAGATGTTGGATAGGTCTTCACCTGCACATGAAACAATTTACTTGTTTTTGACCCAGTTTACCTTGGGCCTAGGTTGATAACCTCTAAATTCAGAAATGAAAGACATCCCTGGCTGACTCTTATATCCTTCAGGATGATATCTACTTGGAGGTATAATCCATTCAGTATAAGGGTTAAAGGTTTGGGATGAAAAACCCTCAGGATTCAATTTTGACTTGCCTTTGAAAAAATTTCCAGAGCTCTGACCTCTGTTCGACGATCTTGGAGCTGCGTTCGACGATCGTGGGTCAGATTGTCGAGCTCCGTTCGATGGTCGACTATGGCTGAGGTCAGGTATATGGGATCGTCGACTAGCGTTCGACGATCTTGGCTGAGATCGTCGATCAGCGTTCGACGATTTTTCCTGAGATCGTCGAGCTGCGTTCGCCGATCGTCGATCTTCATTCGGCGATCGTCGATCTCCGTTCGACGATTTGTGCTGGACTTTAGTTTTCTGAGGCAGATCAGAATTTTTCCTGGCAACCTCTACAACTCCCTTTCCCTTGTCAGAAATGAACTTGATAGGAGTTGTTAGAACAATAGGTTGGCTGGATGAGGCACCCAAGCCCAGTGTACTGTTGAATCTTGAGTTCACTGTGCTTGTGATGTCAATCAGCTTGATGCTTCTCCCATTGAGAGATTCTTCAAGCTTCTTGGCCTCAGAGAGCTCACTCTTCAGTGAAGCTATCTGTTCCCTATAGTTCTCCAACTCCTGAGAGAGTTTGAGGTTTTCTGATTTTAAAACATTTTGTTCAGATAATTGATTTCTGAGAGAGATGATCTCTTTCTCAGACTTTAGCAGGTCTAAACATAGTGCTTTAAATTCAAATTTAAAATCTTCTGAAGTAAAATCAAAAGAGCTGATTACCTGATCTTCTTCAGGTTGAGTCTCTGAGTCTGACTCTGACTCCTCTTCCTCTGAGTTGTGTTGTGAGGCATTGATTGACATCATGTAGAACTCCTTTTCCTCTGCATCATCCTTATCATCACTGGAGCTGGAAGAGGCTTCTGACTCCTCTTCAGTCTCACTCCAGGATTCAGCAACAAATCCTTTCCTTGTGTGCTTATTTTTGCTGGAGAAAGGTTTGCTATTTCCATTCCTTTTGGAGTCCTTCTCCTTTCTTCTTTCTTTTCTGTCCCTTCTGTCCTTGTTCTTGTTCTCTGGACAGTCAGGAACTATGTGCCCTGGTTTCCTGCAACCAAAGCAAATAATGTCTTTGTTATTGCCAATGGACTTGTCATACCTTGGCTTGTCCTGCTCCTTGTATGATCTTCTTCTGAAGTCCTTTCTGGCCATCTTATAGAATCTTTTGGCCAACAAGCTGAGAAGTTCATCATTGGCTGTTCCTTTTTCTTCAGGCAGATCCTCAGTTGCCTTGAATGCTATAGTCTTCTCCTTTCTTGTGGCTGGTGAAGCAGCCTTCTGTTCTTCCTCTCTGTTCTTGATGAGTAGCTCATAAGATTTGAGCTTACCCAACAAGGCTTCAGTGGTGATCTCATTCAGACTTCTGGCATCTTTAATTGGCCAGATTCTTGAATCCCAAGTGCTGGGGAAGCACATTAGGATCTGGTCATTGAGTTCTGTCAGTGAGATCTCTTTGTCTAATGTCCTCAGTTCACTGACAATTAGACTCAGTCTGTTGTACATATCTCCCATTGACTCAGTCTCTCCCTTCTTGAAGTTCTCATATTGAGAGATGAGATGGGATCTTCTGTCCTTTCTCTCATCAGCTGAGCCAGAGACAATTTCTGAGAGCCTGTCCCAAATTTCCTTGGCTGAATTACATTCAGCTACCTTTTGAAAAATATCATCTGACATTGTCTGAGCTAGAATGTTCATTGCCTTGGCATCATCTACTTTCCACTTTTTGATGTCAGCATCTGTTCCTGATGGAGGTGGAACAGCATTTGTGCTTGTGCTTTCTGGGGGTCTTGGACACACTGTCAAAACAGAATTAAAAATATCTTCGTCAATAGAGTTCATGTAGAGTCTAATCCTTGCTTTCCAAAGTGCAAACTTTAACAGATTGCACACTGGAGGTCTGGTGCTAGCATAATCTTTGTTTTGGTCCATGATTTGTGCAAACTAAATCTAATAATAAAATATAACAGAGGGATCTAGTTTGGGATCTTGGGGTTCAGGTGTTAGCCTGTACAACCAAACAGATATGGTATGTTTAACCAACCTCCCTCTGATACCAATTGAAAGGGGAAACTAGATCAGATATACTCTAGAGGGGGGGTGAATAGAGTATATGGTGCTTTTAAAACACAAAGGAAAACTTTTGCAAAGCTTTACAACAATTGTTGTAATGAGTGTAAGCAGGGAAACAGAAATAAAACTAATCACAAAACCAAGCTATGCAGAAACTAAGCACAAGAAAATCTAGGCCAGAAACAAAAAGAAAACATGCAGAACCAGATGACACAAGGAATTATAGTGGTTCCCCAAACTTGGGTACATCCACTCTTCTACCACCCTAGGTAGGAATCCACTGCAGGACGAGTTGATCAGGTGTCCTGGGCACCAATGAGCTTTTGATAAGGTGCTCAAAAACCAAAACAGATTTTTTGATCAGGTGTCTTGCCACCAATGAGCTTTTGACAAGGTGCTCAAAAACCAGATTCAAACTTTTGAAGGGAGTTTGAAAAACCCTTTACAGAGTGGGGGTGAGAGAGTGATGACAGTCTTCTCTTTCTCAATCAACTGAGAAGACTATATGGATTGATGTCAAAGCTCCCCCTGAATCCTTGAAATCTTCAGGAAGAAGAGCTTTGCTGAGGGTGATAGGCCTTCAAAGGTAGAACTCCAGCAAGAGATGATTTCAGTAATGACTGAAATGTTGAGTGTCTGGAGTCTTGAAATGATGTTGGCCTTGAACACTTTAAGAGCTGAAGAGATCTGAAGATTTTTGAAAGCTTGATCTCTCTGATGAGTGTTCTTCAGAATTCTTATTGACAGAATATTTTCAAGGAGTCTCTGTGTACTGAGTTGTGTCCTATTCTTGTCAATCTCTTTTTTTTGTTCTTATCTATTCTCTGTCTTGATTCAAAAGCATTCTGTCTTTTATTCTCTATGTCTGAATAGAATATCACTCTGTCAAAGATAGCCGTTGGTCTACATTGATTATAGCCTTAATTGCATAATTTGTTCTGAAGGAAAGTCCACTGAATTGTTCCTTGAAAAATCCCTTGAAACTTGCTCCAGAAGTAAATGAAAACGGCTGGCAGATCTTCTGAATTAAATGCAGAATAACTTCTATCTGATTTAAATTTGAATTCTGAAAGATAACTGAAATCGTCGAACTGAGCTCTGCTATCGTCGAGCTGAGCTCAGCGAACTGGAAAGTGCAAGCAGCAAAGAAATCATCGATCTGAGCTCAAAGATCGTCGAACTGAGCGCAGAGATAAGGATCCAGTGCAGAGTCAAAATCGTCGACCTGAGCTCAGCGATCGTCGAATGGAGTTCGACGATATTGAGAAGTTGAGCTCAGCGATCGTCGAGTGGAGCTCGACGATATTATGAGGTTTGAGCTCAGCGATCGTCGAATGGAGCTCGATGATCTGTCGAAGTTGAGCTAGACGATCGTCGACCGGATTTCGACGAAACGTCGTGCTGAGCTCGACGATTGGACTTAGTCTCCAGAAAAACTTTGGTCTACAGGGCAGCTTCCAAACCTAGATTCCTGATCCCTTAGACTCAATTCTAATTGACCTATTAAGCTATACAGAAGGTCAAACACAGATTCCTAGAGACATAGTGATCCTGACCCAAATTAGTAATAGGGTGTTCCAACACGGTGGGACAATTGTGGTCGTGAGGAGCTCTCTTGGGAGCGAGAGCAGACTATGCTTGACGAGTATCCGGAGTTGTTCCACTCAGGTACAAATTTTGGTTTTGTACATGTCTTTCCTTTATATAATTTCGTGGACGAAATTCTCTTAAGAGGGGGAGAGTTGTAACGCCCCGAAACTCAAAGGAGCAAAGGGGGGCGTTTTGGGCCAGTTTGGGTTCTAGCTACAGGTACACGACCTGGGACACGGGCGTGTCCCAGGGCGTGTCAAGCCTGTGTCGACACTGAGACGGGAAGTCGACACTTTGGTCTCGATATTATGTCAAGACTAGGCACACGGCCTGCGACACGGGCGTGTCGCAGGGCGTGTCGACCCGTGTCAACACTTAGCCCGTGAAGTCGACACTCTGTGTTCGACGAAGTGTCGAGACATGGCACACGGCCTGCGACACGGGCGTGTCGCAGGGCGTGTCAACCCGTGTCAGTAGGTCGACGATCTTCGCTCGACGAAGTGTCGAGTGTCGAGACCGTGTACACGGCCTGGGGTCCGGGTGTGTTGAGGTGACACGGGTAAGGATACGGGCGTGTCCTAGAACCCGTGCAGTGCTCGGGTTGTTTTCGGGGAAAAATGATGGGGGTACACGGCCGGCCACACGGCCGTGTCAGGTGGAACACGGGCGTGTCAGCTCGAACACGGGCATGCTCGATACCCGTGTGTTATTCCAGGTGATTCAATTTTGACGGCGAATGAGGCACACGGCCCTGGACACGGGCGTGTGCCAGGACGTGTTCGGTCCAGATTGGGCATTTCAGTCCCGAATCAAAGTCGTTCGTTTCCTTATTTTGAGATCCAACGGCTGGGGGTTGTTCCTGAAGGGATATACCCGGGATTGGACTTAGAAACCCTCACTTTTTATAAGTTATCTTCTTTCTAAAACCTTAGAGAGAGAGGAGAGCCAAGGAAGGAAGAAGGAGTTAGATCCGGCCATTGGAGGAGCTTCGAAGCTCCGAATCGCGAGCCGACTCCGGATCCACGGAGGCAAATCTAGTGCGGTGCTTTTCATCTATTTACTTTTCAATGGCGCCAAAGAGGAATGCTAGGGTAACGATCCTCATCTTGAGCATGAGTAGCTCTCTTTCTTTGCATAGGAAGCCCGCTCTCGCGAGTTTGCGGAGAGTTGGAGGCGTTCCTTCGGGTAGATATATGAAGTCCCCGTTGTTTAGAGTCCGTAAGCGATAACGGACATAGGCATGATGTGTGAAGCCTACCCAGACATGTTGGTCTGGATCGGTGATGTTGGATTGCATAAATGCCGGAGAAGACTCCGTGCTATGGTTTATTTTTCGGGTTTTCTACGCGGTAGATTGCAGCAGGGAGCCTTGGGGACTAACCCAAAAGTGCACCCGGAAAACTGGGCGGATACGAGATCTTGCCAACATGGAGGCCTGAGAGCCAACTTGAACATAACCGAGTTATGTGAAATTGTGTGATGAAAATGGGACTCGGGAGAAGTTTGACCTGCGCAAATGGCTTAAATTGTCGTTGCGACGTGAGCACGGGTTAGATGGAACCGTACCCATATCTATGTCATTCGGGTTAAAGAGACCTAAGGTTACGTGGCACTTACCGTTGGCATAGATGAGAGTCTTCGGCGGTCAATGGCTTAAATTGACGTGACCCATGTCGGGAAGACAAATTGCTCATATGTTTGGCCGTCAAAGTGGCGGTGGTGCGTCCGGAATGTACATGGCTTTAACTGACGTGACATCGACCGGTTCACCGAGAATGTGCCCTGAGTGCACGGGGTGTGTGGCCGTGTGAGCTTACGCCTGTGATGAAATGAATACTATTATATTGCTCGTTTGTGCTAATAAAACTGCAGGGAAGGAGCATTGCCGCCCCGAGTTGGGGGCGGGATCGTTATAATTTGGTCAGCATTGCTGACCGTTGCCTTTTTGTTCGCCACCGAGCAGTGGTTATGTTGCTTGTAGGTGCTGCTGGACCATGCGGTCAATAGCGGGCTAAAGCCCAAATTGCGAAGCCAGCCCTTGAGGGCCTATTTGGAGTGTTTACTGTTTTATTCATGTATGACCGGCCTGCGTGCCGTGGTTTGTAAATCATGTAACATTAAGTAAACCTTTTTGTAAGGCCTTAAAGTCAGTACTGGTGTATGTACTTCATTCCTGGTTGGCTATTCTAGTGGAAATTCATGCTTTAGTGCTGGGTTCTTTATTTCAACTTAAACTGCTTCCGCTAGAATGCTCTGTGTAGGATGTTATGATTAGTTGGATGATTTCCATTGAGTAACCACCCGGTCTGTCTATGGTATATGGCGTCGGGCCCCCGCCGGACCTACTCCTATATGCTATGCAACGGATAGGGGGTGTTACATGACACATCTCAAACTGTGTCGACTCATAGTGTTGTCTGACTCTGTCGAGACATTAGAAGTTTGTGTCGATACATTAAGTATCAATTACCCTGCATTTTGACCTTCTGTGTTGACAAACATATAAATAGGTCACAAAACAACTTTGTCGACTATGCTCTCAACATTTTTGAGACCAAATCTTTGAGTCGACAAACCTTCATCTCTCTTCTCCTCAAATTTCTCGTCACCAATGATGCCAAAATTGGAGAACAACATCAACGAAGGCTATGAATTGGTTCGCAATGCTTTTGAGAGTGCTACGACTGAGATTAGAGATGTGATAACCCTAATCAAAGAAAGTGGTTTAGAATATCTAGTTTCAGAACCTACCAAGATCTGGAAGACGGAGGTTCTTGAATTCTATACAAAAGCAACCCTAGATTCAACTGGATTGAAGATTAGGTTATCAATTCAAGGAAGCAAGGTGAAACTTACCCAAAAGCGTCTGAGGAAGACACTCCAATTGCCCAGGACTCAGGAAGATGATGAAGTCACATCTTTAATGACAAAAGAAGCTCTTCAATGGTGTGGCCTGGATCCCACCACTAAGATTGAATCATCAATGCAGAGGAAGGGGATGAACTCACTAGGAAAGTTTCTTTCAGAGATTATGGGAAAAGTAATTCTCTGCAAACCAGGAGGACATGATAGGATCTCAGCCTATATGTTCAGCTTAATGACCAGAGTTATCTTCAGAATAAAAACTAACTAGTCTGCTGTGATTTTTGACAAGATCAAGGAAAGTTTGAAGAAACCTAATCTAGGAAGAATACTGAGTCTGTATCTGGCAATGAATATTCCAGAAGTGCTGAACCACACAACAGGATCTAGAATAAACCACATGATAAGGATGGATATGGAAATACTATCCAGGTGAGAAAGAGTTCTGACAAAGGATGGTTCTACACCACAGAAACAACCACAACTAAAAAAGAAAAAGACAACCCCCAGGAAACCTGAATCTTCTAGTGATTCAGAAGAATAAGTGATCTTCAGTTCCGATGAAGAACAACAAGAATCTACAAGGAGATCATCTGACACTAAGAATATAGATGATAGTCAGATGCAGGGGAGCATATTCTAGAAAGCACCATCCAACTGGATCAAGTTCAGGATATGTTTCCTCTAGGGGGAGCCAATGAGCTTTCACCAGCTCAACAAGAGGCCTTGCCTCCAGAAGTTGCTCAAGAGATAGAGCAAGCTACATTAGAGAGTGAAATAACCACTCAAACTATTCTTGAGGTAATAGATGATATTAATCACACTACACTAGATACTGAGGCAGATACATTAACTATGCTTCTAACTAATGTTAAACAGACACACCATGACAACATCCCTGCACAGGATATATCAATGGATGATACATCTGCATTAGATGATGCTCCATTAATTGTACAAAATACATATGTTCCTCCAGTTCAACTGCAACAAGAATTCACTCTTGAGGAATTGTTTCCTAACTTACCAGAAGTAAGGACTGAGGAAGTAGTGCCAAGGACTGAGGGGGAGGAGCCAGGGACTAAGGGGGAGTTGCTAAGGACTGACAAGGAGCTGCCCTCTAGTACAAAGGACACAGTGTGTAACGCCCCGAAACTCAAAAGAGCGACGAGTGACGAATCTGTACCAAATTTGGAATTTGGCAGGGGTACACGACCTGGGACATGGGCGTGTCCCAGGGCGTGTCGGGGTAGTTCAAAGTTCTGGCAAAACGATCAGGCAGAAATCTGGGTTCAACGATCGTCGAGCAGCGGTCGATGATCTGGTCGCAATGTTGCGATCGACGATCGGGCCAGCTATTCTGTGTTCGATGATTGGGCCATCTATTCTATCTTCGACGATCGGGCTAGCTATTTGTGTTCGAAAATCGGGCCAGCTATCTGTGTTCGACGATCAGGAAAGCTATCTCCGTTCGACGATCGGGCCGTGGGTTCGACGATCGGGCCACGTGTTTGTCGATCAGGCAGTTTTCTGTGTTCGACGATCGGGCCGTGGGTTCGACGATCGGGCCGTCCGTTCGATGATTTGGCCAGAGTTTCCCCGTTCGATGATCTGGCAGCGGTCGACGATCTTGGTTCGATGATCGTCGAGCGCGGGGCTTTGTGGCGTGATTAACTCTGTCGACACGGAATGTCGATACAGGGGTTTTGGCGGGAGTTGACTATTCGTTCCGACACTATTTTGACGCGGACGTGTCCTACTCCTGTTGGCGTACCATGCAGAGTTTAACCCCATTTGTCCAGGTCAGTCCTAGATCGGAGCCATGCATTTCCCTTTTGTGGGATCCGACGGCTGGAGGTTAATCCGATTGGATTATACCCGAGGGAAGGTTTTCAAAACCATTATTTTTCTGCCGTGTTCTCTGTCTAAATCCTAGAGAGAGGGGAGAGCAAAGGAGGAAGAAGAAGCTTTGATCCAGTCTTTGGAGGAGTTTTAGAGCTCCAAATCGCGAGCCGACTTTGGATCTACGAAGGAAAGGAGATTGCAGTGCTTTTCATCCGCGTACATTTCCATGGCGCCAAGGAAGAACGCTAGGGTAGCGATTCTTTTCTTGAGCATGTGTAGCTTTCCTTCTTTTGCATAGGAAGCCAGCTCTCGCGAGTTTGCGGTGAGTTGGAGGCGTTACTTCGGGTAGATATGTAAAGTCCCCATTGTGTAGAGTCTGTAATCGAGAATAAACATAGGCATGATGTGTGAAGCCTATCCGGACATGTTGGTCTGAATCGGTGATGTTGCATTGCTAAAATGCTGGAGAAGACTCTGTGCGAATGTTTGTTTTTCGGGTTTTCTACGTGGTAGATTGCAACAGGGAGCCTTGGGGATTAACTCTAAGGTGCACCCGGAAAACTAAGCGGATGTGTGATCTTGCCAACTTGGTGGCCTGGGAGCCAACTTGAACATAATCGGGTTATGTGAAGTATGTAATGGAAACGGGACTTGGGAGAAGTTTGACCCGCGCATATGGCTTAAATTGTCGTTGCGATGTGGGCACGGGTTAGATGGAACCGTACCCGTTCTATGACGTTCGGTTAGAGCCGTTGGCATAGATGAGGGTCTTCGGCGGTCTATGGCTTAAATTGACGTGACCCATGCCAGGAAGACAAAATGCTCATATGTTTGGCCGTCAAAGTGACGGTGGTGAGATCGGAATGTCTATGGCTTAAATTGACGTGACATTGGCCGGTTTATCGAGAATGTGCCCTGAGTGCACGGGGCGTGTGGCCGTGCGTGCCAACGCCTATGATGTAATGTATATTTATATACTGCTTGGTTATGCTAATAAGTGCAGGGAAGGAGCATCGCCGCCCCGAATTGGGGGCGGGATCATTATAATTTGGTCAGCATTGCTGACCGTTTCTTTTGTTTGTCACCGTGCGGTGGTTTGTTGCTTGCAGGTGCTGCTGGACCAAGCGGTCAATAGCGGGCTAAAGCCGAAATTGCGAAGCCGGCACTCAAAGGCCTAATTGGAGTGTTTACTTGCTTTTGTTCATGTATGACCGGCCTGCGTGCCGTGGTATGGAAAACATGTAATATGAGTAAAACATTTGTAAGGCCATAAGGACAGTACTTGTGTATGTACTTCATTCCTTTTTGTCTTGTTAGTGGACATTCATGCTTGTTGCTGGGTTCTTTTAATTGCAACTATTTAAACTGCTTCCGCTAGAATGATCTGTGTAGGACGTTGTGATTGGTTGGATGGTTTCCATTGAGTAACCACCCGGTCTGTCTGTGGTATATGGCGTCGGGCCCCGGCCGGACCTACTGCTATATGCTATGCGACAGATAGGGGGTGTTACAATTTGGTATCAGACTACTGGTTTCGGTCAGGCTTAAATGAATTCGTGGACGGATTCTTTTTAAGGGGTGGTGATATGTGCGTCATCGTTATAACAACAAAAGAACCCATGAATGTCCACTTAGGAATTAAAATACACGTGTTTGGGGAACCTGCGTGTTCCTATAATTACTGTTTGCAATTTTAGTTGGTCGCTTAACGGTGTTTTGTACCACTATAGGTGACCAGAAGTGGTACTGGGCCGTGGGAACGTCGAGTTTCTGAGGCTAGCAGTGCACCAAATGATGCTCCTGCAACACCTCCATCGGCTGAGACCATACGATTGGTGGCCGAAGCAGTGTTCGCCATGATTAATGCGCAGCCTACAAGGAAAATGCAGCAGCCCGCTCCTGCGATGGAGCAGGTACCTCTTCCAGAGGTAGAGCCGAGAAGAGTGGAACAGGTAGTAGAGGAACCGTTGGTGCCAAGGAGGGCAACCGAGAGACAGCTCAAACATGTCACGAGCTTTAATCCTCCGGTATTCTCGGGGTTGGGAACCCCATCTCAAGCTGAAGACGAGCTCTCCATGGTGAAGAGAGTCTTGACAGCAACAGAGACGAAGGAATGGCAAATGACCACTATTGCTACGTCCCTTCTGGACGGTGAAGCGAGATTGTGGTGGGAAGGATTGGAGCTGTATCTATTGAGAGGTAGACAACTTACAAACGTCTCGATGGAGGAGTTCTCGAGATTGTTCTTGGCTATGTACCTCCCTTCGGTGCAGAGGATAGCGTTAGAGAACGAGTTCCTGAAGTTGGTTCAAGGAGATAGTAGCGTGGATGAATATCTCCACGAGTTTACTCGATTGAGTAGATATGCTAGCTCCACCATTGCGGATGAGGAGCGCAAGATGAATTGATTCTACGAAGGGTTGAGAGCTGATTTGAGGCTACTACTCTCGGGGCCGATGATGCAGGGTTTCTTGACCTTGGTCAACACGGCTCGGTCCTTGGAGAAGGACATGAAGAATGTTCAGGCAAAGAAAAGTTTGGGTGACAAGAAGTTTGAATTCAAGGCGCCGACTACTTCAAAGTCCAGCTATCTAAGATTCTTTAAGAAGGCTAGGACTTCGGGTCCAGCTCCTTCTTCAGGTGCTTCTGGGGCGACTACGGGTCGGACCCCGGGTGCATGCTTTACTTGTGGAAAGTCGGGGCACTTTGCCCGCGATTGCTGGAGCGGACATACCAAATTCGTAAGGAAGTCGGGAGCAACTTATGAAGAGAAGGGCAAGGCGGTGGAGTCAACCGCGTCCCATTATGCTCCGGCCCAACCGAAGGTTTATAATCTTGGCCAACAGGAGGCCATCAAACAGGTGGATGCGGTGACATGTAAAATTTAAATTTGTAGCAAGTTAAATTTCTTAAAATAATTGTTATGCAAATGTTACCTTACCACTGCTTGTTTAAGATTTGTTTTGATTTGTGAAAATCCGGCAAGAGCACTCTTCGATACAGGAGCTTCACACTACTTTTTGTCCAAAGAATTCATATCGCGCATCAGAGTACCTTCTTCGATGGCGAAGGACAAGTTGGATGTGTTGTTGCCCAATGGGTGTTCGATGCGCGCGGATAGAATCTGTGGTGTGAAGATTCGAATTGGGAGCCAGGAGTTCCATTTGTAAGCGTCGTTATTGCCGCTAGTGGAATTTGACGTTATATTTGTCATGGACTGGCTCTCGGAGCAGCGAGCCTATATTGATTGCGGTAGCAAGGAAGTCAAGCTCGGAGCAGGTCGTGAGACGACTTTCACGGGCTTGAACGGGTCGAGCAAGATGTTGATGTCTGCTCTTCAGGTGGTGAAGGCGGTTCGTGTCGGTGCAGAAATGTTCTTTACACTAGTGGAGGTTGCAAAGCCTAAGCCAGCGTTGGATAATATTTCAGTGGTATCGGAGTACCCTGATGTGTTCCCTAGCGATCTTCCTGGTGTCCCGCCGCAACGGGAGATAGATTTTACGATAGAGCTCGTACTAGGTGTAAAGCCTATGTCACGCTCTCCATATCGGCTAGCGCCTAAGGAAATGGCGGAGCTGAAGGTTCAACTGTAAGAGTTGTTGGAGCAAGGGTATGTGCGTCCAAGTTCTTCGCCTTGGAGTGCGCCGGTCCTCTTTGTTAAGAAGAAGGACGGAAGCTTGGGGCTATGTATTGATTATCGGGAGCTCAATAAGTTGACAGAGAAGAACAAGTACCCGATCCCCCGGATCGGTGATCTTTTTAATCAGTTGGTCGGGTCGACGGTGTACTCAAAGTTGGATCTCAAGTCCGGGTACTATCAGCTGCGAATAAGGGAGAGTGATATCCCAAAGACAACGTTCAGTACGAGATACGAGCATTACGAGTTTACAGTCATGCCATTTGGGCTGACTAATGCGCCGTCAGTGTTCATGGATTTGATGAATAGGACCTTCAGGGAGTACTTGGACCATTTTGTGATCGTCTTCATCGATGATATTTTGGTGTACTCGCAGAGTGAGGAAGATCACTTCAAGCATCTTCATTTGGTTTTGGAGACGTTAAGGAGGAATCAATTGTACGCCAAGTTCTCGAAGTGCGAGTTTTGGTTGTCCTCAGTGGCGTTCCTCGGTCATATAGTGAGTGGGGAAGGTATTGCAGTGGATCCGGCGAAGATTGTTGCGATACGGGAGTGGCCTGAGATTTCTACCGTAGCGAAAGTCCGGAGCTTTCTGGGGCTTGCCGGCTATTATAGGCGCTTCGTAGAGAACTTCTCGCGGATATCATTACCTCTCACTACTTTGACGAGGAAGGAGCAGAAGTTCATTTGGACGCCGGAGTGCGCGCGAGCTTTTGAGGAGTTGAAATGTCGGTTGACCACGACGCCTGTGCTAAGTTCGCCGAGTGGGACCGAAGGTTATGAGATTTATAGTGATGCTTCGGGCAGTGGTTTGGGTTGCGTGCTACTGCAACACGGAAGTGTGATAGCTTATGTCTCGAGACAGCTGAAAGTGCATGAGAGGAACTATCCGGTCCATGACTTGGAGTTAGCGGTCGTGATTTTTGCCTTGAAGCTGTGGATACATTATTTGTACGGTGTGAAGATTGATATCTACACCGATCACAAGAGCCTGAAGTATTTGATTGATCAGAAAGATCTGAATATGCGACAGCGTAGATGGATGGAGTTCCTGGGGGACTATACATTCAAGATCCACTACGTGCCTGGTAAGGGTAATGCGGTTCCGAGCGCGTTGAGTCGCCGAGCCCCAACTCAAGCCAATTGGCTATCAGTGCATAATGAGCGGTTGGTTCGGGAGTTGGAGGCGTTGGAGATTTCTTGCGTGGATAAGTAGTCAAGTGCTGAAGCACTATTGAATTGGACGGAAGTTTAATATGACCTGGCTGATCGCATTCGGCATGCCTTGGATTTGGATGACCACATGAAGCAGCTCATGGTTGAAGCTCTGGATGGGTCAAATTCCCAACATGAAGTTGTGGATGGATTGCTTTGGAAAGACGGTCGTCTTTGCGTCCCAAGCGTGGGCAGTTTGTGGGTGGATTTGTTGTATGAGGCGCACCATACCAAGTACTCGATTCACCCGGGGAGCACAAAGATGTACCACGGCGTTAAGAAACTGTTTTGGTGGCCGGGTTTGATGAAGGATGTGGCGCTCTACGTGGCGAAGTGCCAAACTTGCGCCTTGGTGAAGGCGGAGTGCCAAAAGCCGGGAGGATTTCTGAAGTCCTTGCCTATTCCGGAGTGGAAATTCGACGACATCACTATGGACTTTGTGCACGGGTTGCCAAGGTCGCAAAAGGGGAACAACGCCATCTGGGTGGTCGTAGATCGGCTAACGAAGGTGTCGCATTTCATTCCGCATAGGAAGGATGATCCGGTGGAGAAGTTGGCATAGTTATATGTGGATAATATTGTACGGCTTCACGGTGTGCCCCGCAGCATCGTGAATGACCGAGATGGGCGGTTCACATCCAATGATTGGATGCTTGTGCAGCAAATGTTGGGAACAAAGCTGAGTGTTAGCACAGCCTTCCATTCGTAGACGAATGGGCAGACCGAGAGGTTCAATAGAACTATGGAAGACATGCTCCGCATGCGTGTCTTGGACTTTGGAAAGCAATGGGAAGACCATCTTTATTTGGTGGAATTTGCATACAACGATAGCTACCAAGCGAGTATTCAAATGACGCCCTTCGAGGCCCTTTATGGTAGAAGATGTCGCACGCCGTTGTCCTGGTTGGAAACGGGCGAGTCAAAGTTGTACAAGCATCAAGAAGTGGAAGATGCTACTTCGTTGGTGCGAACCATTCGGGAGAGGTTGCTAGTCGCTCAGGACCGGAAAGCGAAGTACTGTAATGCCAAGCACAGGAATGTGGAGTTCACTGTGGGCGACTGGGTGCACTTAAAGATCAAGCTGTTCAAGGGTGTCTCGCGGGTGCGGCGCTTGAAAAAGCTAAGCCCGAGGTACCTTGGGCCGTTTGAAGTTCTGGAGCGGATTGGCGAAGTGGCTTATCGGTTGAAGCTATCGGTGGAGCTTAGTGGTCTACATGATATATTCCATATATCGGTGCTACGGAAGGCGGTGCAAGAGCCTACGCAGGTGATCGCGGTCGATCAAGTGCCGATTGATAGTGGGTTGACGACAAAGGTCAAGCCCATGCGTATTGAAGACTCGGAAGTCAAGCGTCTACGTAATAAAGAGATCAAGATGGTCAAGGTCCGATGGGACAATTGCGGTCGAGAGGAGCTCTCTTGGGAGCGAGAGCAGACTATGCTTGACGAGTATCCGGAGTTGTTCCGCTCAGGTACAATTTAATTCTGTACTTATCTTTCCTTTATGTAATTTCGTGGACGAAATTCTTTTAAGAGGGGGAGAGCTGTAACGCCCCGAAACTCAAAAGAGTGACGGGTGACGAATCTGTACCAAATTTGGAATTTGGCAGGGGTACACGGCCTGGGACACGGGTGTTTCCCAGGGCGTGTCGGGGTAGTTCAAAGTTCTGGCAAAACGATCAAGCAGAAATCTGGGTTCGAGGATCGTTAAGCAGCGGTCGACGATCTGGTCACTATGCTGCAGTCGACGATCGGGCCAGCTATTCTGTGTTCGACGATCGGGCCAGCTATTCTGTGTTCGACGATCGGGCCAGCTATCTATGTTCGACGATCGGGCCAGCTATCTGTGTTCGACGATCGGGCCAGCTATCTATGTTCGACGATCGGGCCAGCTATCTCTGTTCGACGATCGGGCCGTGGGTTCGACGATCGGGCCGCTTGTTCGGCAATCAGGCAGTTTTCTGGGTTCTACGATCGGGCCGTGGGTTCAACGATCGGGCTGTCTGTTCGACGATTTGGCCAGAGTTTCCCCGTTCGACGATCTGGCAGCGGTCGACGATCTTGGTTTGACGATCATCGAGCGCGAGGCTTTGTGGCGTGATTAACTCTGTCGACACGGAATGTCGACACAGGGGTTTTGGCGGGAGTTGACTATTCGTTCCGACACTATTTTGACGCGGACGTGTCCTACTCCTGTTGGCATACCATGCGGTGTTTAACCCCATTTGTCCAGGTCAGTCTTAGATCAGAGCCGTGCATTTCGCTTTTGTTTGATCCGACGGCTGGAGGTTAATCCGATTGGGTTATACCCGAGGGAAGGGTTTCAAAACCATTATTTTTCTGCCGTGTTCTCTGTCTAAATCCTAGATAGAGGGGAGAGAGAAGGAGGAAGAAGAAGCTTAGATCCAGTCTTTGGAGGAGTTTTAGAGCTCCAAATCGTGAGCCGACTTCGGATCTACGAAGGCAAGGGGATTGCAGTGCTTTTCATCCACGTACATTTCCATGGTGCCAAGGAAGAACGCTAGGGTAACGATTCTCTTCTTGAGCATGTGAAGCTCTCCTTCTTTTGCATAGTAAGCCCGCTCTTGCGAGTTTGCGGTGAGTTGGATGCATTCCTTCGGGTAAATATGTAAAGTCCCCATTGTGTAGAGTCCGTAATCGAGAACGGACATAGGCATGATGTGTGAAGCCTATCCGGACATGTTGGTATGGATCGGTTATGTTGCATTGCATAAATGCCGGAGAAGACTCCGTGCAAATGTTTGTTTTTCGGGTTTTCTACTTGGTAGATTGCAACAGGGAGCCTTGGGGATTAACCCTAAGGTGCACCCGGAAAACTAGGCGGATGCGTGATCTTGCAAACTTGGTGGCCTGGGAGCTAACTTGAACATAACCGGGTTATGTGAAGTATGTAATGGAAACGGGACTCAGGAGAAGTTTGACCCGTGTATATGGCTTAAATTGTCATTGCGATGTTAGCACGGGTTAGATAGAACCGTACCCGTTCCATGTAGTTTGGTTAGAGCCGTTGGCATAGATGAGGGTCTTCGACGGTCTATGGCTTAAATTGACGTGACCCATGCCGGGAAGTCAAAATGCTCATATGTTTGGTCGTCAAAGTGGCGGTGGTGAGATCGGAATGTCTATGGCTTAAATTGACATGACATTGTCCGGTTCACCGAGAATGTGCCCTGAGTGCATGGGGCATGTGGCCGTGCATGCCAACGCCTGTGATGCAATATATATTTATATACTGCTTGGTTATGCTAATAAGTACAGGGAAGGAGCATCACTGCCCCGAATTGGGGGCGAGATCGTTATAATTTGGTCAGCATTGCTGACTGTTGCTTTTGTTTGCCACCGTGCAGTGGTTTGTTGCTTGCAGGTGCTGCTTGACCAAGCGGTCAATAGCGGGCTAAAGCCCAAATTGCGAAGCCGACCCTCGAAGGCCTAATTGGAGTGTTTACTTGCTTTTGTTCATGTATGACCGGCCTGCGTACTGTGGTATGGAAAACATGTAATATGAGTAAACCATTTGTAAGGCCTTAAGGCCAGTACTTGTGTATGTACTTCATTCCTTTTTGGCTTGTTAGTGGACATTCATGCTTGTTGCTGAGTTCTTTTAATTCCAACTATTTAAACTGCTTCCGCTAGAATGCTCTGTGTAGGACGTTGTGATTGGTTGGATGGTTTCCATTGAGTAACCACCCGGTCTGTCTGTGGTATATGGTGTCGGGCCCCGGCCAGACCTACTGCTATATGCTATGCGACGGATAGGGGGTGTTACGCAGTGATCCTTGGAAGTTCTTCTGAATCTGATGATGGAGAAGCACTCAAAGAAAAGAAGAGAAAACTGATAGTTTACGGGAAGAAAAGCTCAAGCTATAAGAAAGCTTTACAGACTACCTCACAATCCTCAGCTCCAGCAGTTGACTTCAGTTCACTGTTGGTTACTCTGCAAGTTAAAATGGATGAGCAAAGACAAGCTCTTGAAAAATATGTGGATGAAAGCCATAAGGAACTTTAGTTTACTTTGGATCAAGATATAAAATCAATCAGATTTGAAGTAAACCAGAATAAGAAAGAGATGACAGACTACTTCCATAAAGGAAGTAATGCTGTAGTTTATCTGGTCAAGCAGCAACAAGAGCCAAGAACACAGATTGATGATATAGTGGTAAAGCAAGGATATGTTCTGGAAAATCAGCTAAGGATGAATGATAATCTTACTGAATCACATAATGTGATTGTTACTGAGTTAAAGAATAATGCAACTGCATTAAATGAGGAAAGAACTAAAGAGAAGTCAGAGTTTGATAAGAAACTTCAAGAAGATTTAGCCACTTTCCAATCTGCCATTCAAGCCTCTCAGAAGATCATATCTGCTCAGCTACAGAAGTTTAAAGCTTATTATACAGAAGGAACCAATTATCTAGTTAATCAGATCAGGTTCCAAAAGGATGATCTCAGGGATCATGTTGAGAGAGAAGTCATAAAGGGGGAGAGGTTGTTAGTCAATGCAGGCTCTGAACATGCCAAATGGATAACTAATTCTATCAGAGCCACTCTTGGATATCCTCCTTTGTGTGATGATGATAATACAGCTGAGTCAGGAATTCAAGCTGTAGGAATTGAAGGGGGTCAGCAGGAGGTAGCTCAAATTATATACCCCCTTCTAACATTGAGGGCATTCAACAACTGGTTCAACAGATGTATAGCCCTGCAGAGGCTGCTAAGAATGTTATAATTGAGAAAGTGGAAATGTCAGAGGCAGCACTGAATAAAGAGCAAGAAGTTCAACTCTCAAAGAAAAGGTTTAGAGAGCAGGCTAAACTGAAGCATGATTTTGAAAGATGGAGTCCCACCTCCAGAAATATAATACTCACTGCCTGACAAGCTGTCAAAGACAAAATGCATGATAGAGGCAAGTGGTATTCTGAAGTTGTGTGGAACAAATATCTGCAGAGAGAAGATGTGATACATCAGTTCAGAATGGATCACAAGGCTGGGAAAATACCTGCTACAGCTGTGGAGCCCAGTAAATACTTTCCCAAGCCTTATCACTATTTTGAAAGGCAAAAAGTTAAGGCTGAAGAACTTAAGAAGAAGGATCTCAAAGGCAAAAAGCCAGCTGAAGATACTGAAGCTCCAGTACAAGCAAGGGTACAGTCTGGCAAAGGCATAGTGATTAAGGAGCCTGATCAGCCTTAGGATAGAATGACTAGATTTTAGAACATTGTAATCTTCAGTTTTAAAGATCTATGTAATCTGTTGTTAACAAATCTTGTTTTGATGTTTAAACAAAACAATGATTCATGCTTGTATCATATTCAGTGATGATATAATATACTTGTTTTGTTTATATGTTACCCTATCATTGAATGCTTTCATACATCATATTGTTTATTTTATTATAAGTGATGTATATTATTTACTAAGTGTTATGACTTCTCCAAATAGGGGGAGATTGTTGGGTACATTGGAAAATGTGTACCAGATTTGGAGAAGCCTCACCTAACTCAATGATATGCATCAAGTTATATTTGATGTTGTGTTGAGTTATCATGTGCAGATTAAGTAAATGGAAGAAAAAAATTGTAAGTACAATTGTCGACACTTGGGAATGGCTGTGTCGACACCAAGGGCCAGATTGTGTCGACACCCAGAATTTGTGTCGACACACAGAAAATCTGTCGACAACGCTGTGTTGACACCAAGGGCCAGATTATGTCGACATCATCAGGATCTGTGTCGACACACAGAGAAGCTGTCGACACATTCCAGAATTCTGTCGACAACGACTGTGTCGACACACAAAACTTGTGTCGACACACACCAGAATTCTATCGACCCTAAATTTGTCAAGACAAGGAGTGTTTGTGTCGACACACAGGACTTGTGTCGACATATTCCACAGAAGCTGTGTCGAGAAGTAAAAGTGAAGCTGTGTAGACATCATCAAGACTTGTGTTGACACATGGACTATGTGTGTCGACATATGTGAAGTATTCACTCGACATTCTCTGTTGCTGAGTCAAAGTCCAATGGAGGTTGAAGTAATACAACTGGAGACTTGACAGCTGTCATTACTGACATTGTTGTCACATCTGTCAGAGGTGTCAGAAGACAGTTTGAAATTGGAACAGCCGGTAACTATGGATGAAGCCTATATATAGATATGCTCTCTCAACAATTGAGACACAATAGAGAACACAAAGCTAATCAATTATCTATTGTGAAGAAGTGATCGTGAACACGATCAGTGAATAAAGAATATTCTCTGATGGATTGAGGATCCACAAGAAGAGAAAGAAGAAACAGTCAATAGATTGTAGAGAGAGAAAAACAAGAAGGAGAGAAGTCCTTATCCAGTGAAGGCAGATCCTGAACAGTCTGTTATAAGAATTCAGATCAATTCTGAAGAAGAATTCAGATTAATTTTTGAAGGAAGCTGATTGAAGATCAACTCCAACACCAAGAAGATCAACCCTACTTTGTTCAGATTCAAGAAGCTTTGAAGAAGCTAAGACATGTTGATCCTTAAGTAATCAGTTCTATCAAGAACTGATCAAGAAGCCTTCAACCAATTCTCTCCATCTGTCTGAAGATATTATTATTATTATCTTTTTCATCAAAAAACTTTTGTAGGATCTGTAATAGATCTGAGTGTAGGAGATTTACTTCTCTGAGTTGTAAGCCTAAATTATAAAGGCGGAGGTAGGGCTGAGTGCCTGAGGTAGGGGAATCTGTTCCCTGAGTTGTAGGCCTGTGAAAGAGGCTGAGGTAGGGCTTTTGCCTGAGTTGTAGGAGTGGGGTGTCACTCTGAGTTGTAGGCCTGCGGAAGAGGCTGAGGTAGGGCTTGTGCCTGAGTTGTAGGAGTGTGGATTTACTCTGAGTTGTAGGAACCAGTCTTGGTTCTGAGCTGTAAGATCTGCGGATCTGATAATAAAGAACGAAGTTAGGCCGAATCTAGTGCACTGCTAGATAGGCGAAGGGGGAAAGTGGATGTACCCATCATTTGGGGAACCACTATAAATCTGGTGTGCAATCTGTGGAATGCTGTGTGTATGTGAATGCTGTGCTGTGTTTTCTGCTAAATAAATTGCTAAACTAGATAGATTTATCTGCCTAAGTCAGAAAAAGAATTGAACCTATTCACCCCCTCTAGGTGTTTAGAACATCTTGAAACCAATTCTTTCAACTTGTAGGGCTGCAAACGAGTCGAGTTCATCGAAAAGAGCTGGCTCGAGCTCGAACTCGAGCTTGATCTCGAACTCGAGCTCGACGAGACTATTTTAAAAGGCTTGAGCTCGAGCTCGACGAGCACGGTTCGAGCTCGAGCTCGAGCTCGGCTCGAATTTAATATTTTGTTAATAATATAAAACTATTATTTTAATTATATTATATTAATATTATGTTAATATTATAATATATTAAAATATTTAATACTAATAATATATATTATTTAATTAAAAAAGCTCGCGAGCCAGCTCGCAAGCTCGTGAACAGGGATACTTAGGCTCGAGCTCGGCTCGAAATCAGGCTCCCGCTCGACGGGCTCGAGCTCGACATGCTCGAGCTCGAGTCGAGCTTTTTTCGAGCCGGCTCAACTCAACTTGCACCCATAATGACCCGCACTTCAGAAAGGATGACCCCTGGGGGGAACGTCGGTCCATTTCCCCTACTTATCGGTCAATATGCTTGAAGCAGAACCCCTCCCCCCCTGCGTGGATATTCAATGCCCCAAAGCCCGTCCTGCCAAAGAACCTGAAGTTCAAAATCACTGCAACTGCCCTGAAGTAGCGGACTTCGATGAAAGGCTCACGCGCGAAGAAGTTCTCCGCTTAATCGCAAAAGTGCGCGAGCAAGCCAAGCAAAGTGCCGTTTTGGCCTGCCGCCCCTCCATTATTACTTGCTGTTTGCACCTGAGGTCCTGACACATCCAATCCACTATAGTTTCAAGCTCCCAAAGGTTGAGACGTACGATGATACAAGTGACCCGTCAGAGAATGTCAGACACTTCGCAATCATTATGCAACTTTGCAATGCCCCAGATCAACTATTGTGTCAAGCTTTCCCGACAAATTTGAAAGGGCAAGCTCGCACATGGTTCATGTCCTTGAAAGAAGGAGAAATCATGGATTTCACAGAACTAGCGCAACAATTCACGAATCAGTTCATCGCCAGCCGCCAGATATTCAACGATCCTTCCCACCTATCCGGTTTTCGCCAAAATAAAGGAGAACCCTTCGCTGCGATCCAGTCACCCCAGTACAAGGAGTACGATATAGAAAAGGAATTCTCAAGCAATAATAGCTCCCTTACTCCGACAACACTAACCCAGGACATGAAATATTTATACCTCGGCGGCCGACAACACAATGGGAATACCAAAAGCGCAATGAATGACAGTTCTTGGAAAAGGAAACAAGAGACCAAACCGCACCAGCCGCCTAAAAGGAACTACACCCAAGGCGCAAACACATGTCAAATAAAGAAGTCGCGCCGAAACCAAGAGCTCATACCACTTATTGCCCCTCAGGATAAGATTTTCCATGTAATTCATAACCAGCCAGCATTACACAAGCCCAGGTCGCTCGCCCGAGCTCGAGTAAATTCATCAAAATATTGACAATATCAACAGGGGCCTGGACACAACATTGATGAATGCAACCACCTGAAGGAAGAAATTCAGCGACTCGCCAGCCTAGGGATAGTCGACCAATTTCTAGTAAAAGAAAAGCGGCCTCATACTCAGGACACGGGAAGCATAACCATCGGCATCGACAAGCCGCCACCAATTAAACCAAGTCTTGGTAGATGAAGGGATTACAATGAACATATTATTCATATCAACATTACTTTAGCTAAAACTGACTACTGGTAACGTCAAACTAGAGTCAGCTAGTGCACGCATCCTGGGGGGCACTTCTGTACCAGTCGTTGGTATGACACCGCGATACTGCAACTATGATGTGCAGTTTCTCGTCATCTAGGTCGACTGTGATCACACCGCGACAATGTAACAATCACTCCTGAATGTCTTCAAAACCCACTCCAGCTGCTTTTTTCCCTGAACTATAAAACTTTTCACTCTATCATTGTCCCCCAACCAGCCACTGTGGGAGCCACAAGCCCGAATTTGTATGACCTATTTCTTATATGAAATATTATGTTTCCTATTCAATAGTGTCTGACTAGTTTTAGGTAATACTAAGCCGCGAGCGATCCTCGTGCGAACTAAGCTGCAAGCGATCCTCGTGCAAACTAAGCCGCGAGCGATCCTCATGCGGACTAAGCTGGGAGCGATCCTCGTGCGAACTATGTCGCGAGCTATCCTCGTGTGAGAGGTAAGAATGCACATGTAGTTTGAATATAAAAGCTATTCACCGAACCTTCTTTTCTATGTCAGGATGTCATCGGGGCCTGCCCCCTCACGACCAAGCTGCGAGCTATCCTCATGCGACCTAAGCCGCAAGCGATCCTCACCCGACCTAAGCCGCGAGCGATCCTCGTGCGACCTAAGCCACAAGCGATTCTCTTGCAAACTAAGCCATGAGTGATCCTCGTGTGAACTAAGCCGGGAGCGTTCCTCATGCGCACTAAGCCCTGAGTGATCCTCGTACGAACTAAGCCGCGAGCGTTCCTCACACGAACTAAGATGCAAGTGATCCTCGTGCGACCTAAGCCGCGAGTTATCTTAGTGCAAACTAAGTCGCAATTGATCCTCGCGCGAACTAAGCCGCGAGCGATTCTCATGCGAAAGGTAAGAATGCGCATGTGGTTTGAATACAAAAGCTATTCATCGATCCTGCCTTTCTACGCTAGGATGTCGTTAGGGTACGCCCCCCTCACGACCAAGCTGCGAGTGATCCTTGTGTGAACTAAGCCGCGAGCAATCCTCGTGCAAACTAAGCCACAAACGATCCTCGTACGAACTAAACCTGGAGCGATCCTCTTGCGAACTAAGCTGCGAGAGATCCTCATGCGAACTAAGCTGCGGGCGATCCTCATGCGAACTAAGCCACGAGCGATCCTCGTGCAAACTAGGCTACTAATCAGCAACAAGCATAATTACAGCCCCCACGAAGCAACTCCATGAGCAAAAAAACACTCAAATAAAAAGATGAATAAGAAGAGTACAATCATTGCAGGTACATACAAATACATGTGCAAAGGCGCCATTCAAGAACCGTCAAACGTTAAAGACGACGTACAAAAATACCCAACTAGAAAAGCAAAAAATGCAAACACACACTAATACAAGGAAACTACGTCGCTACAAATCAGCCGCGTCAATATCAGAACTCTCGTCGCCGGAGATATTATCAAAACTAAGGTTGGATACATCACTTCCCAAGCTCTTGCTGACAAGATGAAAAGCCTTCGAGACTTCACGCCTGAGGGCCAACTATCGAACGTCTTATATTTGAGGCTCCATTTCCATGCTCTAGATCTCATCGTGAAATTCCTCTGTGGTCAAGTATGTAACGCCCCGAATTTCGTGTGCGAGTCGGTCGCGGAAAAAGAGTTTTTGGTGCCTGTAGGGGTACAGGCTTAGGACACGGGCGTGTCCAAGGCCGTGTCTGGCTGGTGATTTTTGGCCGTTTCCAACCCGAGAAGGACACGGCCAGGAACACGGCCGGATGACACGGGCGTGTCATCCGACACGGGTGTGTGCCAACCCGTGTCCCTACCCGTGTCCTGATGGGTCGTGTCCGTTGCCGTGGCGGTTATGCGTGACACGCCCACGAACACGGGCGTGTCGAGGAACCCGACACGGGCGTGTCAGATCCGACACGGGCGTGTCTTGGCCCGTGTGCATTTCTCAGTTCGACGATTGTGCCTGGATCGAGGCACACGGCCTTGGACACGGCCGTGTGCCAAGCCGTGTGCGGCCCAGGTCTGGGGAATTTTGTGCAGATCCGAGCCGTTCATTTTCTTTAATTAGGATCCAATGGCCCAGATTAAACCCTGCTCTGTTAAGGCCGGGAATAGGGAGTTATTCCCTCATTTTCTCTCCAAAGTTCTCCCCTTCCAAAGTGAGAGAGGAGAGGAAGAAGAAGGAGGTTTCCGGCCGCCGGCGGAGCATCGGAGCGCCATTTCGAAATCGGAGAGCGGATCCATGGAGGGAAGGTCATTGCGAAGAGTTCTAACCGCGTAGTTTTTCCATGGCACCAAAACGGACTACAAGGGTAACGATTCTCAACTCGAGCGCTTGAATCTCTTTCTTTCTGCATAAGGAATCCCGCTCCCACGAGTATGCGGTGAGTGCGTGGTGTTCCTTGGGGGTTGATGGGAATAGTCCCCCTTGTGTTGCATGTAGAGCCCAGAATCGTAAGTACGGGCATAGGCATTGTGTGTGAAGCCTACCCGGACGTGTTTTGTCTGGATCAGTGATGTTGCATTTGATATGGTTTTGCCGGAGAAGACTCCGTGCTTTGGGTTTTTCGGGTTTCTACGCGGTAGATTGCAGCAAGGATCCTTGGAGGTTAGCTTCAAGGCGCACCCAGAAAACTGAGCGGAAACGTGTTCTGCTAACTTGGCGGTCTGGGAACCGGCCTTGATCATAACTGGGTTATGAGATTGTTTTGGGAAATTTGGGATCCAAGAGAAGCTTGGCCCGCGCAAAGTTCCTTAAATTGGACATGCGGCGTGAGCAACGGGCAAGTGGAATTGGACCTAGGCTATGTGGTTCGGTGCGAGAGACCCAAAGACGGGGACTGGCCGTTGGCATAGTCGGAGCCTTAGACGGTGGTCAGAAAGGCTAAATGCTCACATGTTGTTGCCATCCTAGGGATGGTGGTGAATGCACTGATTTGTCAGGGTTCACCAGGAATGTGCCCTGAGTGCACGGGGTGTTTGGCCGTGCGAGCCTACACCTGTGGCGAATTATAACTGCGATATATATATTGTTGGGCTAATGTTTTGCAGGGAAAGAGCACCGCCGTCCCGAGTAAGGGGCGGGGTCGTTATAATTTGGTCGGCTTTTAGCTGACCGTTGCTTTATTTGCCACCGTGCGGTGGTATGTGCTTGCAGGTGCTGCGGAGCCGAGCGCCAAATAGCGGGCTGGAGCCCATGTTGCTGTGCTGGCCCTAGAAGGCCGTAGAATAGTTGTTTTTTACATTTTTCATGTGTGGCCGGCCTGCGAGCCGATGTATGTAAGACATGTTATATTTATGAACATTTGTAAGGCCATAAGGCCATGTACCTGTTTCAGTGTATTTGGGGTTCGTTCTTGTAGTTGTAAATGTGGACATTCATATTTGATGGATTTAAGTTTGGGTTCTTCAACTTTAAAAACTTCCGCTAGAATGCTCTGTGGTTAGGACGAGTAGTCTTAATTGGTTGGTTTGATTATTCACGTGGTAACCCTTCCGACTGTCTGTGGTATATGGCGTCGGGTTCCAGCTGGACCTTCTGTTATATGCCATGCGACGGATGGGGGTGTTACAATTTGGTATCAGAGCCAGGTTACGGTCAAGCTTAAATGAATTCGTGGACGAATTCTTTTAAGGGGTGGTGAGCACATGTGTGTGTCATCGTTATAACATTAAAAAGAACCCATGAATGTCCACTTAGGAATGAAAAATACTCGTGGTTGAGGAACCTGCGCGTTCCTATAATTGCTTTTTGCAATTTTGTTTGGTCACTTATTGGTGTTTTGTATGACTATAGGTGACCGGGAGTGGCGTAGAGCCGACAGAACATCTGGTTTCTGAGGATTATAGTGCACCCAGTGGAGCGCTTGATACCCCTCTTTCGTTAGAAACCATAAGAAGGATCGTTGAAGTGGTGCTCGCTATGACTAGTGCACAGCAAGGAAGCAATGTGCAACCTCTTGTCCCCGAGATGACTTCAATGTCGGGTGGTGTGTTGAATCAAATGACATTTAGGAGGCCATCAGGTCAGCCGTTGAATATGTGCTTGGTGCAGGGTACGCACTCAGTTGATGAGTATTTGCAGGCATTCCTTTTGATAAGCCGCTACCCATGCTTTGAGTTGGAGAACGAGAGGTCTATAGTCGATAGATTCTATAGTGGTCTACGTGACGAACTGCGAATTCCACTTCTAGGACCAAAACTAATGGGATTCCGAGCCTTGGTAGAGTCGGCCAGATCTTTGGAAGTGGAAATGGGAAAAATTCACCAGATACCAGTGAGTAGGGTATCGAACTCTGCAATTCCTATGAGGGGTGCATCTTGCAAAATGCTGAAGAAGAAGGTTAGATCATCGACTAGCAAGGTTGCTTACAACTGTCATACTTGTGGAAAGAAAGGACACTTTGCCCGAGAATGTTGGGATGGTGCTCAGAAGATTAAGGAAGCTATGTCAGGAGCAGGTGAGGACTCTGGTACTAAGAAACCACAGTTCAAAGGGCCAAGTTCAAAGTCCGATGTCCGCAGTTGGAATAAGAAGCTGAAGACTTCGAACTCAGCCCCTTCTCCTGGTGCGTCAGGAGCAACTACAAGTCGAGTCCCAAGAGCTTGCTATATCTGCGGAAAAGTGGGACATTTTGCACGTGAGTGTTGGAGTGGACGTGCAAAGTCCGAAAGGAAGTCTGAAGAGTACAAGCTTGGTCATCAAGAGGACAGAAAGCAAGCAGACGTGGTGACAGGTAAGGTTTAAAATTCTAGCATTTAGCGTTAGACACTTGTAGTCTTTGTGCATGTTAACCTAGAACCGCTTGTGCTAAGCGTTGTTCTGAATTTCGTTTTTCCGGCGGGAGCACCGTTCGTTAAAGGGGGCTTTGTGTCTCCGTTTGCCCAAAGGAATTGTATTACGTGTCGGAATATATCTTCGATGGCAAAAGTCTTAATGGATATGTTGTTGACTAGTAGTACTCGATGCGCGCAGATAGAATCTGTTGCGTTTAGGTATGGATTGTGAGTCAAAAGTTTAATTTGCAGACGTTGTTTCTACCGCTAGGAGAGTTCAACGTGATCTTTAGTATGGTCAGGCTCTCGGAGCAGCAGACATACGTTGATCGAAGTTGCTAGTGGGTCAGTTGAGAGCTAGTCATGAGGTGACTTTCGCGGGCATGAAAGGGTCGGGTAAGATTTTGATGTCAGCCCTTCAGGTGTTCAAGGCAGTTCGGTCTGGGGCAGAACTGTATGTCACTCTAGTGTAGACTTCGACGCCTAAACCTAGTTTGGGCAACATCCCAGTTGTGTCCGAGTATCCTGATGTGTTTCCAGATGATCTCCCAGGAGCCCCTCCTCAGTGGGAGATAGACTTTACTATAGAGCTGGTACCGGGTGCCAAACCGGTTTCACGCTCCCCCTATCGGATAGCCCCAAGAGAAATGGCAGAATTGAAGGTGCAACTGCAGGAGTTGCTAGAGCAAGGTTATGTGCGTCCAAGTTCGTCGCCTTGGAGCGCACCAGTTCTCTTTGTTAAGAAGAAAGATGGGAGCTTGCGGCTTTGTATCGATTATCGGGAATTGAACAAACTTACGGAGAAGAACAAATATCCAATCCCGAGGATTGACGATCTATTTGATCAGTTGGTTGGGTCAACTGTATATTCGAAGTTAGATTTGAAGTCCGGTTACTATCAGTTGAGGATAAGGGAGAGCGACAATCCAAAGACAGCATTCAGTACGCGGTTTGGGCATTACGAGTTCACAGTCATGCCGTTTGGGTTGACGAATGCGTCATCCGTGTTTATGGATCTGATGAATAGGACGTTCAGAGAATACTTGGATCAGTTCGTGATAGTATTTATCGATGATATCCTGGTGTATTCGCGGTGCGAGGAGGATCACTACAAGCATTTACACATGGTGTTGGAAACATTGAGGAAAAGTCAGTTGTATGCAAAGTTCTCCAAGTGTGAATTTTGGTTATCCTCAATAGCGTTCCTTGGTCATGTTGTCAGTGGAGAAGGAATAGTTGTGGATCCGACGAAGATAGTGGCGATACGGGAGTGACCTACTTTGACTACAGTGGCAGATGTCCGGAGTTTTCTAGGGCTTGCTGGCTACTACAGGCGCTTCGTAGAGAACTTCTCGCGGATAGCACTACCACTCACAACGTTGACAAGAAAGGATCAGAAGTTTGTGTGGTCTCCGGAGTGCGAACAGGCTTTTGTAGAGTTGAAGAGGCGGTTAACCACGGCGCCTATTTTATGTTCGCCAAGTGGTACCGAAGGGTTCGAGATTTATAGTGATGCTTCAGGCAGTGGTTTGGGCTGTGTTCTGCTACAGCATGGGAGAGTGATAGCTTATGGTTCACGACAATTGAAGGTTCACGAGAGGAATTATCCGGTCCACGACTTAGAGTTAGCGACCGTGATTTTTGCTCTAAAGCTTTGGAGGCACTATCTGTACGGTGTGAAGGTAGATATTTACACCGATCATAAGAGTTTGAAGTACCTATTGGACCAAAAGGATCTGAACATGAGGCAGAGGAGGTGGATGGAGTTCTTAGGGGACTACACCTTCAAGATACACTATGTGCCTGGGAAGGGAAATGTAGTGGCAGATGCGTTGAGTCGTAAAATTCCCGCACAAGCTAACTGGTTATCAGTGCATGATAAGAGATTGGTCCAAGAGTTGGAGGCATTGGAGATATCTTGCGTTGACAAGCAGTCTAGTGCCGAGGCGAAACTGTTTTGGACAGAGGTGCAGTGTGACCAAGCGGATAGAGTTCGGCGGGCTTTGGTGCAGGATAACAGCATGAAGCAAATCCTAGATGGATCTTTGGATGGGTCAAATTCCCAGTTTGTGGTTGAAGATGGGTTGCTAAGGAAGGACGGTCGTCTATGCATTCCTAGTGCGGATAATATTCGGGAGGAGTTGATGTATGAGGCTCATCATACCAAATACTCAATCCACCCGGGAAGCACGAAGATGTATAGAGACATGAAGAAATTATTCTGGTGGCCGGGTTTGAAGAAGGATGTGGCGCTTTATGTGGCCAAGTGCCGTACTTGTGCATTGGTGAAGGCGGAATGCCAGAAGCCCGGAGGTTTCTTGAAATCACTTCCTATCCCAGAATGGAAGTTTGACGATATATCTATGGATTTTGTGCACGGTTTGCCGAAGTCGCAGAAGGGAAACGACGCCATTTGGGTGGTCGTAGATAGATTGACAAAGGTGTCGCACTTTATCCCAGTGAGAAAGGAGGATCCAGTGGAAAAGTTAGCCAAACTCTACGTGGATAATATTGTACGATTGCATGGTGTGCCTCGCAGTATTGTTAGTGATCGTGATGGACGCTTCACGTCAAATGACTGGAGGTTGGTGCATGGTCTGTTGGGTACTAAGCTAAAGTTCAGCACAGCCTTTCACCCACAGACAGGTGGCCAAACCGAGAGAGTCAACAGAACTATGGAGGACATGCTTCGCATGTGCGTCCTAGATTTCAGGAAGCATTGGGAGGATCACCTGTACATGGTGGAGTTTGCGTACAACAATAGCTTTCAGGCAAGCATTGGAATGGCGCCTTTCGAAGCTTTGTACGGGAGGAAGTGTCGTACGTCGTTGTCTTGGTTGGAGGCAGGCGAATCAAAGTTGTATAAACGTCAAGCGGTGGAAGATGCCACTTCAATGATACGGACAATCCAGGAAAGGCTGAAGATAGCTCAGGATAGACAGTCAAAGTACTACAATGCCAAACATAGAAATGTGGAGTTCAACGTTGGCGACATGGTATATTTAAAAAATCAAGCCGTTCAAGGGTGTATCGCGGGTTCGACGCTTGAAGAAGCTGAGTCCGAGATACCTTGGACCATTTGAAATCCTGGAGCGTGTTGGCGAGGCGGCGTATAGGTTGAAGCTGTCGACGGAGTTGAGTGGGCTGCATGACGTAGTCCACGTATCGGTGTTGCGTAAGGCAGTGCAAGAGCCTTCACAGATCGTTGCAGACAATCAGGTTCCGGTTGATTATGAGTTAACAACAAGGGTCAGACCAGTACGAATTGAAGACGTTGCGGTCAAACGACTCCGCAACAAGGAGGTCAGAATGGTTAAAGTCCGTTGGGATAATTGCGGACGTGAGGAGCTTTCTTGGGAGCGAGAGCAAGCTATGTTGGAGGAATACCCCGAGTTATTCCACTCAGGTATCATTTAGCTTTCGTGTACCTTTGCTTAATTTCGGGACGAAATTCCTTAAGTGGGGGAGATTTGTAACGCCCCGAATTTCGTGTGCGAGTCGGTCGCGGAAAAAGAGTTTTTGGTGCCTGTAGGGGTACACGGCCTAGGACACGGGCGTGTCCAAGGCCGTGTCTGGCTGGTGATTTTTGGCCGTTTCCAACCCGAGAAGGACACGGCCAGGAACACGGCCGGATGACACGGGCGTGTCATCCGACACGGGCGTGTGCCAACCCGTGTCCCTACCCGTGTCCTGATGGGTCGTGTCCGTTGCCGTGGCGGTTATGCGTGACACTCCCACGAACACGGGCGTGTCGAGGAACCCGACACGGGCGTGTCAGATCCGACACGGGCGTGTCTTGGCCCGTGTGCATTTCTCAGTTCGACGATCGTGCCTGGATCGAGGCACACGGCCTTGGACACGGCCGTGTGCCAAGCCGTGTGCGGCCCAGGTCTGGGGAATTTTGTGCAGATCCGAGCCGTTCATTTTCTTTAATTAGGATCCAATGGCCCAGATTAAACCCTGCTATGTTAAGGCCGGGAATAGGGAGTTATTCCCTCATTTTCTCTCCAAAGTTCTCCCCTTCCAAAGTGAGAGAGGAGAGGAAGAAGAAGGAGGTTTCCGGCCGCCGGCGGAGCATCGGAGCGCCATTTCGAAATCGGAGAGCGGATCCGTGGAGGGAAGGTCATTGCGAAGAGTTCTAACCGCGTAGTTTTTCCATGGCACCAAAACGGACTACAAGGGTAACGATTCTCAACTCGAGCGCTTGAATCTCTTTCTTTCTGCATAAGGAATCCCGCTGCCGCGAGTATGCGGTGAGTGCGTGGTGTTCCTTGGGGGTTGACGGGAATAGTCCCCCTTGTGTTGCATGTAGAGCCTGGAATCGTAAGTACGGGCATAGGCATTGTGTGTGAAGCCTACCCGGACGTGTTTTGTCTGGATCGGTGATGTTGCATTTGATATGGTTTTGCCGGAGAAGACTCCGTGCTTTGGGTTTTTCGGGTTTCTACGCGGTAGATTGCAGCAGGGATCCTTGGAGGTTAGCTTCAAGGCGCACCCGGAAAACTGAGCGGAAACGTGTTCTGCTAACTTGGCGGTCTGGGAACCGGCCTTGATCATAACTGGGTTATGAGATTGTTTTGGGAAATTTGGGATCCAAGAGAAGCTTGGCCCGCACAAAGTTCCTTAAATTGGACATGCGGCGTGAGCAACGGGCAAGTGGAATTGGACCTAGGCTATGTGGTTCGGTGCGAGAGACCCGAAGACGGGGACTGGCCGTTGGCATAGTCGGAGCCTTAGACGGTGGTCAGAAAGGCTAAATGCTCACATGTTGTTGCCATCCTAGGGATGGTGGTGAATGCACTGATTTGTCAGGGTTCACCAGGAATGTGCCCTGAGTGCACGGGGTGTTTGGCCGTGCGAGCCTACACCTGTGGCGAATTATAACTGCGATATATATATTGTTGAGCTAATGTTTTGCAGGGAAAGAGCACCGCCGTCCCGAGTAAGGGGCGGGGTCGTTATAATTTGGTCGGCTTTTAGCTGACCGTTGCTTTATTTGCCACCGTGCGGTGGTATGTGCTTGCAGGTGCTGCGGAGCCGAGCGCCAAATAGCGGGCTGGAGCCCATGTTGCTGTGCTGGCCCTAGAAGGCCGTAGAATAGTTGTTTTTTACATTTTTCATGTGTGGCCGGCCTGCGAGCCGATGTATGTAAGACATGTTATATTTATGAACATTTGTAAGGCCATAAGGCCATGTACCTGTTTCAGTGTATTTGGGGTTCGTTCTTGTAGTTGTAAATGTGGACATTCATATTTGATGGATTTAAGTTTGGGTTCTTCAACTTTAAAAACTTCCGCTAGAATGCTCTGTGGTTAGGACGAGTAGTCTTAATTGGTTGGTTTGATTATTCACGTGGTAACCCTTCCGACTGTCTGTGGTATATGGCGTCGGGTTCCAGCTGGACCTTCTGTTATATGCCATGCGACAGATGGGGGTGTTACAAAGTACCAATCCCACATGTAATATAGAGACTCCATATACTCTGCAACACCAACAACCTTCAACTCTGACACATGGCTATCAGAAGATAACACATCCACTTGGGCTTTCGCCGCACAAAGCTTCGTCTCCAAACGAGAAGTCTTCTCTTGAGCACACTTCAACATCAAAGTAGTCCTTCCCACCAGATATTTCTCCACCTCCAGAGATACTCGAGTCTCCTCCAATTCCGCCTTCATCTCTGATCCAATCCGACGAAATCGAGAAACGTCCCTCTCATGATCATCCTTCAAAGCGACATGAGAGTCCACCATAGCTAGGAACTTCTCCTAGAGTGCCAGATACCCGTCCTTAAAATGTACGTAATAATCATTCCAGGTGACATCAATTTGAACCTGAGCCTCTGTTGGGTCCGGCGTTCCTTCACTTGACCCGTGTCGCTCTTCTACTTATTTAAGAAATTAAGTAGCGCCGTTTCCAACAGTCCGGGCTTTTGGAACAGTTGGTTATGCGCTTGATCCTTCAATTGGTATCAGAGCAGGTCACGGGTTCAAGACCGGAGGAGCGCTATTAAATCCTGATTTTTCCCTTCTACCTGTGTGGGTCTGGCGGGTCAGGCAACCGTGGACATGTGGTAACCCCACCTCTGAGCCGTGCAACCGTGGAAATGTGGTAACCCCACCTCTGAGCCGTGTGGGCCATGTGGTAACCCCACCTCTGAGCCATGTGGGCCATGTGGTAACTTCACCTCTGAGCCGACGGGTTGTGCTGGACGCCGGGGGGGGGGGGGATTGTTGGGTCCGGCGTTCCTTCACTTGACCGGTGGCGCTCTTCTACTTATTTAAGAAATTAAGTAGCACCCTTTCCAACAGTCCGGGCTTTTGGAACAGTTGGTTATGCGCTTGATCCTTCAGCCTCTATCTGTAAAAGAGAGGACAAAGAGAAGTATGCACTGAAAGATAAATCTATGGGTAGTTAATCACCTAGAGGGGGGGGGGGGGGTGAATAGGTGTCTTTTAAATTTCTTTGTCAATTATACTAAAGGTTCAGCAGATACTTGAAAATAAACATTCACAAGAATACAACACAAACAATCCACAGAACACAAAAAATTTATAGTGGTTCCCCTATATAGGGTACATCCACTTTCCCCCTTCTTCCTCACTAGCAATGTGCTAGATAAGATTATATCTCCTCCTTTTCAACTCAGATCAACAGATCTTACAAACTCAGTTTCTTTCCAGAAACCTACACCTCAGACCAACAGATCCTACTTCAGAGATCCACCCAATCTCCTACCTCAGGTCTCTCAAGAAGCCTACCTCAGACTATACAAGTCTTACACCTCAATGATCCCACACAAATCACCTATCTCAAGTCCCTCAAGAACCATACCTCAGCCTTTATAAATCAGGCTTACAACTCAAAGAATATATCTCCTACCCACTCAAATCTCAAAAAGATCTTACAAAATTAAAAGGAAAATGAGAAAGAAAGTAATCTCAGAAAATAGCAACTCTAAGATCTGTCTTATTTGAGAATTCAGATTCTTCAATTCAACAACATGGGATTTATTCTTGATGATTAGACTGGCTGAAATGATTCTTCACTGGATCTGCAATGTTCTTGATGATGATCGGCTTGATTTCCTTGAAGAACTTGTAGAACAAATCCACCTTAATCCTTTGATCAACTTGTTGAAAGGATCAGAAGACTTTCTTGAAGACCCGTGTCTTCCTTATTCTTAGAGTTGTTGCCCTTCTCTGATTTAGGAGAAATCAGAATGAGTGAATTAATTGATTTTTGAATTCATTGATTTTGCTCTATGTAGACGACCCCTCTATTTATATCCTTTACTGATTGTTGGCTTCCAATTGATGACTTCATCATATGACATCATACTTCAAGTTTTCTTTCAAACAAATTCTGATGAGATGTCAAGTCACTGTAGCTAACATGACACTTCTAACTTGTCTTGACACTCAACTGTATTGACTCTGTACAACTTGAGGATCATAAGTGTCGAGAAGACTCAAGTGTCACGACACAATAATACTTAGTGTTCTTAGACTATAAATTTCAAGGTGTCGAGACATCTTAGCAGTCTCGACACATCTATACTTGATAGATTTTCTAGTCTGAACTTGAAGGTGTCGAGACAGTTAACTTATCTCAAGACAACTGTTTACTGGGTGTTGACATCTGCTTTAAATCTTCACTGTGTCGAGACAGTTGAATTGTCTCGACACTACAGTCTGCTGGGTGCCGATATCTTTAAGTCTGCACTTCAGTTCTTCATTGTGGCGAGATAGTTGTATTGTCTCGACACTACTGTCTTGATATTTAAGGTGTCGAGATATCTAACTTGTCTCTACACGGCTGTCTTGTATCTTTTTGATCTCGACACTTCTCCTACAAAGGTGTTGACATAGTTGTGAAGTGTGTCGACACTTTTGTTCTTAGTCATTTCTTCTGCACTGCAATTTGTTGGGCTTTGACTTTCCTAACTTCACTCAGCACTATTAGCTCTATGGCATTGAGTGAACTGACTTCACTAAACGCTGTGGACTTGGTCAATTTTCTTTACTATCATTGCCTTGATATTTGGCGTTGAGTGAGCTTGCTTCACTCAACTCCTATGGACTTAGGCAATTTCCTGCCTTTCCAGTCAGCTTCTTTGAGTCCATCTGTCAATGTCACTTGGATCACCTGTCCAATCAATATAGCATAGACTAACCCACATGCATGAACTAAAGCATACATCTAATACATATTTGTGTATATCATTGAGTTGAAAGAGCTTTTTCAAATCAAGTACATAATTACTAATATACCCAATAATCTCCCCCTATTTGGAGAAGTCATAACCTCAATTCAATGATATACATCACAATGCCAATATAAGATAGTTATGATGTAAATAAAAAGTGCTGTAACAAAATTATAAAGGAAACAACAATAATAAAACAGATAAAATAAAGTGCAACTAAACTTTGTCATTCAAATTTGTTCAAAAGATTACACTATTCAGTTTTTACAATGTCCTAAAACAAAATTACAGAGTTTCTAGAAAAGAGAAATAATCTAAGATTATTCTTTCTCTTTGATGATAATGCCTTTTCATGATTGTATCTTGACTTTTACTTCTGGCACCTTGTCATTAGCCTTCTTCTTATTTTTGTCATCCTTGGCCTTAGAGATCTCTTCTTCCTTGAGCTTTTGCCTTTTAGCATACTAATAGGGCTTAGAGAAATACTTACTAGGTTCAATAGAATCAGCTGGGATCTTCCCTACCTTCAGATCATTCCTGAATTTATAAATGATCTCCTACTACTTTGTGGTTAACTGCTTTCCATGTAGTGAGTATAATAGATTTGAAAGTTGGACTCCACTTCTCAAAATCTGGCTTTGCTTCAGCCTGCTCCCTGAATCTCTTCTTAGATAATTGAGCTTCTTTTTCTTTGAGCAAGGCAGGAGCAACCATCTCCACCTCCTCACATATTACAATCTAAACCTGTGGTGAAGGACTATACATAGTCTGTACTGTAGTGTGAATAGCTTCAAACTAAGCTGGTTGGCAGCCAGGCTCATCAGTTTGTTCATCATAATCAAGAGTAGGAAAGCCTAGAGTGCCTCTAATGGTATTGGAGGTCCAAATAACATGCTTAGTGCTTGACTTTATTATCATTCACTCCCCCTTTATGATTTCTCTCTCTACATGATCCCTTAAGTCATTTTTATGAAATTTAATTTGGCCATCTAGATGAGTAATCTCTGAGGACAAATGATTCTTCACTTTGAGCAAGTGATCATCTAGTTCTTTGCCAGGAGAGTTGACTATTGTAATCAAAGAGTCTGCATGTATAGATAGCTTAGATTCGACATCTTTGGAGGTATAGTGTAACGTCTCCATCAGTTTATATAACATATAATAGAAGGTCCGGCTGGCGGCCCACACCATATGCCACAAAACAGGCGGGGAAGTTACAGGTTAATACCAATTCACAATCGCACCCTAACTCAGAGCATGCTAGCAGAAGATTTTAACTTTACTATGAAACTCCCACCATGAATGTCCACTATAAATATAAACAACCACATTTATATAGGAATGTATACCAAATACAATATCGTTTGGCCTTATAGCCTTACAGTTACTCTTTACAAGTGTGGATTCCAAACATCGGCACGCAGACCGGCCACACGTGAACAAAACATAACATTTTTCAGCTTAGCCTTCAAGTGATAGCTGCAGCAGTAGGGACTTCAGCCTTTATATGTCCCCGCTCGGCTCTCCAGCACCTGCAAAAGTACAGCCCACCCAACGGTGGCAAACAAGGCAACGGTCAACATTCAGCTGACCAATTTATAATGACATTACCCCTTTCCCGGGGCAGTGGTATTCCTTCCATGCATGCATAACAATTCATAGGCAGATCTATATATCACACATTGTGCTCTTACGCCCAAAGAATCCATCACAACCGTTAGCCATGCGGCCCGACGATCCATGCACTCAGGGCACATTCTTGGTGTACCGACGAACCAGGGTCCCACCACCGTTCTAGGTTCGAAACCCAAAGGTAAAATTGAACATTTAGTCTTTCCGGCGCGCAGGCCTAAGACTCTCATTATGCGCTTTAACTGATCGCATTTTCAGGTCTTCAAATCGGACGGACATAACGCAGGTACGGATCAGCCACCCCCCATTGCTCAAGTGGCCTTGCCATCACCGAATACCAACATACTCGAGCCCAAATATAAGGCGCGGGTCGGTTTCACCTTTCCTATTCAGCACAAGGTCTTTCAAGAGCTCATCAAGCTCATAATAGCCATACTGTACACCAAGGACTGGCTTCATAGTAGCCACAATGTCCACCACGGGACTGGCTTTACACTAGCCACAATGTCCACCACGGGACTGGCTTCACAATCAACAAGGGGAGTTCATGTTAGCATCCTTCATGTGTTGAAATTTGTGAAGTGAAAGTGGGTGAATGGAGCACTTGGACCTATCCGAGCGGACTACACGGACAGGGTTGGCGGACTGCTAGGTCGGCGGGATGTTGTAGACGGTTTGCTCTGTAGCGGCCTGGGCAGTCTGTTTGCGCGGACTATGCAGACATTAGTGGCGGTTAGCCAGGCCGGCTTGTGCTCAACAGACAGTTGGATCCCAGGAAGTAACCGGGCGGATAGGAACTCTATCCGCGGAGTCTGGCATGAAGCGGACTGAAGAACTGGAGCTCGACAGACCGGTTTGGCAGAAGCCTTGGTCTTGCTCGGGTGAAATGGCAAGTGGAAGCCGCGGAGACCGCTAGTCAGTGCGGACAGGTACTGGAGGTCGCCGGGTTTGGTGGACTGAATCCAGTGTCCGCCAGTAAGTGTGGACTGACCCTTATGGCCAGTGGTGTGGACTTGCTTGGTTCTAAACCAAGTCCATGTTTGGCTCAGTATTAGGAGATCGCGCAGTGGAGCGTGGACTGCTTCTCAGTCCGCCAAGCTCGACAGAAGTGCATGTGCCTTGGTTGCGAGTTTGAGGATTGTTGGGTACATTGGTCAAATGTACCTGATTTGAAGAAGCCTCACCTAACTCAATGATATACATCAGAATGTATTTGATGTTTGTTTGAGTTACTTGTGCAGGTTAGTTATACACTGGACTGAAGCTGAAAATTTCTAAGTCCATGTGTCGACACCCAGAGGGAAAGTGTCGACACTTGAGAAAGCTTGTGTCGACACCCAGACAAGCAGTGTCGACACTTGGAGTCATTGTGTCGACACCTGGGAAGAAGTGTCGACACCAGTCAGAATGTGTCGACACTTGGAGTTGTGTCGACACTCTGTGTAGAAGAATGCAGAAAAGCTGTGTCGACACTTGGCAGAAGTGTCGACACCTAGAAGAGCTGAGTCTACATCAGAAAGTGTCGACAATTGGAGTTGTGTCGACACTCAGCAAAATTCTGCAGAGACTAAGTACAAGTGTCGACACTCAATACAATGTGTCGACACTCAATCAGCAGAGCCAAAATATGAAGAATGTGTCGACACTCAACACAATGTGTCGACACACACTCAAAGGAGTCAACACTTGAAGATTGTGTCGACACTCAGCACAATGTGTCGACACATAACCAGAAGACTCAACACTTGAAGAAAGTGTCGACACAAGGAGCTGTGTCGACACTTGGCAAAGAACAGAAAAGTTGTAAAATATTCTAAGTACAAGTGTCGACACTAAAGGAATGTGTCGACACTCAGCTGAAGAAACAAGATTGAAGACTTGTGTCGACACCAAGAATTAGTGTCGACACTTGACAGTTTCAACACATGAAGATGTGTCGACACAAAGGAGATGTGTCGACACTTAGAAGAATACAGATAAAGAATGAAGTATAAGTACTTGTGTCGACACTCAATTTCAGTGTCGACACATGCAGAAGAAACTGTGTCGAGACATACAAGGAATTGTGTCGACACCTTGTAGACTTGTGTCGACACTTACACAACATGTGTCGACACTTGGTCTATAAGTGTCGACACTTAAGAACAGAAAGTCTCGACACTATCTGACAGTTAGTGAGATTTCAAGAAGTGACTGGTTGACATGACAGCTGCCAATCCAGCCGGTCTACAGCAACTGTCAAAGAATTCAAAAGTCTGTTATAAACCGGATCAGCCGGTTACCATAAAGGAAGCCTATAAATAGGCACCCACAGTTTACAGAATGGAGTAGTTAAGTGGTTAAGTTGTTCACAATCATTACTTGTTGTGAGAATAATTGAAGTGGTTGATCAGATTAAATCAAGAAGTGATACATAGAGGATCAACACAAGAAGATCAGGCAGTCCAACTGCAGATCTAAGTAGTTGGAGAGAGAGAGCTCCAACCAAGGATTCAGTCTTTGGAACTAAGGCTGAGAAGAACAATTCAGAGTCATCTGGATTTCAAGAAGCAGAGATCAAGGATCAACTGCAGAAGATTCAGACTAATTCAGTTCTACTCAAGAAGCTTTGAAGAAAGCTAAGTCAGTTTGGATCAAGCTGAGTTCTTCCAAGAACTCTTCAAGAAACTCTCAACTCCTCTCATTCTTTCTGAGTTGTAGAGTTAGCATTTGTAATTTCTATTTTAAACTTGTAAGATCCATTGGATCTGAGTGATTGTAAGCCTATTTTATAAAGGCTGAGGGTAGGGCTTGGTGCCTGAGTGTAGGAGTTGAAGAACTCTGAGTGTAGGCCTTTAATTGGCTGAGTGTAAGCCTTGATTGGCTGAGTGTAGGCCTGGGTGGCTGAGTGTAGGCCTTTTGGCTGAGTGTAAGGCTTTGGGCCTGAGGTAGGAACCTTGTTGGGTTCTGAGCTAGTGGAGAAGTTTGGCCGAATCTAGTACACTACTAGATAGGCGAAGGGGGAAAGTGGATGTACCCAAAGATTGGGGAACCACTATAAAATTAGTGTGTCTTCTGTGCTGTGCTGTGCTGTAAATTGAATGCTTAATTTCTGTATTTGCTGTTAGCTGTAGTAATCAGTGAAAAACTGTTGTGCTGCCAAACAAAAGTCAAAAAAGGTTTAGGTCACCTATTCACCCCCCCCCTCTAGGTGTTTAGGTACCATATCTTTCAAGTGGTATCAGAGCCAGGTTCCTCAAAATCAGGACTAACTGTCTGAGGAGATCCAGTTTGGCAGATTCAGTATAAGTCAGGAAACAGAAAACAGTTTCAAGAAAATCAAGAACATGGGTTCTTCAGAGAATCATAAGGAGTTGGGTTCAATGAAACTACCTATATGCAGAAAAGAGATCTTTGGGATCTGGAAAGAGAGGGTTAGGCTTTTTATGGAAGCCTCTGACCCTAGGATATACATCACAGTCAAAGAAGGGCCATATGTGCCCATGAAGATTTCAGTATTGGATGCAAATCAGAGGACTCCAAAGGATTTCTCTGAAATGACCAAGGATGAGATTGTCCTAGCAACCATGGACAAAAGAGCACAGAATATAATAGTTAGTGCAATTGATGATGCCACCTTCCAGAACCTTATTCACTGTAAAACTGCAAAAGAAATGTGGGACACCCTCATTGTCTATATGGAAGGTTCTGAAGAAGTAAGGCAAGATAGGAAGTCCCTGCTTAATCAAGAATATGAGAGCTTTAGGCAAGGAAGAGGAGATAGCATCACTGAATGCTACAAGAAATTTTATAGAATTGTAAATGAACTCATGTCATATGGAAGAGAGTTCACAAACTATGAGTTGAATGATAAATTCTTAAGGTCCCTCACCAAAGACTGGGACACCAAGATCTGTGCCATCAGAGAAATGGCAAAGTTGGGAGAAATTCCTCCTCCCACACTTTTTGGCAAGTTGTTATCTTATGAGATGCAATTGTCAGTGAGAAAAGAAGAAGAAAAGTCAACAAGGACTGAATACAGGGAAAAGACTGTTGCCTTTAAGTCAGATGTACCCAGAAAGAGCAGGACCAAGTCATCAACTCCTCCTCCAGAGGTAGTTGAATCAGAATCTGAAGAGTCAGAAAGTACAAAATCTACAAGCAGTGAAAGTGATGAAGACTTTGCTGCATTCACCAGACATTTTCAGAAGTTCCTTAAGAAGAAACAGTGGAGGTCTAGACCTTCATCTTCCAAAGGGAAAGAGGTTCAGTATCAGGAAAAGAAGCCTTCAAAGAAGGACAAGAAAAGGACCAAGACTAGTAAGGCAACTGGATCCAAGATAATTTGTTACTGCTGCAATAGACAGGGCCATGTTATTGCAGACTGTCCTGAAAGAAGGAAAGAATCCAGTGACAAAAAGAAAACACACTTCAAAGGAAAGAAGGAGAAGTCCTTTGTTGCAAAGAATGAGAAGACTCTTTCAGATATGTCTTCTTCAGACACTGAGACAGATGCTGAAGCCTATATTGGGCTATTTGCTGAGGAAGAAGAAGAGTTTATGCAGATCATGGAATCTATCTATGAGCAAGAAGACTGTCAAAGCCAAGGACTGATGGCTTTGACTGAAAGTACCAAAAACCTGGAGCAGCCAGGACCCAGTCAGGTACAAGGTTTAACTCAAAGTTCTGATTCCAGTTCTAGTTCAGAGTCAGATTATTCTTCATCAAGTGATGAGAATATATCTGAGTCTGAGGGAGATATTCATCAACTCCTAGATGAATATCAAGTACTATTGCAAGCCTATAAGAAAAGCAAGACCCTAGCCAAAAATTTGGCCAAGGAAATTGCTGATCTCAAGGCAGCTGCAATAGATTATGAGAAGAATTATGATCAAAAACTGAATGAAGTGGCCAGGCTGAAACACATTACTGTGATTCAGATGGGTACTATTACATTTAAGAATGATCAAATTAAGAAACTGGAGATTAATCTTCAGAAGGAGAAAGAGCTAGTAGCTAGGTTTTCAAAACCTAAATCAGTGCTACCCTTGATTGATGATTTTGTTCATCATAAAGGAAAGACTGGACTGGGATTTGTTAATCCAGCTAGGACTGTTCAGAATCAGTCCAAGTCCAAGGGCAAAGCCCCAACATTCACTAAGACTGCTGTAGTTAAGACAGCTAAGTCTGTACCTAAGCAAAGGTACAACAAATTTGAATGTTGGTGCTGTGGCAAAATTGGCCACTTTGCTTTGGACTGTTGGCACAATGTTAGTGCCAAAGGTAGTAACAAGATACCTGATGGAAAGCCAGTAGGTAGCTTGTTAAGTTGCAAGCTAACAATTACCAAGGACCCAAGAAACCATTGGGTTCTAAGGTTCATTAATTTGTTTTGCAGGAAAATCCAAGTGGCCATACCCCTACATGGTACTTGGATAGTGGATGTTCCAGACACATGACTGGAACTAGGGGACTACTGAAGGACTACATCCCAATCAAAAATGGTCCAAAGGTGACCTTTGGTGGTTCTGAAAAAGGAATCATCAAAGGGTTTGGTAACATTTCTTCTAACCTTGTTACCATTACTCAAGTGGCTTATGTTAAAGGGTTGAAACACAACCTTATAAGTATAAGTCAATTAAGTGATGTAGGGTATGACATCTCATTTGTTAAAAATGGTTGTCATATCAAGAGGTCAAGTGATCAAAAGATCATTTTGACAGGTTATAGGAAGAGAAATGTCTATTGTTTAGACATTATGGTTGAGAACAATAGTTCTCCAGTTTGTCTTGTAGCTGATGAGACAGTCTCTCAATGTGTCAAGTGGCACAAGAGGCTTGCTCATCTTAATTACAAGACTATTGGCAAACTCTTTAGTAAAGAGTTAGTGAGGAATGGTCCTCAAGTTAAGTGTGTCAAAGATGGCATTTGCTCAGCTTGTCAAAAGGGCAAGCAGACTAAATCCACCTTTAGAAGCATTGACAACAAGGATGCTGTGAGGTGTTTATACCTCTTGCATATGGATCTATTTTGGTCCAATGCCAGTTCACAGCTTAGGTAGGAAGGTCTACACCTTTGTAGTTGTTGATGACTACTCAAGGTTTTCCTGGGTGTTCTTCTTAAAGCAGAAATCTGAAACACCTAGTGTCTTCCACAGTTTTGTTAAGCAAATTCAGAATGAATTGAACTGTACAGTGGTCAAAATTAGAAGTGACCATGGTACAGAGTTTCAATCTGAAAGCATGACAAAACTATGTGAAGACTATGGGATATTTCAAGAATTCTCTTCACCTAGAACACCTCAGCAAAATGGCATTGCTGAAAGGAAAAATAGAACCTTGATAGAGGCTGGTAGAACCCTATTAAGTGATTCATCACTGCCAGAATATTTCTGGGCTGAAGCAGTAAACACTGCATGCCATGTGATAAATAGGGCTACCATCACTAAAAGGTTAAACAAGACCCCCTATGAAGTAGTGAAAGGCAGGAAACCAAATCTATCCTATTTCAGGATTTTTGGTTGTAAATGCTTCATACTTAACAATGGGAAGTCTTACTTAACTAAGTTTGCTGCCAAATCCCAAGAGGGAGTGTTTGTTGGGTACAGCAGTAATAGTAAGGCTTATAGAGTCTACAACTTGACTACACAAGTTGTAGAGGAGTCTGTGCATGTAGTTTTTGATGAGACACTTCTTATTAACAATGAGTTGTCTAGTAGTGTGTGCAGCCCCACAGGTCTTTCTAAGAAGATGGACAAGCTTACCATAGAAGATGTACCTGCTGCAAGACAGCAAGTAGAAGAAGATGGCTTATGTCCAGGGGGAGAACTACATGTACCAGGAGCTGAAGAAGTTCAAGGAACTCAGCATGATGAAGATGCTGAAGAAGTACAACCAGAAGTAAGGATGCCTCCAGCCAACAGGCATCTAAGAGATCATCCAGTGGAGCTGATCATTGGAGATCCAAGACAAGGTGTTCAGACAAGGAGCAGAAATCAGAATGCTGCAGTATATTCAAGTTTTCTGTCTCAAATAGAACCAAAGAAATTTGAAGAAGCAATACAAGATCCACAGTGGACTGAAGCTATGCAGGAAGAGCTAAACCAGTTCAAGAGGTGCAAGGTTTGGGACTTAGTTCCTAAGCCTAAAGATCACAATGTGATAGGAACAAAGTGGATCTACAGAAACAAGTTAGATGAACAAGGAGTCATCATTAAGAATAAGGCAAGACTGGTTGCAAAAGGATATAGGCAAGAAGAAGGTATTGATTTTGATCAAACCTTTGCTCCAGTAGCCAGACTGGAAGCCATAAGGATGTTCTTGGCCTATGCAACCTACCAAGGATTCAAAGTATACCAAATGGATGTGAAGTCAGCATTCCTTAATGGTAATTTAAAAGAAGAAGTATATGTGGAGCAGCCTTCAGGTTTTGTTGATCCTACTCTTCCACATTATGTCTATAGACTTAGGAAAGCATTGTATGGGTTAAAGCAAGCTCCTAGAGCTTGGTATGAAACCCTATCTAGTTTCCTCATTGAGAACAAGTTCACAAGGGGGAAAATAGATAAGACTCTATTCCTTAGGGAATCTAGAGGCAAAGTAATACTTGTCCAAATATATGTAGATGACATTATATTTGGGTCTACTGAAAGTAGCCTTTGCAAAAAGTTTGCAAAGCTTATGCAAAGTCAATTTGAAATGAGTAGTATGGGAGAACTGAAGTTTTTCTTGGGTCTCCAAGTTAAACAGACTGAAAGTGGCTTGTCCATATGTCAGTCAAAGTTCACCCTAGAACTCATAAGGAAATATGGTATGGATTCCTCCAGTACCATGAAGACTCCTATGGGGTCAAGTATGTCTCTAAGCAAGGATGATGCAGGGAAACCTGTGGATGAAACCTTGTATAGAGGGATAGTTGGCTCCCTACTATACTTGACTGCAAGTAGGCCTGACATTATGTATGCTACATGTGTTTGTGCCAGGTATCAAGCCTGCCCCAAAGAATCTCACTTGACTGCAGTCAAGAGAATCTTGAGATATCTAAAGGGCACACCTTATCTAGGCCTCTGGTACCCTAGGAATGGAGATTTTGATCTAACAGGCTATTCAGATGCAGACTTTGCAGGATGCAAAGAAGATAGAAAGAGCACAACTGGATCCTGTCAATTCCTAGGTGGAAGACTCATTTCATGGAGTAGTAAGAAGCAAACCAGTGTGGCCATCTCCACAGCTGAGTCAGAATATGTAGCTGCAGGAAGTTGCTGTGCTCAACTTCTGTGGATTCAACATCAGCTAGAAGACTATGGATGTCAGGTAAGTAGAACTCCACTTTATTGTGATTCTACAAGTGCTATTTCCATAGCTAATAACCCTGTATCTCATAGTAGAACTAAACATATTGAGATAAAATATCACTTTCTTAGGGAGCATGTAGAAAGAAATGATATTGCACTTGAATATGTTAAAACAGATAATCAGATAGCTGATATGTTTACTAAGCCCTTAGAAGAAGCTAAGTTTAATAAGTTCAAAATTGAACTAGGTATGATAAACTTAGATTGAGTATACAGAACAAAAATTGGCTAAGTAAAAAGGTGTCGACACATAGACAAGTCTATGTCGACACAGAATAGTAAGTGTCGACACTTCAGGAAAATGGTGTCGACACATCTAGGAAGTTAGTGTCGACACTTCAGAATGTTAGTGTCGACACATGTCGAGTAGGTGTCGACACATCCAATAAAGTGTCGACACTTAAGTTTTACTCAGAATTTTTCTAAGTAAAGTCTCGACACATGTCGAGTATAGTGGTGTCGACACTTAACCAAGTGTCGACACATAAAATCTGTTGACTAAATTTGTGTCGACACATGAGTGTCGAGACATTATAAGTCAGTGTCGACACTTATTGACAGTGTCGACACATCATTAGAAATTCATCCCGCCTGTTCGTCTTCAAACAAGAAAGGTATAAATAGGGTTCTGTCTTTGATTGTCGACACGCTTTCAAAGTTTCGAGACCTAAACTCTTGTGTCGACATTTCTCTCATCTCAAGACTAATTCTCAAAACCCTAATGGCTCCCAAGCTGGAAGAGAACGTAAACGAAGGCTATGAGCTTGTGCGAGGCGCATTTGACGACAGCGACCAAGAAATCAAATCAGTAATAACCCTAATTGCCAATTCAGGGTTGGAGTTCTTGGTTTCAGAACCAACGAAAATATGGAAGAAGGAAGTCATTGAATTCCTTTCTGGCGCGTCTGTAGATGACTCAGGCTACAGGATTAAGTCAAGGGTGCATGGCACCAAGGTCAAGATTTCACCCAAGTCTTTAAGAAAGGTACTTCAGCTACCTAAAGTTCAAGATGAAGAGGAAGTAACTGCTTCTAAGACCAGGGAAGCTCTTACTTGGTGTGGACTGGATCCAAAGATGAAGGTGGGATCAGTCTTTAACAGAAAAGGTATGAATAATCAAGGCAAGTTCTTGTCAGAAATAGTGGGCAAGGTAATACTAAGCAAGCCAGGAGGACATGACAGGGTGTCTGCCTCCATGTTTGAAGTCATGACCAGAATCATCTTCAATCTGAAAACAGACTGGTCAATGGTGGTTTATGAAAAAGTGAAGGAAAGCCTGAAGAAGCCCAATCTGGGCAGGATACTAAGTCTCTACCTAGCTGGATCAATTCCAGAGGTAATGAGCACTGCTGCAGGCACTAAGATCAATCATATGAGGAAGATGGACTCAAGAATATTCTCTAGATGGGAAAGGGTGCTGGTGTCAAAGGAATTGACCACCCCTGAAAAGCAAGCTTCTAAGAAAGACTCTCCTCCCAGGAAGAAGAGGAAGACTGCTGCTGTGCCTCAAGAGTCCTCCAGCAGCTCAGGCAGTGAAGAACATGTGGTCTTCACTCCTGAAAGTCCAGTTGATGTGGCTGCAGAGAAGACACCTGCTCCTCAGGAGGCAGCTGACATCCAGGGGGAGCTTCCAGGTGTAGCAGAACCATCTACACTGGAGAGTGAACAAGCCACCCTCCTCATTCAAGAGGTACTTGTTGATCTTAATACTTTGAATTTTTCTAGAACAAATTCTGATTTGTCTGATGACCATCAGCCAACTCAGCAAGCACACCAAGAACCAGATGTTGTTCTTCCAGACACATCTGTTGTGATACCTGATAAAGTGGTTGAAGAACCAAGTACATCTCCTGCACAATCTCCACCAGAATATACCATGGAAGATCTATTTCTGAATTTAGAACAGGATGATTTTGATATGGAAAAGAATGATGCTGATACAGTCAAGAATGCTGCTGGTGAGGGGGAGAACATAGAAGTTGTGGAAGAGCCTATAAGGCTAGATACTGAGAAGGCACAAGATGTGCATACTGAAAAACAATCCAGCCCTAAGGATAGGGTGGATATAGCCAGTACATCAGACTCTGAAGATGATGAAGCTGAGCAAGCTAAGAAAAAGAAGTTCTTTGTTTTCAAAAGAAGAAGCCAGAGCTATAAGAAGGCTCTCCAAACAGTTGCTCAACATTCCTTAGTTCAACAAGCTCCATCCACTGATTACAGTGCTCTATTGCTTGCCTTGCAAATCAAGATGGATGAACAAAGGAAAGCTTTAGAAACTTATGTTGATGAAGGGCACAAAGCACTACAATCTGATCTGGGCCAGGAAATCAAGTCAATAAGGTTTGAAATGAACCTTAATAAAAGGGAAATGACTGATTGTTTTACCAAGGGTGCTCATGCAGTAGTCTATCTGGCTAAACATCAAGAAACCATCAAAGAGAAAGTGGATGATATAGCACTAAAGCAAGGCTATGTGCTGGAGAATCAGTTAAGGATGAATGATAATTTGACTGCATCTCACAATGCAATAGTCACAGAACTCAAGAATAAATCAGATGAACCTTCCACTTCCTCTGCTGCTGCCAAAGCTGATTTTGATAAACTCTTTCAAGCAGAGATTGCTGCTGTACAGACTGCCATAAAAGATTCCCAGAAGGTCATTTCAGAACAGCTTACAAAGCTTAGACCTTTCTTTAAAGAGGGCATAAGGTATTTGGATAGCCAAATAAGGTTTCAGAAAGATGATGTGAGAGATCATGTAGCCCAAGAAGTCATAAAGGGGGAGAGAGTGTTAGTCAAGGCCAGTTCTGAGCATGCCAAATGGATTTCAAATTCAATCAGGGCTACACTTGGATATCCTCCCCTGTGTGATGACAAGGAAGTAGCTGAATCTGGTATTCAAGGAACATATCTTGGAGGTGAGCAACAAGCAGTGGCTGATGTAATCTATCCACCTCCAGACTTTGACATGATTCATGCAGATATAAGCACAATGTATAGTCCACCTGCTGGCAAGCCTAATATTATTCTGGAAAAGGTTGTTCAACCTATCACAGCTGCAATGCAAGAGTCTTTGGACAAGGAAGAAGAAACTAGGCTGTCAAAGAAGAAGTTTAGGGAAATTGCTGAGCAAAAGCCAGATTTTGAACAGTGGAGCCCTACTTCTAGGAACATAATTCTTACAGCCTGGAAAGCAGCCAAGGACAATGCCCATGAGAGGAACAAGTGGTTCTCAGAGGCTGAATGGAGAAAGCATGAGAGTAGGCAGGAAGCAATTGTCCAATATAGAAGGAAGGCTAAGTTAGGAAAGCTACCTCCAACAGCTGTGGAGCCTAGCAAGTACTTTCCTAAGCCCTATCATTATTTTGAAAGACAAAAGATCAAGGCTGAAGAACAGAAGAAGAAGGACTCTAAAGGGAAGAAGACTGCTGAAGCTGAGCCTGCTGCTGCTGCTGCTGTGAAAGCTCAAGTTAAAGCTGGAAAAGGCATTGTTATTAAAGAACCTGATCAGCACTAGATTAGGAATTAACTTGATGCTTGTTGTAATCTGTTGAGTGAAAAACATTGTAATACTTCATTGAAAATGTATAAGGAACATTATTGGAACAGTATATGATAAATATAGTATGAATGTTCTGAAATATGTGTGTTTCTTAATTGTTCTGCAATGTTTAATAAGTATACATGTGTGCTTTATTACATGTTCAAGTTTACCCTGTTGTCATTTATATGTTTTACATCATTTTGTAATTTTTAATTATGAGTGGTGTATATCATTGACTAAGGGTTATGACTTCTCCAAATAGGGGGAGATTGTTGGGTACATTGGTCAAATGTACCTGATTTGAAGAAGCCTCACCTAACTCAATGATATACATCAGAATGTATTTGATGTTTGTTTGAGTTACTTGTGCAGGTTAGTTATACACTGGACTGAAGCTGAAAATTTCTAAGTCCATGTGTCGACACCCAGAGGGAAAGTGTCGACACTTGAGAAAGCTTGTGTCGACACCCAGACAAGCAGTGTCGACACTTGGAGTCATTGTGTCGACACCTGGGAAGAAGTGTCGACACCAGTCAGAATGTGTCGACACTTGGAGTTGTGTCGACACTCTGTGTAGAAGAATGCAGAAAAGCTGTGTCGACACTTGGCAGAAGTGTCGACACCTAGAAGAGCTGAGTCTACATCAGAAAGTGTCGACACTTGGAGTTGTGTCGACACTCAGCAAAATTCTGCAGAGACTAAGTACAAGTGTCGACACTCAACACAATGTGTCGACACTCAATCAGCAGAGCCAAAATATGAAGAATGTGTCGACACTCAACACAATGTGTCGACACACACTCAAAGGAGTCAACACTTGAAGATTGTGTCGACACTCAGCACAATGTGTCGACACATAACCAGAAGACTCAACACTTGAAGAAAGTGTCGACACAAGGAGCTGTGTTGACACTTGGCAAAGAACAGAAAAGTTGTAAAATATTCTAAGTACAAGTGTCGACACTAAAGGAATGTGTCGACACTCAGCTGAAGAAACAAGATTGAAGACTTGTGTCGACACCAAGAATTAGTGTCGACACTTGACAGTTTCAACACATGAAGATGTGTCGACACAAAGGAGATGTGTCGACACTTAGAAGAATACAGATAAAGAATGAAGTATAAGTACTTGTGTCGACACTCAATTTCAGTGTCGACACATGCAGAAGAAACTGTGTCGAGACATACAAGGAATTGTGTCGACACCTTGTAGACTTGTGTCGACACTTACACAACATGTGTCGACACTTGGTCTATAAGTGTCGACACTTAAGAACAGAAAGTCTCGACACTATCTGATAGTTAGTGAGATTTCAAGAAGTGACTGGTTGACATGACAGCTGCCAATCCAGCCGGTCTACAGCAACTGTCAAAGAATTCAAAAGTCTGTTATAAACCGGATCAGCCGGTTACCATAAAGGAAGCCTATAAATAGGCACCCACAGTTTACAGAATGGAGTAGTTAAGTGGTTAAGTTGTTCACAATCATTACTTGTTGTGAGAATAATTGAAGTGGTTGATCAGATTAAATCAAGAAGTGATACATAGAGGATCAACACAAGAAGATCAGGCAGTCCAACTGCAGATCTAAGTAGTTGGAGAGAGAGAGCTCCAACCAAGGATTCAGTCTTTGGAACTAAGGCTGAGAAGAACAATTCAGAGTCATCTGGATTTCAAGAAGCAGAGATCAAGGATCAACTGCAGAAGATTCAGACTAATTCAGTTCTACTCAAGAAGCTTTGAAGAAAGCTAAGTCAGTTTGGATCAAGCTGAGTTCTTCCAAGAACTCTTCAAGAAACTCTCAACTCCTCTCATTCTTTCTGAGTTGTAGAGTTAGCATTTGTAATTTCTATTTTAAACTTGTAAGATCCATTGGATCTGAGTGATTGTAAGCCTATTTTATAAAGGCTGAGGGTAGGGCTTGGTGCCTGAGTGTAGGAGTTGAAGAACTCTGAGTGTAGGCCTTTAATTGGCTGAGTGTAAGCCTTGATTGGCTGAGTGTAGGCCTGGGTGGCTGAGTGTAGGCCTTTTGGCTGAGTGTAAGGCTTTGGGCCTGAGGTAGGAACCTTGTTGGGTTCTGAGCTAGTGGAGAAGTTTGGCCGAATCTAGTACACTACTAGATAGGCGAAGGGGGAAAGTGGATGTACCCAAAGATTGGGGAACCACTATAAAATTAGTGTGTCTTCTGTGCTGTGCTGTGCTGTGAATTGAATGCTTAATTTCTGTATTTGCTGTTAGCTGTAGTAATCAGTGAAAAACTGTTGTGCTGCCAAACAAAAGTCAAAAAAGGTTTAGGTCACCTATTCACCCCCCCCTCTAGGTGTTTAGGTACCATATCTTTCAAGGATAAGCAGACTGGAGATTATGTCCGCAACTACGTGCGAGCTGGAGCTGGAGTCCGCTGAGTCTGGTAAGTGTCTTGGTGACAAGGCTTTGGACTCAGGGTATGCAGATTGGTGTGTCTGCAGGTATCTGTAGACAAGTGTTGTCCGTAGTATGTGCGGACGGGAACAATGTGTCCGCTGAGTCAGGCAGGTGCCATGGTGGCGAAGCTGTGGGCTCGGGATGAGCGGACTGGAGCTGTGTGTCCGCTAAGTCCGGCAGGTGCCTTGATGGCGAGGCTGTTGGCTCAGGATAAGCAGGCTGGATCAGTGTACGCGGATTGGCGGACAGTGTTGCTGCGGAGTCCGACTGTGGTGGTCCTGGCTTGGCCTTCAGCGACTAGGCAGACTGGCGTTGCTGTCCGGCCTTGGTGATGTCTTTTCGGCTTGGCCTTTGGCGACATGGCGGACTGGCGATTGTGTCCGGCCTTGGAGAAGCTAGGTGGGTGATGCAAGCTCATGGTTTCCACGGATTAAACTACACATTCTTATGTTCGATAATTTAATTAAATATCTTGTGCGCGGTTTCTCTACTTAGCACTATCGAATACTCAAGCATTAAAAGGCACAAATTCCATAACATTCAATGCAAAGGGACGCTACCCCTTATTTTAGATTGAACAAGGGATATATGGCAATGTTCGCTCAAGCGAAATGGACCCACCCGATCCGGACAATTAGCAATTCAAATTAATTTATGTGCACACATTCATACATCCAATAAGAGAATATACAGACTAAATAAGTGATTTAAAATCAAGTCCTAATCGATCCCAAAATTAATTAATAGAGGGTTTACCAAATCACTTGAACTCAAGGGGAAATCAAGGGTGATGAACCCGATTTCTTCTAGTGTTCACGAGATCCACCCGTTCCAATTAATACGAAAAATATTCGGAAATAAATGCTTTGAAAATTAGATTTTATCAAGCACAATATTCAATATAAATCAGAACAATTTACCAGCCTTCTATTCCACCAATACCAAACAAAATTATAGAAGAAATCACACAAAGATGGTTAAGAAATTCGTTACCCAATCCCAAGAATAATCCGTCCACAAGATGAGTGGAGGAGGCGCACACGACGGTGGTAGATTCTCTATTTCCACGCAAGTCCTTGGATCCACACCGGATGATGAAGACGCTCGCCGTTTCTCCTTTGCCAAACCCTAGAAAGGGGAGTATCTTGAAAGGGCCAATATATATATAAGGGAAGAGAAGAGAGGAAAGGTGGTGGCCTTATTCCTTCAAGGGAGGGCTCGATTTTGGTAGAGGGGATTTCTCACAAGAGGAGAAGGAGGAGGAAGAGAAGAGGAGGTCAGATATAGAGAGGGAGAGAGGGAGGAGGTAGGTTGGTCGGCGGCCAAAGAGAGAGGGGGAGAGAGGAGGCCGAAATTTACCTTGGAGAGGAGGACAAATCTTAATAGATTTTAGGATTTCAATTTCTTATCATTCTCTCAAAAATATGATAAATATCATGACCTATATATAGTCCTACACCACTCCATCTCCTCCAATTCAAAATTAAAAATTCAAAATTCAAAATTCAAAATTCAAAATGACACTATGATGGTTATATGCACCCATCATGAAATAAAAAAATAATGCAAAATTTAAATGCATGAAATTAAAATACTCTTGATGGTTATAGCCACCCATCATTACATGAAATTAAAATAATAATAAAATGCATGGAAATAAAAATGCAAAAATAAAAATGATAAAATGTATAATTATAATTATGTAATTTATAATTATATATTTCATTTATTGGCGGCAGCAGACGACGAGCAAAAACATGTAGCGGTGTTGGCGTTGGAGAAGAAACGTCGTGGTAGACTCCCATCCTCGAGCTTGCGGTAACGACCGTCTCAATCCACGAACTCTCGATGCCGTGGATCCACGACTGCATCAGCATCGTCGCCATCAATCCTCCACCACTCAAAATCACTCATCACCGATGAGTGGCCCGTGAGGGGGGAACCGTCGAAAGCAGTAGCAACATGGGGCAAATCTAGCCCCGCAATCCGTGTCGTAGTAGCATGAACATCCCATAACACTAAGAACCTGCCAGGTGTAGAAATAGCAAAACTCGAAATGGTGTCAGGCAAAAGAAATTTAACTTGAATCTTACCATCCGGTTCAAGAACCAAGGAGTCCACATGGAAAATAGATACGACAGTACTAACACTCCCCAACCCAAGAGAATATTTAGTGGTAGGAAGAAACGACGGAGAAAAGCACTCAGGTGGAACAGAGACGTACAGTAAAAAGTCCGGAAACTTGAAATAAAGTAAAACACCATGTGCTATATAAAAATATAAAATAAAAGCATAAAATCCGACGTTCTTCATAATCATGGATGAGTCAGTGTTCCTGCGTATTAATTTGTCAACGGATCCAGAAGGCATCCACTCGGGGATTGACCAAACTAAACCCAAATCACTAGCTCTAGCATCAGACAGTCTCGAAAAGACGTGGAAGTGTGTGCCACATAACTTAAGGAGAAATACTAACGTCCAAGACACATGAGCAGAGAATCCATGTGCTACATGACTAGACCCAAATACGAAAAATAAGGGGGTTAAGTCAGGTGGCACAGGAGCCTTGTAATTAGAGATAATTTTTATGGGCTCCAACACCGCAGTCTTAATTTCAATTTTATTATTTTCACGCTTGGCATGATGATATGCCAAGGTGAATCGCTCATCATAAGCAATTGAATTGGACGCTCCCGAATGTGAAAAGATGTGCAAGTGAAACAACTCAAGGGATCCAACTATAGTCACTAACGTGGGGAAATTAGGGTCATCAAATGGCGGAGGATAAATGCGTGCGACTGGGTGTGGTATATAAGTATATCTAGGGGACACCACATCCAGAGGCATAATTGCCAAAGAAACAGAGTCAGTCGTAGTAGGGGAGGGAACCGTAGATGGATACGCAAAAAAATGAGCTGTCAAAAGTGACGTGTAGTCATATCTATGAGGTGCGGTGAATAGTCCAAATACTAGTGCGCTTAACATAGTAATATCTACACACTGAGTCAACGTCAAAGTAGGAACTAATAAAGTGGGCGTGACACACAAACTTAGACTAGGACTACTGGTTCCACGTCCTAAAAAGTCATATAAGATAGGCAAATAAATAGGGGGAAGGGTCGGTAAAATCAAACCCGGGATAAAATCCGAATCAGTAAAAATTTCACCCAACAGTGACGACATCAAAGAACTCTCATCCGGGTGTACAACCAATGAATCGTCCAAAAATACCCTTCCCTTAGATGGTAACTCATCCACAATAACACTTGGGACATCCTCACTCTCAGACTTCTCAGATAACTCAGATATAATCTTAGTGGGTGCGATCGTAGGATCTAACGTGATGGGTATCATATCATGGAGAGGGCACTCAATACTAGGGTGAACAGACACAACGCTAGTAGGGCACGTAATAGGCAATTTAATACTCTTACAGATCGAAATGTAATAATCCCATACATCGTCTTCTAAATCACTAGGGTATCCAATCTCAATTTCAGACTCATTAGAATCGTCGGGCACTAACGTACATGATGGAATACACTCACCTAGTTTGTCATCCTCAAGATCAAGAGATACCACATCTACATCTGCATCCTCATGGGTATCAGTCACTATATCAGGAGGCTTAGGCGTCGAGGATAAAGGAGTCAAAACTCTAGGAGTAACATCTTTTGAGTCCAAGACATAAGATCTATTAGGAATGGTTTCCCTAAAGGTGGTAGTAGGTACACTATGAGCAGGCCGACCTTTGGGGAAAAATGATCTAGCGTTAGGTATATAATCATTCCTATAGGCAGGTATGGGACTAGCGCCATAACGATACTCACTCACAGGCTTGGTGTTAGTAGTGCGGAGATAGTCGGGATCAAATTGATCCGAGAGTAGGCTACGCATTGCCGGCCAAGCATGTTTATAACTACCAACACGACGCTCTTCGTTTAGCCAAAACACGCGGGCTTGACCTTCTAATCGATCTCGGGCTATGTTAACCTTTTGGTGGTCGTCCCATAAGTGACAATTAAAATAATTTTCTATTCCCTTAAGCCAGTCTCTAAAAGTTTGGGGATACCCCAAACCGTCATAAGTTGGTGCCTCAATTCTAGTGGGAGGATAAGCGTGGGGACGGTTGGTATTCCCATGGTATGAAGGCAAGGCTGGGGTTTGTTTAGTCATGGGATTAACATACCGGTAATGTAAACGGGAAGCATAAACGTCATAGGCCATAATAATGAGAACCAGAGAGAAAACTCACCCGGAACTGGTGCACATGCAAGGAATAATGAACTTGACCCTATATAAAATGTAACATATGTATTTGTTCCCGCTTAATAACTAAGGCAGACCAAAATTAAAATTTTATAATAATTTACTAAAAAAATGACTTAGCAAAAATAAAATATTTTTTTTGATTTCTTACTAATAAAATGATAGAGAATTCCGAGAATTTTATTTGTTTGAAATTTGAGAAAAGTTGAAAATTTTAGGCTGCTATTTGCAGACTAAAATTTAAAAATAGATTTTTTTTATGTTGTGCAATGAACGCGCAAGTGCGTGTCGGCGTTCTAAGTAATTTTTTTCCTAGGATGGTACTAATTAAGAAATTAGCACAACCTGGCTCTGATATCAAATTGATGCAGACTCATGATTTCCACGGATTAAATACACGTTCTTATGTTCGACAATTTAATTAAATATCTTGCGCGCGGTTTCTCTACTTAACACTATCAAATACTCAAGCATTAAAAGGCACAAATTCCACAACATTCAACGCAAAGTGACGCTATCCCTTATTTTAGATTGAACAAGGGCTATATACCAATGCTCGCTCAAGCGAAATGGACCCACCCGATCCGGACAATTAGCAATTCAAATTAATTTATGCGCACACATTCATACATCCAATAAGAGAATATTCAGACTAAATAAGTGATTTAAAATCAAGTCCTAATCTATCCCAAAATTAATTAATAGAGGGTTTACCAAATCACTTGAACTCAAGGGGAAATCAAGGGTGATGAACCGGATTTCTTCTAGTGTTCACGAGATCCACCCGTTCCAATTAATATGAACAATATTCGGAAATTAATGCTTTGAAAATTAGATTTTAGCAAGCACAATATTCAATATAAATCAGAACAAATTGCCAGCCTTCTATTACACCAATACCAAACAAAATTATAGAAGAAATCACACAAAGATGGTTAAGAAATTCGTTACCCAATCCCAAGAATAATCTGTCCACAAGATGAGTGGAGGAGGCGCACATGACGGTGGTAGATTCTCTATTTCCACGCAAGTCCTTGGATCCAAACCGGACGATGAAGATGCTCGCCGTTTCTCCTTTGCAAAACCCTAGAAGGGGGAGTATCTTGAAAGGGCCAATAGATATATAAGGGAAGGGAAGAGAGGAAAGGTGGTGGCCTTATTCCTTCAAGGGAGGGCTTGATTTTGGTAGAGGAGGGGATTTCTTACAAGAGGAGGAGGATGAAGAGAAGAGGAGGTCGGATATAGAGAGGGAGAGAGGGAGGAGGTAGGTTGGTCGGTGGCCAAAGAGAGAGGGGGAGAGAGGAGGCCGAAATTTGCCTTGGAGAGGAGGAAAGATCTCAATAGATTTTAGGGTTTCAATTTCTTATCATGTTAACCCAGAAATCGGCGATCCTTTCCAAGGTGGCCAGCTGGCTAGTCGCGACCCTTAGATTCTCCCTTTCGATCGCGACAAGTCCCAGCGTAGGCGGACAGTTTTCCCTGTCCGCCTAGGTTTCCTAGGAACCGCGTGCCCTGCGGGACGGCGGGCTGTTCCCATGGCTCACCCTCGCGGGACATGCGGTTAGGTCCGCTAATTGTGCAGTGCTTTTCCTTGAAGGAGTCGGCCAACAACACCACCAGGAGCGACCTCCTAGTCAGCCCAAGGGGCGGCGGTCTCCTGCCGCCGTCCGCCGAGGCCGCCCACCAGGGGCGACCTCCCTGCTGCCCGAGAGGCGGCGGCCTCCTGCCGCCGTCCGCCGAGGCCGCCCAACCGGGGCGGCCTCTGCCCGCCAGCCGGGCGGACTCCTCCGGAGGAGTCTAGGCCTCCCGCTAGGGGGCGGCCCCGGCATCCTCCGGGCGGACTCCACCCGGAGTCCGCCCAGGATGCCCGCTAGGGGGCGGCCCCGGCATCCGCCGGGCGGACTCCACCCGGAGTCTGCCCAGGCCGCCCGCTAGGGGGCGGGCCCGGCATCCGCCGGGCAGACTCCACCCGGAGTCCGCCCACGCCGCCTGCTAGGGGGCGGACCCGGCATCCGCCGGGCGGACTCCACCCGGAGTCCGCCCAGGCCGCCCGCTAGGGGGCGGCCCCGGCATCCGCCGGGCGGACTCCACCCGGAGTCCGCCCAGGCCGCCCGCTAGGGGGCGGCCCCGGCATCCACCGGGCGGACTCCTCCGGAGTCCGCCCAGGCCGCCCGCTAGGGGGCGGCCCCGGCATCCGCCGGGCGGACTCCACCCGGAGTCCGCCCAGGCCGCCCGCTAGGGGGCGGCCTCCGGCCTGCCGGGCAGACTCCACCCGGAGTCCGTCCAGGCCGCCCGCTATGGGGCAGCCTCTGTCCTGCCGGGCGGACTCCTCCCGGAGTCCGCCCAGGCTTCCCGCGAGGGGGCGGCCTCCAGTTCTCTCCAGGGCCTCCTGCAGCTTGCGTCGCTCAACAATGGCGGACGCAAATTCCCAGTCCGCGGAGTCCGCGCAGGTCGTCATGCTGATGTCACTGGGCCCTACTTCTTCAAGAACTTCCCTGGGACTATAAATACCCCCTGAAGCCTCTCATTCAGGGATCCTAGAGGTGGAGACAAGACTTGCCAGCAGCCCCTGCGGACTCCATTTTCCAGTCCGCGCAGTCCGTAATCAGCCTTCCAGCAAACCCTGTGGACTCCGTTTTCCAGTCCGTGCAGTCCGTCATAACCCTTCCAGCAAGCCCTGCGGACTCAGTTTCTTGTCCGCGCAGTCCTCCACAGCTCTTCCAGCATCTTGCCAGCAGACTCTACAGACTCAGTTTCCCAGTCCTCCAGCAGCTGGCAGACACTTTTACTTAGTCTCTGGCAGCCTCTCTTCTCTGCTTTCTGGCATTTTCTTCTCTTTTAGCCGCCAGCTTCTCTTTGTACCCTTTTAGTGATTTGCTGCAAAGGTGTACTTGCAAGCTTGTAATCTCTAGCTATTAATCAAAGGAAAGCCCGTCGCAGGTGTGACATTTAGGCCGCGGCGGGCGAAGTGTGTTGTTGCCGCTGCTAGCGGCCCCCTCTTCTCTTCTCTGCTCAGCAAGCCTTGCTCCTCTGCTCAGCAAGCCTTGCTCCTCTGCTCAGCAAGCCTTGCTCCTCTGCTCAGCACGCCTTGCTCCTCTGCTCAGCAAGCCTTGCTCCTCTGCTCAGCAAGCATTGCTCCTCTGCTCAGCAAGCCTTGCTCCTCTGCTCAGCAAGCCTTGCTCCTCTACTCAGCAAGCCTTGCTCCTCTACTCAGCAAGACTTGCTCCTCTTCTCAGCAAGCCCTGCTCCTCTACTCAGCAAGTCTTGCCCTCAGCTCAGCTCAGCTCTCCTTAGCATCAAACTTGCAAGCGCAACCGTTGCGGTTACTGTCTGCTCGACCGCTCCTGGTCTCCCTCTTCTTCCTCTCTTGATCAACCCTCTCTGTTGATCAAGGCTCGCCTCTTCTCTCAAGCCTCTCCCCTACCCCCGCAACCTTCTCCTTCCTCCACACCTAGCCTGTGAGCCCAAACATCCCCTCGGTGATAGCTGTGCCCTCAGTGCCGTTTCCGCGCATCAACAGTTTTGGTGCAGTGAGCGTGGATGCTAGCTCACACGCGACTTTCAGATCAGAACAGGCAGCGAAAGCAACAGTTAACCATGTCAGACCATCAATTAGCCGAGAACCATGCTCTAAGTCCCAGTGAAGATCCTCTCTGGGAAGCCTTTGAGCAGTCGCGCCGTGAGAATGCTCAACAGTTCCAGACTATCAACAAAGTTCTTGCTGCAATCACACAGCGATTGGACGCTCATCCAGTAGCTGCTCCAGCTGCTCCCATCAACCCAACACCAACATCAGAGCATCAACAAGCTTATTCTCAAGCTTGCCCGCCGTTCTTTCCTCCTTACACTCCAACCTTTCCGCAAGGGCCTGCAGCTCCTTTGCGAACTCAAGATGAAGAGTTTGCTGCTCGCCATAACTTCTTCCGGGAAGCAGCCCGGGGAAGTCCTGCTAGAGTTCTCAATTTTCAGGGAAGTCATCCCTACCCTTCAGCTCCTGCCTTTGCTCCTCCTGCAACAACTTTTCCTTGTTATCCTCATGCTCCTTTTGTAGCTACAGCTTATGCTCCTTTTTATCCTTATGCTGTAGGAGAGCAAGAAGAACCTTCACCATTCGCGGAAAGTGTTCGCCATGAGCCTACTCCATCAAACTTCAGGGAGCCTCGACTGCCAATCTATACTAGAGAGACAGATCCAGTGAAGCACCTCCAAGCTTTTGAGTCAGCCGTTGCTCTCAAAACCCTTTCAGATGCAACCTAGTGCAAGCTCCTTGTCACATCTTTTGATGGGCAAGTGAGGGACTGGTTCTATGGCCTCCGTCCTCACTCCATCACTTCCTTCCTTGATCTTCGAAGGCAGTTTCTTCTCAGATTCTCTACATCAACTAAGAGAAAGGGCGGTCCTGAAGCCCTTTTTGAGATCAAGCAACGCGGAAATGAGACCTGGTCTCAATTTGTTGATCGATTCCAAAGAGAGATTTTGGACATCGAAGTTACTGATCAAGAAATGTACCGAGTGGCTCTTATCCACGGTCTTCATGAAGGGCCTCTCAAATTTGAAGCAAACGTCCGTGCTCCAAGGACATATCAAGAGTTGATCGCTCTAGCCAACTCATATATCCGAGGCGAAAAGAACAATCCAGGCATCGTCTCCAAGCTTTTGTCCGAGGAGGATCCCTCTCACAAGCATACTGGAGGTCTGGTGCTAGCACAATGTTTGTTTTGGGCCATGATTTGTGAAAACAAAACCTAATAATAAACTCAAAAGAAAACAGATCTAACTAGGGATCTTTGGGTTCAGGTGTTAGCCTGTGCAACCACCAAGGTGTGGTCTGTTTAACCAACCTCGCTTTGATACCAATTGAAAGTGCAGCTAGATCTGATATACTCTAGAGGGGGGTGAATAGAGTATATGGTGCTTGAAAACTTTTTACAACAATTGTTGTAATCTGAGTGAGCAGGGAAGCAGTTAACAAATCTAATCACAGAACTAAACTAATCATAAGCTAATCACAGAACAATCACAGGCAGAAACAAAAATAAAGACAAGCAAACCAGATGACACAAGGAAATATAGTGGTTCTCCTAAACTTGGGTACATCCACTCTTCTACCACCCTAGGTAGGAATCCACTGCAGGATGAGTTGATCAGGTGTCCTGGGCACCAATGAGCTTTTGATAAGGTGCTCAAAAACCAAATCAGATTTTTTGATCAGGTGTCTTGCCACCAATGAGCTTTTGACAAGGTGCTCAAAAACCAAGCTCAAACGTTTGAAGGGAGTTTGAGAAACCCTTTACAGAGATGGGGGTGAGAGAGTGATGGAAGTCTTCTCTTTCTCAAACAGCTGAGAAGACTATGTGGATTTAATGGTGTCAAAGCTCCCCCTGAGTCCTTGAGATGTTCAGGAAAAGAAGCTTTGTTGTAGGGTGATAGGCCTTCAGAAGTTGATCTCCAGCAAAAGATGATTTCAGCAACAACTGAAATGTTAGGTGTCTGGAGTTTTGAAAGATGTTGGCCTTGAACACTTGAGACAAGAGAGATCAGAAGATTTCAGAAAGTTTGATCTCCTTGGATGTGTGTTCTACAGAGAATTCTTTGAGACAGAAAATATTTTGTGCTTGCTCTTCTTGTCTGTGTTCTGAGGATTATTGATATCTGTCTCTTAGAGATTCAAAAAATTCTTATCTTTTATTCTCTGGTACTGAATAGAAAAACATCCTTTGTCAAGAATAGCCGTTGGCCTGCATTAATTGCATCCTTAATTACAAAATGTCTTCTGGAAGAAAGTCCAAAGAAACATTCCTTGAAAATCCCTTGAAACTTGGTCCAGAAATAAATGAAAACGGATATAAAATATTCTAAATTAATTGCAGAATAACTCCTTAACTGATCTGAATTTGAATCTTGAAAATCCTTGAAGTTATCAGAAAATCGTCGAACTGAGCTCTGCTATCGTTGAACTGAGCTCAGCGATATGAACTTATACTGCAACAAAATATCGTCGATCTGAGCTCAAAGATCGTCGAACTGAGCTCAGAGATAGAGATCCAATAATGAGTCAAGATCGTCGAACTGAGCTCACCGATCGTCGAATGGAGTTCGACGATATGTGGAAGTTGAGCTCAGCGATCGTCGAATGGAGTTCGACGATCTATCGAAGTTGAGCTAGATGATCGTCGATCGGAGTTCGATGACTCGTCGTGCTGAGCTCGACGATATGACTTAGTCTCAAACTGAAAGATTCTGGGTCGTGAGGGCAGCTTCCAAACTTAGACTTCTATCCCTTAGACTCAATTCTAATTGACCTTTTAAGCTATACAGGAGGTCAAACATTGGTTTCCTAGAGACATAGTGATCCTGACCCAAATTAGTAATAGGGTGTTCCAACAATCTCCCCCTATTTGGGTTAGGATTACTATTTACAGAGTTTGGAAAAATTAAAATTACACATACAAGCAACAATGCAGAAAAGCAAAAAGCAGGACATTGCAGAACCACAGATATATATATATATATATATATATATATATATATATATATATATATATATATATATATATATATATATATATATCATCCCAGATAATAATCAGAAATCAGAGAGATTGTCACTTTACATAATCATTTCTTTTCCTTGCTCTTAATGAGTTTGATTTCTCTGTTGGGGTTGAGAGCTTCTTTCTTTGATCTTGTATCATCTGCTGCACATAAAGTGGTTTGCTGTTTGGGCCTGGGAAATACAGCTTCAGGATGCAGCTCCATGTATCTATTAGAATCAAAGAATTTGCTTGACCCATATCTTTCCAACTCTTTCTTTCTCTGTTCAGACATTGTAGTGATGTTGGAAGAGTCTTTGCCTTGCTCTCTAGCTTTCTTAATCTGATCTAGTGCAGCAAGTTCTTTCATCCTTGCAGTCCAAGCAGCTGAATTGTTCTCAGGGTCTTCAAATGGCACTGGTGGCTCATATCTATTAGAAGGATTGTCCTGAGGAGGCCTGGATGAAATTGTTTCCTTCAATTTATAGGGAAAATGACCAGAGGTGGTGTCAGATGAGATTTGTCCTTCCCTGGAGTAGGGATGTTACCTTGAGTATCCTTTAGAATAAACTTGGAATTCTCTTTGATTGCCTCTATAGCCTCCTCTTCTGTATTGAGAGCCCCTGGACTGGCTTCCCCTAGGATAAGATCTGGCATGTGGCTGATAGGGGGTTTGACTTCTAGCAGGGGGTTGAGCAGCTGAACTTCCACCTACACCTGCATCAGGAGGAGGAGGTGGAGGAGGATCAGAATGTTGGAATTGAGAAGAGCCTTTTTCATATTTCCTTTTCTTCTTCATTGCTTTGAGTTGATTCTTTGAGTACTGCATCCAGTGCTCAGTTATGGGGCAATCATGAAGAATATAATATGGTATATCATTGTTGTCCTTGACCTTGGCAGGAGGTACTCTCTTCATGGATTTGCTCCTTGCCTTTCTCTTTCTAGCAATGGTAGCAGAAGAATCATCAGAATCTGTTCTGAACTCATCACTTTCAGAACTTTGATCATCATAAAGAGCATCAATCTTCTTCATCAAATTTTGCTTGAGCTGGATTGAAGCAGATATAGAACTGGTAGCAGGAGTTGAAGTAGCAGCAACAGCAGCAGGTACTGAAGGTGTGGTAGTTGAAGTTGAGGCAGAAGTAGAGGTTGAAGCAGTAACAACAACAGCAGATACTAAAGGTTCTGGAGCAGTAATGACAGCAGTTGGGACAGCAGCAGTTTCACTGACAGAAACAGCATTATCAGTAGCAGAAATATCATCAGAAAATATAGAAGGCTCAAACTCATGTGCCTCTGTCATAAGGATCTCCATAGAAATTGGCTCATCAGCAGTATCAGCAATAGTATCAACATAAATTTCAGCAGGAAGGGCAGCAACATCAGAAACAACCACACTGCTTTCAGCAGAAGTAGTAGCAGCATAAACTGAGTTAACAAAGGAAGTGATGATGCTGGGGTCACAACAAGAGAAGGGCACAAGGGCCTTGGACAAATCCTCTGGGGGCTGGATAGCAACTGTCTCTGGAAGACAAGCTTTCTCTGGCAGACATCTGAAATATATAGAATCAAATTCTGAGAACAAAGACCTGAGGTCTATAGCAAAGACTGCAGCAGGAGGTGGAACTGGATCTTGAGACACAACAGCAGCAACAACAGGAGCTGAAGAAACAGCAAGAGCAGCAGTAGGCAGGATCACTTCATAGGGCATCTCCCCCTGCCTAGATTCAGACATGGCTGGATCAAGGCACACTGCTGAAGGGGCTGCCTGAGGGAATAAAGAGGAGAGCCTGGCAGAAAGAGCTGCCACTGACTGGATTAATGGAGCCAAGGAGGTCTCCAAAAGAAGAGATAGCCTGGGGGCTAGCAATTCATAAAGCCTGTCAGCAAGGGCTGGAATATCTACTTGCTCAGTAGTGACTGGAGCAGAGGTGGAGGATGGAGGTGTAGCTGTTGATGATGGTAGTGGAGAGCTAGTGTATGGAGGAAGAGATGGTTGAGGTGTGGGTAAGGTGGATATGGAGGACAGTGGGATGAAGATAGATGGTATGAAGGTGGGTTGATCAATGATCTCTTGCAGAAGGTCTTGATAAGATGTTGAGGATGAGGGTAGCTCAGGAGGAGAGGATGGTGAGTCATCCATGAAGGAATCATCAATAAGGTTGAAGGATGGAATGGAGGGTGATGAAGTGATATCTGGTTGAGGGTAGGAGTATAATGGATGGAATTGGTCTTCTGTGGTTGGAAGAGTAGGGATTGGAGATGGTGTAGATGTTGGAGAGGGGCTGGAGATGATGATAGTGGATGGAGTTTGAATGGTAGATGAAATTGGAAGAGATGGAATTGGAGGAGGAGGAGGAGCATCAGCAGGCAGGTCAGCTGCAGGGGCAGAGACCTGAGGGGAAGTGACTCTGATAGTCCTGGTGCCTGAAGGAGTGCTGGAAGAGGGCCTGCTAGGCTTGATGATCTGCCTGTCCCATTTACCAAAAAGGGCACAAGACAGTCTCTTGGAAGCATTTATGTGAATCCCAGAGGATACCAGCAATGCAGGGCACCTACTCTGCAGAAAAATGCCTAATATTCTTCCAAAATTTACAAAACTCTTGTTAATTTTCTTCTTAATGAGGTCAAAGAAGACCTCTCCCCAATTCAGATTCTTCCTGTCTACTATGGCTCCCATTAGGCAGAGTTGATACCTTGAAATTGTATCATGGGCAGAGTGCTTAGCCAATAGGACTTTCTCAACTACATCAGCCAGGAATCTATATTCCACAGAAAGATTCTTTTTCAACAGCTTGCTAGGGTTATCCTCAGAATGACCCATTCTGGCAAGCAAGTCAGCATATGGAGTCTTTCTTCTTTCTTCCTTCCTTCTTGTCCCTTCTGTCCTTGTTTTTGTTTTCTGGACAGTTAGGAACAATGTGCCCTGGTTTCCTGCAACCAAAGCAGACAATTTCCTTATTATTAATTGACTTATCATACCTTGGCTTATCATGCTCCTTGTATGATCTCCTTCTAAAGTCCTTTCTGGCCATCTTGTAAAATCTTTTGGCCAACAGACTGAGTAGTTCATCATTGCCTATGACTTTGTCTTCAGGCTGATCTTCAGTTTCCTTGAAGGCTATTGTTTTCTCTTTTCTTGTGGCTGGTGAGGCAGCCTTCTGTTCTTCTTCTCTATTCTTGATGAGTAGATCATAAGATTTGAGCTTACCCAATAGAGCTTCAGTGGTGATCTCATTCAAACTTCTGGTATCCTTGATTTGCCAGATTCTTGAATCCCAAGTGCTAGGGAAGCACATTAGAATTTTGTCATTGAGTTCAGTTAGTGAGATCTCTTTATCCAATGTCCTGAGTTCACTGACTATTAGACTGAGCCTGTTGTACATATCTTCCACTGACTCAGTTTCTCCCTTCTTGAAATTCTCATATTGAGATATGAGGTGGGATCTCCTATCCTTTCTCTCATCAGCTGAGCCTGAGACTATTTCAGAGAGTTTGTCCCAAATTTCCTTTGCTGAATTGCATTCAGCCACCTTTTGAAAGATGTCATCAGACAATGTCTGGGCTAAGATTTTCATAGCCTTGGCATCAGCTACCTTCCATTTCTTGATGTCAGCATCTGTTCCTGATGGAGGTGGAACAACATTTGTACTTGAGTTCTCTGGAGGTCTTGGACAAACTATCAAAACAGAGTTAAAAATATCCTCGTCAATAGAATTCATGTATAATCTGATCCTTGCTTTCCAAAGTGCAAACTTGGATAGATTGCATACTGGAGGTCTGGTGCTAGCACAATCTTTGTTTTGGGCCATGATTTGTGAAAACAAAACTTAATAATAAACTCAAAAGAAAACAGATCTAACTAGGGATCTTTGGGTTCAGGTGTTAGCCTGTGCAACCACCAAGGTGTGGTCTGTTTAACCAACCTCGCTTTGATACCAATTGAAAGTGCAGCTAGATCTGATATACTCTAGAGGGGGGTGAATAGAGTATATGGTGCTTGAAAACTTTTTACAATAATTATTGTAATCTGAGTGAGCAGGGTAGCAGTTAACAAATCTAATCACAGAACTAAACTAATCATAAGCTAATCACAGAACCATCACAGGCAGAAACAAAAATAAAGACAAGCAAACCAGATGACACAAGGAAATATAGTGGTTCCCCTAAACTTGGGTACATCCACTCTTCTACCACCCTAGGTAGGAATCCACTGCAGGATGAGTTGATCAGGTGTCCTGGGCACCAATGAGCTTTTGATAAGGTGCTCAAAAACCAAATCAGATTTTTGATCAGGTGTCTTGCCACCAATGAGCTTTTGACAAGGTGCTCAAAAACCAAGCTCAAACTTTTGAAGGGAGTTTGAGAAACCCTTTACAGAGATGGGGGTGAGAGAGTGATGGAAGTCTTCTCTTTCTCAAACAGCTGAGAAGACTATGTGGATTTAATGGTGTCAAAGCTCCCCCTGAGTCCTTGAGATGTTCAGGAAAAGAAGCTTTGCTGTAGGGTGATAGGCCTTCAGAAGTTGATCTCCAGCAAAAGATGATTTCAGCAACAACTGAAATGTTAGGTGTCTCGAGTTTTGAAAGATGTTGGCCTTGAACACTTGAGACAAGAGAGATCAGAAGATTTCAGAAAGTTTGATCTCCTTGGATGTGTGTTCTACAGAGAATTCTTTGAGACAAAATATGGGGGGGGGATAGGTGACGTGCGTCTTATAGGATACATTATGGTTATGAAAGTCCACCTAGTGTCGGCTATGTGCACCTATGGGGGGGGATAGGTGACGTGTGGTTCTTTTGCGGAATTTACAGATGTACCTGCACAATAAAAACAACAAACACAGCACACAGAAAATACAGCAAATTTATAGTGGTTCCCCGACTTGGGTACATCCACTTTCCCCCTTCGACCTATCTCCCCAACAAGGGACGACTCGGTCACTTCACCAACGGGATTGAAATCCAATCCCTTCACTAACGGAAGGAGCCTTCCACACGTGAGAGTCAACACTCCCACAAATCGGGTTGCACCCAACCCTTACAACACGGAACTAAAGTTCCTTTACAATGAAATAAAAGTAGAATGTACACGTGATACAAACTTCTCTTGGAGACTTCGGTGTTCCTCTTTGTTCGACGACGTGTTCTTGAAGTCGATGAAGAGTCTACGACCTTGGTCTCTCTTGGAGAAGATCTCCCCGGAACCGGCGACGGCACACGAGCGGCGGCTAGCTTCGAGATCGGCGGCTACGATGAAGAGTGGCTGCAGAACTTGGAGATCTAAACTTCGTAGCGAAGCAAGCTAGGTCTACCAACGGTCACTCTAGGATCAGTCGTCTCGATCGATTCGGACGGGGGAGTTTTTCCCGGTCAACGTATCGAGAGACAAGAGATCTCCGGATAGACGCGTGAGACACAAGCCTTGCTAAGCTTCTGTCACCGGAGATCGGGAAGAAGAGTGATCAGCAGCGGCGACCACTTGACGCGAGCGGCGGCGGCGGAGCGGAGCGAGTTCGCGGATTTAGGGTTACGTCGCCGCTTGTTTTTCTTTTTCTCTTATCCGTCTCCTTACTGTTCAAAAGTACCTGAGTATAAATACTGTAGGATTCTCAAATATGACCGTTTGTGGGACCCACAATTGAGATCCCCAAAATCCGGTTCAAACAAATCCAGAAGCAGAATCTGGTTCAGCAGCATTCTGAGAAAACGCCAAGTCAAAATCGGCGAGAATCGCAGACGATTCTCGACGAATCGGCGAGAATCACCAAGTGATTCTCGACGATTCGTCGAGAATCGTTTGTGATTCTCGTCGAATCACTTGTCGATTCTCAACGAATTTTACTTTACACATGGGCTGCTTGACCACTGGTTCGGCGGGAATCACAAGTGATTCTCGCCGAATCTTACTTGGCACCGTCTTGAGATGGACAAAAGGAGTCGGCGAGAATCACTAATGATTCTCGTCGATTCGGCGAGAATCACTAGTGATTCTCGCCGAATCGGCGAGAATCACTTGGTGATTCTCGTCGAATTTGCCTTGGAAGATTTTTCGTCTTCCACCCCAGGAGCTGCTCCTTGATCCTCCATGCTCCTTGTCTTCTCTTGCATATGAGCGGCCCTGTGCTTGAAAATAAGTGCACTCCAATAGAGAGAGTACACGTAGGCCAACACACTGATCTGCTCAACGAGGGATTACGTCGTGCAGACCCGTGTATATTGACCTACTGCACCCTGACATTGGTGTGCACTTAGCGTGGAGAAACTACAAGCACAACTGGAAATGTTTCATCAAATACATTGTGAATTCATCTTAGCTTGACAGGGGGCTTCCTCAAATCTAGGTAATCGTGGATACAATACCCAACAGGTTAGGATGATCTTTACTAGACAAGCAATGGAGATCAAGCGTAGCCTTGTCTCTTTGATCATCCTTCAACTGTGGTGGCCGAGCACTCTCCGGTATCCTCGATCCGTGCCTTCTCGGGTTCGCAACTTAACTGATCAATACACAGACAAGATAGGCCTCTTGGCACAACCCGTCTCGTTGATCAGTGATGCTTGTACCTAAGGCGAGAGTGCAGTCCTTCTAGCGGTCCTTCTCAGGACCTTTCCCTTGCTTTTCTCTTTTGTGCCCTCCTTGAGGATGCGCGGCCAGGCCGCTTTGAGTAGGACCATACTCGGGATGATTTTCTCAGGCCAGTGATGCATAAGGCCTACGGGGAACACCTGTGGCAGCATTCAACCTTCTTTAGTCATTCCGAATATGGACCTCCTTTTCTTTTTCCTCCTTGAGGATGTGCGGCCAGCCCGCTTTGGGTAGGATTATACTCAGGATGATTTTTTCGGGCAAGTGATGCATAAGGCCCACGGGGAACACCTGTGGCAGCACTCAGCCCTCTTTAGTCATTCCGGGTGTAGACCTCCTTTTCTCTCTTCCCTCCTTTCACAGGTGAACATGTTAATCCAACCTACCAAAAGGATTTCCAGCAATCGCTTTGCTTATGCTCATCTCATATACTTTGCCTGCTCAAGCTCTATCATATGAAGATTCACAGAGCTGCTCATCATTCTTGTCAAAGTCTAATGGCGTCAAACATTAATCGAATCATATCAACAGTTTTGGTATGATTCTGGTGCGGTTATCCTCGCGTCTTGTTTGCTTCTAATCTCTCTCCTCACAGAGGTTAGCAAACCCTTGCAAGCCTTCTCCACAGGTACTTGCAAGCTCCTTTCATATGCATATTGTCTGTTTCTAACTTTTTTCTTTGTAGAGAACAACGGACACCTGCAAACCTCATCCAGGTACTTGCAGTTTAAATCATTATTTTATCTCTGCTGCTCACTCTTCACTTTGCAGTGGTTAGCAGACATCTGCAAGTCATATTCAGGTACTTGCAGCTTATCTTTGTATACAATACCTGCCTCTAACTCTCTTCTTAAAAAGAGATCACCGACACTTGCAAGCTCCATTCAGGTACTTGCAAGTTACTTTCATGCGCTATGTATACTTTTAACTTTCCTCTCTTGCAGAGACCACCAAAGATTTGCAAGTTCCTTCCAGGTACTTGCAGCTCGTTTTTCTGTCCTCCTTGTATACTATTTTTCCTTCTCTTTTTACAGAGAATAACAGGTGCTTGCAAGGCTCTATCAGGTACTTGCAAGTTATTATGCATTTCGGTTTTCCTCACTTTTGCTTTGCAGAACCTAACGGAAGACACGCCTTCTTCGTTTTGCAAAAGCAAACTCAGGTACACACTCGATGTACCACCCATACATGCTTACGCTAATTTTCCTCTTGCAGGAAAATAGACAGGAAACACCAAGCTTGTAAGGAGAGACTTCAGGTTCTATCTCTCCTTGCCTCCCCTTACCTTTCCTTTGGGGTGGATCACGATTTTCGGGGGTCTCCAACTTTTTCGAAGTCCCCTTCGGAACTTGAAAAAGTGCGGGGATTATGTTAACCCAGAAATCGGCGATCCTTCCCAAGGTGGCCAGCTGGCTAGTCGCGACCCTTAGATTCTCCCTTTCGATCGCGACAAGTCCCAGCGTAGGCGGACAATTTTCCCTGTCCGCCTAGGTTTCCTAGAAACCGCATGCCCTGCAGGACGGCGAGCTGTTCCCATGGCTCACCCTCGCGGGACATGCGGTTAGGTCCGCTAATCGTGCAGTGCTTTTCCTTGTAGGAGTCGGCCAACAGCACCACTAGGAGCGACCTCCTAGTCAGCCTAAGGGGCGGCGGTCTCCTGCCGCCGTCCGCCGAGGCCGCCCACCAGGGGCGACCTCCCTGCTGCCCGAGAGGCGGCGGCCTCCTGCCGCCGTCCGCCGAGGCCGCCCACCCGGGGCGGCCTCTACCCGCCAGCCGGGCGGACTCCTCCCGGAGTCCGCCCAGGCCGCTCGCTAGGGGGAGGCCCCGGCATGCCCGCTAGGGGGCGGCCCCGGCATCCGCCGGGCAGACTCCACCCGGAGTCTGCCCAGGCCGCCCGCTAGGGGGCGGCCCCTCCATCCGTCGGGCGGACTCCACCCGGAATCCGCCCAGGCTGCCCGCTAGGGGGCGGCCCCGGCATCCGCCGGGCGGACTCCACCCCGAGTCCGCCCAGGCCGCCCGCTAGGGGGCGGCCCCGATATCTGCCGGACGGACTCCACCCGGAGTCCGCCCAGGCCGCCCGCTAGGGGGCAGCCCCGGCATCCGCCGGGCGGACTCCACCCGGAGTCCACCCAGGCCGCCCGCTAGGGGGCGGCCTCCGGCCTGCCGGGCGGACTCCACCCGGAGTCCTCCCAGGCCGCCCGCTAGGGGGTGGCCTCCGGCCTGCCAGGCGGACTCCCCCCGGAGTCCGTCCAGGCCGCCCGCGAGGGGGCGGCCTCCAGTTCTCTCCAGGGCCTCCTGAAGCTTGCTTCGCTCAACAATGGAGGACGCAAATTCCCAGTCCGCGGAGTCCGCGCAGGTCGTCATGCTGATGTCACTGGGCCCCGCTTCTTCAAGAACTTCCCTGGGCCTATAAATACCCCCTGAAGCCTCTCATTCAGGGATCCTGGAGGTGGAGACAGGACTTGCCAGTAGCCCCTGCAGACTCCGTTTTCTAGTCCGCGCAGTCCGTCATCAGCCTTCCAGCAGACCCTGCGGACTCCGTTTTCCAGTCCGCGCAGTCCGTCATCACCCTTCCAGCAAGCCCTGTGGACTCAATTTCCTGTCCACGCAGTCCTCCACAGCTCTTCCAGCAGCTTGCCAGTAGACTCTGCAGACTCAGTTTCCCAGTCCTCCAGCAGCTGACAGACTCTTTTACTTAGTCTCTGGTAGCCTATCTTCTCTGCTTTCTGGCATTTTCTTCTCTCTTAGCCGCCAGCTTCTCTTTGTACCCTTTTAGTGATTTGCTACAAAGGTGTACTTGTAAGCTTGTAATCTCTAGCTATTAATCAACGGAAAGCCCGTCGCAGGAGTGGCATTTAGGCCGCGGCGGACGAAGTGTGTTGTTGCCGCTGCTAGCGCCCCCCCTTCTCTTCTCTGCTCAGTAAGCCTTGCTCCTCTGCTCAGCAAGCCTTGCTCCTCTGCTCAGCAAGCCTTGCTCCTCTGCTCAGCAAGCCTTGCTCCTCTGCTCAGCAAGCCTTGCTCCTCTGCTCAGCAAGCCTTGTTCCTCTGCTCAGCAAGCCTTGCTCCTCTGCTCAGCAAGCCTTGCTCCTCTGCTCAGCAAGCCTTGCTCCTCTGCTCAGCAAGCCTTGCTCCTCTGCTCAGCAAGCCTTGCTCCTCTGCTCAGCAAGTCTTGCCCTCAGCTCAGCTCAGCTCTCCTAGGCATCAAACCTGCAAGCGCAACCGTTGCGGTTACTATCTGCTCGACCGCTCCTGGTCTCCCTCTTCTTACTCTCTTGATCAACCCTCTCTGTTGATCAAGGCTCGCCTCTTCTCTCAAGCCTCTCCCCTACCCCCGCAACCTTCTCCTTCCTCCACACCTAGCCTGTGAGCCCAAACACCCCCTCGGTGATAGCTGTGCCCCCGGTGCCATTTCCGCGCATCAACATATCATTCTCTCAAAAATATGACAAATATCATGACCTATATATAGGCTTACACCACTCCATCTCCTCCAATTAAAAATTAAAAATTCAAAATTCAAAATGACACTATGATGGTTATATACACCCATCATGAAATAAAACAAATAATGCAAAATTTAAATGCATAAAATTAAAATACTCTTGATGGTTATAGGCACCCATCATTACATGAAATTAAAATAATAATAAAATGCATGAAAATAAAAATACTAAAATAAAAATGATAAAATATATAATTATAATTATGTAATTTATAATTATATATTTCATTTATTGGTGGCGGCGGACGACGAGCAAAAACATGTAGCGGCGGCGGCGTTGGCGAAGAAAAATCGTGGTAGACTCCCATCCTCGAGATTGCGGCAACGGCCGTCCCAATCCACAAACTCTCGATGTCGTGGATCCACGGTCGCATCAGCATCGTCGCCATCAGTGGGCTAGCTATCTTGCACAGGTGCGATGGACTGGTATGTATCTGCAAACTATGGAGAAGTATTGCAGTAGGATGTGACAGTAATCCTATCGGCTAGGGCGGTGACCGCACTCATCATAGTGCCTATAAATAGGACCCATGTCACATCAGGAACAGTAACCTCCATGCGTAAGTGAACACTACCTTGAGCTCGCAAATGTTGTTGCGGACTGGTCTTTTGTGTCCGCGCAGTTTGATTGAGTGGACCGGGTTGTGCTGTGCAGGTTGTGCGGATAACACTGGAAAGCCAGGACTTGACTCTGATTGCGATCAGGGACAGTGCGGACTTTGCGGTTAAGCAACAGGAGGTAAACAGCAGGTCACAGACAGCGACCAGACGGTCTTCTCTTTGGCAACTTGATTCGGGGTTCAATAAGTTACCTGCTTCAGGCGGACTGTTCTATTCGGCATAGCAGCTTGTGCGGTCTGGCAGCTAGGCGACCGTGAGGTCAGGAGGCCTGCAGACTGGCGGCTAGAGCAAGCATTGGAATAAGGGGTAGTCCGCGCGGCTTGGTTTACGTTCTGGCGACCTGGCGGTTAGAGCGGACTCCACGGCAATAGACCGGCGGCTTGTGTTTGAGTCTGCGCGGCTTGTTTCTCTTGTCTTGTATTTATAGTCTCTGCTTTCCCTTTGGTGGTTGTTTGGTGAAGCATGTCTCGCCATGTATGTCTCGCTGTGTAGAGAAGATTGCTGTGAATCAATAAAGACTCTTGTGCTGCATGTGTTTTCTGGTTGACTGGCTTTAGTTGAGATAACCCCTGCTCACTCCAAGTTCTAGGGAAATTTTCCGCGTGATCAAGGTGTGATCTTGATAGTCCTGAGAATATTAATTTGGCGTCAGACTATCTCATTGACCACCTGGAGAAAATTCAACGTGGTAGTAGTGCCAGATTGTTGAATTTTAACATGGTATCAGAGCTGGATTGAAGTGGATAAGCAGTGATCAACTGAATTGGTTGTTACTCTTGTGAAGAGGGAACCAGTGGTCGAACTATGGCAGTGGGAGATGCAAGTTGTCTTGGACTTGATCTCCTTATAGAGACAAACTTTGATAGGTGGAAGTCTTGTATGGAGAGCTTTCTTCTTGGCGAGGACCTTTGGGAGGTAGTATGTGGAGCAGAAAAACAAGGGGCTACTACTCGCAATGCTGAAGAGATGAGAGCTTGGATGGAGACAAATGCGAATGCGGAGTCTATTCTCAAGCAGGTGATCTCATCGGAGCTCTCGGACCACATCAGTGGATGTCAGTAAGCTGCGGAGGTTTGGACTTCCCTTGATGGGTTGTTCAGGAAGGAGGTGAAGGTTACTGCAGATGATGATCCATCTACTTCATATCAGTAAGAGAGGAGTGGTTCTCTTAGACGTGATGGGAAGAGGAAGGAGGGACCAAGGTGTTATAGATGCAAGCAGCATGGTCATCTCAGGAAATAGTGCAAGATTGTCTTGCTCTCTGCGAATGTAAATCATGTTGGGAGCAAGGAGAAGAACTTAGTTGGGTCTTCAACAAGTTCTGGTGCTGATCGGATGAAGGTCAGTGATAGTGTAGCTATCTGGCATGAAGGACCGGGGCATGTAGGGATGGACAAGCTGAAAGCAATGACAGTAAGGAGACTCGTAAGAGGATTTCCTAGATTGTCATCCTATGGAGATGGTCAGGGGTGTGCGGGATGTCAACAAAGTAAAGCTTATCGCTTTATGGTTGATAAGGCACAATCCAGATGTAAAGCACCTTTGGAGGTTGTCCATTGTGTTCTGGTTGGACCGATCGTCACCGCCAATCTTGGAGGCAGCAGGTTCATACTGATATTGGTTGATGACTATTCAAGATATACTTGGGTATACTTTATGAAGAAGAAGTCCAACATAATGCGTTCGTTTGTGGAGTTCAAGAAGCTTGTGGAAGGCCAGCTTGGCCTGCGGATCAAGAGGTTGAGGACAAGCATCGGTGGTGAGTTTGGCTCAACCGAGTTCTCAAACTTTTGCAGGAAGCAAGGGATCCGGAAGGAGCTTTCTAGTGGACATACTTCACAACAAGGTAGTATTGCAGCTCGGATGATCCGTTGGTTAACAGAGACCTGCAAGTCTTGGCTTCATAGTGAAGGCATTCCTAAGGCTCTTTGGGCAGAAGGGATGGCCTGTGCTGCTCATGTCATCAATCGAATGCCTCTTAGTCCAATCTTTGTGAAGACTCCTTATGAGCTGATGTTCGGGGTGAAGCCCATCATGAAGTACCTACGGGTGTTTGGATCTACCTGCTACGTACACACTCCGGATGCTGTCAAGACAAAGCTAGCCTTTGCTGGGTATGATGAGTAAAGGAGAAGATGGAGGTGTATGGATCCTGTGACGAAGAGGCTCATCATGTCGAGAGACGTTGTCTTCGATGAGTTGACGCCATATTGGGATAGCTCTTATGTGGAGCTAGAGATGAGCAGGCCAGATGGTGGGCTTAAGAAGGCTGCTGCTAAGGTTCAGTGGAGCTGCCTGAGTCACTAGGAGCTCCAGGTTGTTCTAGCTCTGGGGCAAAGGCGTCAGGGTCAGGAAGTAGGGGGAGCAATGATCTAGGAGCTTCTGACTCGAAGGCGGAGGCTTCCAGTTTAGGAAGTAGAAGGAACGATGTTCCAGGCAGTTCTAGTTCAAGAGGGGAGTCTTTTGGTTCAGGTAGTAAGGGGAGCATTGCTTCAGGTGCTCCTAGTTCCAGTGAGGAGGCGTCTTGTTCAGAAAGCAAGAGGAGCATTGATCTGGGTTTGCCCAGGAACGGAGCTGGTTCAGGAGCAGCGGAGGTGGCCAGCCATGATCAGGTTCTTCGGAGATTGAAGAGGATTAGTAAGCCACCAGCTCGATATAGTGAAGGGAACACAGAGGGCTTGGTCCCATCTTTCCTTGCTAGCCCTCAGGCCGAGCAAGTGCCTTATAGCTGTGATGACCCCACTAGAATCAAGGAGGTGATTGACACCAAGGCTGAAGAGGCGACTTCTCTCAGAGGTAACGAGGCTTGGGCTTTTGTGCCCAAGGTTGTTGGTGATACTCCTGTGATGCATGAGTGGAGCTTAAAGCTGAAGAAGAAGGTAGAGGGAAGCATAGCTCCTTTGGGGAGATGCTGGAGGGCTCCCTCATGGTCCATGATATGCGGGGCGAGGACTATGTCTTGGACATTTCTTCGTAGATGCTATCAGAGGGATCAGGTGCAAGGTTACGGGAGCTGCTGGATTTATTCACCACTTCGCACTTCAAGGGGGAGTGTTGAAATTTGTGAAGTGAAAGTGGGTGAATGGAGCACTTGGACCTATCCGCGCGGACTACGCGGACAGGGTTGGCAAACTGCTAGGTCGGCAGGGATGTTGTAGACGGTTTGCTCTATAGCGGCCTGGGCGGTCTGTTCGCACGGACTATGCTGACATCAGTGGCGGTTAGCCATGCTGGCTTGTGCTCAGCAGGCAGTTGAATCCCAGGAAGTAACCCGGCGAAATGTGCCTGCTGAGGCTTTGGTTGATAAACGAGCGACTGATCGGCAGTTGAAAAACTTCATGATTTTTAGTCCCCATACGTTCACGGGTGCAGGATCCACAACGCAGGCAGAGGACTGGCTTTTGCGAGTCAAGAGGATATTCACGGCGACTGAGACATAGGAGGGACATAAGGTCACCTTGGCCACTTTCCTGTTGGAAGGAGATGCTCGGTTTTGGTGGGATGAGTTGGAGTTACACCACTTTGCTGATAGATGACTATCAGAGATCTCGATGGAGGAGTTTTCGAGATTATTCTTGGCAAAGCATCTGCCATCGTCGCAGCGGATTGTCATGGAAAATGAGTTCCAACATTTGACTCGGGGCGAGAGTATTGTGGATAACTACTTGCATGAGTTTACTAGGTTAGGATGTTATGCAGGGTCTACTTTTGCTGACGAAGAGCGTAAGACCAATAGGTTCTACGAGGGACTACGGGATGAGCTGAGGTTCTGCTCTCGGGTTTAATGAATCACAGTTTTCATATGTTGGTTAATACGACTCGTTCATTAGAGAAGGATATGAAGAGAGTACAGGGCAAGAAGGACTTGGCTGTGACAAAGCCAGATTTCAAAGTGCCGCATCCTATAAAATCCGAGTACCGAAAGAAGTGGAGAACAAGGTCCAGGTTTTCTGGACAAGCTCCACCTACTGTTGCTTCTAGAGAAACATCAGGGCGTGGTTCGCTCATATGTTACACTTATGGCAAGCCAGGGCATTTTGCCCGTGAGTGTACCAGTGGCCTTCCAAGGAATGATACAAAGGCAGGAGCATCTTATGCTTAAAAGGGAAAGACAATGGAGTCCACTGCATCCCAATATGCTCCAGCTCAGCCAAGGGTTTACAATCTTGGCCAACAAGAGGTCATCAAACAGGCTTATGTCATCACAAGTACGAGCAATATATAGTTTCATGGTTTATATACTTTATACCTTGTGAATTGCTTGTGTATAATTTGATAAGTGTAGGCTTTGTCCTTATTCGGGACTATTCGACAAGAGCATTGTTCGATACTGGTGCTTCTCATTCGTTTCTATTTGAGGACTTCATATCGCGGATCGGAGTGCCAACTCTTATGCCAACAGATAGTGTAATGGTATTGTTACTTAACAGATGCGGTATGTGTACGGATAGGTCCTGATGTGTTGTGGGGCGGATAGAAAGTCATGATTTTGGATTGGAAGCATCTATGCTATGATATCTGAGTTCGATGTAATCTTTGGTATGGAATGGATCTCTGGGCAGCGTGCCTATCGATATTGCAACTCTAAGGAACCCACATTGGGATAAAACACCGAACAAGAGACTAAGTTCGATGGTATGCGAGGATCAAGTAGGATATTGATGTCTACTCTCCAGGTATTCTAGGATATTCGGATGGGCCCAAAGTTATTCTTCATGCTGTTGGAGGCTGTTGAGCTGAAGTCCAGTTTGAGTGACATCCCTATTGTATCAGATTATGCAGATGTTTTTCCTAAGGATATCCCTAGGGTACCACCCAGCAGGAAATTGACTTTGCTATTGAGTTGGTGCCAAGCGCAAAACCTATGGCCCGCTGACTGTATGGAGTAGTAGTAAAGGAGATGGCAGAATTAAAAGTTCAATTGCAAAAATTTCCAGAGGAAGGCTATATACGTCCAAGTATGTCACCTTGGAGTGCACCGGTCTCTGTAAAGAAGAAGGATGGAAGCTTGTGTCTATGTATTGACTATCGAGAATTAAACAAGCTGATGAAGAAGAACAAGTATCCGATTCCACAGATAGATGACTTGTTTGATCAGCTGGTGGGATCAACTGTATATTCAAAGTTAGATTTAAAGTCTGGCAATTATCAGTTGCGGATTCGGGAATGTGACATTCCCAAAACAACGTTTGATATACATTATGGGCATTATGAGTTTACTATAATGCCATTTGGGCTAACAAATGCGCCATCGGTGTTCCTGGACTTGATTCATCGAACCTTTCGAGGGTATTTTGATCAGTTTGTGATCTTCTTTATGGATGACATACTCGTATACTCTCAATCAGAAGAAGATCATGCAAATCACTTGAGGATAGTTTTGCATACCCCGAGAAGGAATAAACTATATGCCAAGTTCTCAAAATGCGAGTTTTGGCTGTCGTCGGTGCTTTTCTTGGCCATGTGGTTAGTGAAGAGGGTATTGCAGTGGATCCTGCGAAGATAGTTTCTATACGAGAGTGGCCTGTGTTGGATACTGTAGCCGATGTATGCAGCTTCCTTGGACTTGCTGGCTACTACATGCGCTTCGTGGAGAACTTTTCGTGAATATCCTTACCTCTCACTACATTGACGAGAAAAGACTAGAACTTCATTTGGACGTTTGAGTGTGCATGAGCTTTTGAGGAGTTAAAGAGTCGTTTGACCACGACGCCTATCTTGAGTTTGCCATGTGGTACAGACAGCTATAAGATTTATAGTGATGCTTCAGGGAGCGGCTTCGGTTGCGTTCTTCTTCAGTTCGAAAAGGTTATTGCTTATGACTCATGCCAATTGAAAGTGTATGAGTGAAACTATCCAGTCCATGACTTAGAGTTGGCGGCTATGATTTTTTCACTTAAACTGTGGCATCATTACTTATATGGCATGAAAGTTGACATCTTCACGAACCATCAAAGCCTTAAATACTTAATAGATCAGAAAAAAGTGAACATGCGGCAGCGGAGGTGGATGGAGTTCCTTGGGGACTACACCTTCCAGATACACTACACTCCTGGGAAGGGAAGTGTGGTCGCAAATTCCTTGAGTCGTGGGACTCCGATATAGGCAAGTTGGCTGCAGATGCATGATGAGCATTTGATCCAAGAGTTGGAGGCTTTAGATATTTCTTGTGTTGACAAGAATGGCACTGTAAATGCATGTTTGAACTGGATAGAGGTGATGTTTTTAGTTGTCAACCTAAATCACCTAGAGGGGTGGGGGGGTGGGGGGTGGGGGGTGGGGGGTGAATAGGCGAGGTCTGCGACTTTTTGCAGATTAAAAACTTGTACGAGCGATGCACAAAAAATAAACAAACAATCACCGACGACACCAAAAATTATCGTGGTTCCCCAACCTTGGGTACATCCACTTTCCACCTCACCGAGCTAACAATGCACTAGACTCGGCTACTCCACTATTCTCTCGGATTGAAAACAATCCTACAAATCAGAGCAATGCCCCTACAACTCGGAGTCAAAACACTCCTACAAAAATCTCAGAGAACAAAGCTCCTATAACTCAGAGAAGAATCTCCTACAAGAATAAAATGTTTTACAGAAAATGTACAAACAGAAATATTTCAGATCTGAATCTTCAGCCCTTCTTCCTTCTTAAAATTTGAAGCTCTATCAGAAATGGTTCGAAGAAGACCAAGGCGAAATCTCTGGATCTGAAAACTTTAGAATTATCACGATCAAGGAATAGATCTGTCGATGTTTAAAGTCTTGATATGTTGAAACTTCTTGTTCTGAATCTCTTGGATCAGAGAAGGTCATCAGTGAAGAAGACAATGAACAACGATGACACTTCCCGATTTAGAATGAAAAATGTGTGATTCAGAATTCTTAGATTTCTTGTTAGGGTTAGTCGATTATGATAAGACCTTTTATAGGACTTGCCAAACGGTCATAATCATTAATGATAGAACACGTGGACCAATAAGAAAAGTGAACAATTTGAAATTACTTCTGTCGGGACTTAGAAAATTCAGAAAAATACACCGCATTTTTTGAGAGAGGTAAGTATACTCCAGAAGATGTTTCTGTTTCTAGAGAAGAGTTATGAGGTTCTCGAGAAGAAATACTTAAGGAAAGCGTGGAGGAGGAATTCTGGTTTCTCGAGAATAAGAAGACCTACTCGAGAAAAATAAACATCTATTCTCGAGAAGAGTTCTTCTGTTACTCGCGAATATGGAAGTAACTCGAGAAGAGGTTTCTGACTCTCGAGAAAAATTTTTGGGTCTCGATAAACAACATCAGGTTCTTGATAACTATACATGGCCTTCTCGAGAAAATTCTTTGGCTTCTCGAGAAAAATACTTAGAAATATTTTGAGTCAAACATTTAAGATTACTTGAGAAGGAGTCAAGATCTACTCGAGTACTGCTTGGCTTTCTCGAGAACAATATTAGGTTATCTTGAGAACAGCTATAACCTTACTCAAGTACTGACTATTCTTCTCGAGTAAAACACTTAAAAAAACTTCTGTCAACTGAAAAGTGATTTTCTTCATGTTAACCAGCAACCAGCCTTCTTCCCATGACTTTAGTACTTGAAAAAGTATTGTGTCCTAATAGAGATGCTACACATGAGTCAACACCATGGATCACATAATGAAGTATTACATTGTATAGTCATGTGTTTAGTGATCCATTGTAAACTAACATTGGTTCACACTTGTCAATTATAACCTACAAACACTCAACTTGAAAGGAGTATCAAATACAAACTTAATTCATCTTAGTTCAAGGGTGACTTCATACAAATCTGGGTTATTGTGGATGCAATACACAACAATCTTCCCTTATTTATAGAAGTCAGAACCCTCTACACTAAGGTGAATTACATCAAGATAAATAAATAAAATAACTAGCAAACAAAGTAATAATGAGAAATGTTATGTTATAGAAAAATCAGATCATCAAAATTAAAAGATTTATATTTATAGATATTGTCCAAGAAAAATCCAATTCCACAAGATCTCATAACTGAAATTTCTGATCATCTTCAATTTCTACTAGCTCTGTTGTTATTGATGCCTCTCCTTCTTCTCTTGTTGCCTCTTCTAATAATTGTAAGGTTTAGGAAAGTATTTGGCAGGTTTGGGTGGAGCCTTGAGATTGGTCTTTCCATATTCTCTGTCATAAATTCTCCTCTTGGTAAGAGATTTCTCATATAGATCCCATTCATAGGAGCTGTAATGATCATTTCTATTCTCATTGAAATCCACAACAAGTTTTAGAGTTTTAAGAATTAGGTATTTGGAGGTTGGGCTCCATACTTCAGCAAATTCTTGAGCTTTTCTCCTTTTACCTTTTGGATTAGGAGTGGACTGGCTAGTAGAAGCGCCGTCACCATATTTCCTTTTCTTATGAGCTGAAATTTCTGGAGGAGGAATTTGAGGCATATCTTGTTCTGAACAAACTTGAGAATATTCAGCATGAGGAGCAACAAAATCTTCAGGTCTTGGAGAAAATGAGGGCATTGGAGCAGACGATTGCCGAGCAATATGATTGAGATAAGGAGGAGGAGCAACATTTGAATCTACTTGAAATTCAGGAAAAATTTGGTTATGCATCCAAACTATTGTAGTATATGTGTGAAGTTTTACCTCATGATTATGGTCATGTACTGTTGCATTCATATCTTTCAATTTTGCTTCCCAAAGAGTTTTCATGGTACTATCAGATTTTTTTAGATATTCCTTTACTAATTCCTCCCCCTTTCTGACTTCATGGTACCTTCCTCATTCATGTTGAGAGTCTTGGAGAGATTTTTTGCTCTTCCTAAGCATCTTTATCTGAGCTAAACTCCACTTGTTCCTCAGAATCACTTGAGAACTCAGCTTCCTCCACCACTACTTTATTGCCTTTTACCTCCTTTTTCTTCTTGGGTTTTGGAGTCTCCTTAGACAAAATCATGTCACATCTTGACAGAATTCTCATGTCCATTCTCCTCATATGATTTATCTTAGACCCAATCTTCTAATTGATACTACCTGGAATTATCTTTACCAGATACAGACTAACAAGTCTGCCCATATTAGCCTTCTGAATCCCTTCTGCAATCTAATCAAACACAACTTTGTTCCAATCAGTCTTGATCTTGAAAATAATCCTTGTCATCAGGATAAACATAAAGGTTGAAATCCTGTCATGTGCTCCAGTCTTATAGAGCAGCATCTTTCCAACTACTTCAGATAGAAATTTGCCATGGGAATTCATTCCCTTCCTGTTTAATGAACTACCAAATCTAGTGGTTGGAGCCAGTCCACACCATTCTAAAGCTTCTGCAGTCTTGCTTGAATCTAGTTCATCTTCCTGGGCAGTTATTGAAATCTGAAAGAATTTAGACAGTCTTTTGATTGTGATCTTTACTCTTACTCAACTTACATTGGATTTGATCGTAGTTGACTTAGGGTTTAGTGAGGCATTGGAATAGAATTCTGACACTTCCCTCTTCCATATTTTGGTTGGTTCAGAAAGCAGATACTCAAGACCTGCCTCATTTACAAGGTCAATCACATTCTTTATCGCTTCTAGTGCGGAGATGAAGGCATTTCACACCAATTCGTAACCCTTGTTGATGTTATCGTCCATCTTAGGTGCCATTTGAGTTGAAAGAGCTAGAGATTGAAAGGTGTCGACTAAGGATTTCTAGGTCTCTACACACAATGAACAATCACTCAAGTTTTCTGTTAAGCATAGTCGCCAACTTCTAATCCCTCATATTTATAGTATATGTCTGCATAAGGCGAGAAGGCGCGCTGCATTTAGTAATTTTCTAAATATTGGGAAATATCTAGTGTCGACATGGAAAACCTATTCTGTCGAGATGTGTCGACTTAAGTCGACACAAAGTTCATGTCTCTCGACACAGACCTCAGGGTCTCGACAACCCTATGTCTCGACACTAAATATTAATGTCTCGACACATTGTCGCTAATCAATGTAGACACACTATCAGATGTCTCGACACACATTCTAGTGTCTCAACACAATACTGCCTATTGTGTCGACACACACACTGTGGTGTCTCGACACAATTCTTTGACTTAGAAAAAATTTGTGTTCTGAATATAATTTCTTGACATAGATCAAGTTTTTCTTGGTTATTTAGATTTGTTGACCTGGTTAGTCATCTTTTATGAATTGTACAAACTTTTTTTGCTACTACTTGAAAATATTTATTCAATGTTCAACATGCTTAGTTCAAATTTAAAGTAATTGAAATTGCTTTCATCTAGGAGTTTTGTAAAAATGTCAGCAACTTGTCTTTCTGTTGGAGCATACTATAAGCTAATATTTTGTTTTCAACATTCTCTCTGAGAAAGTGATATCTAATTTCTATATGTTTAGTTCTACTGTTTGAAACATGATTATTAGCAATAGAAATTACACTAGTAGAATCACAAAACATAACAGATTTACTTAGGTATACACTGTAGTCCAGTAGTTGATGTTGAATCCATAGCAACTGTGCATAACAACTTCCAACAGATATGTACTCAGATTCTGCTGTAGAAATTGCAACACTTATTTGCTTCTTGCTGCTCCAACTTATGAGCCTTTTCCCTAGAAATTGACAAGTTTTAGAAGTACTTTTTCTGTCTTCTTTACACCCTGAAAAATCTGTATTTGTGTACCCTGTGAGTTCAAAATCACTATCCCTGGGATACCAAAGCCCAAGATTGGTTGTGCCCTTAAGATATCTCAATATTCTCTTTATAGCAGTGTAATGAGACTCTCTGGGGGCATGCTTGGTACCTTGCACAGACACATGTTGAGAACATAATATCTGGCCTACTAGAAGTCAAATACAGGAGCGATCCAATGATGCCTCTATACAAGGTTTCATCAACTGGTTTCCCAGATTCATCCTTGTGTAGTGACTTAGAAGAACCCATTGAAGTTCTTATGGTAGAAGAATTCTCCATACCATATATGTTAATCAACTCCTTAGTGAACTTAGATTGAGAGATGGATATACCATTCTCAGAATGTCTAATTTGGAATCCCAAGAAGAACTTTAGCTCACCCATACTGCTCATTTCAAACTTGCCTTGCATAAGCCTGACAAATTTTCCACACAGCTTCCCATTAGTAGACCCAAACTTTATGTCATCTATTTAAATCTGGACTAGGATGCTTGATCCTTTGATGTCCCTAAGGAATAATGTCTTTTCTATCTTTCCTCTAGAGAACTTATTCTCTATAATAAAGGTAGACATAGTCTCATACCAGGCTCTAGGTGCCTGTTTTAACCCATACAAAGCCTTGTGCAATCAGAAGACATGGGAGTTGTGTTTAGGGTTTACAAAACTTGGTCGCTGCTTTAATAAACTTCTTCCTTTAGTGTATCATTAAGGAATGCTGACTTTACATCCATCTGGTAGACCTTGTTTCTTTTGTATGTTGCATGAGATAAAAACAACCTTATGGCTTCTAGTCTAGCTACTGGTGCAAAGATTTGGTCAAAGTCTATCCCTTCCTCTTGTCTATATCCTTTAGCCACTAATCTAGCTTTGTTCTTAACTATAACCCCATGCTCAACTAGTTTATTCCTATAAATCCACTTAGTGCCTATGACATTATGATCAGTAGGTCTAGGAACTAGACTCCAGACTTTGCATCTCTCAAATTGATTGAGCTCTTCTTACATAACAATAATCCAGTTGGGGTCTGAATTAGCTTCTTAAAACTTTTTAGGTTCTACGTGAGAGAGAAAGCATGAGCATAGAACCTCATTGTGATGTATACTCCTAGTAGTCACTCCTAGCCTGACATCACCTATTATTTGATCAATAGGATAATCTCTAAGATGCCTAACTGCTACTGGCAGGTGCCTACCATCACTTAGTTCTGCAGGAGGATTAGAATGATTTTCCTCCTCCCCCCGGGCAGTTACTGTATCTTCTATAAGAATTTCTTCATTATCTCTAGTGTGTAACTCTAGATTAGGTGAAACACTTATATTTAACCTTTTCATTATAAAGTCTACTTCACCTAGACTAGAGTTATTAGAAATCTCATTACATAAAACAGAAGTTTCATCAAAAATTACATTAATTGATTCTTCTACAACTTGATGTTTCAAGTTATAGATCCTGTATGCTTTGCTATGTACACTATACCCTACAAAGATTCCTTTATAGGATTTCTCCGAGAACTTAGTTACAGAAGTTTTTCTATTGTCCAATATATAGCACTTACTACCAAAAATTTTGAAATAGGACATATTTGGTTTTCTGCCTTTTATTAGTTCATAGGGAGTCTTGTTGTGATTCTTGTTGATTAATGCTCTATTCTGAACATAAAATGCTGTGTTTACAGCCTCAGCCCAAAAATATTCTGAGAGAGATGTATCACTCAGCATTATTCTAGCTGCCTCAATGAGATTTCTGTTGTTCCTCTCAGCAACTCCATTTTGTTGTGGTGTTATTGGAGAGGAGAACTCCTGAAAGATCCCTAGTTCTTTATAGAAATTTGTCATCTTTTCAGATTGAAATTTTGTACCATGGTCACTTCTAAATTTGACCATAGAACATCCCATCTCATTCTGAACTTATCTGGCAAAATCAGTAAGGATGTCTATTGTTTTAAACTTTCTCCTTAGGAAGAATACCCAAGCAAACTTAGAGTGATCATCCACAATCACATATGTATAAGACTTCCTACCCAAACTAAGAACTTGCATAGGACCAAATAGATCCATATTAAGTAAGTAAAGACACCTCTCAGTGTCTTTGGATTGAATGATTTTAAAGGAGACTTTTGTCTGTTTGCACTTTTGACATGCATGACATAAGACTTCTTTGGAGTATTTGAGATGTGGACTATTTCTAACAAAGTCCATAGAGAATAGTTTGCTCGTTACTTTATAGTTTAAATGAGCCAGCCTCTTATGTCATTGTATACACAAAGACTCTTTCTCACTAGCTACCAAGTATACAAGTGATTTCTCATTTATACTTAAGAAATTTAGAAAATAAATGTTCCCACTCCTAGTGCCTGACAAGATGATCTCTTAATCACTTGGATTCCTTATCAGACACTTGTCATTGTGAAAAATAATTTCATAACCTATATCACAAATCTGACTTATTCTTATCAGATTGTGGTTGAATTCTTCCACATAAGCCACTTTTGTGATGGTAACTAGGCCATTAGAAATGTTACCATATCCCTTGGTGAGTCCTTTCTCTGACCCTCCAAAGATGACTTTTGGTCCATTCCTAACTAGAGTATAATCCCTTAGCAAACTCCTTGTTCCAGTCATGTGCTTGAAACAGCCACTATCCAAGTACCATATTGGCCTTCCCGTGGTACTTGGTTCCACCTGCAAACACAAAATTAATTCACCTTAGGCACCAAAATAGTTTTGGCGCCTTGGTTCCTGTTAGGATTTGATGTGTGAAATACAGCAGGATTTCTAAAAAAAAACTACTTAAGTCTTATATGAAGGTGTTGTTGGATTATACCAACAATTTAGGGCAAAATGCCCAACTTTCCCATAACACTAACACTTAAATCGATTGTATTTTTTCTTTGGTTGCAGATTTGGAGTTGTTCTTTTGTGCAACTTAGTTTTGACATCCAACTTCCAAGGTAGTGGTGCAAAGTTTATACCCTTACCTTTCAGGTTATGATGTGGTGCACTGGAACCAGCTCCAAGAATTCCTTGGCTTCTTGGATTGATCACCCCTTGGGGTGGTTTTTGGCCTTTAGATGTCTGTCCCTCCCAACAAGGCTCTTTATTGACCTTGCTAGTAGTGCAGTCAGAACTCATGTGTCCAAGAACACATGAATCATTGCATCTGTTAGAAGACAAATGCTTGGGTGGTAGCTTAACTGGACCCATTGGGGCTTTACCCTTAGGTTTAGACTTCTTAAAAAATATTTTGTTTTTTCCATAACATACACCACTTCTACATGGTGCAGAAAATGTGTCTATGATAGGTAGTACTGACTTGGGTTTTAAGAACTGAGTCAGGAGTTGTCTTTCCTGGGTTAGCTTTGCTTCTCGGTCCTTGAAAGTCTTGAACTGTTTTGCTATTACTTCTGCTTGGCTATCTATCTTGTTTATTAGATCTATAAGCTTTAGTTATTGAAGGTCCAACTTTACGTTGGCCCTCTCCAATTGAAAAGATACTCCCCTCAGAGATTCTAATTCTCTGGCCTGATCCATAGCAAGCTTTTTTGCTTGTAATCAAGGCCTTTAATAACTTCCCATATCTATTGATAAGGGTGTTGAAATTAGCTTCAGTATCTAAATCATGTTCTCTATTATTTGAGGAGTATGAACATGATTAATTTTCTGCTGTAGAAAAAGAAACTGAGGAAAATTAGGAGAGATTGATTTTACCTTAGCAGGACTTGAACAATCATGATCTCCTTCTCCTGATTGGGTCTCCTCAATGGCCATTAAGCCCATGAGAGCCTCCTCCTCTTTTGATTCTGATGAAACAAACTCACTCTCAGACAATGTAGACTATTCCTTTGCCAAGAGGCTTTTCTCAGCCTTTTTGTGTTGTCCAGTCTTCAAGTTCTCTAACTTTTTCTCCTTTCTTTTTGTTGGGCAATCAACTATGACATGCCCTTGCCTGTTGCAACAATAAAACAAAATATTAGTCTTAATATATTTGTTCTGTGAAAAACCATACCTGTCCCTAGATTTCTTCATTCTGGGTTTCTTTGGATGATTGGTCTTCTTGAGAGAAAAGCCTCTACCTAGACCCTTCCAGCTGCCATGCCTTCTTCTTCTCAACATCTTCTTGAACTGTCTAGAGATGAAAGACAGTTCCTCCTCAGTCAGGTCTCCTCCTGAAGAGGATGATTCTGTACACTCAGAGACTATTTCTTGTTTCTCTGACCATCATGGAAGTCTCAGCCTTTAGGGCCAAGGACTTTTTTCTACTATGTGCTGTAGTTGAATATTCTTCAGACTTCCTGAGATTGAGCTGTAATACATGGGACAACAGCTTGCCAAATAGAGCCTGGGGGTCTATATTGGCTAAATTGCCAATTTCTATTATTGTATAGATCTTGATGTCCCATTCCTTATTCAGGGACCTCAAGAACTTGTCATTTAGTTCATAGTTAGTAAAGCTCCTGCCATAAGTCCACAGGTTGTTTATAATTTTGAAGAACTTTTCAAAACATTTAGCCACTGTGCCTTTCTTATCCTGTCTGAATGCTTCATACTGTTAGTTTAGCAGAGATTTTCTATCATCTCTGACCTCATCAGTTCCTTCCATAGAGACAATTAGTGACTCCCACATTTCTTTTGATGTTTTATAATGAATCAGATTTTGAAAAGTGGAATCATCTATTGCACTGACTATAATATTCTGAGCCCTCTTATCCATAGAGGGCAAAATGATTTCATCCTTATCCATCTACATATAGGTCTTGGGTGTCTTGATGTATGCATCAAGAACTGACACTTTATGGGAATGAAAGGTCCTACAATCACTGTGATGTATATTTTTGGATCTGCTGCCTCCATGAATAATCTGACTCTCTCCTTCCAAATTTCAAAATTTACTTTGGAGCCGACTAGAAGCTTGATCAAATTGTTTTCCCTCTGAGCCATGATTTATCTTTCTCTACAATCCTTTGGATTCTCACTAGGCTGTTATGCCTTTTTCAGTGAACCTGACTCTGATACCAATTGTAAATGTTTGTTTTTGGATTGAGAGTGACTTACGGGGGGGGGGGGGGGGGGGGTGAATAGGTCCAATTTGAATCATGGCTACTTTTTTTTATTCTGAGATATACTTTCTTTATGTTAATTATCTCTGTCAAATAAAATAATATAAACTTGACAACAACTTAAAACAATCACAACACAATAATCATAGCAATCATAGCACAGTACACACAGTTTTATAGTGGTTCCATAATTTATAGGTACATCCACTTCCACCTTCACCTATCTAGCAATGAACTAGATTCGGCCAAACTCCTTCTTCCTTTACTCAAATCCTCAGATCTTACCTCTCAGAGCCCAGCTGGCTCCTACAACTCGGACTTTACAAGTCTTACCACTCAGATCACCCAGATCCTACACCTCAAGTTCTTCCCAAGAACTCTACCCCAGAATGTATCCACACTCCTACTCCTCAGGAAAGTTCTTCAGTCTCAACATTGCTTGTATAAAGTGTGTTGACACTTTTCCTTAGTGTCGACACATATTCTCTTTGTCTCGACATAACTTGTGCAGTGTGTGTTGACACTAGTCCTGAGTGCCGACACAGTTGCTTTCTTGTATTATAGTGCCGACCCAAGTCCTGTGTGTCGACACAACTTTCTACTTGTCTCAACACTTCTTGTTTAAGTGTGTCGACACTAGTCCTGAGTGTCGACAAAGCTTTCTCTTTATCTAAACACAACTTTGACAAAGGTTTTGACACTTGCCTAGTGTCTCGAGATTTTTGTACTTAGCTTTATTTACGTGCGCACAAGAACTTAACATTCATCAAATACAACTATGTGTATATCATTGAGCTGAAAGGACTTCTTCAAATCAAGTACATTGTGGCCAATGTACCCAACAATATGTATATGTTGCTGCTTGATGGGATTGAGAATCGCCACCCTGAGTGAGGGGTGGGGTCATTATAAATTGGTTTGCTAATGCTGATTGTTGTCTTGTTTGCCACCTTTATGGCAGAATGTCCCTATACATATGCTGGAGAGCAAAGAGGGAAATAGCGTGTTGCAGCCCTTTTCATGCTATGTCGGCCCTCGAGGTCTAAGCGAAGAACTTTTAGTGTTTTCATGTATGGCCGACCTGCGAGCCGATATTTGAAACTACTCTTGCAAAGAGAAACAATTATAAGGCCTTAAGGCCACACTGTTTTGTGTATTTTGTATAAACATTCCTATAAGGTTTTTTTAGTGGACATTGTGGATACTAGAGTTCAATTTTAACTCATGAAGCTTCCGCTAGAATGCTCTGAGTTAGGATTCATTTGGTATTAATATGTAACTCTGTCGACTGTCTGTGGAATATGGCATGGGCCCCCAGCCAGACCCTCTGTTATATTCTATGTGATGGATGGAGGTGTTAAACTAATCCTCATGTAGGTGGGTAATTTTATGCCATTGCTTCCGTCCAATCTTTATCACTATGATCGGACGGCAGGTATGCTTTGCCAGTAGTGTAGCAAGAAAATATCCACTGTTGCCACCGACCGGTAACTAAGAAATGTCTGCACACCCTCGGTCGACTCGTCGGGGGTCGGCGAACTATCTGGTGGTGGTCCGGCGGTGGTCCGGCGATCTGATGTCGCTAGCCATTGCCAGAAAATTACTACCTGAGAGTAGGGTAGTGCAGCCTGCTCTACTCCCGATGATATCGTGCCGCCCTGCCTCTCTAGTTTATTCCGAGCCACAAAATCACCCCTGGCCGGCATGCTGGGGGTCAGCCTTTCCTCCGACGGTGGTCAGTCGGCCTGGAGCTACCGACCATCATCAAAAAATCGCAAAACAGAGCCCTATAAAAATAAATTTGATCTCGGGTGCTGCAGGAATCACGTTGTCCAGTGGCATTGATGCCTTCCACCACTAGGGATGGGCTTATGCAATGGTGTAGCATCATCCTAGCACCACCACCAGTGTTGGGAAGAGCACACCCTATACAACCATTACCCGAGCGGGGAGCTTGGCTCGTATGGCACCGGCGGTGCTCCGGCGGCCGGTGAGAGCATGTAGCACGTCGGGGAGTGGAGAAGGAGGAGGGAGGGAGTTTCCACCTATTGTGGAGGGGCTCAGGATGGTTCTAGCGGAGATTCCATTGAGGGTTGCAGTATCGTGGTGGATTTTCCCGATAGAGGGTAGCTGTTACAGAGGTGGGTTAGACTCGACCGAGCTTAGGGAGATGGGTGTCTTTATCTGGAGGGAGGAGGGGGTTATTTTATTAGGGTTGGAGGAACCTCCCCCTTCTTCTTCATAGTTTGGGACTAAACTCCCATGGAGAAGATGTGGCAAGGATTCTCCGAGCTATAGGGATAGTTGTCCTTCATCCAAGTATGGTTCTACAATCGCATGACATACATCTAAGGGGGAAATGAGCTTGGGGTTTGGATTTGAAAAAAGAAGAGGGGAGAAAGAAATTTTGGTCCTCTTAGCGCAATACTCAACCCAAACCCATGGGTTTGCTAGAAATTAGGGGCCCATGGTAAAGGATGGATACAACCCATGCCAACCAAAGGTAGGGATGTGCACTCCCTTTTTGCAAAAAATCCAAAATTAGAAAATTGATGGTTTGTCCAAAGTCAATACTAGGGTGGGTCCCCCATGCTGGTCAGAGTCAAAGTAGGTCCATGTCATCAAGAGACGACTCAATATTGGGATATTTGTCACAATTGGTGTGTGTATGATGTTTTGTTGTATAACCACATGTCTCAATGTTGGGATAAAACTTGGTTTGAAATTGACCGAGACAAACTCTGTTGACTTCGTATTGACCATATAAATCCAATGCCACTAACTGGGGTCAAATCAGATTTAGTTTGCTTAATATTGAAAATTTGCGCATCGTGGCGTGCTATGACGGTCAAAACGGTCATATTTGCCATAAGACCTCGGATTGCAACTCAACGAGTACCATCACACTCGTATCAATTATACGAGTTCAAGGAACTGACGAAACATAAATAAGAGTTAATCAGCTCAACATCCCGAAATAGGGTCACCTCTTACCTCTTTTGGGACTTGGGTAGAGGTTTGGGTCACTTTTATTGTGCCCACTATGGTTTTAGTGACATAATAAAAATAGGGACGTTACAATCCAATAAAGTAAGAGGATTTTTTATTGGGTTTTACCAGACAACACAACATTTATGCGTGCAACGGAAATAGAGAATAAGAAAATCCAAAAGAAGTTTAGATCTGGCAATATTCATGAATTAAGAAGTAAAGCATGCAGTAATTAAAATTACCTTTGTGGGATTAAGTCCTTACTCAACCAAGATGCTCCAGATAATTTCAGCCGGGCACTGGTGGCTTGAGCACTGAGGGCCGAAATTGTATGCGTGCCTCTACAGGAAATCCATAAGATCGGGAGAACCCATAGCCACTTGTCGAACATGCACTAGGTCAGGTGAAAGAAAGGGGGATAAATCTGATTTACTATATTCACCCCCCTCTAGAGTAAATCCGATCTATCCCCCTTTCTTTCAATTGGTATCAAAGTAGTGTTCCT